>QXTE01000279.1:567163-1283909 GCA_003942145.1 Platysternon megacephalum
GGGGGGGAGAGGGAGGTTCAAAAAATTGTTCCACATGAAAAAATGCTAAGGCTGACTCTGATTTCTGCTCCTATAACTTGCCTGCTTCCCTAGATCCCTCTGAACACTAGGTGCTAATTTATTAAATTGATAAGATTCAGAAATTTTCTGGGTAACTTCCACTGGAACTTTGCATTTCGCAAGTCTACAACTACTGCCATAAAATTTACCCTCGGTTCACAATGCTGTTAATTCTTTCCATACACAGCAGTCCTAAGAGAAACAATGGGAAGAGGGGAGGGCATTCTAGACTCTTCACATTTTGTTTGTTTTTTTAAAAAGAGTTTTCTCTTGCAGAAATGTCAGTAGCAGTTAGAAATAGAACCCAGGTCTTCTAAACCTTGTCTTCTGCCCTACCCATTACCTGTCTTCAGCAGATCCTGATTATATGTCACTTGAAGAGGGATTATACAAAAAAAAAAAAAAAAAAGGGGGGGGGGGGGGGGGAAAAAAAAAAAAAAAAAAAAAAAAAAAGGGGGGGGGGGGGGGGGGGGAGAAGACAGAAAAATCTGAATTTGGGAGAAAACAAAGACACCAAGCAAGTAAAGAATTTGATCCTTGCATTTTCAGAGGTTCTCCGGCTCCTTCCTTTAATTTAATAAACAGCACTGAGACCTCAAAGAGAGAATCCTCTTCCAGGAAATCTTAAAATAATGGTCTCTTAATATTAGATTGCTACTTGTGCCTTCCATATAGACCTGCTCATTCTATTCTGCCATCCACTCCAGAATAAATAATTTAAGGGTCTGCTTCTCACAGCTTTTTCTGTTACTCACTTAAGTCACACTCAGTCCCCACAATGCCTTTTTGGAAATACACAGTGGTAAAATAATCTAAGCAGGTGTGACCAAGCTCAGTTGCTGTTCTTCCATATTGAAGTCTTTATGCCACAGAAAATGAGAACTAAATTAATGTCAACAGCCCTGTCAAGTTAAGGTACAATTTGCACGTCTGCCTTTTCTCTGAGAAAATTGTTAGAAATTAAAGCTTTGCCTGAAATGATTCACAGCATGTGTCAGATAAAGATTTAAAATAAACTGTAGAACATCTGTGTTCCTTAGCCATTAGAGTTGTCTGTGCCACACTTTCTTAATATTAACATACACAAGCCTTTAGAGAATAAGAATTCTGGAAACAGACTCACCCGGACATCAGTAGCATCTCCGTGCCGGATAATACTGGCCCACGTTGTTGGCTCACTGCTACTTTCAAAGTAATGGAAGACCTTTAAGACTCGTTCCATGGCCCCTGGGGAACGCTCCACCCCAGTACTGAGGTGTGTCTTTGCACTTGAACTTGGTGTATGATTCAAGTTTGGATCAAGGTAAGCTGCTGCCATCGTTTTGCTAGATGCTAGGTATCTGTCATATTCTGGGAAAGGGGAAAAAGAGAAAATAAATTATTTTGGTTGCACCTCAACCTCACACTGATTCATATATACATAAAAATCTTTATGGCAAATCCTAAAGAACGAGGATGTTTTTCAGACCTTTAACTCAGACTCTTCAAGGATTAGTTATTTATTTTAATTTACTGTTACTTATCAAGCTGCTACCCAAAGCTGTAACCATTATATATATTTTATAAAATATGTTTACAAAAATCCTAGTGGAATAATATTCAGGAAAACTCATCCCTAAACAAAATTCTCTCTCTTCAAACCATTCAATATCCACAAAAGTTTTTCCTTCTGCCATTAACAAGATCATTTCCCCTCAACGTCCTCATATTTCTATCAACCCACCCCTCTTAAAAAAGGTCTGTGAGACCAGACATTTTGTATCTAAATTATAAAGAATTAGCTCATGCTCTAGTTTTACTGTGATTGTAGACCTGTGGGAGGGCTGTAATTCCTGTCAAAATTGGAAGGCTACATCCTGAAGTGCCCTCTATATAAGCCTTGCACCATTCCGTGAAGGTCAACAATTTGGATATGTCCCACAACTGAGGGCTCTGTACCAGAAGTGTCCAGTCACCAGCCCCTCCTGTTTAGACTAAGGCTCTATCAGATCAAAACTACGTGCTAATTGTGAGTGTTACATTATTGCATGAGGAAAAAATAAGATAGTCAGGACCCAAACCGTTTAGAACTGTATACTGTAAGTCAAAACCAACACCACGTTCTTCATCCAGAAACCAAAGGAAGTTACTACTGACTATGGAGAAAAAGCATAATGTGCCCGCTACATGGAATACTGCATAGTAAGTGGCATGGAAGTGCATTTTGTAATAGCTGAAGTTTCCAAGTGGTCTTTAAGCACAGTCCCACATACAGCACATTAGAATAATTCTGCCTGGTGGTGAAAGGCATGGATCATTGTGGCAAGGTCTGCTTCTGAAAGAAAAGGTTGCTGCTGCTAATGAGTCAACCATGAGCAGATTCGGATCAGACATGATTTGCAGCTTGAAAACCAGCTTGAGTAACAAATGGTAGACGTATGCCCTCCATCAAGAAAGCTGCTACAATTCCAACCACTTCTTCCTATTTATCCAACCGCAGACTAACATAGCTTGTTGAATTGCATCTCATGCAGACTGCAAAGACATCTGAGGATACAGCCCTCCAATTCTAACAGTACTCTTTATCTCATCATTAAATGCTAATGAGTTTTCAGTCCCAGAGAATGGGAAATAACGATGGGCATCATAGCCACTACTGTTTCATATGAGGATAGGATTTAGGGAAATTCATGTGAGCTTTGAAAGCACTTCAGAACACTCTTCTGAAGGACAAGTGACTGAATTGTGGGCAAATATGCAGGATATTTTACTTGTTTGTCTTCTGGTTATATTGCACAGATTTGTTTTGAGGAAGGTCACTAGTAAAAGAAGGGATGAAAATAAAAAATATATATATACCCTAGAAGACGCTGTTAAACTGTGGTATCTCAGGAAAACCTATATTCTTAAGTCTACTGGCTAGAGGGATGGAGATTAAGGACAGCTGGGTTCTATTCTTAGCTGACAGACCTTGGTCAAATAATGTAAGGCCAAATTCTGATACCTTTACTTACACTGAGCAGCCAGGTGCTACCAAATGTAAGAGAATCTGAATCTTGCCATTAACTTTGCCTTTCAACTACACGGAATATTGAAAGCTTCACAGTATAAGGCTATGTTTTGGAGAGTTAACCGAGATTGACAGAAAGTATTCCAAAAATAAGAAAGCAGTTTTTAATAACAATTCAATCATTTTATGATTCATTGTAAATTTGTTTAAAAACCTAAAGCTTCCTCTTTTATTAGGTGCCAAAAGGGCAATAATTCTGAGAGGTTTTAAATTATAGCAACACGTTACATTTCTTATTATGGGTCTATTAACATTTCCATTAAACCAGCCCCCTATTTTCAAGAGCTTATAATGTGGCTGTAAGACTTTGCCCTACGCTAAAGTCTGGTAGTGTACTGTTGGATGTAACACAAAAACAGTTAAAATGTTTATAAAACATTTGTTTGGCTATTTTAAGTTATAAAGAAAGATAAGATTACCAGCATTATATGCTTATAAACTCAAAACTGCCTTGGTTTTTGCATTCCCCTGACAGATCTTTGGTTTACAGTGCGAATTCAGCCCTCTTTGTATTCAACAGAAAAACTACTAAGTTACTAAGGATGAAAAATCATCTGAAGCACATATGGAGACATATTTCCATAATATTTTATTAACGAATGTATCCATATTTTAGAATGGGACAATATCAAGGCTGACATGTCTACAATTATGCTAGTCACTCTCATTTGGATTTGAAGTTGTGTGTTTAGCTATCCTGTCCTCTTGTCCAATATCTGCAATGTTTTAGGTAAAAGTCCTATTCTCCAAATTCCTGGTTCTTTAGACAGCAACACTAATATTTCTCAATATCCTACCAACATGCTAGAATGGAGCAGAGAGGAGAAGAATGGATCATCAAGAAGCAGAGTCCTTGGACTGTTAGCATCAAGTAGCCCTGCTGAGATGTTTCGATTTTTATCAAATCATGCAGCAGGTCATTGCCAGGTGATTTATCCAACTCTGCCACAGTGCTCAAAGTGTGTGCATGGGGGTGTCACATGGGTATGGGGGGAATAGAGGATGGCTAAATTCTATGATAGCTGTCTTCATATTTTCTAGAATGTCCAGAAAGGTAGTACCTAAGCCTTTCCCAGGTAAATCAGGATACAATGAGGTGCCTAGTGGACTATCTGGATTCTTCTGCTCCCCTTACTTTCCCTGCTTATAGGATTAATAAAAACAGCAACAAAGCAAATCAGCAGCAGCAGCATTCTGGTTACATTTGGAGGGTATTTTCCAACAGCACATCTTTCTGCATGCCCTAAAAGCGATAAGACTGAATTAGTCTAATCCTTTCTGGAACCTCATTTCCAGAGACCGTTTCCGCCTCAACCAAAAACACAATCTCCCTCTTATGCACTTCATCCTAGCCTTTGTGAACTGCTTATTCCCAAAGGAGTGGGTCATGGACAGAGTCAGTGCTTGTGAATAATCACACAGTGCAAACATGATCAATAAAGCTCAGTGTTATGTAACTCACTATCAACACTTAGTGCTTTGATTTAAGGATTTCCCAGCAATGTGGGTCACAGAGTTAAGACAATTAAAAAAATTATTAAATAAATCATTTCAATTGATTTAAAAATGATTACTACAAATAGAGTAGGTACAGTGGTCGTTTAATGGGCTTTCTTTCAGAGAAATCTTTTCTTTTCCAATAATCATATTGATGAATTTGAGTCAATTCGATAATAATTAGAAGAAGCACGAAACTGGGACTATTTTCGTTTAATATCTGTTGTACAAAGAAGGGTAGATGGCCCAGAATGTCCTGTTTGTATGTTCAAATACTATTTGAACCACCTTTTTGTCATTCTTCACACTGCAACTGCATATTAACGCTTGAATGTCTCACAAAGATCTACACAGATTATAATAAAAATTATTTCTATCCTCTGATTCCCACCTGAGGCTTGAAGATGTTCAGATATATGAGTTATGCCCCTGCTAGGTCACATTTCAGATAAATGACTTAGCCATTTCACTTCAAAACTATGAAATTCATTTCTTCCTTAAAAATCTAATCACCTGCCTCTTCACAGCTATAATCAAGATTCAGACTTCATTTCTTTCTGTTGCCATGTTCAAAGTCTTTTACAAAGCCCTCTAAGTTACTTTTAGATGACAAATTTTTAAGTTATTGAGAGGAAACTAAATTTTTAGATTATCTGCATTGCTAATGCAACAGAGACAAATGAAGGTCTTGTAGAAATGTGTTGCTGCTGTAAGTTATTGTATTCAAAATGAGAAAAAAATGAAATATTGACCAGAAATAATGTACTACATCCTAGAAAACACAGTAGTTTCACTTCAGACATAGGTGATAATGTAAAGTTGTTGCACTCAACTTTATCAAGCTTGCTTTTGCACTGCTTCCCTTCTGAGTACTGACATGAAAATGTATCAGGTTACTTGTTACAGTTTTAGTCATACTCTAAATTTCCTGTACTGAGTAAAGATATTGGTTCCTCTAAATCAGTGGTCCCCAACATTTTTCATCTGGTGGGCGGCGGCGGACGAGCATCAATAGGCATCGCCACCGAAATGCTGCCGACAAGCAGCGTCATCCAGAGGCGTCACTGCCGAAAATCAGCAGCATTTCGACGGCGACACATCTGGATGACGCTGCTTCTCAGCGGCATTTTGGCGGATGCTCGTCCGCTGGCCAGTATGCGGGCGCACTTAGACGGGGACCGCGTTGGGGACCCCTGCTTTAAGTGATCAAGATTGTGTTATGTGTCACCTGTATCTGAAAGAAAATGTGTCATTTCATGAAAAACAAAAGTTCTCCAATTTTTTCATATGCACTATTAAACCCTACAATAGTTTAGCCTGAACGTATTAAGTTGTGTGTCTAAACCCTAAAGGTGAGTGTGAATCTTAATTGGAATTCAGAGATATTTTTAATAATAGTATTCTATGATAGAAAATCAAAACTCTGAATAGTCCGCATGTGATTTTACACACAGACGACTCCTTCCACCACCCATCTATCTGAATGCAAGTTCTCCTTTGCCAGATTTGGTCCCAAGCTAAGAAGGTTCTTGAACGGTTTAATGACCATTTAATGAGCAGTGTTACACAGAGGTACTCTGAATTGCTTCTCTCTAGACAGTCACTAACCATGCATTCATCTACCATTGGGGAGGTAAAGGTGCATTTGCTTTTGTCACAGTGTCCCTCTTCAATCACAAAACTTGCTACATCCACTTTCGAGTCAGAAATTCAAGATGTAGGATGAGAGAAAAAGCAAACAGTTGAAAACAAACAATTGCCTTCTGATAACTGCTTTTGTTATTCTACTTCTTTTCCCTCATCCTCTCAAGAATGTGGTAGGTGCCCCGCCCCCATCGCTCACTCCCCCTTCCCAGGAAGCTGGTGTGATTGAGCAAGATGGTGCTGATTCATGAGAGACAGAACATCATGAGAGGTTTAAAAGAAATATTTCAGAGTAGCAGCCATGTTAGTCTGTATCCGCAAAAAGAACAGGAGTACTTGTGGCACCTTAGAGACTAACAAATTTATTTGAGCATAAGCTTTCGGGGGCTACAGTGGAAAATACAGTAGGAAGATATATATATATACACAGAGAACATGAAACAATGGGTGTTACCATACACACTATAAGGAGAGTGATCAGTTAAAGTGAGCATTTACCAGCAGGAGAGAAGAGAGAAGAAAAAAAAAACCCCAAAACTGTTTGTAGTGGTAATGAAAATGGCCCATTTCCGGCAATTGATAAGGAGATATGAGGAACTGTAGGGGGAGGGAGAAATAAGCATGGGGAAATAGTTTTAATGGCCCATCCACTCCCAGTCTTTATTCAAACCTAATTTAATGGTGTCCAATTTGCAAATTAATTCCAATTCAGCAGTCTCTCGTTGGAGTCTGTTTTTGAAGTTTTTTTGTTGTAATATTGCGACTTTTAGGTCTGTAATCGAGTGGCCAGGGAGACTGAAGTGTTCTCCAACTGGCTTTTGAATGTTATAATTCTTGACGTCTGATTTGTGTCCATTTATTCTTTTACGTAGAGACTGTCTGGTTTGGCCAATGTACATGGCAGAGGGGCATTGCTGGCATATGATGGCATATATCACATTGATAGATGTGCAGGTGAATGAGCCTCTGATAGTGTGGCTGATGTGATTAGGTCCTATGATGGTATCCCCTGAATAGGTATGTGGACAGAGTTGGCAACGGGCTTTGTTACAAGGATAGGGTCCTGGGTTAGTGTTTTTGTTGTGTGGTGTGTGGTTGCTGGTGAGTATTTGCTTCAGGTTTGGGGGCTGTCTGTAAGCAAGGACTGGCCTGTCTCCCAGGCCAGAGTGAGGGATCGTCCTTCAGGATAGGTTGTAGATCCTTGATGATGCGCTGGAGAGGTTTTAGTTGGGGGCTGAAGGTGATGGCTAGTGGCGTTCTGTTACTTTCTTTTTTGGGCTTTTCCTGTAGTAGGTGACTTCTGGGTACTCTTCTGGCTCTGTCAATCTGTTTCTTCACTTCAGCAGGTGGGTATTGTAGTTGTAAGAACGCTTGATAGAGATCTTGTAGGTGTTTGTCTCTGTCTGAGGGGTTGGAGCAAATGCGATTGTATCGTAGAGCTTGGCTGTAGACAATTGATTGTGTGGTGTGGTCTGGATGAAAGCTGGAGGCATGTAGGTAAGTATAGCGGTCAGTAGGTTTCCGGTATAGGGTGGTGTTTATTTGGCCATCGTTTATTAGTACTGTAGTGTCCAGGAAGTAGATCTCTTGTGTGGACTGGTCCAGGCTGAGGTTGATGGTGGGGTGGAAATTGTTGAAATCATGATGGAATTCCTCAAGGGCTTCTTTACCATGGGTCCAGATGATGATGATGATGTCATCAATGTAGCGCAAGTAGAGTAGGGGCGTTAGGGGATGAGAGCTGAGGAAGCGTTGTTCTAAGTCAGCCATAAAAATGTTGGCATACTGTGGGGCCATGCGGGTACCCATAGCAGTGCCGCTGATTTGAAGGTACACGTTGTCCCCAAATGTGAAATAGTTATGGGTCAGGACAAAGTTACAAAGTTCAGCCACCAGGTTTGCCGTGACATTATCGGGGATACTGTTCCTGACGACTTGTTGTCCACCTTTGTGTGGAATGTTGGTGTAGAGGGCTTCTACATCCATAGTGGTTAGGATGGTGTTTTCAGGAAGATCACTAAAGAAATATTTGTTCTTTGCCTTTTGGAAAACTTTTTTCCTCATACTTGATTCCTTTCTACAACAAAATTCTCCACAGAAAAATCATGTAGAAAATCTTCTAGCCTTAGGAGCGTTCATTAAATGGCTCACCTGTTCTATAGGTAGGCTTTCCCCACATACCTTCTCAGAGACTTTGTTTCTTTTTAAAAGAGAAAACCGATTGCACACTCAAATGAAGCAAACCTAATGAGCAGACTCAGTGTGGTATTATACAAATACATATGAGGTAGAAGCCAAACTCAACCAGCTTAATGGGAGTAAATCGGGCGGCCCAGATAATCTTCATTCGAGAATATTAAAGGAACTGGCGAGTGAAATTGCTAGCCCGTTAGCGATAATTTTTAATGAATCTGTAAACACGAGGGTTGTACCGTTTGACTGGAGATTAGCTAATGTAGTTCCTATTTTCAAGAAGGGGAAAAAAAGTGACCCAGGTAACTACAGACCTGTTAGCTTAACATCTGTAGTATGCAAAGTTATGGAAAAAATATTGAAGGAGAAAGTAGTTAAGGACCTTGAGTTCAAGGGCAATTGGGACAAATTACAACATGGTTTTACGAAAGGTAGATTGTGCCAAACCAACCTGATCTCCTTCTTTGAGAAAGTAACAGATTTTTTAGACAAAGGAAATGCGGTGGATCTAATATACCTCGATTTCAGTAAGGCGTTTGATACGGTACCGCATGAAGAATTATTGGTTAAATTGGAAAAGATGGGGCTCGATATGAAAATCCAGAGGTGGATAAAGAACTGGTTAAAGGGGAGACTGCAGCGGGTCGTACTGAAAGGTGAACTGTCGGGTTGGAGGGAGGTTACCAGTGGAGTTCCTCAAGGTTCGGTTTTGGGTCCAATTTTATTTAATTTATTTATTACTGACCTCGGAACCAAAAGTAGGAGTGGGCTGATAAAGTTTGCGGATGACACAAAGTTGGGAGGTATTGCCAATTCGGAAAAGGATTGGGATATCCTGCAGGGAGATTTGGATGACCTTGTAAACTGGAGTAATAGTAATAGGATGAAATTTAATAGCGAGAAGTGTAAGGTTATGCATTTAGGGATGACTAACAAGAATTTTAGTTATAAGCTGGGGACGCATCAGTTGGAAGTAACGGAAGAGGAGAAGGACCTCGGAGTCCTGGTTGATCGCAGGATGACTATGAGTCGGCAATGTGACGTGGCCGTAAAAAAAGCTAATGCGGTCTTGGGATGCATTAGGCGAGGTATTTCTAGTAGAGATAAGGAGGTGCTAGTCCCGTTATACAAGGCATTGGTGAGACCTCATTTGGAGTACTGTGTGCAGTTCTGGTCTCCCATGTTTAAGAAGGATGAATTCAAACTGGAACGGGTACAAAGAAGGGCCACTAAGATGATCTGGGGAATGGAAAGACTGTCGTATGAAAGGAGACTTGAGGAGCTCGGTTTGTTTACCTTAACCAAAAGGAGGCTGAGGGGAGATATGATTGCTCTCTTTAAATATATCAGAGGGATAAATACCAAGGAGGGAGAGGAATTATTTCAGCTCAGTACTAATGTGGACACGAGAACAAATGGATATAAATTGGCCGTCGGGAAGTTTAGG
The DNA here is from genome assembly GCA_003942145.1 of Platysternon megacephalum. Lineage (NCBI taxonomy): Eukaryota > Metazoa > Chordata > Testudines > Platysternidae > Platysternon > Platysternon megacephalum. The sequence goes on from QXTE01000279.1 coordinate 577,054, forward strand.
CTTGAAATTAGGCGAAGGTTTCTAACCATCAGAGGAGTGAAGTTCTGGAACAGCCTTCCGAGGGAAACAGTGGGGGCGAAAGACCTCTCAGGCTTTAAGATTAAGCTTGATAAGTTTATGGAGGGGATGGTTTGATGGGATAATGTGATCTTAGTCAATAGGTCAATAACTTGCCATCACTGGTAATTAGTACCATGGGTCAATGATGGGATATTAATATTCATTTTCCTAAGTGTCTGGCTGGAGAGTCTTGCCCGCATGCTCGGGGTTCAGCTGATCGCCATATTTGGGGTCGGGAAGGAATTTTCCTCCAGGGTAGATTGGCAGAGGCCCTGGAGGTTTTTCGCCTTCCTCTGCAGCATGGGGCAGGGGTCGCTTGCTAGAGGATTCTCGGCAACTTGAAGTCTTTATATCATGATTTGGGGACTTCAACAGCTGAGTCAAGGGAGAGAATTAATCCAGGAGTGGGTGGGTCAGCTTTTGTGGCCTGCATCATGCGGGAGGTCAGACTAGATGATCATAATGGTCCCTTCTGACCTTAAAGTCTATGAGTCTATATTGACATTTACCCATCTATTTGCAATTGTGTTCTAATACTTAGGGCTTGTCTATATTAGAAAAGCTGTAGTCTTAACTAAATTAATTTGAAGTCTGTGTAGTTAAACAGCTCACCCCTAATGTACATGCACTTAAACCCATTTAACCCTTGTTTAGCATGTACTAGTAAATTACTAAATTAAACTAAATTGATTTAAGTGAGGGTTAAACAGGTTTACATGCATCTACCTTAAGTGAGAAGTACCACCATCACTAATATCCACACCCCCCTCCCCGCAAAAAAAAGTTTAAAAATCTTCCTCTAATTTGGTTAAAGGCCCATCCCCTCTCTTTTCTATGTGTTATTATGTTCTCTATGTGTTATTAGATACCAAAAGGGACCCTGGCGGTGCTGACCGGGCCTTTAAAAGTACGGTTGGCCACCTGCAGTGGGGCTAAGGCAGACTCCGTGGCTCTCGGAAATGACCAGCATGTCCCTCAGGCTCCTACGTGCAGGGATGGCCACAGGGGCTCCGTGCACTGCCCCGCCCTGAGCGCCGGCCACTGGGAGCTGCGGGGGCGGTGCCTGCAGGCGGGGGCAGCGCCCAGAGCCACCTGGCTGCCTCTGCGCCTAGGAGCCAGAGGGACATGCCGGCCGCATCCGGGAGCCGCCTGAGGTAAGTGCCACCCAGAGCCCACACCCTGAACTCCCTCCCACACCCCGAACTCCCTCCCACACCCCAACCCTCTGCTCCAGCCCTGAGCCCACACCCCAAACCCCTCATCCCCGGCCCCACCCCAGAGCCCGCACTCCCAGTCAGAGCCTTCATCTCCTCCCATACCCCAGCCTCCTCCTGCATTCTGAGCCCCTCTGCCTCAGCCCAGAGCTCCCTCCTGCACTCTCAACGCCTTGCCCTCAGCCTAGAGCCTCCTTCCGCACCCTGAACCCCTGATTTGTGACCCCACTCGGCAGTCCACACCCCCAGCCCAGAGCCCGTACCCGCTCCCACACCCCAACCCCCTGCCCCAGCCTGGAGCCCTCTCCCACACTCCGAACCCCTTGGCCCCATCCCCCAGCCTGGAGCCCCCTCCTGCAGCCCAAAGCCCGCATCCCTGGCCCCACCCCAGAGCCCACACCCCCAGCCACAGCCCTCACCCCGTCTTACATCCCAACCCCTTACCCCAGCCCAGTGAAAATGAGCGAGTGAGCGAGGGTGGGGGAGAGTGAGCGATGTGGGGAGGGAAGATGGAGTGAGTGGGGGCGTGGCCTCGGGAAGGGGGCGGGGCACAGGTGTTTGGTTTTCTGCAAATAGAAAGTTGGCAACCCTAGGCCGCAGTGCCAGTACCTACCTCTCTGCTGGAGAGGCTGCAGCCAGGTCCAGGAGCCAACCAGTTCTCTGTGAGCAACTGCAGCTGAGCAGCTGCTACTCTTCCCACCTCTCGGCAGGGAGGCTGATCATGTTTACTACGGTGACCGGGCACTGCCAGGTCCCCTTTTCAACTGGACTTTCCAGTTGAAAACCAGACATCTGGCAACCCTAGGATTCAGTGACTGGCATCCACCAAGGGACAACGTCCCTGTAAGCGCAGCCATTTATAGCATTAAATAAATAGTAGCAAGTTGCAGTTGTGTTGGGGTGTGTTATGTGATTTCAGTACTGGTGTGAAGTACCGAGGAATGAAAGATTCAGGCTGTCCATGTAGGAAGTACAACATAGGAAGACAATGCATACTTGAAAACTTCCCCACACTGCCCAGCCACGTTTCCTCAAATTTGCCCTAGAGGAAAAAACACTAGGAAATAATTTGGTTTTGATGGACATTAAATTCTAAGCCTCTCTGCTGCTACTGTGGAAGATTTGTCACTCAGGAAGCTCTTAGAAGAGCTCTTTTTGGTACCATGGAAGAGGCACAGACAGATTATCAGGAAGGGTATTGTGTAGCCTGCAAGCAGGTCATCTGAAGGGAAGAAGTGAAGTTTTGTTTTGAAGCCTGGGCTCCAAATGGTGGATTTAATGGTCCAGGACTTGGGGGGAGGGGGGGGGTAGAGAGAGAATTGATGGTCTTGAGGCAGAGGTGGAAGGGTGGTGTGGCTGGTTTTGGTCAGAGTCTGACTCTACCGTGGGCCTGGTTTAAGGTGTTTTGAGCCATCTGGCTGGAAAGAGAAGGTAGTTAATCAGAGAAGTAAGAGTTCACATACTTGGTAGAAAGGTAAGGGTTTCATTTTGAATGTGTATTTAATATAGGACAAAGACGAGCAGTAAGCAGAAAAAAGTACAGCAGCAGGCCTGATAGCATCAAGACAACATAAAAAGTTTTCCCAATACCTTGGTCAAGATTTGAGGATGAGACACTTCTAAAGGGTCTAGTTTATTTTATTTTATTTATTTTTTTAAGTTAGGAATAAAGACAGGGAAAGACACGGAGAAAAAATGGCTGTTCTTTCATGCTCACTTATTGCCTTCAGAGCAGTTGTCATAAGCAGCTTATCAGCAGGATTTCAGTAACTTTACTTCAACACATCCCAGTCTGTGATAACAGACAACATAGAATCATAGAATCGCAGGACTGGAAGGGACCTTGAGAGGTCGTCTAGACCAGTACCCTGCACTCAAGGCAGGACTAAGCATTATCTAGAGACCATCCCTGACCGGAGTTTGTCATTGGAGATTTTTAAGAGCAGATTAGGCAGAGATTCCACAAACTCCCTAGGGCAATTTATTTCAGTGCTTAACTACCCTGACAGCTGGGAAATTTTTCCTAATGTCCAACCTAAACTGCCCTCCCTGCAATTTAAGCCCATTGCTTCTTGTCCTATCCTCAGATGTTAAAAAGAACAATTTTTCTCCCTCCTCCTTGTAACAACCTTTTATGTACTTGAAAACTGTTATGTCCCCATTATTCCTCAGTGGGCTTTTGAAAAAGTAATCTACCATATTTTTTGTTCAGCCAATGCTAGTAGCCAATGGTTTAAAAAAAACAGATATCTGTACCACAGCAAGGTATAATAATAGCTTTCATTCATATGTCTCTCCAGAAATGCATAGCCTTCCCATCACCACCACACCAAAAAAGAGTTTAATTGCATTTTATAATTTGTTTTAAAGCATTAATTTAAACTTCACCTGAATGACTCACTGAATGATTCATTGCAAGGCATTTTTAAATGAATTAAAGAATAGCACCGTTAATGAGAATTCAGCTGCCCATTGTGTTCAGAGACTATTGCCTAAATACAGATTATATCTTCAAATTCATTTTACCTGACAGTGATTCAGACAAATGATTTATTGTATTCACTTTTTCAGTTAAATGTTTTGCAAATTTTAATAAGCAGACTTGTAAAGATACTACAAATAATTAGTCACAATATCAACAGAGATTTAGCAGTACAAGTTACCTACAAAAACCTCAGGATAAAGATTTCTGCATTTCCTTTGTATGAATACTTTGGGTGATTTAATATTCTGGGGGACTACGAGACAGCTATTCAGAGTAGGCAGCTCTGAAGCACTATGATCACTACACAATGCACATGTTAATCATGCATTTGTCCTAAATTTAACAAGTCCATCGTGGCAAAAATCTATTTATAAGTTCGTACAAGCCCCAAACTAATTTAAATCTTTATTAAACCAGACACATTCATTTATATATTTTTATGCTGAGCCAGGCTACTTCAATGGCTGATATGCCACCTTTGCTAAGTGTTACTGAAGGATTTGCTGTCACCGATTTATTATTCACTGAATGTGTGTATTGAGCATTGTATTTTGGGACTAAAACAGATCTTGAGAAATGAATATTTAAATAGCGTTGACACAACTGGCCAAAAGGCTTTGTACTTTGGATTAACATCTCAATATATTTACTAACAATTTGATATAAAGAAGTAAGTGTTAAATATCTCCTGACTCTTGAAATGTCCCCCTCCCCTGGCAGAATAATCCCACAGGACTAACTACTGACATTTCTTAAACATTTAGTTTAACCCAGTTTTACTGTCCTCTTATTTCTTGCTCTACACTACTCAGCAACTCTCTCTGGAGTTGGCACCAATTTCCATTTGCAAGTACCATACTATGGAGTTGCACCAATGATTTTAGTAATCCACTGAGCAGGGAACACAAGGAAACTAATGTCAATTAACTTTAATTAGTACAAGGTACCCAATTAGATTCAGATTTCATTTTCCTCTGCAAAAAAGATACTAATTTTGAAGAACCTGAATGGTTAATTCTCACTACTTAGTTGGTTAATTCTCACTACCTTAGTTTGCTTTCATGGAGTTTAGGTAACCATACTAACTTTCCCCTTGAAATTTGTCTTTTGAAGAAAAAATTCTTAACTCAGCCAGATGAATCATATTTTAATCAAATTATGACTTATCTGATACACTGCTGCTTCAACAGATACTGTCTGGCCCTAGTTAGGCTACTGGCAAGCTGAGACTTCCATTTTCCTTCTAAACTCTGTACTATTTGTTACTTCATCCTCCAACCCACTCCCATCCTGTGTATTTTGTCTAGCTGTCACATCCTGTCCGACATCTAGACTGTAAATTCTCTGCGCCAGGGACTGTCTTTTTATCTTTCTGCACAGCAGCTAGCACTATGAGGCCCTGAACCTTCACTGAGGTGCCCAGATACCACACTAATAAAATACAAGTAATAATCTCATTTTTGCATCTCTTATTTGTTGTCTACTTTTATAGAATGTGCAAGTCATTGAGAATAGTAGGAATATACATTTCTTAAATAAATCACAAGGAAATGAGTGGCAGAGGTTCTAAATTTTCTACAGAATCTAGTTAAAAATAAATGTAATATTATATACTTTCAAGTCATATCATATCCTGGCAACATCCCCAACCACGAAGGTGACAAAATAAACTGGCAAACTAAACCATCTGAACCTGAGTTTTCTTTACAACACATTGGCTTTGTTCTATAAATTCCCTAAGCAGCTCAAGATGGTCTTCTAAGCAGCACTCTGTGGAACAAATTGAAGAATTGGGCTCTGAAAGTACCATAAACACTCAAAATATAAAGGGTAAATTAGTGCAAAATGGTGGCAGGTAATCCAAATCATCTTCACAGAGACAAGAGCAAGAACCCTCCCTAGAGGAATTTGTAGAAAAAAGAAACCAGGTACCATAAAGATGCATTTCCATTTCTTAACATGTTTGGATCTCTTTTACATTTAACATTAATTCTGACTTTTCAAGATTTATAAGGCTTGGTTCTGGATATACCATCCCTGTTATGTATTTTATTCTATATTACTGATGTGTGCTCTCAACTTTAACTCTTAACACACAGTTTTTGTCTATGATTTATGTCACTAACCTTAGTCAATTTTTCATAGAAATCAGTGGTCTCCTGAGAATTTTATAAACATGTACACATGCAGTATACACACTGAGTAGTTTGTCCTAAAAATACACAATAGCAGCTATTATTCATGTAGAATGAAAACAGCCTATTATAAACTAATAACCTGTAACGTTTTTAGAGTTGATTCTATTTTAGTTCAAGCAAAAAAAGTGAAAGCTATTAAAACAAAATTATTTTTCCAGATCTCCCAATAAAACTTGACTAAACTAAATTACACTAGGTTTTATAAAAATAAAAATTCTGCATGGCATTCAGAACTTGTACAGCATTCTAATTTTAAGCCTGATGCAAACTAACATCACTGAGTTACTAATTCTCTAAAGAGCAGGAATTTCTAGTGTAAAAAAAAAAAAATTAACTACAGCAATAGTGTCACATACCACCATACATAGAATACTATGCTCCTAGTAATCATTCCTCCCTTGTGCATCTAACAGTTCATATTGAAAACACTTGGTTTTCCTTGAAGTGTTCAAATGAACAACACACATACTTTTTTTTTAAATGGAAAGGATGATCAATAGGTCTCTTTCTATACCCAGATTCTATGATACTTCAATGGTGGCCCAGACACTGAAAACTGCCATTTCCATGTGAAAAACAGAACAGCATGTTTAACTCTTAGCTCCCCTTGGGCAACATGTTTAAAAGGCACTTCCCAGGCTCAGATTATTAACAAGAGAAAGGTCCTAATGGCTGTCTGGTCAATCCGTTTGACATTTGCAGACACAGAATACAATAGGGGGCCGTTAGTCCATAGCTATCAACCCCTTAGTTAGCACAAGTCAAAACAAAGGAATCAAAATACAAATTTCTAATGCATTTCTTTGTTAAGACTGTAAGCTCTTCAGGACAGGGACTGTGCCTTCTTATATGTTTGCACAGTATGTAGCACACACCGGGCATTAATGGGAATAAATAATAATGTTAGCCAAATGATTAATCATTTTAATACTTAGCACTCATATAACTCTTTTCAACCAAAGATCTAATTGCTTTTCAAAAGTGGGCACATATAATTAACCCTATTCTATAGATGAGGAAACCAGGCACAGAGTGGTGACTAGCCCAACGTCACACAGTGGCAGAGTTGAGAAAGAACAATTACTTATCTTACAAAAATGTGGTTCTTCAAAATGTTGTCAGTACAGATCCTACTGTAGACATGTAGCCATGTCTGCTGGGGCCACACATGTATCCTGTGCATAAAGGGTTGGACAGTGTGACCATCTGTCAGTTCCCTAATGATTCAAAGCCCATGTTGCTGAGGACTCCAAAATGCAGGGATGGAGGGAATATCATGGTTTCCGCACTGACCACTATACTTTGAAGAACCACAGTTACTCTTAGTGTAAGCAACCATTCTTTCTTCTTTGAGTATGTGCCAGCATGGATCCCACGGTAAGGTACTGTCAAGCAGTATCCTCTCTGAATGGTGGGAATAAGGTGCTTCAACTGTTTTATTCAAACAACAACTGCTGCACTGCTCTCTCAAACTTGGTATCACATCTAGCTGTTAGGTCAAGGGCATAATATTTGACCAAGATCAGAGGCCAATAAGAAACTATAAGGATGATTCTGGCCTTATCCTGTCTAACCTTGGATATCAAAGTGGAGATTGGTGGAAAATCATATAGGGGGCCGTTAGTCCATTGTAGCAGGAAGGCATCTGACAATGAGCCTAGACTCATTCCTTCTCTGAAGCAAAAGTTGGGGCATTTGCTGTTGTCTTTGGTAGCAAAAAGGTCTATTGTGGGAATCTCCCACTGATCAAATACTGGCTCTATGATGGACTTCTGCAGTGGGCCCAGATGGTTGGTTATGGCATGTCTGCTCAAGAAGTCTGCATTCCAGGAAGATGCAGAGCCAGTGGGATTATTTGTATTGATAACATGAAGCCCACAGCTTGATAGCTTCCTGGTAGAGGGATGATAACCAAACTCCTCCCTGATTATTTATATAGTGCTTTATCGGTCTAAATCTGCACTGTAGAGGTCTATTGGATGGGCAGGAATACTATACAGGTCAGTCTTATGGTTCTGAGCTCCAGGGTGTTTGTATGGAAATTCAAGTTCTCCTGGGGCCAGGTCTTCTGCATCTGCAGATGGTTTAGATGGGTTCACCAACCTGTTCCTGATGTGTCTGTGATGACTGTCATGGTCACAGAGGGGACAACCAATGAAACCCCTTTTCATGCATCCTTAGGGTCTAACTACAGCCACAGCTCCTGGAGGACTGAAAGTGAGACCCTGAGATGTTGGAATGGGAAGTACACAGACCTCGGCCAGAGGCAAAGTCTCAAAGAGCATCACATACAGACATGCCAACACGTGACATAAAAGGCCTAAACAAGTACACATCATTGCGGGACTTGGCTTTAGGTAGTTTATATTTGGAGAGATTGCAACCTGCCCTCTGGGAGGTAGGCTTTTGCTCGTTGAGAGTCAATCCTACCCCCTATCAACTCTATCATCTGAGATGGGAAAGAGAGATGGCGTCTCATAGTTCACAAGGAGGCTTAACTGAACATGAGAGGGTGTCTTCCACTGGGACCAGCCTTTATTGGAAGGGCAATTCTGGCTGGGCCCAAAATCATCAGTATATTGAACAATTTATGAGATTTTCCTTGGATAACTGATTTCTCTACCTCTAAAGTGTCTGCTATTCTCATAAACAAAGTGTAGGCCATACTTACAGGATGGGGGGCTCTATTCTAGGAAGAAATGACTGAAAGGAATTTGGGGGCTCTGGAGGATAATCAGCTGAACATGTGCTCCCAGTGTGTTGATGAGGCCAAAAGTGCTAATGCAATCCTGGGATGCATAACCAGGGGAATATCAAGTAGGAGTAAAGCAGTTATTTTACCTCTGTACTTGGCACTGGAGCAACTGCTGTTGGAATACTGTGTCCAGTTCATGGGTCCACAATTCCAGAAGAATGTTGATAAATTGGAGAGGGTTCAGGGAAGAGCCATGAGAATGATTAAAGGATTAGAAAACATGCCTGATAGCGATAGACTGAAAGAGCTCAATCTATGTAGCTTAACAAAGAAAATGTTACGGGATGACTTGATTACAGTCTATACTTAGGGAAAAACTGTTTAATAATGGGCTCTTCAATGTAGCAGAGAAACGTATATTACGATCCAATGGCTGAAGCTGAAAGTACACAAATTCAGATGGGAAATAAGGCATACATTTTTTAATGGTGAGAGTAATTAACCATTGAAACACTTTAGCAATGGTTATGGTGGATTCTCCATCACTGACAATTTTTAAATCAAGATTGGATATTTTTCTAAAAGATATGCTCTAGGAATTCTTTTGGGGAAGTTCTATGGCCTGTGTTACACAGGAGGGCCGACTAGATGATCAAAATGGTCCCTTCTGGCCTTAGAATCTATAAGCAGATCTTGAAATGTATTAAAATCCTCCAGTGCTGGTACTGGGCCTACCACTTTGCCTGGTGACAATGACAAAAAGTCTTTGGGAGGCAAAGTAGAAATGTTTTGCTCCTCGGGGCCCATACCCTGCCACAGTTCCTGACATTCTTCTTGGCCCAATGTCAGTGGCCTGGTCAACGATGCCACTGGGCAGTCTGATCTCCTCCTCTTTCTAAAATGGGACGAGGTGGGCTCCTCAAAGGAGGACCATGGTAAATATTCCATTAGGATATGGCTAACCCTGTCTGATGATGGCCAGTCAAAGCCATTCCTTCTGTTGGCGAGTCAAGTTCCTATAAGGAGAAGTGCATGTTTGGTCCACAGTCTCAGTCTAACTCAGAGAGAGGGTTCCATGCTTGAGGGAGTTGAGAAGTCATATCCCGGTGAGGGAGATGAGGAATAGATGTCATTTAAAGGAGGTACCATAACATATGGTGCTTTCAGTACAGGTAGTCTTGGTACCAAGGTTGCTTCCAATATAGGACTGGAAATCTGCTGTAAAGGACTCTGCTGGAGTTTTTGACTGCCCAATCATCAGTTGCAATGGGGTCGGTCCCAATGCAGGTTTTGTCAGTGCCGTGATAGGTCAGCTCCTTGTCACTAGCCCTGGATTTGGTGTGGAGCTTAGTCATTTCTTTATGCAGTCTCTACGGGAGAACATTAAAATCCATCTAGAGTCTTTGTCCTTACATTTGGAATGGCCTCACTTGTTACTGGTAGACTTGGCTCTGACATTGGTGCCAATGGTATTGGCTTCCCTGCTGACGAAGTTGTTTTTGGTGTTGGATCTCTTTTACGGTGCTGAGATTCTCTCCATTTCAGCGTTGGTCATTGCATGGCTACTGGAAAGGGCATTCATGAACACTGTTTAATCTGGTACCTGACTCCTCCAGATCCAAACAGAGTTTCACTGACAACTCCAGTAAGTGGAGCTTCAATAGTGTCCCACAACTTGCGAGTCCTCAAAGAGAATGACTGGCATACTGAGCATCTATCTGACACATGACTCTTGCCCAAGCACAAGAAGCATTTGCTATGCTCATTTGTTAGTGGGATTATCCTGTCACAGGAAGGGCTGGGCTTGAAGCCCAAAGACTCGGACTCTACCATGAGACAGAAGTGGTTGAGCTGCCCTGTACATGAGAATCTGTACTGGGGGAGGTATGTACAATGGTCCGAAAATAAGGAATTAGTCCAGATGGGTGAAGTGTATTTGGTGTACTTTCCTACAGTGAGTGGTGAGAGTTCTGGAGAGTTTAGCTGGAGCTAAAGGATGGAGGGGTTGGAGACTTGCTAGGTTCCATCTTGTTGTCACGGGTGGTAAGAAGAAACCAAGTGATGGTTGTGCCTCCCATCCTTTATGTCCTCCTACAGGAGCACAAGGAGGCAGAGAGTACATTGCGCAGCCCTGACGGACATGGCAATTCAAAATACTTCAATCTCTCACACTTGAGAAGCATGTTCACCTGCAGTGTGAACCACACTGACACATACTCAACAAAGAACAGCATAATTTTTCATGAATCTGACTCACTAACTATTTCTTCCAGAAGAATTAGATAATGACGAAAAAGTATGTTTGACAAAGACAGATTTTCCCACTTCCACTACATAACACATTTTGCTTTTTCTGCTTTGATGTCTACAGTTTGGATGTATCAAAGCTACAGAAAATAGGATGGTGGCTGGATTACAGTTAAAGCCACAACCAGGTTTCCATCATAATCCGTATTTCTTTATTTTCATACAACCACTTTGGAGCAGGGACTGCACATTGCTATTGTACACTAACTCATTGGCCTCTGGCCTCTTAGCTCCAACAATGCCAGCCTCCATCCTCTGTCTGTCTGATTCTCCCACAAGCACATAAACCTGATTTATGAATATTTTAAAAAACAAAACAAACATTCTTTTCATTTCAGACATGCAAATTATTGTGTTGTATTGAGTAATGTGCTGGAATTGCAAACTATCACTTTAAGAGTGTGTGCGCGCAGAGGGGATGGTTCTGGGTCCTGCTTGCAGGTTAAGGAGTGCTGTGTAGAACTATGCAATCAGAGTCAGTATGGAGAAAGTCACCCTAGAGTAAAGTGGATTGAATTGTGCCTCTGTTTTAGGGAGAAGTCAGCTCTCTCTGGTTTTGGGTTCTTGTGTGTTATCATTCTGAACTCTAAGAAATAAAGCAGTGTAACACTGCAGCTTTGAGCAGGGAGTACTTTATGTTTTTATTTAACATCTCTGTGTGTATAGTGTGAACATAATTTTATAGCTAGTATATGCAATTCCTCTTCCTATCACTATTACCTTCAACCCTCATCTCCCATCTTTTCTATTACACCGACCTGGGACTTATCTTATTTTAGATTTGTAAATTCTTTGGCAGCTAATAAATATTAAGAAGAACTTAACATGTTGTAGGCAATACTGTAATTCTAATATAGTAATAGTTTCAAATTTCACTTTGAGAGAGAACAACAGCAATGGGTAAAATATTTGTTTCTGTTTACCTTCTAGAGGTTTTACAACCATAATTTTGCAGAGCAGTGAAAAATACTGAATACGCATCTAAGTTAGGAAAACTTTCACTGAACTGACTCATAAGGGTATTACTTTGGAATATGTGTCTCGTATGTGTGGTTGTGGGGGAGGGGAGAAGAAAGAAAAAGGGAATTAAAAGGAAAGATTCATCTCTCATAGCAGTCAATGTATTTTACTCAAACTATTTCATATTTGGGCTTGCCTGTATTTAATATGGTTTCATTAAACAAGCCTTAATATATTCAGTTAAAAATTTAGCTGATTTCTGTATGACGAGAAGAAAGAAGGGACGATTGATCGCGAGAGGAAAGAGTTAAGACTTCTGAGCCAAAGAATATAACAGAATAAGTCAAGATAACCTCAGTCAGACTTTTGCTTGAATGAATAAACATAAAACAAATCCTTAAGAAAAAACAACAACAAAAACTTTTAACCAATTTGTTAACTACCCAGTTTTTTAATTTAAATTTTAAAACCAGTTTATGATTTTAATGCAAACCTCCAGAAAAGCAACCCAATATCAGAAAAATTTATTAAGAGGCCAAGGATTGGTCTTGTGGTTAGAGATACTGGACGAGAACTCACAATATCTGGGTACAGTTCCCAACTCTGCGACAGACTTCACGTGGCTTTGGGTAGATCACATGATCTCAGTTTCACAGTGTAAAATGAGGATAATACTTCCCTATCTCATAGGAATGCTGTCAGGATCACTTCAACAAGTATAAACAGGGCAGTGATATAATGCCTAGAGAGATATACATGCACACATATATTATTATTTATTTGTGTCAGGATGATCCCTACCAGCACCAGCCCTGATTGGAGCTGCATTGTGCTATACACTATTATATACCCACAAATAAACTATGGTCTCTGCCTTGAAGAGTTTGCAATTCACACACACACACGTTTTCAAGAAGCTAAAGCTGCCACATTAAACCTGCTATTTTTTTCTATTTAATTCTCTCCACAGAAATAAAAACTAATTCTCCTTCCATGTCATAATGACGAAACATGTAATTGTGCACTACTATCTACCCATTTGCAGAGGCAGCAGGTGGTAATCAATTAAAAAGCCTTGATCTAAACAAAGCACCTCCATAAACTATTATAACTCATTTCTACCCACACCTGCCTATCCCATTTCCTTTCAATCCCTTTTAGAAAGTGCAGAAATAAACAACATTCTGTTTTTTTCCCCTTTAAAATGTAAAATCCCGCTTCCAATTAAAACAATCCTTGGAGCTTTATATCAGAGACTGCTACAACAAAGCCCAATAATCAAAGAGCAACACACATGTATTTCAGTAAGCAACAAGAATTTTAAACTTCAAATTAGTACTTGTTAAAAGATGTTAATCTATTGTTAGCTAGAAGAAATCACACAGCTAAAGAGAACAGGGACATAGAGGATTTCTCTTCTTAATATGCTGAATATTTACTGAACCCAGTTTTAATGATGGGTTGTGAGACTATTTTCTCTGCCCAAGAGTAGAACAGACTGCTGAGCTGGAGCATAGCACTCATGCTTCTTCCCTCCAAAACCAAATCACATTTCTTAGAGATTCCTACTTCACAACTTGGACCTGTCTCTAGTCTTACATAATCTTTCTTTCAATCCTGTATACAATTAGGGGACCACATCCTGAAAGAAATCTTTCTTGAACCCCCTCTTCTGGCCTTCAAACAACCTGCCAACCTCTCCAAACTCATCACCAGAAGAAAGCTCCACACCCTCCAACTCAAAGCAGCACCTGACCCTGCCAGAATAACATATGCAAAATCTGTAGACATACTTCCACTGCTACAATGATCAGCACACTCCACAACACACCTTTCAAGATCCGCAGGCCGTACGTGTGCCTATCACAACACGTGGTATACCTCATCCAGTGCCCTAAATGAGGATGAAACCAGACAATCACTACACTCTCGAACTCACACAGAAAAATTATAGAAGACAAAAAACACCATATCACATGTAGATGAACACTTCTCACAAAGTGATCACTCTATATCTGACCTCTCAGTCCTCATCCTCAAAGGAAACCTGCGCAACACTTTCAAAAGATGAGTTTTGGAGCTTAAATTCATAACTTTGCTAGATACTAAAAATCATGAACTAAATAGAGATACTGGATTTATGGCTTATTACAACAATCTGTAGCCCACTTAACCCCCTGGGGTGTCCACACAGGACTGGAAGGCATTAAGGTGACCAGGTGGGCCAATTAAGTCCACAGGCAACACCTGGAGGAGGAGCCAGGGAGCAGGAATTGATTGGAAACAGGCTCAGCTGGAGGGGCCTATATAATCCAGAAAGCTGGCAACAGAAGGGCTGTAGGGAAGTAGGCTGCAATCACTCCCTGAGAGAAGGGAGATGTCTTAGGGGCTAGAGGGTAGGCCACAGTTACTCCCTGAGAGGAGGGAGTTGGGAGGCTGGCAAACCCAGAGGAGGGGAAAACTAGGAAGGTAGGAAAAGGTACAGGGTGAAAGCAGCAGGGTAGGACAGTGCAGGGCTTGGCGGCTGACCAGAGGATCCCTGAGCTGGAACCCAGAGTAGAGGGTGGGCCTGGGTTCCCCTACCAGCCAATGGGGACATGGCACAGACCACGCAGGGGACAGTGACTGCCTGGGATGATTTGTTCTGGAAAAGACTTTACTTACCACTGATCTGCAAACACACCAGAGAGCCTTCTATGCTTGCAGTGGAGACTGAACAGCATTTGCAAAGCGTGCTGCTTCACGATCACAGGAGCACACCCTGATTTTGGTAAATCTTGGGTGCAAGTCCAGTAAAACTGTGGACTTTAGTAAGAGTACCAGGAATGACCATGCATCCTAGCAAACAGCAAAGAAGCTGGCAGCTTTGCAAATTTACCGGTGCAGGGAGTGGATTAAGTGGCTCAACGGTGAGTACTGGAAAACCAGGGACAAGAACCGCACCTTGGGCAACTGGCCAAAATCATGCCTGTTTTATGAGGAGCTTGACTAGGTAGTTGGCACGATGACCTGGTCAGCTGAGATGGTGCCCTGCTGGCCCCAGAATCCAGCATGGGGATTGATGGGAGCCAGTAGCAGGCACCAAGTAGGGACAATTAAGTCATTCTGTTGCTGACACTAGTTCCAGATCAGGCTTTGGAAAAGGAGCAGCAGCAGCACATCTTGGGTCCAGACTCAGGGTATGTCTACACTACAAAATTAGGTCGATTTAATAGAAGTTGGGTTTTTTGGAAATCGATTTGATACAGTCGATTGCGTGTGTCCCCACTAAGCGCATTAAGTCGGCGGTGTGCGTCCACAGTACCGAGGCTAGCGTCGACTTTCAGAGCGTTGCACTGTGGTAGCTATCCCACAGTTTCTGCAGTCTCCGCCGCCCATTGGAATTCTGGGTTGAGATCCCAATGCCTGATGGGGCAAAAACATTGTCGCGGGTGGTACATGTCGTCAGGCCCCCTTACCTCCGTGAAAGCAACAGAAAAAAATAGTTTCTCGCCTTTTTTCCTGGGTTACCCGTGCAGACGACATACCACGGCAAGCATGGAGCCTTGTGGTCTTGTGGTCTTATTGGGCAGTTAGAACGAGGCCTGTTGTGTCAGCTATCTCCACAGAACTGGGACAGCACACCGGGCACACGCACATACAGCCAATGACCAACTACAACCAATATGGCTACAAAAGCAATGCATACGTTAAACTATTGTGATTTTGCTCCAAGTATTAAATTGAAGTATAGTCAATTTATCTTAGCCAAAAATTCAAATAAACTGACCATGCAATCTCTGGAAACCCTCTTACGCCTGTTTTTTTTTTATAACTTTATTGTGTAGTCAACTATTGCTAGAGGAAGCATAGAAATTCCAGGCTTCAATATGTGCAATGGAAAGACTTTGACTTCATGTCAATGGGAGGAAAAGAACCAAAGGGCATACAAGATCTGATCTTAGATATACTGCATTTAATTAATTACATTCTTCCCATTTGCATGGTAATAATGCTACTAAGTTGGGGTAAGAAATGATCTTCTAATGAATACAAAAAGCTTCTCAAATAATTGTGTGTATTATATAGATACCTTGGAGTTAAATATTTTGGAAAAAACATTTTCTACTTTTGATGTAGCATTCAACAGCTGATAGAACAGTCTGACCCAAAGTTATGTTACCGTTAAAACTTTTTAAAAGTAGTTCCAAAACATTTTAAGTACAAGATTTACCCAACAACGTTATTGTAATGAACAATGGAAAACATTCACATTTCTATAAAGAGGTGGTGTTGTTTTTTCAAAGCACAGTTACTCTCTTGAAAGCAGGGCACGTGACTTTCAATAATAGGACATTTTTCCTTATACTTTTACTATTCTCTAATTTCAAGATGGTTGACAGCATAGCTGCATGGAAAACAGGGTTCAAGCAAACACTGAACAATTTCTTCTTTGAAAACTGCTATGTATTATTACTATTAGGCTTTGCACATAAGAATACATTGGGTCTTCATTCAGGGAATGAAATAGATTCTAGAAAGTTTCCAATGTCCTGCCCTGAAAAATTCCAATCCCAGCATCCAAAGCAAGAACAGCTAACAGCCTTGGTAGTTTTCCCTGCAACTATCAACTCGAGAGGCTTAAGTCAGGGGTCGGCAACCTTTCAGAAGTGATGTGCCGAGTCTTCATTTATTCACTCTATAAATTTTCGCGTGCCAGTAATACATTTTAACGTTTTTAGAAGGTCTCTTTCTATAAGTCTATAATATATAACTAAACTATTGTTGTATGTAAAGTAAATAAGGTTTTTAAAATATTTAAGAAGCTTCATTTAAAATTAAATTAAAATGCAGAGCCCCCCGGACCGGTGGCCAGGACCCAGGCAGTGTGAGTGCCACTAAAAATCAGCTCGCGTGCCGCCTTCGGCACATGTGCCATAGGTTGCCTACCCCTGGCTTAAGTAATGATGCTAGAAAACACAGCCCCACTGATTGAAAGCATCAACAAAAATCTATATAAATGCAAATGTCTACGTTAATACAAAATCAAGGTTGAGAATTTAAACAAACATGACAAAATTCAAAAAATTGATGTCCCACTGCCTACATATAGAATTTTTTAAATTAAGTTTATGCAGTTAAATATTTACCTTAAATATAGTTTGAACTTATTTTCAGACTTGCATTATTAAAACAGAACAATTAAATTTGACCCAAAATTTGTATTTTCTAAAGGGTGAACTGGTACAAAACTAGAGAGAGAGAGAGAGAGATTTTTTCAAAGAAATGAAGGGCACCCACCTCCCATTGACAT
Organism: Platysternon megacephalum; assembly: GCA_003942145.1. Classification (NCBI taxonomy): domain Eukaryota; kingdom Metazoa; phylum Chordata; order Testudines; family Platysternidae; genus Platysternon; species Platysternon megacephalum. Next base: position 594,266 of record QXTE01000279.1, read on the forward strand.
TCAATACAAGTTGGGTGTCTAACTGCCCTTTGAAAGTTTGAAATCTCCCCCAAAAGACTAATAATGTTTGTGATTTTTGTTTTTTTACAAGTCTCATGGAAACAGCAGCTAATTTAACAAAACAAATTTCATGTAGAATTTGCAACCCAAATATTGCACCACTGAAAATCTGAAATTGACAAAGGTGGTTTTCAGTGCCCACGCTAAGAGAAAGGGATAAAAGGAAAAAATAATGAAAAGTAACTGCAACTTTTTCAGTTTTAATACTCTAAGGTATTATTTATTGGTAACAAAGAAATTGGTTTACAATATCAGTTTTAACTTGAGTGTATCCCTTTAAGTTTTCAACTATGTTATGTTATTTTGACATTTAATGTCCTTCCTTTAGACAAAATGAAATTAAAAACGAAAACTAAATCAGTCTGTCAGCAGAATCCAAGCAATGCAAGTGAGATTTTGTACACCTGTGAATTGGAATTAAATTGGTTATCAGCTAAGCTGAGAACAGAACCCAAGAGTCCTGGCTCCAATATGTTCCTACTAAAGGCTGGATATTTTACTTTACCTAAAAGGTGTTTGGTATGGTTTTTCCCCCCAAAAAAAATTACACAACTGTTTAATGCAATCTATTATTTGAGTAAAAGCTACTGGGCCAGATTCATTACAGGCTCTGGGCTAGCTTCCACTGAATATGGCCTTTTGGCAACAGAAAGTCCACCTAGAATGGTGTTGCAACAGTGCAATGTGCCTGTAGCATCCCCTCTCTCAGGGAGCATGTGGCCAGCCAACAGCCCACAGAAAGGGACAGTGCTGATGCACAGGTGGCAGCACTAAAACAGTTGGGATTAACCTGACTGCTGAAGCCTTCACTAGCAGGCTCAGAGCCTGCTTCCAGCCCTCTGGTGGAAACACTGCTTGACCTCCCCTGAGTGTGATTCCACAACTATAGCATCGCAGCCCTTGCAGGTACATGAAGATGCCATTTACACTCCTCTGCATTCACAAAGGTGAGTGCCCTTTATCTAATTGAAATCCAGTCTATTTCCACTACCACTGTTCCAATAGCTAACATGATAGGAGAGATGCTCACCCTTCACTTTGGCCTCTTTACACCAACTAAAAAGGGACAGAGCAGCATAAAGGGCCCTACAAGCACTGGATAATGCAGACACTGGAGAACACATCTATGAGGCTACTTCAGAGGACCCTGTCACACTCTCTGGAGTGGTTCACTATCATGAGTGCCAACCTCAGGGCAGACTGTCAAAAAAGGCATGGCAGAGATCCCAAAGGGGTGGTATGTTCTATAATTAGATTTCACCAACCCAGTGACAAATGGGAACTCCAGCAGCACTGTAACAGTCTTACCATGGAGGCACAAACAGTCCCCTTGGGCACTCCAGTCTATCTTGCCATCAAGGCAAGCTGGTCAGGAAGTCTACATTAAAATGCAGCTGTGCCGGTGTAGCGCTTAAGTGAAGATGCTCTACACCGAAAGGCGAACTTCTCCCATCGGTGTAGTTAATCCACCTCTCCACAGGTGGTAGCTGTATCGACAGGAGAAGGTCGTCAACATACTGCTGTCTACATGAGGGGTTAGGTCGGTATAATGACATCACTCGGGGTGTGGATTTTTCACACCCCTGGATGACATAGTTATACCAATACAGACCTGGCCTTAGTGATAGTTGGTTGCTATACACCAAGATCACAAAAGATTCAGATTGCTTCCAGTCCCAAGAGACCAGTCACTTACCCAAGCATCAATTAGTACCTCAGATCTCACACCTAAGAGAACACTTGTAGGCAATCCTATACTAAACTAACAAAGGATTTAACAACTAAGAAAATAAATGAGTTATTTCCAGGTTAAAGGCGGCAAACCTATATACACAAATGATTTACCGTCTATGGTTCCAAAAGGTGATAGAGTTGTAATAATCTGTCAGCATCAAATGTCTTTTAGGGCTAACCTAGGTTGACCGTGAGGATCTCTGCTTCTGTTTTGTAGCTCTGGCCCTGTGAAAGTCCAAACAGCAAAAGAGATTAAAGATTTTCTAGTTCACTATCTTTATTCCAGAATTCAAGTGGATGGGATAAGCCCTTTGCCACCTAGCCTCTTCATGGGTGTGAAGGGGCAATTAAAGTCTTTGTATTGTGATGTCCCACAATGGCCCATTTAGTTTTGATAGCCTTCTTAATGAGCAGGAGACAATCCCTTCCGACAGATTGACAGTTTCAGGGGCAAACACTTTTTACTGTTATAGAGCAAAAACTTAAATATTAACTTATAGCATGTGATAGAGATATTATGCACAGGTGAGCTGGACTGGTTTCCAGCAATGAAATTGTCAGTGCAAGGCCTAAACCTCGACAAGAGCTGGCACCTGGTTTTCCAACATCACAGATCCCCTGGAAGTCCCTGGCACAGGTGGTGTACTGGGGGAAAGAGGGATTCATTGGGGTGGAGCTGCAGCACACAACACAAAATAATTTAACTCAGTGCAACTATGTTCCTACAAAACGGACGATACAATACATCCTGTGAAAAAGGCTCTTGATCCATTACAAGGAAGAAAATATAGATAGTGAGGGATCAGTTGTTGTGACCTGCACAGGATGTGCTATGTTTGTCTTTGTCCCAAAGGACAGAAGCAACTTTGTCTGTACCAAGTGCAAGCTAGTCTCCATACTGGAAGAAAAGTTTAAAGGCCTGGAGGCCCAAGTATTGACCCTATGTTGCATCAGAAAATGAAGACTTCTGGGACAGTCGTCAGGATTTGGTACTGAGGGCACAGCATGCCAAAGAATCGGGAGAGAGCAGTGCAGTGGGGGCTGTAGAACAGGGAAGAAAAATGGCAGTGTGAGACCTCCAGGGGGAGGAGGAGAACCAGTATACCCCCAACACGGACAGAGGAAGCAACCACTTTCAGGCTCTTGACACAGGTACAAGAGGGATCCTCAGCATTTGATTGAATCAGATCCTAAAGTAACAGCCACCCCATTGGATTTGATTTGAGTAAATAAGACGCATATTTTTACACCACCGGAAGGAACAATTTTCCCAGGTGAAAAACTCAACCGAAGAGTGTTACAGTAGTATAAAAAAAGTACAGATCACCATGTCTAGATCTTGAGTAAATATTTAGATCTTTTGGCCTGCTATATCCCCAGTGTGAAAAATAGCTCTTAAATAATCTTTCACTTACACGGTGGCTGTATACTCAAGAAGCTTTTTAGAAGAACCAGTAAACTCATACATCAATCTGTGCAACTGCAATTTCCCATTGAAGTTGCAGATAATAAAGAACATAAGAACGGCCATACTGGGTCAGACCAATGATCCATCTAGCCCAGTATCCTGTCTTCTGACAGTGGCCAATGCCAGGTGCTTCGGAGGGAATGAACAGAACAGGTAATCATCAAGTGATCCATCCCCTGCCCTGTCGCTCATTCCCAGCTTCTGGCAAACAGAGGCTAGGGATACCATCTCTGCCCATCCTGGCTAATAGCCTTTGATGAGCCTATCCTCCATGAATTTATCTAGTTCTTTTTTGAACCCTGGTATTGGCCTTCACAACATCCTCTGACACAGAGTTCCACAGGTTGACTGTACGTTATGTGAAGAAATACTTCCTTTTGTTTGTTTTAAACCTGCTGCTTATTATTTTCATTTGGTGATCCCTGGTTCTTGTGTTATGAGAAGGAGAAAACAACACTTCCTATTTACTTTCGCCACACCAGTCATGATTTTATAGACCTCTATCATATCCCCCGCGTCGTCTCTTTTCCAAGCTGAAAAAGAAAGAAGATTGAACTCTTTCCTCAATCCTCTTCTCTCGTATAAACTCTTTTTTTAATAGCTGTGGTTAGGGAGAAAAGAATACTCATTGCATGTATTTTAACAGCCTGTGTATTTTGCATATTCTGCAGCAGAAACAACAAGATCCACATGAAGAGGGTGTTGTTGGGAGAAACAGTAGCAATAGATGCATTCAGATCCTCTATTGGAAGAATCTGAACTGAGGCCTGGTCTACGCTACAAACTTAGGTTGACAGAAGGCGCGTTAAATCAATCTAATAATGTGTGTATTTACACTACTGAGTCCCTTCCGCTGACCTAAGTCACCTATAAAGTCAACTTCTTTACTCCACGTCCACGAGAGGCGTAGCGCTTGATTCGACATCCATGAGTCGACATGGGGATAGTGTAGATACTGCGTTGTGTAATTTAAATGAATTGGCCTCCAGGAGGTGTCGCACAGTGCTCTGCTGTGACTGCTCTGGAGAGCACTTTCAACTCCACTGCATGGCAGCCAGGTACACAGGAAACAGCTCCTCCCCTGTTAAACCCCCAGAACTTTTGAATTTTCATTTCCTGTTTGATCAGCACGGAGAGCTCGTCAGCACAGCTGATCATGGAGACTCCACGCTGCAAATGAGCTCCAGCATGGGAGTACACTGGAGGCGGTGGATGTTATTGCTGTGTGGGGAGACGAGTCTGTGCAGGCACAGCTCTGATCCAGCAGAAGAAACGCTGACATTTATGCCAAGATCGCGCGGGGCACGGGGGAGAAGGGCTACACCAGGGACATGCAACAGTGCCGCATGAAAGTAAAGGAGCTTTGGCAAGCGTACCAGAAGACAAGGGAGGTGAACAGTCATTCTGGTTCTGCCCCACAGACATGCCGCTTTTATGAAGAGCTGCATGCGATTCTCGGTGGCGACCCCACCACTGCCCCAAAATGTAGCGTGGATACCTCCCAGGAGTCCCAGGCCACCTCGGACAACAATGAGGAGGACATTGGTGACGAGGAGGAGAATGGGAGGCAGGCAAGCGGTAGGGGTTACATGCTATTATTGTTTATGTTTAATCAGAACAAAAAAGAAGGTGTAGTGGGTATCTGCTTCCCGGTGGCCACTCCAGCTACGCAGAGGGTGCTCCCCGAAAAAGACTGTTTATGTGCACAGGGATGGCCTGGGAATCCTCGATGGAGATCTCTAGGAAGCTTTCATTGAGGTACTCTGCAATCCTTTGCACAAGGTTTCTGGGAAGGGCTGCCTTATTTCTTCCACCACGGTAGAACACTTTCCCACGTCACTCCAGTATTAACTCTGCTGGCATCATTGCAGCACACAGCATTAGGACCAGGTCTGTACTCAAACGCTTGCAGCATCTTCTCCCTTGCCACCTCTGTTACCCTCAGAAGACTGATATTGCATAGGGTCACCTAGGGGAAATGGGGGAAGTTTTCAATGCAAGCCCTTGAACCACAAACAATACAAGTAATCCACCCACCTTTGGTGAAATCTGAGTCAGACAACCACACTTTCCCTAACGTGCCTTGGCTGTGGTTGGAAAGGATCACCATGTATTGCAAGCAGCATTGAAAAAAAGGGGGGATGGCTTGCTGTGAGTCTCCCTCTCCCCCCCCCCAACCCAGCGCTGCCTTTGTAAAAAAACAAACTATTTGGGGAGCTTTACACTGGTGCATGTCCTCAGGCACCATCCAGGTTGCTAGGGGGAAGAGGGCATTTCTCAAGTGCCAACTGTGTTCCCAATGATATAATTACAAAAGTAACAGCACAAGACCTGTTGCCCATGCCTCATGGCCATACTTACTATGGCTGGAGCAACAGTCACTTGCAATAGCTAGCGATTCTGATTACGTTGTGGTTTGCAGTGAAGTGCATTAAGGGGTGTTTAAAAAAAAAAAAAAAAAATCAACCTTGCACCAGAAACAATGCATGCACTGTGAATGGTTCCCTTGTGGTTTGCATTCCTTGCCGTTGAAACCCTGTCCGTCGGTGCATCCTCCACAGCGGGACAGAGACTTTCCCAGATAAGAAGGTGGAAAAAGAAGACTTGGGAGGACATGTTCAATGAGTTAATGCACACCTCCAAGGCAGCTGAGATGGAGCTCAGAGCATGAAGGATTTCACTGTCCGAGAACCTGACCATGGACAGGGAGGATAGGAAAGCATGCGGGGAACAGGAGCGTGCCACGCAGGATGAGATGCTGCAGATTATGAAGGAGCAATCAGACATGTTGAGGCATCTGGCTGAGCTTCAAGAAAAGCAGCTGGATGCTCGACTCCCTCTGCAGCCTATGCAGAACTGCCTGCCATCATCACCCAGTTCTCAATCCTCCTCCCACAAACGTCCTATGTGGCTGGGGGGGTGGTGGTTCAGTATCCCTTGCACTCAACACCAGGGGAGGGTAGAAGGAACTGAAGGTGCCCATTCCCAGACCTTTGTGATGGTTATTGCAGTGCATCTACAAGCAAGCCTTCCTTGTTTCTCCCCTCACAATGTTATCAGCCCTTTTTCCCAAGGTTATCTTACTTTTCTTTGCTGTCTGTGGATTTGTGTGCATAATAAAATAAAACTGATTGAGGGAATAAAAGCTCTTTATTCATTCCACACATGTTGGTTGGTGGGGGTGGAGTTTATAGGGGGGAAAATGCAATGGAGGGGATAGTTTGGTAAGGAACAACACAGATAAGTGTCACATTACTCTGGCTTAGTGCTGAAACTGGTTTTCAAAGCCTCACGAAGACACAGAGCCCATCTATGGGCTTGTCTTAGTGCCCTGGTATCTGGCTGCTCAAAATTAGCTGCCAAGCGATCAGCCTCAACCCCCCATCCCAGTGGGAACTTTTCTCCCTTTGTTTCACAGATATTATGGAGCACACAGCAGGCAGCAATAACAATGGGGATATTGCTTTCACTGAGGTCTAACCTAGTAAACAAACAGCACCAGGGACCTTTTAAATGTCCAAAGGCACATTCCACCACTATTTCACACTTACTCAGCCTATGGTTGAACCAGTCCTTACTGCTGTCCTGGCAGACAGTGTATGGTTTCATGAGCAACGGGTAGGCTGGGTTTCCCAGGATCATGATTGGCATGTCAACATCATGCGGTCTGGAAAGAAAGTCCCTGCTTGCAGCTTTCTGAACAGACCTGTGTTCCTAAAGATGTGCGTGTCATACACCTTTCCCAACCATCCGACGTTGATGTCGGTGAAACAGCCCCTGTGATCCACCAGCATTTGCAACACCATTGAGAAGTATCCTTTTCAATGTATGTACTCTTTGGCAAGGTGGTCTGGTGCCAAGATAGGGATATGCGTTCCATCTATCGCCCCACCGCAGTTAGGGAACCCTATTGTGGCAAAACCATCCACTATGTCCTGCACATTGCCCAGAGTCACTACCCTTCTTAGCAGAAGTCGCCCTGCAAACTTGGATCACAACAGATCCCACGGTAGATTTACCCACTCCAAATTGATGCCCCACTGATCGGTAACAGTCTGGCATTGAAAGCTTCCACAGAGCAATCACCACTCACTTCTCCACTGTCAGAACAGCTCTCATTTTAGTATTGCTGCACTTCAGGGCTGGGGAAAGCTCTGCAGAGTTTCTGGAAAGTGGCCTTATGCATTTGAAAGTTCTGCAGCCACTGCTCGTCATCCCATAGCTGCATAACGATCCAGTCCCACCAGTCAGTGCTTGTTTCCCAGGACCAGAAACGGCACTCAACTGTGTTCAGATGATGCGTGACTGTCGCCAGCAACTGCAAATTGTTTTGCTCTATAGCTTGCAGCAGGGGCTGCTTGCGTGACATCACATTGTTCCGCACAGCAGCTCCTGTCTCGGCTGTGGAAATACAGCGCGACGTGTTTGTAATGTTCACAACAAGAGTGTACAGCTGAGCAGGGTCCATGCTTATCGTGCTATAGTGTCTGCACGGCTAACCCAGGCTTTCAAAAAAAGGCATGAAAAAGCCTTGGTTTGTTTGCCGTTGATATTATGGAGGGAGAGAGAGAGGGAGGGAGGGAGGTATGTGCATCATGGGAGGCTAATGCCATGTTCCGATAACCACCTGCGACAATGTTTTGATCCCATGAGGCACTGCAAGCCCTACCCAAATTCTATTCGGCTATGTGCACTGTGGGATAGCTACCCACGGTGCAGTGCTCCATGCGGCAATGCAAGCTCTGCTAGGGAGGACACACTCCACAGACACAATGAGCGTGGTGTGGACATGCGAGATCAACATGCTTAAATTGGAGGCTCGATGTCGACTTACATAAAGTCGACTTAACTTTGTAGTGCAGATGTGGCCTCAGTCTCCTGTCTCTTCCTTTGTATTTGTTTTAATCATCTCTTACCACACTCTTGCGAAGATCAGTCATCCATATGTTTTGTATTGATTCTATGACTTCACTTACATTTAAAGATGTCTGTGGCCTACATCCTTAGCTTTGGGACTTTTGGACACCTTGCTCTCACCAGAACACTCCATTCAGGCTCCATTTTTCTTTAATTAATCAAGAAATCATTTAATAATTCTTTGAATGAATCAAATAGAATCAAGACTTTCATGGGGTAGGAGAGCAAATGAGAATGGTTTGGCAGAAGATATTCAATATGCAAGTTCTTTTTCTAGTTGATACCCAAACCAAAGCATCTTTTGTTTTTTAGCTTATCCTTTACTTCATATTTGTGACTCTATGGTTTGTTTTTTTTAATTACTTCCTTCTCCTATGTAACAAATCTACTTTTCCATCCATCATAAACATACTGCTGAACTGTACTGCTTTCTGTTATGAGTCTCTAAAATAAAAGGATTTAGAAAATAGAATTTCTATATTCTGACTGGCATATATACTTTAAATTTGGTTTAATTTTTAATCAACTGCAATGCACATTGATTGGGAACTTTCATTTAAGGTTGCACATGAGGTTTTTGTTTTTAGAAATCAAGTTAACTGTTGGGTGAAAGTCAATTTTGTTTTCATATTTCAGGTGAAATTTGGATTTTTAGAATCAATGTGTTTTGGTTTGTTCTGTCAAAGTTTAAATTAATTAATTGAATGACTGAAACATGCTGATGCACACCAGTAGTTATATCTCTAATTTATGCCTTATTGTGTTGTTCCAGTCAGGGTTTTTGGAATGACAGACACAGAAGGAACACTCCACATATCTAATGCTTGCTAGGCATGTCAGCAGCAGCAGAAATCATTGGAACCAGTAGGGGGAACCTGTTGGAAAGTTGTTTGGTCAACTCTTCCAGGCATCTCTTCTATCAGATATCTAATTCCTTGGTGAGTTGTGGTGGTGTTTTTTGTTTGTTTGTTTTTGTTTGTTTTGGGGGGGGGAGTGTTAGTTTTTTACTGTGAGCAAGAAGAATGTTTAACACAAAATACAGGAATTCACATCATTCAGGAGTATGTAATGGAATTATTTTGGACGTAACCCTAAAATACTATCCCTATTTATAATCCATGAAATTACATTCATTCACTGTCATTCTGTCACCTACTCTAACAGAACAACAAACATCACAGTCATTCTCAGCAGAAAAACAAATAGTACCCCATATCCTTAGATGACAGGGTCCTAAAACAAGAAACAGTGTTCTATGTTAAACAGATCATCACTGAACAGAACCATATAACCAATTTTAAATAAAACATAAGCCTTAATTTACAGAAAATATTATCTGAACCAGTATTCAAGAACAGCTTAAAATGGCACACATCCCACATTCTTATTGTAAACTAGCTTATCCTTGAGCCATACTTTTCCTCACTATGGTCTCAATCTAGCAAAGTGCTGAGCACTTTCATACACATCCAGAAAAAAATTCACATATACTTAAGAGTCAAGCACTTGCAGAAGTACTTTATTGGATCAGAAGGGCCAGAGTGCTCAAGCACCTTGCAGGATTGAGCCCTATGACAGTAAATAAAAGATACTGCATAGTTGGGCACAAAGGACACATTTTATGATTAATTTAATTGTGTTACAGGAGGTTGACTGTCCTTGCAAGAGACAGAAAGGTAATGGCTTATATCACAGCTGCAATCTACACTAAAAAAATTGTCTGTTGGAGGAAAAAGTGTGAGGCCACATTTTGTTTCCATTCCAAATAGAACTTGAGCAGCTTTAATGGGATTATTGTGGACTGTACATAAAGGCGTGGGGACAGGAGGATATGAAGAAAGCTGTAGGACATAAGAAATATACTGCACCAAGTACCTCATGGTATTGTATAATTTTCTGTACTTTAATATATAAGATTAACCAACTCCTGAATAAACAATACTTGCAGTGAATTCAGAGCTTGTGTAAAGCATCATGTATTGATATGGAAACCAAAGTCCAAGTTTATGATAGTGGTGGTATCCAGGCACCATTCACACCTCTACTCACCATCAAGTCTCTCAAGGCAAGAACCTAAAAGAATTAAAGTCACTCAAAAGGTACTTGGATCCACCCAAATTCTTGTCTTCTTCCCACCACGCCCCAGGACTGCATAATTAGCAACTTTTTCTTTCTTAACAGTCAGCCAAAGGCAATTAGGAATTTTTACAACTGTGTCGATATCAGAACCAAAAGAAATGTTTTACAACTCTATCGATTTCAAATATGCCTACAACCCAACAGCATAATTTCATATGCAATATTAAGAGTGAGTAATCAAATATCCAAGTTATGAAATTTAATATTAAGGTTGAACATTCTACCTTAACCGCACTCCTTTTGTCTTTATGTCTTAAAATATGGTCTCCTTGTGTCAAATTTGTCAAATCATCCAAATCTTACTAATATAAACTGGAAATTAAAGTTAATCTACCATACAGAGTCTTCAAAACTGGTAAGGTAACTGAGTTATGAACATTTACATTCAGCAAGCTGAAACTTTTTTCATTTGTTTTTTAAACTGATTCATAGCAAAAGTAGTTTAGCCATCTTCAACAGTCGGGGATTTAAATATTAATAAACTTACAACTAATTAAGATTCTGATCCTACAATAGGATTCAAATTGGTGGATTCATACACCCATGCAGAGCCCCAATGATGGGATGTGCCCATGCAAATCCAGTTTGGAGATTCAGCCCTAACTGATTTTGAGTTTAGCTTATTCCTTAGATCTCTCTGAGACATAAAAAACAAGTCATGTTTTAAATGAAATAAAATATCGAAGTTATGCAAGCACAGACTTTCTAAACCTACAGAAAAAAAATGCATAAGATGTCTGAGTACAATATATGGGGAAGAGTGGGGTTTGGTTTGGTTTGATCACCACCCCCACACACAAAACACATGGAACTCAGAAACAGCTGAACTGCATTTGTTCTAAATTCAAACTCTGGGGATGACATTTTTCAGGCTTGGCTTCAATCAAAGGACCGTTTCAGAAGGTTAAAAGCAGCTGGAAGATGGGATTACACTGGAAAGTCACAGGGGTTCTTCTCTCCCTATCTCTTGGCATGGTCATTAGGAGAGAATGTGGGCTGGCAGATCCAACACTCGGGTCTTGTTATGCTCTCCACTCTGCAAAACCATAAACTCTGGTCAGAGGACCCATCAGTGAGCTCAGCAACAGACATGTGGTTTGCTAAAAGCAGACAGAGTGGGGAGCCTTGTATCCTGGAAGCATGGATTTGTGGTAAATCATCATATGTTTGGGGCCAGCCAGGATGCAAACTGTGATGATGGTTTTAATGATGTGAACACCAGTCCACTGGGAACTTGACAGAGGCTTGTCTGCATCAGAAAGTGGTGCTGGTTTAACTGAAGTTGCAATATTAAACTGATTCAGAGTGGTGCAAATAAAGGTTTGGACCTTTATTTTGGCTTAGTTTATTACAATTCTTAATTGACTAAAGCTAAATAGAAATAAGCCTGGTTTAAACTGGAATAAGAGTGTGTCCACACAACTTTTTGCAATGGTTTAACTAAATCAGTTTAAAATTACACCTTCATTAAACTGGTGCAATTTTCTCATGTAGGCAAGCCCTCAGAGAGCTGATTTCAGGTAAGTAATTGAACAGTCATCAGATGGTAATGAATGTCACCAAGACACTTGGTTGAATATTTAACTGTAACATAAAAATGAAAGGCTCCATTGTTATTTTTAAAGACTTACTTTCTAAAAGTAGCGGTGTACTTTATTGGAAATTCTGATAAGCAACTCTATATGATTTTTTTCCCACTTAAAGTGTGCCAGATTTCCTGGGTTCCAGATAAAGGTGTGTATTACTGAGGTGGAGGAGAAGGAAAGGCATGGTCCCTAGGAATCTTCAGAAGTGCTAATTTAAATTTGTGTACATTTGCTATTATTTGATACTTGGCTGAAGGTGGTTTTGTAGGTCTGAGAATACAACAGGGTAGAAAATTCAATTGCACTGGAATTAGCACTCTTTAGTGGCGTAAGGAATACCTAATGTGCTCAGTTTAAACTGTTCAATTTACATTCTACAAAAAAATCTTAATTAATGACCACACTTTAATAATATTTTCTTGCTTACTTTGACCTGCAACACAAATTATCTTATCTCCAGGCTAAAAAGTGAACTACTGGAAAATAGCAACAAATTAATTATTTTCTTCTTCCTTACCACTCTTTTTGGGGAGAAAAGGTATGTACAGGAGTAACTTAAAATGGTTAAAGTGGAATCAGACATTCATATTTTATTGGGGAGACAATACAGCAGTCTTGTATCAGAAGGCTTCCTTTAACAGAATGGCGTACAAAAAAGCTAAGTACCAATTTAAGCAATGGAATTGCCAAACAACCTAAAAATACCTATATAAAGGATGATGCAGCTTAGAAGGCCAAACATTTACATTAGTATTACCTTCAGATGTAGGAATAAGGAATGTGCCCAATGAACTCAAGACAGCAGAAAATAAAGTTCAGAAGCAGTATAACTGAAAATATTGGGTCACAGCTGCAAGAGTAAAACATGTTCAAAATTGGTACATTTAATGTATATTATGTGGTACATACACCAGTGGTGGGCAACCGCACGCGGCCCATCAGAGTAATCTGATTGCGGGCCACGAGACAGTTTGCTGACGTTGACTGTCTGCAGGCATGGCCCCCCGCAGCTCCCAGTGGCCACGGTTTGCCATTCCTGGCTAATGGGAGCTGCGGGAAGCAGCGGACTGCAGGGACATGCTAGCCGCCGCTTCCTGCAGCTCCCATTGGCCTGGAACAGAGAACCATGGCCACTGGGAACTGCGGGGGGATCTTGCCTGCGGACGGTCAACGTCAGCAAAATGTCTTGCAGACCGCAATCAGATTACCCTGATGGGCCGCGTGCGGCCCGCAGGCTGCAGGTTGCACACCACTGATATACACACAATACTGATAGATGGATAGATTAACACATTTTCTCTTCCTGTGTAGAAAAAAAGTGTGTGTACTAGGTAACAGTTTAATATAACTCCACAAAAGCAAAGAGAAACAAAATCACAGCTCATCATTCCTAACTGTGGTCCCGTGGACAATGAGCTGAAAGTCTACAGCTATTGGTTATAGTCCTATCCATGCCACTGATTTGATGTGACATCCTGGGCAAATTAACCACTCTATGCCTCAGTTTCCCGATGTGTAAAATGGGGATAACACCACTTACCCCCCTTTGTAAAGCACTTCACATTCCTCCTCCTCTGTCCATTTCTCTGAGTATTAAATGGGGTGTGGCTGTCCCTCAGCTGTCCTGCTAACTTATCTGTACCAATACTCCCAACAGTCACTGCTCCTTTATGGAACTCTCTGCTTTGACTGAGAAATGGTATAACAGTTTTCCACCAAAACTTTCCAAAAGGATTCACTTTTTGGCAGAGATCAAGTCTGCAGTGGGATTAGAATAGAAATGGTTATGTAACCTTAATGATAGTTGTTTCACCAAAATATGATAAAGTATTTGAGAAACTTTAAAAACACATCAAAAGATTATTTTCACACACACATGCATGCACACGCACACACACACAAACACCCACCCCACACCACTTCAGACCTCAAAGAAATGCAAAAACCAAGGGAGAGCTACAGACTTCAAAAATGCAACAGCAACATCACGTGAACACTCAAAACAAAAATATCTTCACCATTTAAATTCATCCTGCATTTCCACATAGACAGAACATAATTATCTGAAGTGAAATTTAGCCATGCAAACTTGACTCTTGTAAAATGAGCCATGGAATTTTTACTGACTACAGTGGATGATGCTCTATATTTTAAGTGTCAGTGGAAATATGCTGGTGGTGCTCCGCAACACAATGATGGGTCACTGGTTCAGTACTAGAGGGAACAGAACCTCCTACTGAATCACTAATATCACTTTATGTACCATTTGTGTTTTTCTTTGAGTCTCCCATCCCAGCACAGACCATGCCCAACACTGCTTAGTTTAGATCTGATGAGATAAAATGTCCAAGTCAGTATGGCTGAAGGCACATTGTTTTCACAAGAGATGTCTTTTCAAGCAAGTCTTTGACTTAAAGGCAAAAAATGAAATTCCCCTACAGCAGTAAAAGGAAAAACTGAAGAAATACCTTTAATTAACCCCTGATTTTATCACTAAACATAAGGTGGTTTTTTAAAATCAGAAACTACTGATTTTCAAATATTAAAAGGCAACTTTATATCACTAAGAATTAAAAGTCCAGTTCATAGAATCCTGCCTCACTTAGCAGAGCTTTAATTCTAGTGTTTCTAAGGTTATAATTTTATAATGGAGAAAGGAACTCACTCGCACTGACAGTGCTAAAGAAAGCAAGACACAGGGCTATTCACAATATTATCCATGAAACCAATTAGAGGCATTGGCAGGGCTGTCTTTTCAGTGCATTGCTGACAACCATTCAACAGTCCATTCTGATCTATGTATGAAATGGCCCAATATTTGCACAGGGGAGAAAAAATTCCTATGGCTGTATTAAGCTTTCAAAAATATCTTCTTGTGAAATTCTTACTGGAGATCAGAACACCACAGATGCAGAATCTGCTGGTAAAGACACAGCGGCAAGGAAGTAAGGTAATGCTTTTAGTTCCACATTAACTTTTGTGGTGGGATATGGAAGGAGAGGACATGCAATGAGTCTAACTCTCTTTTAAGCACAGGAAACTTATGCCAGTTTGATTCAAGGAAGCTGTAACAAAAAAAGTTGAAAATGGACACAAAGTTGCTGTTTCAAAGGATACATTAAATGGGCTGGTGGCACACCACTGGAATATCTTAACCAGTGATTCCGACCAGAGTGAAAAAGCTGTTGCTGCAGTTTAAGTACATTTGGTAAGTCTGTTACTTCTTATATGAAGACCAAGCCAAGAGATATAGTCATGGATCTAATCCACTTTTGTTTAGTCAAGAGGTCCAATGTCATGGCATGGAATAGAACTTTAGTCCTTCAAATGGTATACTTTGTGTTGAACTTCAAGAGTGAGATTAGAATTATTTAGCCAAAAGTACCTCCTAGTAACTGCAAAGGCACCAGACTGTTGCTGTGCCACACACATCAAAGACTCCCTATAAAGAATAAATGTACCATATATTCCAAACCTTCTTGCACTACACCTCTAAAAGCTTAAGAGTGTCAGAGAGCTTCTTAACCATCTGTAGTATAAACCATACCATGACTTTAGATCATCACCCATATGTCAAGTTTTCAGCAATAATAAATTCTCTGCCATGATGATCTTGTTTCCTAAATAAATTATTTTAAGGATTAAAATCAACAGACCTAGTAATCTATGATCTACTACTAACAGCAGAAAAACAACTGGGCTAGGTGTGTAAAGAAGTAGCTCCAGTCCTGTTCATTTACACGGTACAGCCTGTCTGGCTCTCCTAACACCACTGTAAATAAAACCAATTGAGTGCAATTATTCCTCACCAGATTGACAGGAAGGGCCCCATTCTTTAATCCATTGGCTGAAGGTACACCAAATAGCTTATCGTGCAATGAGTATGTAAAATCATGATGGTAAATGAGGTCTGTCTGGGTAAGGAACCAGAAGTAGTCGTCATTTACTTGGGACAGACTGAAACGTACCCCTCAGTTTCCTCTTTTATTTCTGATTCTAAAAAGGAATTGCTCTAATACCTTGGGGGAATGCTTGGCTCACTCATGGAATGTCAAGTGGAGTATGTGTGGGGCAGTTTTATGATGAGCAAGAATTATCTTTGATTTAACTTGAAATCGTACTTCAGATCTGAAATAAATAGTCTCTTCCTGTCAATGTTTATTATTCCAGTCTGTCCAAAATGTTACAGCTGAACTGATTACCCTCTCCTTCTGTTCATGTCACACCCTCCCCCATACCATTCTTTGCTAGCTTCTACCTGAAAATTTCAAACTCCCTGGGTAAAGTTAACCATGTGCATAGGTCTTTGCAGACCTGGAGTCTAAGAAAGACATCAATCTTATTGTTATACAAAAGAATATGTGGAGACCTCATATGGATAAGATCCACTTTCCTTGAAACTTCCTGAAAGAATGAAAGACTCAAATGTTTACAAAAATCCTGGGTCCAATTTAAAAAGAACACTAAAGAGCTTTGTTTTAGATGTTAGTGAAGTCACGGCAGTGGAAGCCAACCTAAATTATCTTGGCAAGTAAAAAGCTTTTCAGAGCCCCATTACTATTGAATGAAACATATTTTACCAATTTTTAAACAGATTCTTAGTCATTTTATTTGTTTGCCAAATCGAATCTAGGATATAAAAGACAAAACCTATATCCGCATTTAGTACCAGGCATCTTATTTTTTTATAATCTAGTAAAGATAGCAAATGACCTCAAATGTTAGCTATATATCAAATATTTCAGAACTTCACTAATCTCCATGCTTTGTAATCTGCTCAGAAAATTGGCACCCTTGCCTCACTTCTTAGCAAAGATTTAACAGTAGATGTTGGAGTGATGTCTCATTATGCTAAGATTTCGTTATTTTTATGAAATATTCTACAATACTTTTATTAGTATACTATAACCTACTATCATACAAAATAAAACTACAGTATAATTGCCATAATTAATGTACAAAACATTTTCAGATGCTTTATCTTTGGGGTTTTTTTTACTATGCTAGTTTGTAAAACTCAGTAAACTTGCTAGTTCTATAGCAACTAGTGTCTGTAAAAGTTTATAAAGCAAAGTGTTGAATTTTTAATACATTATTTTAAACAAATCCATTCAGGGTCATAAATTTTAAAATACTGAGGTGTTTTCTAAAACAAATAACTGATAAGAACTAGACGCAATTAGCTAATAGGATCAAGTTTCTCTGTACAAAGATAGATAAGGTTTGCAAATGTACTAACAAGACTGCAGCAGAGGGAAAAAATTATATGAGCAGACTGATTGTAACAAACATAAGTCTGTTAAAACACTTAGGGCTGGTCCACACTAGGGGCGGGATCGAACTAAGGTACTTCGACTTCAGCTACGCGAATAGCGTAGCTGAAGTCGAAGTACCTTAGTTCGAACTAACGCGACTTACCTCGCGTCCGCGCGGCGCCGCGATCGAAGTTCGCGGCTCCTACTTCGAACTCCGGTACTCCGCTCGCCCTGCAGGAGTACCGGAGTTCGAAGTAGCGCGTTCGGGGATCGATCTATCGCGTCCAGACGAGACGCGATAGATCGATCCCCGATACTTCGATGGCTACCCGCCGATCCGGGCGGGTAGTCTGGACGGGGCCTTATTTTGATCACATTAATCCCACCAATAAGAGCTGTACATCCAATCCAGTTGCTTGATGGATTTTGCTCATTAGAAGAGATTAAATAGCAAAAGATCGCCTTTGGTTTCTAAAGATATTTATTCCTAAACATTGCAAATTATGCCAGACTAAATGGGAGAGAAAAATCATCATGCAGTCTATGAGGAATTAATAACCAATACAGTCAGTGAATCAAATCATTTTTCAGACAAAATTAACAAGGAAAATGTTACAAAAGTGTATACTCTCCTCTGATGCTCTTGGACAAAAATGGATCAAGATATACTTCTTTAAATGTATACTACAGACTGCGCACATGGCATTCTTAAACACGTATACTTTCAGACACTACCCTTTAGTTGATAGTTTTCTAATTCACCCATCACTCTGACATGCAGGCATCTCTAGAGCAGTGGTTCTCAAAGCCCGTCCGCCACTTGTTCAGGGAAAGCCCTTGGCGGTCCAGGCCGGTTTGTTTACCTGCCGCGTCCGCAGGTTCGGCCGATCGCGGCTCCCACTTCCTAATTCACTTTCTCTACAACAGTCATGGTTTTATAGACCTCTATCATATCCTCTCTTAGTCATCAATTTTCCAAGCTGTTTTCAGTCCAAGTCTTTTTAATCTCTCCTCATATGGAAGCTATTCAATACCCTTAATCATTTTGGTTGTCCTTCTCTGTACCTTTTCCAATTCTAATATATCTTTTTTGAGATGGGGTGACCAGAACTAAAAATAGTGTTCCAAGTGTGGGTGTTCCATGGATTTATATAGAGGCAATATGATATCTTCTCTATTATCTATTCCCTTTCCTAATGTTTGCTAACATTGTTAGCTTTTTTGACTGTTACTGTACATTGAGTGGATGTTTTCAGAGAACTAGCCACAATGACTCCAAGATCTTTTTCTTGAGTGGTAACAACTAATTTAGACCTCATCATTTCGTATGTATAGTTGGGATTATGTTTTCCAATGTGCATTGCTTTGCATTTATCAACATGGAATTTCATCTGTCATTTTGTTGCCCAATCACCCAGTTTTGTGAGATCCCTGTGTAATTCTTCACAGTCTGCTGTGGATTTCTATCTTCAGTAATTCTGTATAATTTGCAATTTTTGCCACCTCACCATTTACCCCTTTTTCCAGATCATTTATGAATATGTTGAACAGCACTGCTCTAAGTACAGATCGCTGGGGGACACCACCATTTGCCTTCTCCATTCTGAAAACTGACCATTCATTCCTACCCTGTGTTTTCTGTCTTTTAACCAGTTACTAATCCATGAAAGGACCTTCCCTCTTACTTTATGACTGCTTACTTTGCTTAAAAGCCTTTGGTGAAGGATCTTGTCAAAACTTTCTGAAAGTCCGAGTACAGTGTATCCACTGGATCACCTTTGTCTACATGTTGTTGACTCCTCAAAGAATTCTAATTAGGCCTGTCAATTAATCGGTTAACTCACACGATTAACTCACAAAAATTAACTGTGATTTAAAAAATTAATCATGATTAATCGCACTGTTAAACAATAGAATACCAATTGAAATGTATTAACTATTTTTGGATGTTTTTCTACATTTTTAAATATATTGATTTCTATTACAACACAGAATACAAAGTGTACAGTGCTCACTTTATATTATTTTTGATTACAAACATTTGCACTGTAAAAGTGATAAACAAAAGAAATAGTATTTTTCAATTCACCACATACAAGTACTGTAGTGCAATCTCTAACATGAAAGTGTAAATTACAAACGTAGATTTTTTTTGTTACATAACTGCACTCAAAAATAAAATAATGTAAAACTTTAGAGCCTACAAGTCCACTCAGTCCTATTTCTTGTTCATCCAATCGCTAAGACAAACAAGTTTGTTTACATTTACAGGAGATACTGCTGCCTGCTTCTTATTTACAATGTCACCTGAAAGTGAGAACAGGCGTTCACATGGCACTTTTGTAGCCAGCGTTGCAAAGTATTTACGTGCCAGATATGCTAAACATTCATATACCCCTTCATGCTTCAGCCACCATTCCGGAGGACATGCTTCCATGCTGATGATGTTCATTAAAAAAATAGTGCGTTAATTAAATTTGTGACTGAACTCCTTGGGGGAGAATTGTATGTGCCTTGCTCTGGTTTCCCCTCATTCTGTACTTGTATTAGGTGAATTGAAAAATACGATTTCTTTTGTTTTTGACAGTGCAAATATTTGTATTTAAAAATAAATAGAAAGTGAGCACTGTACACTTTGTATTCTGTGTTGTAATTGAAATCAATATGTTTGAAAACATAGAAAACATCCAAAAATATTTAAATAAATGGTATTCTATTATTAACAGTGCGACTGATTGCGATTAATTTTTTTAATCGGACGATTAATCGCGATTAATTTTTTTAATCGCTCGACAGCCCTAATTGGTCAGATTTGTGACCTAAAAAGAATGGCTCAGATGTGGGATTCTCCCACACATCCTCTAGAGTGACGACTGATGCAAAGAATTAATTTAGCTTCTCCATGATGGCCTTATCTTCCTTGAGTGCTCCTTTAGCACCTCGATCATCCAGTGGCCCCACTCATTTTTGGCAAGCTTCCTGCTTCTGTTGTACTTAAAAATGTTTGCTGTTAGTTTTTGAGTCTTTGACTAGTTGCTCTTCAAATTCTTTTCTGATCTCCCTAATTATATTTTTACACTTGACTTGCCAGAGTTTATGCTCCTTTCTATTTTCCTCAGTAGGATTTAACTACCAATTTTAAAAGGATGCCTTTTTGCCTCTAACTGCGTCTTTTATTTCGTTGTTTAGCCATGGTGGCACTTTTTTTGGTCCTCTTACTAGGTTTGTTAATTTGGGATATATATTTAATTTGAGCCTCTATTATGGCGATTTTAACAAGTTTCCATGCAGCTTGCTGGCATTTTACTTTTATGACTGTACCTTTTAATTTCCTTTTAACTAGCGTCCTCATTTTTGTGTAGTCCCCCTTTATATAATTTGGCAGCTTTGAATTTATTCAGCGGGTCTTCACTGGTTTATCACTAAACACACAGAGAGTTTCACAGTTTAAAGCCTAAAGGTACCATTAGATGATCTAGTCTGACCTCCTATATATCACCAGACACTGTCACCCAGAATCCTCTATGTCAAGTCCAAATACTTTATTTAGACAAAAGCAGTTCAGTCCTGCTGTGTGTCACGGTGCCACAAATGACCAAGGCCCCTGCAATGACAGGGAAATAACTAGGTGATGATTCCAGCAGGTGAACTATGGTCCATGCTGCAGAAGGCGGCAAAAATCCCCAAGGTCCAAGCCAATCTGACCTCGGGGAATATTCCATTCTGCCCCCAAATCTGAAGAGCAGTTTGACCCTCAGCATGTGAGCAAGACTCACTAGCTAAGCATCCAAGACAGAGCTGTGACGGGTTAGATCACAGAAACCCCCCTGGGAGCTGCCACTTGATGTGCCAAGACTACTTCTGCCCCTGCTTTCCTGCCCTGCCAGCTCAGGACCCCAGCACCCTGTTTTGCTGAGCCAGATACGCCTGTCTGCTCCAACACAGACCCAGGGTCTGAATTACTTGTCCCAAAACTGCAGGCTTCACTGAAAGCAGCTTACAGAAGTGTTCTTGTCTTTAACACTCAGATGCTCAACCCCCAATGGGGTCTAAACCCAAATAAATCCGTTTTACCCTGTATAAAGCTTATACAGAGTAAACTCATGAATTGTTCGCCCTCTATAACACTGATAGAGAGATATGCACAGCTGTTTCCCCCCCCCCCCCAGGTATTAATACATACTCTGGGTTAATTAATAAGTAAAAAATGATTTTATTAAATACAGAAAGTAGCATTTAAGTGGTTTCAAGTAGTAACAGACAGAACAAAGTGAATTACCAAGCAAAATAAAATAAAACACGCAAGTCTATGTTTAATCAAACTGAATACAAATAAAATCTCACCCTGAAAGATGTTTCAAAAAGTCTCTTTCACAGACTGGATGCCTTCCTAGTCTGGGCACAACCATTTCCTCTGGTACAGCCCTTGTTCCAGCTCAGGTGGTAGCTAGGGGATTCCTCATGATGGCTCTCCCTTTTCTCTGTTCCATCCACTTATATATCTTTTGCATAAGGCGGGAATCTTTTGTCCCTCTGGGTTCCCACCCCCTACTTCTCAATGGAAAAGCACCAGGTTAAAGATGGATTCCAGTTCAGGTGACATGATCACTGTAAGACTTCATTACCCACTTGCCAGCATACAGGAATACAGGAAGACTTACAGGTAAAACAGAGCCATTTGCAGTCAATTGTCCTGATTAATGGGAGTCATCAAGATTCCAAACCACCATTAATGGCCCACACTTTGCATAATTACAACAGGCCCTCAGAGTTATATATCATCTTTCTAGTTTCAGATACAAGAGTGGTACATTTATACAAATAGGATGATCACACTCAGTCGATTATAAGCTTTGTAATGATACCTTACAAGAGACCTTTTGCATGAAGCATATTCCAGTTACATTAGCATATTTTCATAAAATCATATAGAGTGCAATGTCACAAGAGCATTGGTCCACTCCTTCTGGTGTCTCTTCTCCCGTTGTGCCCAATCTGATGTTTCATAGGAAGGTGAGAGAAAACAACAGCAAGAAACGAGACCCATACAAGGAGACCAACCATATGGCTCATAGCTAAGGCTAAGATTTTGTCATGGATATTTTTAGTAAAAGTCAGGGACAGGCAATAAAGAAAAATTCACAGAAGCCTGTGACCTGTCCCTGACTTTTACTAAAAATACCCATGATAAAATGGGAAGGGACTGGGCAGCAGCGAGGTGGCTGGAAGCTCTGGGGCCCCCATCACCTGTGGGGACTCAGAGCTCCAGGGTCCCCCTCCCCCCTGCCCAGCAGTGGGGAGCTGTGGGAATCCCCCTGCTGCCCCCAGAGTAGGGAGCTGCCAGGGTTCTCTTGCCCTGTGGCAGCAGCAGCCAGGGAGCTCCCAGCGTCCTCATACCCCGCAGCTGCAGCAGCTGGGGAGCTCCCGGGGAACCCCTGCCCCGCAGCGGCGCTGGGTAGCTGCGGGGATACCCCTGTACCCCAGAGAGACCGGGAGCTGCAGGGTACTAGCTTTGCAAACCTCCTTCTTGCAGTTTGTGAAACATTTCCAATAACAAACCAGGCTCAGATGCTCTAAGGTGACAGATGCTTTAACAGTTCGTAAATTTCTTCCCTTAAAAACAGTTACAAGTTTAGGTTAAATTATGGAGTGTGTGTGTGTGTGGTATGAGAGAGTGCCTTGTAGTCTGGTAAACTATCATACATAGACTTCTCTTCCCCTGGTTCTCAGGCCCTCAGAAACTGAGGAAGAAGTGTTCCACATCATTCTCTAGTTATCCCTCCTGCCAACTCAGGAGCAGCATTTGTTAATTTCATCAGATTCTACTTCCACTGAATCCCAATTGGAAGCTAAACCAGTACAACGTAGGGTTGAACTGGGAGAACATTTAAGGGTCACAGTACTCCTGAAGGTGCAGCTTCTTTTTTCTTAATTAACCCCATGTTGCTCAGGAGTAGACCAATTAGTTTACTTGAAGAGTGAAACAAGTCTTGTGTCAAGGCTCCCTCCTTAGCTGACCACTTTAAATGAGCATTCAGCTCCCTTTGGTGGGATTATTTAGTTCAAAAGATCCAGGTGACTGTCTTGTCAGTAAAAGATAGACTTCATTTAAGTCACTATGGGCCACCTCCTACCCAGATGCTAATAAACTGAGAATCATCAACTAGAGACAGCTGAGACACAATATATTTATAAGCATTTATTTTGTGTACCTAATACTCATGATTCTATTTGCTAGGTGACCTTTAATTACTATTTGAATAATAACGCAATAAGAGGATTTTGAAAAGAAAAATAACTCTTTAACTCAACACTCTTACATTGTTTGGAGGTTACTGTAAACCCCAGCAATGGTAACAGGTTGCAGTAAGTAGGAGTGAAAGTCCTTCCTGGAAAAAAATCCTACCTCACATTATGTTTTCTGGTTAAGATTTCAGAAAGACTGAGTGAGCATTTGACTATGTGGGGATAAGAATGGAGTTTTCATTAATTAATTTAGACCAGTTATTAATGTTAACAGTTAAGAATTGCAGTCACCTTTACTAAAATACTCAGAGATGGTTAAATCAAGTCCAGTGACGAGAAGCCAACTTACAGATAGCAAGTTATTAAAATTATTAGGGAACAGTTTAAAATAAGTTTTATATATCAAATATATTAATTCTATGCAAAAATAAATATGTCCTCTTTGTTTAATAATATTGAATTAGGGTCTCAAAAATAGTTCTGTTGTATAATAACTGTGTTTTATTTAGAATAAAATACCAAGAAACTTAAGAAATAAAGAATTGTTCATGGTAACAACGGCCATGAGCTGTCATTTTTCTAAAATGCTATTGTTTCCTGAAGTGAGCACTCACTTCTAGGTGTTAAAATCACATCAGATTTGCTAAGACTTATTTTTGTAACCTTAAAATGGGTATATAATCCAAAACTCAGAGTAAAAGGGTAGGGAGTGAAGGAAGTCAACATCCTAATGATATAAAAGTTCATACTTCACATGTCTCCTGATAATTAGTCTCTAACAACTTTGCTAAGATTGTTAGTTATCCTATAAAATTACTTGGTTTTGTTTTTGCTTTAACTTGTTTCCCTTACAGTTGCTATTATATCTCTGATCTTGCAAACTAAGCAGATTTAGGCTTGGTTAGTACTTGGATGAAAGACCTTCAAGGAACACTTGGTGAATAATATTAGTCATTCAGTGGATAATGCTTTTCCTTCTGAATCCATACTAAATCTAGGTCCCAGCCTGGTGTAAGGGGTACCATCTTTCTGATTTAACTGCAACAGTAGTCTAGGTAGTAAAATTGATTGACAATTCAAGCACCAAGTAATTTTATAGGATAACTATAAAATAATATTATTATTATTTATAGTTATCCTATAAAATTACTTGGTGCTTGAATTGTCAATCAATTTTACTTCAGAGCTGGGCTCCCAGCCAGCAGCCGCCGCTCTCCAGCTGCCCAGCTCTGAAGGCAGCGCCATGACCAGCAGCAGCTCAGAAGTAAGGGTAGCAGTACCACAACCGCCCCCTACAATAACCTTGGAACCCCACTATCACAACTCCTTTTTGCGTCAGGACCCCTACAATTACAACACCATGAAATATCAGAATAGCTGAAATCGTGAAATGTACGATTTTTAAAATCCTATGACCGTGAAATTGACCAAAATGGACTGTGAATTTGGTAGGGCCCTATTTATGAACCTGTCCATCAAAACGCTGCTCTCAGATTGGCATGAATCTGGAGAAACAATGAACAGCAGTTAAGTTACTTGGAATTTACATTGGTGTAACAGCAGAATTTGAGAACAGTGCTATTCATCATGGATACTTTGTACAGAAAGTAAGTAGTGAATAGCTGATTACAGGGAAAGGGCAACAACTACATGAACTATAGAGCAGTGTCAGAGATCTGGCAGCAGAGAGAACTAATTGCAATTAGGTCAGCACTCAGTATCAGTGAGTAGGTAGGAAGCAGATTTTAAGGTCTTAAAACAATAACTAAAGAGAAAGGAGCTGCTGTTCTGAACAACCACACTGAATATGAATAGGGTTTAGTGAAACATTGTGAAGCATTTAAGGAATCAGTGCTTGCCACTGAGTTATGTATAGTGCACTTAAAGCTTTATCAGTCAAATTCAAACAAATAATTACCAACAGAGAAAGTAGGGCAGTGGTGGGCAACCTGCGGCCCATCAGGGTAATCCGGTGGCAGTCTGCCAGACAGTTTGTTTACATTTGAACAGCCGCCAGCAGCTCCCAGTAGCTGCGGTTCGCCATTCCCAGCCAATGGGAGTTGCAGGAAGTGGCGGCCAGCACATCCCTGCGACCTGCGCCGCTTCCCGCAGCTCCCATTTGCCGGGACGGCGAATCGCGGCCACTGGGAGCTGCGGGCGGCCACTCAAATGTAAACAAACTGTGACAGCCCGCCAACTGATTACCCTGATGGGCCGTGTGCAGCCCGCGGGCCGCAGGTTGCACACCACTGAATTAGGGACTTCTGGGGAAAATCAAGAACATGAATTAAGACATTAGGGGACATTACCAAATATCTGATGAAATGTTAGATGTGAATTACATAGTATTTATACCGGAGGTAGTGAAGGGAGCTATAAAATCAATGTAATAGATTAGCCAATGGTCCAAAATAAAGACATCCATCTAAATGTTTATTTCGTTAACAGATTACCTTTCCTTGACTGTAGATATCTCACAGCCCTTATCAAAGTAGGCCAGATCAGTTTCATTTCCCTAAGGTTAAGCTGATGAACAGTACACGGAGTATTCGTCAGCTGAAGAATGGTCATCATCCAATTGCAAAAATAGTGCAAGCAATTTCTCTTCCGTCTTATTTTCTTTGGTGGGGATGTGGTATAGTGTATTCTAGAAATGACTGATATTCCCAGATTCATATGTCATAACCTTTAATTCCCACCTATATTGAATCAAAACAAAAAAGGGAATTGTGTGGGACTGTTCTTAATTTATTTCAGGAAAGAGAAGGCTGCATAAGGAAGTTTTCAAAGAAATTATATTACAGGATCTCATTAGATACAGGAAATGTGTTCAGCCACTGGAAAGTGCGTGCGGGAGGGACAGCTTTTCATTTGTTTAGTAGCTCAATGAGCAACACTGACTTACTCCAGTGTGAGCTGCATCCAGCAAGCCTCAGCTGGAAGGACAGGTTAGCCTGCTGTGGTGCCTTTAAGGTAGTAAAGCAAAAGGGGGGGGGGGGTCAAAACCAAACATGCCATGTCAACAGTTTTCTAGTTCCTCTAATAAGTAACAAAATTCATTATTTCCTTTTGGAAAGTTTTCTCTTGACTTTTCCACTTGTATTCAAGAGCTTCAATTATAAAATAGCTTAAGAAAAAGAGTGATATTCTTTTAAAGTTGTACACAAATTTGGTGCATCTTAGTGGCAAAAAAATCAGTAGACAAAACTGACTACAGCCATGTCTGATATGGACAGGAGCTTTGAAAGTTATTCCCTGCAAAAGCATCTGAGTTTAGACCCCTGGGTCACTGAACAGGGACTGAATCCTAAGGCCAAACTGTGCCATAGCTATGTAGTTTCTGATGTATAAATAGAAGTCATCCTTATATCAACTCCTCCCACCAATCATCAATTTTCTAACAACAGTAAAGTACAGATTAACTGAAAATAAATGCAATTAATTGCTTTTGTCAAATATTACTCCATAATGGCATACTCTGTATATTCTCAGATACTATCAGAGTGTGTTACTCAAGTTCTCACACAGGCTGTTTATTGCTTATAGGGTTTTTTCTCTGATGCATTTTGCAATAGTATTTTGAGCACTTAGCAAACCTTAATGAATTTACCCTCAACAGACCTATGACACAGAGAAGTAGTATTCCCATTTCACAGACAAGGAAACAGAGGTACAAAAGGAATAAGGCGCATAGGTCACACACGAAGCCAATGGCAGTGATGCAGTATGTCCATGTTTAAGGATTTATTTTTTTAACATAAAAATAAATAAATTTACCATTAATTTAATCTAGGCCAACAAACATGGTATTAGCTACTAGATATTCTGTAGATTTTGCTTACAAACCTCAGGATTACCATCTGCTTATTTTACATATACTTATTTCCCCCTACAGCTTCTGAATTAAATGTATCACTCTGTGATCTAAGATAACAATACTGCAATATTTCATGTCATTACTCTTTTAAATATCCACATTGAGATGAATGTGAATATGAAAATAAACCCCAAATCTATACTTACTGTCAGTTATGTTACACGCTTTACAGGCTGCTTCTTTTCCTAACAGAAGATTCAGTTTTCTTGCTACTAGCTATATTTTGCTAACATACAATTGTTTGACCCACACATATTTTTACATACGCCGTGGTTTCTGTTACCACCATCCATGTAGGAAGTACACAAATGTCTTCTGAACTACAGTGTAAATATTAATACCTTGACATTCAGTTGAAATACACCAACCGTGTAAGTTTTGTCCTTATGCCTCATTATTGCTCAATTTCAAGTCAGCTCCTATCATTACATTAGTTATAAAGTACACATCTGTTATTTTTATTACCACTAATAAATGTTGATATCAACTTCTCAACCATCAAGAAAACAAATAATAGGCATCAGTCTTTTATCCTGTATGATTCGTTTCACTGAAATCAGGACTTTTAAAGAAAATAAATTGAGAACTTCTCCCCAAAGGAAAGTGAAAGGCAGGAATAGATTCATCAGCGGTTTTTAAAATTAAACAAATATTAAAACAAAATAATCTCTACATGAAGATCAGTGAAACTAAAAACAAAATAGCTAAAATAATGGCCATTCACTGATTTCACAACATTTTGTAAGAAAAAGCATTACAGCTGTCAGGTGAAAGAGGATTCAGCTGATTGTTTCACCTTAGAATTGCATGACCAGAATACATCAATTTTACTTTGTATTTTGTGTTAATTTTTTTTCTTTCACTATTACTCACCGGTGGTAAAACATTAATTTGACACAGAAAAAAACATAATTAAGTCATGTGTACCTTTAGCCCAGCATATTGGGAATGGACTACAGCCGCTTTTCTCCATATAGATAGCACCTGCTTGTTTCCGGGCCTGTTGGCCTGCCAATTCCAACCACAACATACACACAATCGTATAGAGATCAAGCCAGGCTTCAGCATACAATGTCCCAATTCAGTGCTCCAATAGTATCTGCTCCTGCAGGGGGGCTGGGAAGCCAGCCACTTGAATGTATTCAATCCACAAGCAAGGAGAAAACTATTAACCTTGCCTACATTTGGTCTCTTTTCATCTAGTTTGAAGGAAAGGTAGAAGCAAAATACTGTAGTATTCCTTTGGTAATATATTCCAGCAGCATGAAAAATGCCTTTCAGTTACAGAATCGTCTCATGCCTCAACAATTTAAAGCACAGACCATCTTTTTCCAGGGTGAGCTACTGAACAGAATGCTACCAGCCAGTAATGTGACTGTGTGTGTGTGTCTGTATTCCTAGATTCATTCAGGAGGGAGGAGGGAGGGAAGGAGGGGCAGGAGGGAAGGCGATTAGCAAGCACCTTATTAATATGCTAATCTCACCCTTCTGTTCAATTCACACAGCAGACTCCTGTTTACAAAACTGACAGCAGATTCTAAAATTGACTAAGCTGCAAATCAAGCCTGACCCAGGTCATGTCTGTAGAGGTGCTCCCCCAACCATTTTTGTTTTAAATTCATGCCTCTGGTATTTTAACAACCTATCCTGACATTTGATTTTCAATAACTTCCCTGATAAGATAAGAACAATGAAAAACTGAACAATGAATAACTTGAAAAGGTAGAGTATCCTGAAGTATCCAGAACAAAAATGTTTTAGTAAAAACAAAATACAAAAAATAAAAATAAAAAAACCTACTCGCTTGATATTTTCCATCAGATTTAGAGACTATTTTACAGTAAATTTAGCTTTATAAAATGTACAGCAAGAGCTGATTAAAATTTCTCTAAACTTCAATGGAAGCAGGATTGAGCTCTAGATCAGGAATCTAACTTAACCGCATTTTTTAGAATTAAACTAGAGGAGAAACAATGATAGATCAAAACATTGGTGAAAGGTGAGCTAACACTAAGGAAATAGGACACCACAATATCCACTATAATCAGTACCATAGCTAGCTCCACTCTAAAAATATGACAACTACTTTATTCTCTTGCAGCTGAGAGAAGGCATAGGACATCACATATACTTCTCTATCTGCACATATTACACTTCATATATAAAAGGTTAACTAAAGATAGATTTGATTTCCTTTCAATGTCTGGAATAAAATTGAAATTTCCTTTCAATGCACTAGGAATAAAAATGATATTTTACATTATGTTTAATATATATTTATGCACATGCAATATACCATGCAGAATTCATTTCTGCTGAATCACCTGTTCATGTTATATATTGAAATGAAATGTTTATTAACTGTGTTGTAGAACCCTTTTTCTATAACAAGCTGTGTGCACTATTGGGAGGGTGTGCCTGTGTACGTGTATAGCATGTACGTAGACAAACAAAAATTACAAAACTCCCATCTTCTCTCTTCTAGTGGAAGGTTCCACAGTACACATTATAAACATATGTTTCATTATAGAACATAACAAAAAAGTAGATTCAGCCTAAATAAATATTACAAGCTCTTAGGGACAAAATATACCATTCCTATCATTAAACTATTCATAAATTCCATATTAGCCATCTCTAATGTACAGTCCTCAATAGAAAGACAAGGTGAGTGAGGTAATATCTTTTATTGGACCAACTTCTTATGGTCAGAGAGACAAGCTCTGTGTTAGCTCATAAGCTTGTCTCTCTCTCAGACAGAAATTGGTCAAATAAAAGGTATCTCACCCATCTTGTCTCCCTAGTATCCTGGCACCTGCATAGCTACAACAACACCGCATACAATCCTCAATAGTAAGACATAGAGCTTAAATAACTAAGACTATTACCAAAAGAGTTAGTTTTAAGTTAACACAATCACCAAACTGACTCATTTGCTAGGTGTAACAGCACACACAATACTCTCCATTATATATTTTTAATTAAATGTATGTGCTTACAGATTACATCACTGCCATTTTGGTTTCTCAATGCAGTCTGATGCAGACAACCAGAAGGGTCCATTTAGAGACTCTAGGTAACAAATACTGTTGCTTCCTTCCAAAAGTACAATTTTTTTTTAAATTTAAAAGAAAAGTTATCCACTGCAAAAACAGAGATTAGAGCACAACCAAGCCACAGATGTTCTGCATCAGTGCCCAGGCACAATGACCAAAACCCTTTCTGGGGCTGAAGAGAGACAGACTTAGGGATATGCAGGGTCCCTCCTCCCCTAAAAGTTTTTGAAACTACACAATACTGCAGAAGCATCCAAATCCTGTCAACTCTGGGTTCTTATATGTTTACCTTTAAGGACATAACAGCACAAGCAATAGTACAGGTAACAGTTCTTGTTAATTTCAGCCATATATCTGGTACAGGGTAATTATTGTTATTGTTACTGTTACTTGTTCAGGGCTGATAATGTGCTTGGTTCTGTGCAACAGGCAAAGATCAGAGGCAGAAGAAGGATGGTCTTGTAATTAAGACTCTGGCCAGGGGTTCAAGGAAGCTGATTTTAATATCCAGTTCTGCTACCAACCTCCTTTATGACCATGAGGAAGTCACAGTCTCTTTTTACCTTAGTTCCCCATCTATAAATTAAGGAAAATATTTCCTTTCTCCCACCCTTTGCCTGTTTGTCTATTTAGAGTGTAAGTTCCCCAGGACAGGAACTTTCTTACTATGTGTAGGTGCAGCCTCAAGCAAAATGGAGCCATGATCTTGGTTCGGGCCTCTAGACCAGGGGTAGGCAACCTATGGCACGCGTGCCGAAGGCGGCACGCAAGCTGATTTTCAGTGGCACTCACACTGCCCAGGTCCTGGCCACAGGTCCGGGGGGCTCTGCATTTTAATTTAATTTTAAATGAAGCTTCTTAAACATTTTAAAAAACTTATTTACTTTACATACAATAGTTTAGTTATATATTATAAACTTATAGAAAGAGACCTTCTAAAAACCTTAAAATGTATTACCGGCACGCGAAACGTTTAATTAGAGTGAATAAATGAAGACTCGGCACACCACTTCTGAAAGGTTGCCGACCCCTGCTCTAGACGCTACTGGAATACAAATAAATAATATCTCCCCTACCGTGAAGAGTTTACAGTCCAAAAGAGAGACATACAGAAGACAGTACTTAACAGGATGTTCTAGTAAATCCAGGAGGTAAGATTGGTTTTGGACTTGTTTTTATTTAATTGTTATTTTAATACAATAAAAACTCCTATTGGGTAAGTCTGTGGAAAAGTGAGTTATCAAGAAGAATCTGAATGAAGAGAATGCACTGGCTCATGTTTTTTAAAGTTTATATGGACGTTAATAAAGAAGTAGTGACACTCTGAACAAATGGATTTCAGAGGGTTCTGACCACCCTCTTCCCAGGACTTTTTCCTGTTATATCTCGTTACAGTACGGGGAAAGGTGAGAACCAAAGCTTTGCACCAAACCAGTAATACAATTTTTAATATCTGCTCAATG
The DNA here is from genome assembly GCA_003942145.1 of Platysternon megacephalum. Taxonomy (NCBI): domain Eukaryota; kingdom Metazoa; phylum Chordata; order Testudines; family Platysternidae; genus Platysternon; species Platysternon megacephalum. Next base: position 626,067 of record QXTE01000279.1, read on the forward strand.
GTTCTATACATATTTATTATAAACATATTTTTAAAATCTGTAAATAGTAATTTACAAAATAGACCAAATGGTCCTACAGTGCAAGGATTTAAACTAACCAAACCTGCTTGTGTGTTTTCATCTGCCTTTCTGACAAAAACATTACGGTAGAACACAACTCAAAAAGAAGCCAGGGCAGCATTCTACCTTAAAAATCACATCACTGTTTTTTCAGTACAGGTCTGTCTCATCTTACGCTGGGGTTACGTTCCGCGGTCAGCGCCTCAAGCGAAAACCGCGTATAGTCAAAATTACATTGAGTGTAATGGCGGCCAGAATCACCCGCACTACAGAAACAGTATTTAAATTGTTATTTTTCTCTTTTTTTTGTGTTTTTTACTTGTTTTTGCCGACCGCGTAAAGCTGAAATCACACATGTTAAATGCGCCTAAGATGCGACAGACCTGTATAGACCTGACTCAAATGGGTGACCCAGACAACTCTTTGAATACCTTAGAGGCAGGGAAAACCAGAAGAGCAACAGCAATAGCTACAGGGCCACACATTTCCCACCACACACATGACTTTTCAGTACTAGTAACTTTACCTGAAGCTGTTGACAGGGGGCACTGCATCAGGCAGCATTCATGTGTTTGCGTAGGTTCTCCGCATTCACATTTGCAGCTGTTCCTCAGATCCACTTGGTGGTATTGTCACCAGTCTTTGCCAACTCAGCTCTTGATCAAGTCAGAGTACATCAGTGCTTTCATTTAAGTTCAGTGCCTGAAGGGAGTTGTTCTGAAGGAACCAGGTTCTCCAAGATCATCCATATTTCCTGTCATGTTGTTCTCTGTAGATAGTGGTATTTTGGGTTAAGGGATTTTCAGAGGCAAAGCTCTTTCTGGACTTCTGCAGCGTAGGTGGTAAAGTGTATCCATGCAGAGGATGTCTTGGATTATGCACCTGTTTTTGCCTCCCCTTTTTGCTGAAAGCATCCCACCCATTGATGGTGTTGCAATCCCCACAGGACAGTATAGTAACAGTGTGAGGTTCAGTTTCAAAGTCCCTGTGTTTATCCTACAGGATTGACTGAGTTCAATATCAATTTTATGTGCCTGGGCTGAGCAATACCATACTAGGCCACAGTACTCTGCAGTTGAGTAACGCAAGTGCAAGAATAGTTGTTCAGAGTGTTTTGGGGTGAGTTCCCCATTTTGTGCTAGCCTGTTACTGAAGTACACAATTTCTGGAGTTTACTTTCTTTTTCAGCTTCTTGATGTGCTCTTTGAATGTCAGTGTTCAGTCTAATGTAAACCCTAGGTACATCGGATGTTCATAGTACCATCTAGTACCATCCCACAATATTTGCAGCTTTTGCTTGGCCTAATGGTGTTTCAGGTGGAAGTCGCACATGAGTTTTGTTAGGGGATTAGCATTCAGGAACAGGAAGCATGTGCAATACTATTTTCCAAGTATACTCAGTATTTGGAATACAAATAAATAATATGTCCCCTACCGTGAAGAGTTTACAGTCCAAAAGACATACAGAAGACAATGCACATACTCAGGCTGTGGAGACAAGCCAAAGTGTTGGCTCTACTCAAACCACCTAGACACTAATTCTGCAAATAGTTATCACCCAATATTCTTATTTTGCTGAACCCACAAGGTAAATGAGTGGATGATTATAGGTAGAATAGCGCCGATTGTGGAAGGGTGGCTGACTGATGACCAATGCGGTTTCCTCCCAGAACATTTATGCTGTGGCCAAGTTGTAAACCTATCTCAGTACATTGAAGATGGCTTCAAAACCTGTAAAATTATAGGGGCTGTTTGTTGCCTGTTTATGTCACTGTGAACGATCATGACTTCTACTGAAATTGGCAAGAATTTTGAGAAATACCAAGATGGACCAGGTCATCTCCTCCCTGATTGAGACTCGACAGGTCCTTTCTTGAGATATGTGGTCAGAAAAGTTGATGGCATAGTTGACAGAATGGACTGCTCTAAAGTTTGGTGCCATCACCCTCGCTATTTAATATCTTCATGAATAACCAACCAGAATTCCCTGATGTGCGAAGATTCATTTATGCAGATGATCCTTGCATTGCTACCCCGTCAGAAACATTTGAGGACAATGAGCACATTCTAAGCAGTTCACTAGTGTTAAACTAGTCCTCAAAGCAAAGGGCAGAATGAAACAAATCAAGCAGGAACTTCAGTCAGGCCTCAGAGATAGCAAAATCCACAGTGAGCAACTCAAAATTGAGGAGCTAACACTAGTCATGAAACCCTTGAAATGTGGAAAGGCAGCTGGATTCGATGGTATATCTGATGAATTATTGCTAAACTTCTGGATGAGACCACAGAAGTGGCTGTTTGACTGTCAGCCTTCATCCTCAAAGGAAACCTGCCCAATACTTTCCAAAGATGAGCCTGGGAGCTTAATTTCATTACTCAGCTAGACACTCAAAATCATGGACTGACCAGACACACTGGATTATGGTTTATTACAACAATCTGTAATCCACTAACCCCCTCTTTTTGCCCTATGACTGCAGAGGTGTTAACAGGCCACTCTACCTTGAACGGTCCCTTATAACATGTGCTAACAACTTATGCTAAACAATCTGTTCCACCTTGCATTTTGCTATGACGCTGGAAGTACCTTTCCCAGACGTGAAGAGCAACTCTTTGTAGCTAGAAAGCTTGTCTTTTTCACCAACAGAAGTTGGTCCAATAAAGGATATTACCTTCCCACCTTGTCACAATGAGCAATAGGGAGTCTGACCATGCATGCGTGGCTCTAGCATAAGATGAGGAGGCAGCAGACATATGAACAACTCCTGAGGTAGCTTCATTTTTATTGTATTATTCTTTAAATAAAGATTTGCTATTCCTTTAACCAGACACGAGGGCTGCATAAACTTTTGGTAGTATAAATCGTAACAGATTTACTTGTGGGCAAACCAATTACACTTCTCTGCCACTTCCTCTCATGTTTCCTTTATCAGGGACTCATCTGGAGAAATAAAGAGTCCACACAATACTCTTGAGAACGGTTTCCAATTCACCACACAAACAGAACAGAGCAGTTCACCTGCATTTCTTACTGCCCTATGATACCAACACAGTATGCCTTCAGGCATCAATTCCTGAGATAGTGACTTACTGCTGTGTTACAGCTATCAAAAGCTGTCTTCACCGGATCTAAACTGTCTCCATTCTATACAAAATCATCTTCATTAACAGCCCCTTTTGTTATGCTTACAATAAGAAAACAGAACACGCTTTAGCATTCTTTATGGGCTACATTTACCTATAAAATGTCTAGTAGTTGATATTTCAAGACTCACTATAACCAAGCCTATAATGTTAAACCTTCTTAACAAAAATCTTACAATATATGGAATATTAGTACTGTTAAAACCAAGTAAGAGACTGCTGAAAGGAAGTTTAGATAACCAACCTAAGGAACTGGATAAAAAGTTACCAATCAAGACATAGATCAGCAGTAATATAGTCAGCACGTTCACTGCCCTGAATTGCCAAAAGCTCAGTTATCCAATAAATACAAGCATCTTAGATAACACAGCCAACAATAATCAAACTCAATAGGTACATGTCAAATGCCCATGGTCACTCTACAAGTTCCACTGGTTTCTGAAAACTGCTTTCAGTTTCCAAAGCTTTGTAACTATTATACATTTCACTTTCCTTCTTGGGGAATGGATGGTTGGAATCTAATTAGTATCACGGAGTGACAATTAGAAGTAACTTCAACACTAATTGATATTGCATTGTTGAGATGAGAATGTGAAAAAGCTCCAGCAAGATGCCTCCTGCCTCCTAGATCAACTTGAGTGGATCTACTTGGACCCAGAAAATGGCTGAGCTGAGGATGGTGGAAAAAGTTAACCACAGCAAAGGCCTAACTAGCTCTTATAGATTGAATCCAAGTCAGCAGATAAGCTTAAATCATAGTGAAAATTATATTTAACAATGGAAACACAGCTGCAATACCTTCCTTATGATGAGTCTTACCTTAGTCCTATAACATAGGAGGAAGAGTTAGCTGAATGATGAAACCTCAGAAAAAAATACCACAGGGAGTAATCCTTCATTTTCACAGAGATTGACTAGATGAGCTAATAAGTCTCTTCTATCTTTAAGAAGAACTACAGAGTGTGGAACTAGTATCTGGAAAATACAGAACCATAAGACTGGAAGGGCTAGATGACTAGAGGTCATCTAGTCCAGACCCCTGCACTTATGGCAGGACTAAGTACACCGCTACCTTGATATAACGCGACCCGATATAACACGAATTCGGATATAACGCGGTAAAGCAGTGCTCCGGGAGGGCGGGGCTGCACACTCCGGTGGGTCAAAGCAAGTTCAATATAACGCGGTTTCACCTATAACACGGTACGATTTTTTGGCTCCCGAGGACAGCGTTATATCGAGGTAGAGGTGTATTATCTCTAGACCATCCTCTGCACCAGGATATAACAGCTCCCATCAAAGCCGAATCAGGATAGAACTTATTCTGCTTCTCCTTTGAGCTATATGGTATCTAGATTTTTATGCCAGAACTACAGTACCTCCATAATGGCTTACAACATGGACCCCTGAGAGCAGGCTTAAATGTTGTATACAGAAAACACTAAATGATTACCTGATAGTAATCTTTGCTTCCAAGGTCAATCTCAGTTGAAGATCTTGGAAGAGGAGAGCAGGAAACAGGAACAAAGGTAGGGTCACTATTCCTCACATCTCTATTAAGCATGGTTCCCAAACGAGTCCACTGGGGGGGGAAGAGTAGGCACCTTATGGCATTATACAGATGTTGTGGCCAGTTCTCAGGAATCAGGTCCCGAGGAAAAAATCTGTTCAGCAAGCAGCATCGTTAACAGATGGTATAGAATGCATTTGACTCTCCCTTATGAAATCTTCAAGAGCACCAGTTTCATGCCTTGCAAAATAACTGTCTAAAGCATTTCAAATTCTGAAAATCTTTGCACCCCAAAAACAGTGGCAAGGACTGAAGAAAATTGAACGTGGGTCATAAACAAAGAGACTTGCCTTTAAACAAAGTATTCAGTGCTTTAATATATTTTTAACACTTGGGCTTAAAGGGCCACTGTCAACGTGATAACCTACTCACTTAAAAAAAAAATTAGTAGTTGCAGGTACTACATGAATCTTCAACTTCCCATGCCAATATTTATGATTTTACAAACACTTTTTTTTAATTGTCTCTTTTTCCTGCAGCTGTGTGAAAAATCCACATGAATTAAAAAGGAAACTGGCTTACTAAGCCGGTAAAGCAGTGAAACTAGCTATACACAAAGGGCTGCCAAACGCATCACGTAATCATTTGCAGCCAAATATCTCTTATGGACTTATGCCAGAGGGGTTCCAGGATTTCTCAAGTGTTCTAGGGAACGTGCCCAATTCGCTAACCACTGTCCTTTGCACAAATTAGTGAGTGTTGATAGTCCTAGAAACTGCAGTTCAATGTTTACACATACTGCAGGTACAGAATAGACAGCAACTGTGTAAGCTTCCCCCCACATTGCTTCTGTCAGCATGTTTTAATCCTGTAATGGAGAGTCCACTACAAGGTGTTAGAGCAGGTGTAGGCAACCTATGGCACGCGTACGAAAGGCGGCACGCGAGCTGATTTTCTGTGGCACTCAACCTGCCGGGGCCCTGGCCACCGGTCTGGGGGGCTCTGCATTTTAATTTAATTTTAAATGAAGCTTCTTAAACATTTTAAAAACCTTATTTACTTTACATACAACAAGAGTTTAGTTATATATTATAGACTTATAGAAAGAGACCTTCTAAAAACGTTAAAATGTATTACTGGCACGCGAAACCTTAAATTAGAGTGAATAAATGAAGACTCGGCACTCCACTTCTGAAAGGTTGCCGACCCCTGTGTTAGAGATACACTCAGGGAACATCTACAGTGTGATAAAAATGAATGCTGCAACTGGCCTGGGTCACCTGACTCAGGCTCATGGAGCTTGGGCTACAGGGCTATAAAATTGCAGTGTAGACACTGGGACTCAGGCTTCAGCCCAAGCTCAGACCCCGCAAAGGGGAGGTTCTCAGACCTGGGCTCCAGCCCAAGCCTAACATCTACACTGCAATTTTATAGACCTGAGAGCCCAAGTCAGCTTATCCAGGCTCTGAGACTCTACATTGCGATAAAAAAAACCACAGCCCCGACATACCCTCTGTCTCCATGGACTTTTTTGTTCTGCTGAGGTTACTGGTCAGGGATTCAATGAGTACCACTGGTGGTGTATTGACTAGAAAATGAACTAAGACTACCAAATTACTTCATATAGGCCACAGCACAGCCACTTGAAGATTATAGTTTATTGCCAATCTCAGCTGCATTTGAATTGGTCACAGACTCTCTCCCCCCATTGACAGTCTCTAGGCATCCTTTCCATTTCAATAAAATACAACAGGCACTCTAATGGCAACAAGCCCAAAAAAAACCATTTAGGATATTTTTGTACATCCCCCTCTGCCTTTTATGGCATACAGCCTAGTGATTGTGAGCTCTAGGAGGCAGGATTTATTTGGACAGTATCTAGTACAATGGAGCACTAATCCCTGTATAGGGTTTTTAGATGTTACTACAATAGAAATAATAAAGGACCTGAAAGGTTTTTCAGGCTCATTCTTTTACCTAAAATAATTCAGAAATATTGAGTCTTTTCTACCATATTTTTGCTGGAAACTCCTTGAACCACTACAGACCTTGACTAGGAGTTTTTTCAGCCTTCATTTCAAGGGGTAAATTGTTTGAATCGAGAAAAAAAAAAGACAGGCTCGCTCCTAAGACTTTTTAGGAGTTAAAGAGGCGTTCTTAAGAAAAAAATCTAAATAGTCACAAAACCCCCTTTCCCTCAAATTTTTCAGCTTTGAGGGTTTTTTTTCTTGCAATGTCAATCAATCCTCCTAGTTCACCAGTTGTCCATCCACTCATTCAGAGAGACAGGAGGAAGACAAATCTTGATATTTCTCATATAAACCAGCAAAATAAAGAAAATCTTTGAAAACCCTATCCTAAAGAAGCTAGAAAGGGTGCACCATTTTCTTCTTCTGCAAGTCACCTTTTAAATTCAGAACTGGCATGTGTATTTGCAAACTTATCCAGACACTAAAATCAGACCTGCTACCATCACTATTTCCAATCTGCACTCTTGTCTGTCACTTCCAATAGAAGTAATCCAGCAGTTTGCCTTAGGAAATCTATCCTCATCCTCCCAAACTGAAGGACCAAGAGACCAGTATTCCAAAGATGTCAGCTATCAGCTGGAAATCAATTTTACACACAAACACATGCATTTCCAAGCAACTAACAGTTTTAAAATAGTAGCTAGGGTGGAAATTTAGAAAGAATTAGGCTTCCAAATAATTTATCAAATTATTTGTCATAGGGCATTAATCAAGTGCTCTGTGTTCTGACTAATTTAACCTTATTCATTCAAACCAACTGACTTGTGAATGTAATCCGACAAACAAGAGTGTGCATTCAAATTTATTGCTTAAGCATTTTGCATCAGTCCAAACCAGAAGGATGTTAATGCTAGTTAGCAAGCCCTCATGTAGATTACTATACACTTCAATTAAATGACAAATAAGTCTCTGTGATTAGTTCTTAAATTAATTAAAATTTAGCATCCAAGATACAGATTAAGACAAAAAAGAAACTGGCTGATTACAACAGGCTGAACAAAAATGATAATTTCATTATTAATAGTTTCTTCCACATAGGCTATATCCAAAAACAATGTGCAGTGTTACTGTTAACAGTTAAAAATACATCAACACAATGGTGCTGTAAAAGAGTGATAAACTGTTTTTGCATTGTATTTTTGATGCTTGTATGGTAATGATTTGTAAACTTGTTATAACTTCCTACATAAAGAGTTTAAAGGGTTTAATAGAGGGAGCGAGAAACTGAGGAAAAATATACATTCCCAGCTGAAATCTGAAAAGAGATGGAGAGGACTAATAGGTGGAGAAGCAGGCATGCAAGAAAGGTATTCCAGAGTGCAGTAGCTGCAGACAAGAAGGCACTTGTATCACCAATGGCAATAAATCTAATTCAAGTATCTCATCTCTTTAAAAAATATTTTGCAATTCCCACAGCTATCAAAATATTATTGGAGATCTATATATACAGTTACATGGTGGTGATAGGCATATAGATATGAAATCATGCAAGCATGTAGTAAGTTGCTTTGACTCTCTTTGTCCAGTAATCTCAGGCCTGGTCTACACTACGATTTTAGGTCGAATTTAGCAGCGTTACCTCGATTTAAGCCTGGACCCATCCACACGACGAAGCCCTTTTTTCCGACTTTAAGGGCTCTTTAAATCGGTTTCTTTAAACCACCTCCGACGACGGGATTAGCGCTGAAATCTGTTTTGCCATTTCGAATTTGGGTTAGTGTGGCCGCAATTCGATGGTATTGGCCTCCGGGAACTATCCCACAGTGCACCATTGTGACCGCTCTGGACATCAATCTGAACTCGGATGCACTGGCCAGGTAGACAGGAAAAGCCCCACGAACGTTTGAATTTCATTTCCTGTTTGCCCAGCGTGGAGAGCACAGGTGACCACGCAGAGCTCATCAGCACAGGTAACCATGATGGAGTCCCAGGATCGCAGAAGAGCTCCAGCATGGACCGAACGGGAGGTACGGGATCTGATCGCCATATGGGGAGACGAATCCGTGCTAGCGGAACTCCGTAGCAGTAAAAGAAATGCAAAAACATTTGAAAAAGTCTCAAAGGGCATGAAGGACAGAGGCCATAACAGGGATGCACAGCAGTGCCGCGTGAAAATTAAGGAGCTAAGGCAAGCCTACCAGAAAACCAGAGAGGCAAACGGAAGGTCCGGGGCACAGCCGCAGACATGCCGCTTCTACGCCGAGCTGCATGCCATGCTAGGGGGTGCAGCCACCACTATCCCAACCCTGTGCTATGACTCCGTCAATGGAGACTCACGCAACACAGAAGCGGGTTCTGGGGACGAGGAAGACGATGATGATGAACAGACGGGAGATGGCTCACAGCAAGGAGGCAGAGAAACCGTTTTCCCCAACAGCCAGGATCTGTTTATCACCCTGGACCTGGAGCCAGTAAACCCCGAACCCACCGAATCCCAAAGCGTGCTCGCAGACCCCGGAGAAGGGACCTCTGGTGAGTGTACCTTTGTAAATATTACACATGGTTTAAAAGCAAGCGTGTTTAATGATTAATTTGCCCTGGCATTCACGGCCAGGACAGCTACTGGAAAAGTCTGTTAACGTGTATGGGGATGGAGCGGAAATCCTCCAGGGACATCTCCAGAAAGCTCTCCTGGATGTACTCCCAAAGCCTTTGCAAAAGGTTTCTGGGGAGGGCTGCCTTATTCCGTCCGCCATGGTAGGACACTTTACCACGCCAGGCCAGTAGCACGTAGTCTGGAATCATTGCATAGCAAAGCATGGCAGCGTATGGTCCCGGTGTTTGCTGGCATTCAGACAACATCCATTCCTTATCTCTCTGTGTTATCCTCAGGAGAGTGATATCATTCATGGTCACCTGGTTGAAATAGGGTGCTTTTATTAAGGGGACATTCAGAGTGCCCGTTCCTGCTCGGCTGAACAGAAATGTTCCCCACTGTTAGCCACGCGGTGGGGGGAGGGGTGAAGTGATCATCCCAGGGAATTGGGTGTGTGTGGGGGGGGGGGGGGGGGTTAGTTGGGTTTGTGCTGCACGTTAACCCGGCAACCGCATCCCTCCCTCCTTTTAAATTGCCATACCATTTTAAATGGCCAACCCAACGGCTGCTTGGTATGGAAAATGAGGGTGCTGCTGTTTGAAACCATTCCCACATGTTATTAAGGTTAAAGAAGCCAAAAGACTGTGGCTTACCATGGCTGCCTGCAAGCCGAATTCTGTTGCCTGGCCCTGCGTGAGTGATCTCTCACACCAAATCGGCAGACCCTCAATATAAATAGAGGCAAAATACGACCTTGTAACGAAAGCATTTGTGCTATGTAATGTGAACAGCAAGGTTTAACGGGAAAGAGTGATCCTATTGTTCTCTAAAATGTGTCTTTTTAACTACCTATCTCCCTTTTCCCCCACCAGCTGCAAATGTTTCTCCTTCGCAGAGGCTAGTGAAGATTAGAAGGAGGAAGAAGAGAACTCGGGATGAAATGTTCTCGGAGCTCCAGACGGCCTCCCACGCTGACAGGGTTCAGCAGAATGCTTGGAGGCAGACAATGTCTGACTGCAGAAAAGCACAGTTTGAACGCGAGGAGAGGTGGCGGGCTGAATCGCGTGCTGAATCGGAGAGGTTGCGTGCTGAATCGCGGGCTGAATCTGAGAGGTGGCGTCAGATTGAGAACAGAAGGCAGGAGTCCATGCTCCGACTGCTGGAGCATCAAAGTGAGATGCTCCAGCGTATGGTTGAGCTGCAAGAAAGGCAGCAGGAGCACAGACCGCCACTACAGCCCCTGTGTAACCAACAGCCCTCCTCCCCAAGTTCCATGGCGTCCTCACCCAGACGCCCAAGAACGCGGTGGGGGGGCCTCCGGCCACCCAGCCACTCCACCCCAGAGGATTGCTCAAGCAGCAGAAGGCTGGCCTTCAATAAGTTTTGAAGTTTCTAATTTTTAAAGTTTTAAAGTTTTATAGTGCACGGTGTCCTTGTCCTTCCCTCCTCCCCCACCCCACCCAGCGCTTCCCTCCTCCCCCATCCCTCCTGGGCTACCTTGGCAGTTATCCTCCTATTTGTGTGAATTAATAAAGAATGCATGAATTTGAAGTAACAATGACTTTATTGCCTCTGCAAGCGGTGATCGAAGGGGGGAGGGGAGGGTGTCTAGCTTACAGTGAAGTAGAGTGAACCGGGCGGGGGCGGGGGGGAGGTTCATCAAGGAGAAACAAACAGAACTTTCACACCGTAGCCTGGCCAGTCATGAAACTGGTTTTCAAAGCTTCTCTGATGCGCACCGCACCCTGCTGTACTCTTCTAATCGCCCTGGTGTCTGGCTGCGCGTAATTAGCGGCCAGGCGATTTGCCTCAGCCTCCCACCCCGCCATAAACGTCTCCCCCTTACTCTCACAGATATTGTGGAGCGCACAACAAGCAGTAATAACAATGGGAATATTGTTTTCGCTGAGGTCTAACCGAGTCAGTAAACTGCGCCAGCGCGCTTTTAAACGTCCAAATGCACATTCTACCACCATTCTGCACTTGCTCAGCCTGTAGTTGAACAGGTCCTGACTACTGTCCAGGCTGCCTGTGTATGGCTTCATGAGCCATGGCATTAAGGGGTAGGCTGGGTCCCCAAGGATAACTATAGGCATTTCAACATCCCCAACGGTTATTTTCTGGTCTGGGAAGAAAGTCCCTTCCTGCAGCTTTTGAAACAGACCAGAGTTCCTGAAGACGCGAGCGTCATGTACCTTTCCTGGCCATCCCACGTTGATGTTGGTAAAACGTCCCTTGTGATCCACCAGTGCTTGCAGCAGCATTGAAAAGTACCCCTTTCGGTTTATGTACTCGCTGGCTTGGTGCTCCGGTGCCAAGATAGGGATATGGGTTCCATCTATCGCCCCACCACAGTTAGGGAATCCCATTGCAGCAAAGCCATCCACTATGACCTGCACATTTCCCAGAGTCACTACCCTTGATATCAGCAGCTCTTTGATTGCCCTGGCTACTTGAATCACAGCAGCCCCCACAGTAGATTTGCCCACTCCAAATTGATGTCCGACTGACCGGTAGCTGTCTGGCGTTGCAAGCTTCCACAGGGCTATGGCCACTCGCTTCTCAACTGTCAGGGCTGCTCTCATCTTGGTATTCTGGCGCTTCAGGGCAGGGGAAAGCAAGTCACAAAGTTCCATGAAAGTGCCCTTACGCATGCGAAAGTTTCGCAGCCACTGGGAATCGTCCCACACCTGCAGCACTATGCGGTCCCACCAGTCTGTGCTTGTTTCCCGGGCCCAGAATCGGCGTTCCACGGCATGAACCTGCCCCATTACCACCATGATTTTCACATTGCTGTGGCCCGTACTTTGTGAGAAGTCTATGTCTATTTCCTCATCACTCTCGTCACCGCGCTGCTGTTGCCTCTGCGCTGCTGTTGCCTCCTCCTCCTCCTCCTCCTGGTTTTGCTTTGACAGGTTCCGGCTATGCATATACTCCAGGATAATGCGCGTGGTTGTCATAGTGCTCATAATTGCCGCGGTGATCTGAGCGGGCTCCATGATCCCAGTGCTATGGCGTCTGGGCAGAAAAAAGGCGCGAAACGATTGTCTGCTGTTGCTTTCACGGAGGGAGGGAGGGAGTGGGGGCCTGACGACATGTACCCAGAATCACCCGCGACACTGTTTTTGCCCCATCAGGCATTGGGATCTCAACCCAGAATTCCAATGGGCGGCGGAGACTGCGGGAACTGTGGGATAGCTACCCACAGTGCAACGCTCCAGAAGTCGACGCTAGCCTCGGTACTGTGGACGAAGTCCGCTGACTTAATGCACTTAGAGCATTTTGTGTGGGGACACACACAATCGACTGTATAAAAACGATTTCTATAAAACCGACTTCTATAAATTCGACCTAATTTCGTAGTGTAGACATACCCTCACATAGTAGCATTTTTTTGTCATTCCAAATTTCAAGACAGATTCAATCAGCTACTTAAAAATACAACAGTCACCCTTCCATAAAAATGTTCTCAAGATTGTGGAAATCTGCCCTCCCCACCCCACCCCCTCCAAAAATATAATGGCTTGAGGTCAGGACAGGAAATATTCAGTTATGAACCAGTTTCAGGTGTGATATTTTGTAACCCATCTGGGCTAAAAATGGGAGCCTTTACACCAGTGGTTCTCAAACTAGGGCCGCTGCTTTTCAGGGAAAGCCCCCGACGGGCCAGGCCGGTTTGTTTACCGATCGCAGCTCCCACTGGCCGCGGTTTGCCGCTCCAGGCCAATGGGGGCTGCAGGAAGGGCAACCAGCACGTCCCTCGGCCCGAGCCGCTTCCTGCAGCCCCCATTGGCCTGGAGCGGCGAACCGCGGACAGAGGGAGCCGCGATCAGCCGAACCTGCGGACGTGGCAGGTAAACAAACCGGCCCGGCCCGCTGGGGGCTTTCCCTGAACAAGCGGCGGCCCTAGTTTAGGAACCACTGCTTTACACCACCAATGAGAGGTCCCAGCCCTTACTTCGAGTCCATAAGGTCCTAGAGTTATCAGACCTCAAATCTGTGTCATTTTAATTTACAGAATAGCTATTTTAGGTCATATAAAGAAGTGCTTTAACTGTATTAGCTTTAATTCTTCTTTCCCTTTGTTCCTTGTACAGACAGATTCCAGTAACTAGGGCATATGTTTTTAAAGGGGATAAGAAATAATCCCAATTTTTTTTTAAATTAACATATTTCTAAAACAATTCTTCTGCAAAATGTGGCATATTCAGAGTACATATCTGCATTCAAAAAATAAATTATCGTATTACATCACACAACAAGAACTGTGCAGCTGGCACCTTTATTTGACTGTTGCTATAATATAGGTACTAATTTTAATAGAACTTATTTCGGAACTCATCATTCTCTGCCCTGGTGTAAACATACGTCGATAAAACCATTACACCACAATACAATGTATCTCATTATATACGCACAATTACTATTAGCAGTACAGTAGAACCCTGTTTATCCAAGCCTCCATTATCCGTCTCTCCATATTAACCGACAACCCGAGCCCCGCCCATTCTCCTGATTATCTGAATTTTTTATTATCTCATCTGGTCCCGGTCCCAATTAGATCAGATAAACAGGGTTCCACTGTACTGTGATAATGCCTAAAAGGCCTCAATCAAAATCAGAGGCCACATTGCGCTAGGCACTGTACAAACATAGGATCCTACCTCCAAACACTTACAATCAAATTTGTACACTCTGTTCACACACATGCTTCTTCATAGCTTCATCCCACACCCACCCATGTGATGCACTTCTGTCCAGTCAACCTCTTAACTGAAAACAAGAAGCAAGGTAAATGCAGTGCAGTATTTGGTAGAATAAATTTGAGTATTTTTGATGCTGCCACATTTCATAATATAGAAAGAAAACTGGTTACATCAGCAGGAAAGCTTTGCTCTCACTTGTTTGTTTCAAACCACAAGTGTATTTAATATTATGCCTTCTAAGCTAAAACATATTGGGTTATGATCTCATCAGATCTTAAACTAAGCAGGGTCAACCCTTGGTAGTATTTACACAGTAGTATTGTAACTGGCACACTTGCCTCTAAACATCAGCATCAGACTAAATGCCCCCAGCATGGTGCCAAAGATGAGACAAAAAACACTACGGACTTAACTACGTACTACTTATCATTGAAAATCCCATGGCACTTTTTGCAAACACAAAGTTGTAAATAACTGTGTCCTAACACGAATTTCAACTTGGATAATTACATTTAAACTACATGGTACCTCATTTGCGAAGTCCCAGAGCCTGAGCCTGAACGTCTACACTGCAATTTTATACCCTTGCAGTCTGAGCTCCGGAAGCCCAAGTCAGCTGAAACAGGCTAGCTGGGAGAGTTTTATTGCAGTGTAGACATACCCTCAATCTCTCTTTGTGCCTCCTATCTTTTTATCTGTCTTGTCTATCTAGATTGCAAGGTCTTTGGGGCATAGACTATCCCTTTCTCTATGTTTGTATTGCACTTCTCACAACAGAGCCCAGAACTTAGTTGGAGCCTCTAGGCACTATTATAATTCAACCAACCAACCGCAATGAGTTAGAAAGGCTATAAAACATCCTACAAATATTTGAGGTGTGTAAAAATACTAAGGTAGGAGAGAAATTTAGCATGATAAAGGGGTACTGCTAGGAGTAATGGGATGAAGTTTAGAATGGGAAAATGTAGCACAAACATCAAGGAAAGCTTCCTTATGGCAAAATCTACCAGCCTAAGGAACTTCCCATTGGAATTGGTGGAATCTCCATTACTTGACACGTCTAAAACTAGACAGACAAAAATAGCAATATCCTTGGCAATAATCTTGTACTGACAGAAGGAGAGATGGCATGACATACTGGGCCTCTTCTATCTCTAGATTCTGTCATTACTATCAGCTAATGAAAAGAAACGAAACCATAAAAACACATTCACAGAACAAGGAAAATCCTCTGGAACCTTTTGAAGGTTACTCCAATCCGGTAACTTTAATCTTACTCATGCTGGGAAGTCTTTAATCTGGTCCTCTCTCATTTATAGCCACTAATCACTATTACTCAAAAACATGAGAAAAGCTCACGTAATGCAAGTTGTAGAACTTTAGAATTACAATTAAAACAATATTTTAAAAAATTGAAAAATGTTCTGTTTGCTATAGTTACAAGCAACAGTTTACTATGTGCACTGGCCAGTACTTTTGGTAAAATTTTGAAAGGCACTTAAGTAATTTAGGACTCCAAGCACTTTTTAAAATTTTACCGTGTGTGTGAAATCATCTTCCCTATCTTCCCTGGGCTGCCAGTTACCACACTGCATGGAGGGACCTTAGATACAGCAACAAAGGAGAGAGAAAGTAAATGTTTATATAGGAAAACATGACTGGAAAACCAGAAGTGACAGAAGGATTCAGAGGCATTGTTTTTTTCTTTTACATTTGGCTACATTTCATTTTGACTGTAGCACTTTAAACACAGAGGTTAGCTAGGATACAGATTTCCAAATATGCTACTGAGTTTAGTATAAATAGTATAAACCAGGGTAATTTAATAAATACGAACAATCTTTACATTTCAGTGAAAAACTACAGAATGCCCATAGTAAGGGACATATGAATTGGCATGTTGGCTCAGACACAGGTTCATCTAGGCCAGTATCCGGTCACTGACAGCAGCCAATATCACTTGCTTCAAAGAACAGTATAAGAACCATGCAGCAGGAAGATGTGGGATAATCTGTCCGTCCTTCCCCACATTCCTTAGGACTCATCCTGGTCTCCAGTTAGAGATTGGCCTAAACTCTGAAGCATGAGGTTTAATATCACTTCCAAAATGTATATTATTGCTAATTATGACCACTCTGGATAACCATATAAAATGTTAAATACTTTTTTTGAAACTTGCTAAATTCTTGGCCTCAATAACTTTCTGTGGCAATGAGTTTCACAGACTAATTAGGAGTTTTGTGAAATAGTATTTCCTTTTAACAGTTTTGAATTTGTCAACTTTCAATTACATTGAACATGCCCTTGTCTAGTCTAGAAACATTTGGCCAGCAATCAGAAAGCTTCATGTTCGTTATGCTACATTTAGGGTTGCAGCTAAGGGAGGGAAGATGTGGTTGCATCAATAACATGATGCAGCTTCTCAGTGAGCGCTAGCATATGGCATATTGTAGGTAAGGCAGGGGAGGGCTGATTTTTGTGGAAGGGCGCTAGTAGTTTTAAGTTAATGTATGTCTTTAGTTGATTGATCTTCCTGTAATTGTCAAGGCTGAAGTAGATCTTAGAGGAGTACTGACTGAGGATGCATTTATAATGCAGGAAGCAAAACTTTCTCAGCCTGAGCTGAAGGTGTCACTTCTGATACTTTGGTTCTAATTAAGCCGTGAAAACCTGAACTAATTCCCAGTTCTGTTTAATATTTCAAAATCATTGAAAGAAAGGTTATAAGACCTTCTAACCATGTTGTTTGGCTAACATATGTGTTGTACACTAAAAGCTGCATCTCTTAAAATGTATTACGTTCTCCTCCATCAAAGCCAGGAGGGCGCATCCACATACACACAGAATAAATACTCATTTTCTATGGGTTTTTTTTTTCCATTTTCACACCAAGAGAAATACTACCCTACCAGTAAGAGCGCTTCTCTCCTTCATCATTGGTGGCTATCTTTAAGGTCTCATTCTGTTAGGGTACTTGTAGAATTTCTGGTTGAGGCCAGAATATACTAGGTTAAACGTTTCTCACATGCCTTTCCTTCCCTCTAGTTGTTCAGTTGTTGCGTGTGGACACCTGACACACACTTATTTTAAAATTGCTTCTTGATTTCAACTTTTTATATTACAGTATAAAGATCAAGGGTCCTATTGTGCGAAGTGCTGTGTAAAAAGTGGTTAACTACATGCAAAGAACTAATTTTTTTTTAACAAGTAACGTTTGTTTTAAGGACAGGAGAAGGCGAGCCACACTCTTCCTCCAGGAGGAATCATTTTTAATCCAGTTGGAGGTTTGAATTCCAGTACAAAACTGAATTGTATGCACAACAAAAACGAGTCCTTCATTCCTCTAGGCATGATATGAGCAAACTCCTTTGCTAAAGCAATTTTACATATGGATACAGGCATTGGATGCTGTCTTCTATCCAGCTTTGAAATTATAAAAATTTAGCAAGTTGCTCTCAAAGCCTCCAATGATTTGCACTCCAAAATCTGCAATACTCATAGTCTTGGCCTCAATTTAAAAGCAAGAGAAAGTAAGCTGCACAGAGACTTCAAAGCAGTGATACAGATTAGAGAAATGTAGGATAACTCCCTTGTGTGATGGTTTAACAAAATACCTAATCAAATAACGCATTCAACAGCGCACAATCATTCTTACAAAAAGGTTTTACTATGAAATCAAAGTGAAAAGGAAATGTTCTGGATGACCTTTATATGCCACTGACTACAAGAGGAACCACAGCATCTACATTTAATCCAATCTTAAACTACACATTACAAGGAAGTCCATTGGAAATATCCCTGTTGCTACTGTGAAGTCTTCAGATATTGCGGGAAGACAATGCATTGTGATGCAAATTTGCAGCACTGAGGGAAAGATGCTGCAGAAGCCAGAGCATTTCCAGTGGCCATAGTGACCTATTGTTAAAAGGGACATTTATCAAGTTAAAAAAGATTTCCAAAAACCTCTCATTCATTTGTTTGTTTTTGTACATTCCACGCTGCTTGCAAACCTAAAACTGAATTCTATTTTCAGATCAACCTGGTCTGATTCCAGTTTTGCAGTATTTCTGAGGCTCAATTTACACTGAATTTTATGGAAATAGAGAATTTTAACTGAACTTTTTGTTACTTGGTTTTCACCTGCACTAGCATGAGGGCATCATCCTACTCAGAAAGCCAATCGGAAATCTCTTCATTCCAGTCAGTGCAATACAGCAGAACTGCTGTTAAGTCATCAGAAATATAATTTAATACATCTTGTTTGTTATGAAAAGGATAAAGTGCTTTTTCTGATATTTTTCCACCAACCACAGACATTTGTTTGGTGTGGTTTGAATCTCCCGCACCCCCCAATTTTCAATGTTCCTTTTACCATAACCCCAGCTAGTAACTTCGGGCCTTGTTCTTTTACCCCCTCCGCCCACCCTTTACCAATGCCTCCAAAACAGCACAATTTACCCCGAACAGCCACAATATCCAGTCCATCTTGTCACTATGCCTTGGAATTGATCGCCAGTCCCCAAAAAGACCTGAACATAAAATTCACACAACTCTGCAAACCAGGGGAATGGGTGCGGGGGGAGAAATAGAAAAAAAGTATAAATAGACCCCAAAAAAACAACCCAATTGCTCTGGTCTCTAATGCATCTATAATATCCCCCCATGCTTAGATGCTGCCAAATACATCCATCCCTCTTCTCATTTGCTAAAAATCCCTTTTCCAGTTGAACTTCCATATACACAGTAAAAAATTGCTTTTCAGATAAAATCTAACTATGAGGCCTAAATCAGCCTGACAATGTCCCTTGAAGATGGAAGAACACTCACTAGTAAAGCTGGAAAGAAGACTTGTCTAGAGATGCATTGTTCATCCTGACTCATAGATGCATGGCAGTGGACATAAAACCTTAGAGCCCCAAATAGGAGGCTAGATGTCTTTTCATCTGTCCATATTAAAACAGCTGCAGAAAAAATATGACACTCTATCCAGAATGGTTACATTTTTTTCATGTTTTGAATTAACTGTATGGTATTTATTTATTCATTTTTTCAATTTTGTTATCTCCTTGTGTACCTGCCTTCTTGTCAGCATGTTTTTAAGCATCCTAAAATGCAATATGTGAACTTCTTCCTTAAAAAAAACCCTTTACTTTTAAATTAAAGATGCCATGTGTTCCTTGCACTGTGTTTGAAGAAAACATACATTTTCTCAGGACAGCTATTTTAAAACACCATGTACAAATGAGCAATTTGCAGTACATACATTTTTAATTGAAATTGGCATTTGATTCTAGAGGGAACAGCAGCCATCTTCTAGTGTTATATCTGAAAACAGTCAAAGTGGGTCCCCTATCAATGCCAATGGGCCTGACATGGAACATTCAATCTGAAACCCCAATGAATTTACAGTAAATTCAGTGTGAGCTCATGACTCCCTCCTTAGTATCAGAAATGCCAGCGTTTGTTAATTGACAAAGAAAGTCACAGCTTATATAGAGGTACACATTATGCTCGGCGTCTGGACTTTTAAAATGCTGCAAGAGCAAAAAGAGTGTAGCTTCATTTTGCACACATCGTGTAGCCATTACACCGTAGGCACATTCATGATGTTTTATTGTAAAGTTACTGACTATTATTATTAAATTAACACCAAAGTTTAGACGTAAAGGTTTCAAACAAGGTTACAACCATAATCTAGGAAATAACAGAACACACTACTGTTTTTAAAAACAGGAATAATTTGTAAGGCCCATGGAAAACAGGGGGTGCTGGATTAAGAGTAAGGAGACGAGGGTTTTATTCTCAGCTGCCCCACTGATTCACCTTGTAATTTAGGACAAATTAACTTGTCTGCCCCTCACTTCTGGCATTCCCAACTGTGAAGACTCTTCACGGGTCTAATCTTTCATTATTTAACCACTCGTTTTGTTTCACATTGCCCCTCTACCTTGCCAGTGATTCTAGCCCTTACTGCTCACTAGTCCACTTCTCCACAGTTCTCTCTGCGTCTTTTTCTATGTTGTTCTATCTCACCATTTTAAAAGAGTAAATAAAATATGTGGATATATAAAAATTGTAAACAACTCATCTCAATTCCTCTACTCATTTGTCAAAATATCATTTATGAGGCTGTGAACTCCCTGAGTCTTCCTTGTGTTTGTTCAGTCCCTAGCACTGCTTTGGGCTCCAATCCTGACTGAAACTTCTGGACTCTAACACAATGCAAATAAAAAACAACAACTCTGATTATATATCGTAATACTATGGTATTGAAGCAAACTATTAAAAGCTACTGTATGTCACATTAAATAAATGAGAGAATAGCACTTACCTGTTGGAAAGGAAAGTCTTGAAATATCTGAAATAATAATAAGATTTATTAGCATAAATAAAATACTTCAATATTTCAACAGTCAAATTAGCCTAGCCACCTCCCTGCTGCAAAATTATTGCACTGTTCAGTAGAACACGTTATCTAAAACAGCCCTCTAGCTGCCAGACATGCTGCATGCAAAGAAAAATCACCATTCTTTATTCCCCACAGTTCATTCACAAGGGATAGCTCAGTGGTTTGAGCATTGGCCTGCTAAACCCAGGGTTGTGAGTTCAATCCTTGAGGGGGCCACTTAGGGATCTGGGGCAAAATCAGTACTTGGTCCTGCTAGTGAAGGCAGGAGGCTGGACTCAATGACCTTTCGGGGTCCCTTCCAGTTCTATGAGATAGGTATATCTCCATATAAAAAAAAAAATAGGTGAGTGAAGAACAAAAATTATACCAACTAGTTTATAGCAAAGATGTTACACTATTAGGTGATGAGCATAATTATTACAGCCGGGTGCTAGTCACAAAACCCACCGTTTTTACTCACTCATTTTTCTCAACCATTCACCTTATCTGGGATGAAATTTTCAGGTTCAATCTTTGAAGAAAAGGGTTTTGTTTGATGGTTTGTTTTTAAAGCTTAGACACAAACTATTCAAAATTTTGTTTTAAATATAATGAACTAAAAAAAGGTCAAATGGGAGTAGAAATAAAATTCTATTCAAAGAAAGTGAAGAGTCTTGAACCTCAGTCAAATTTAGAAAGAAGGTATATCAATTACTGTTACTATTACTAACAATTGCATGCTGGGTGCTTATCTTCCTACTGTATTTTCCACTGCATGCATCTGATAAAGTGGGCTTTAGCCCACGAAAGCTTATGCCCAAATAAATTTGTTAGTCTCTAAATTGCCACAAGTATTCGTTCTTTTTGCTGATACAGACTATCACGACTACCACTCTGAAATCTGATTCCAGATACACTGATCTATATTCCATGCGGAAACTATTGCCGGAGGCAACTTGAGGCTTTTCCTTCCTGAAGTTTATATAGCTCCTTCCTGCTTGTTTTTTGTTTTCTCCTGTTTTAGGGGATATTATATTACCTCAGCCCAGTGTTGCTTGTAAGCAAATGACTTGGTGAGCATATCTTTATAAAGGTACTTCGTTACCTCTCAAAACTTGCTGTTCTTTTTCCAGAATAAAATGTGCAGGATTTTCCCTAAGAGTATTAATGTCCTGTAACTGTTCTCATTTTGCATTTTAACAGTGTTTTAGTTTTGGCATGTTTTGCCACTAAAGCAATAAACATGTCTTCAGAGACAGCTCTGAAGTTCAGTTTTGAAATATGCAGTTAGTTGACTTTAGAGATCTGTATTTGTTTCAGATGTTTTTCTCCAGTATTAAAGTTTTGTCAGCTTTTACCACAGCAGCAGCATTGATTATAATAAGCCTAACTAAACACAATATTAGGATTACTCACTGATATCACTATATTTACTAGCACTATGTTGATTAACCTTAGATATTTTTCTAATATGCAGCAAACCAATGAGACTCTCTGCTCTGGTGCTCTGTCAATCTGTTCCTGTTCTTGCTACTCTGGAGAAAGTCCAAAGTTCACATGGACTTCATCCACGATAAATTTGCTCACACTTCATTCATCTTTGCCATCTTCCTTGCTAACTAACTCTGCCCTCTCCTCTTTGGTCGAGGTCTGTTCAGTACCCACCACCAGTGGTGGATTAAGCTTTTGTGGGGCCATGGGCCAGAGCAAATGGGGTCCCCTCCCCACCACTTCCACCTTCAGTCTGCCCCCCGCCCTCTTGCTGGGGAAATGGGGTTGGGGCATGGGGGCTTGTCCCATCCCACCTCTGGCTTCCCCCGCCCGCCTTGTGCTCCTTCTGGGGAGTGGGGGAAGCCCCCACGCCCCAACCCTGCTCCCCAGCAGGAGCACCGGGCAAGCGGGTTGGGGTGTGGGGGTGCCCAATTGGCTGGGGCCCCTGGGCACGGGACCCGTTGGCCCAGTTG
Organism: Platysternon megacephalum; assembly: GCA_003942145.1. Lineage (NCBI taxonomy): Eukaryota > Metazoa > Chordata > Testudines > Platysternidae > Platysternon > Platysternon megacephalum. The sequence continues at coordinate 648,405 of QXTE01000279.1, forward strand.
CTAATCCACCACTGCCCACCCACCGCCTCTTTCTTTCTTTTTGCGCTTTCTCCATAACTGCCCCACACTGCACTTTCCTCCTCCAATCTACTTTCCAACTAGCAGTGTCTCTCCTGTTCTCTTCAGATCACCCCTTCCCTTGTGCCATCACTCCTGTCCCCTCTCACTCCTGATATCTCTTGCTTCTCCCATCCCTACTTTTCCTGTCCCATTCCCTTCTCTCTGCTTGCCTCTCCTCTCCTCAAAACTCTCTTGATCCTTGAGGCTCCAGTCAGGATCAGGGTTCCGATTAATCTTACAAATTAAGATTACAGGTGATATATGAAAGGCTGGGGACAGAAATACAGCAATACAGTTTTGCATGCTATAATGGCTTTATGATCTTAGCTGTCTGTATATACAGAGAACATGAAAAAATGGATGTTGCCATACCAACTCTAACGAGACTAATCAATTAAGGTGGCCTATTATCAGCAGGAGAAAAAACCCTTTTGTAGTGATAATCAGGATGGCCCATTTCAAACAATTGACAAGAAGGTGTGCTCCAATCCTTCAGACAGAGACAAACACCTACAAGATCTCTATCAAGCGTTCTTAAAACTACAATACCCACCTGCTGAAGTGAAGAAACAGATTGACAGAGCCAGAAGAATACCCAGAAGTCACCTACTACAGGACAGGCCCAACAAAGAAAGTAACAGAACGCCACTAGCCATCATCTTCAGCCCCCAACTAAAACCTCTCCAGCGCATCATCAAGGATCTACAACCTATCCTGAAGGACGATCCCTCACTCTCACAGATCTTGGGAGACAGGCCAGTCCTCGCTTACAGACAGCCCCCCAACCTGAAGCAAATACTCATCAGCAACCACACACCACACAACAAAAACATTAACCCAGGAACCTATCCTTGCAACAAAGCCTGTTGCCAACTCTGACCACATATCTATTCAAGGGACACCATCATAGGACCTAATCACATCAGCCACACCATCAGAGGCTCGTTCACCTGCACATCTACCAATGTGATATATGCCATCATGTGCCAGCAATGCCTCTCTGCCATGTACATTGGCCAAACCGGACAGTCTCTACGCAAAAGAATAAATGGACACAGATCAGACGTCAAGAATTATAACATTCAAAAACCAGTCAGAGAACACTTCAACCTCCCTGGTCACTCAATTACAGACCTAAATGTCCCAATTCTTCAACAAAAAACCTTCAGAAACAGACTCCAATGAGAAACTGCAGAACTGGAATTAATTTGCAAACTGGACACCATTAAATTAGGCTTGAATAAAGCATGAGAGCGGATGGGTCATTACACAAAGTAAAAACTATTTCCCCATGCTAATTTTTCCCCTACTGTTACTCACACCTTCTTGTCAACTGTTGGAAATGGGCCATCCTGATTATCACTACAAAAGTTTTTTTTCTCCTGCTGATAATAGGCCACCTTAATTGATTAGTCTCGTTAGAGTCGGTACGGCAACACCTATTTTTTCATGTTCTCTTTTTATATATATATCTTCCTACTGTATTTTCCACTGCATGCATCTGATGAAGTGGGCTTTAGCCCACGAAAGCTTATGCTCAAATAAATTTGTTAGTCTCTAAGGTGCCACAAGTACTCCTCGTTCTTTTTGTATATGGAATGAATCCTTACACTGGTTAAAAAAAAAATGCAAGTTTTAGTGAAGCTTCAGATTCCTGTTGAGTCATTTAAATTTAGGAAAACTGTTGCACTGTTTGTCTATTTATTCAGAATACTATATTGTACAGTTTACCCAAATTGTTTTTGCGAGTCATTATCAGAAAGATCTCCTAGAAATAAGTGTATCCTCCATAATGGCTCAATCGACTTGACTAAAATTACTAATCAAGTTTCAAGATTGAATTTTTATTTCAAAATTTAGCTAAGAGAAAATAATCGTATTATTATATTTCACCTACCATGATGCAAATTAACCACTAAATTGAATTTCTACTTCAACAAAAAAGTACTTAACTTGGAAGAATCTATAGTTACAGTACAGAAACAAGCAACAGTATATTATTCTTCAAATTCCGTAAACTATTCTTGATACAATGGAATAAATGTTTACACCTCAATGTTTTTCTCTTAAAGGAGATTAAGTTTCACCCATCATGTCCAGGAGATACATTTTAAGAAAAAAAGTTGACAAACATGAAGTCTATATCTGACAATCATTATAATAAGTACACAGATGCTAAGATAAAATTAAATCCTAAATTTCCCAATGCTGAACTTAGGATTCAGCCACATAATACCTATTAATATTTTAATATATATTGCATGGCTAAAATACATGCAACTTTGAAAACACAGAGTGATGTTTACTTAAGGATCGCACAACTGCTGAAATGATAGAGCTTTTTTTTTAGCACTTTGGGCCCTAATTCTGTAATGGGCTCCACACAGGCAGATCCTTGCATTCATACAGGCCTCAATGACTTAACTCGGATTTGCCCATGTGGAGCCCATTGCAGGATCAGGGCCTTTGAATGTATACCTACTGAAACAATAATAGCAAGCGGTTAGTTCCATGTCTACGCCCAACTAATTTCACAAATGGATAAATCGAAGAGGCACTACACACGTGTGACAATTCCACTTAAGGCCGCAGTTCCCTGTGAGAACACATTTTTCCAAAACAATTAATTAAATATTTACATGTAATGTATTTCTAAGCTTAATACATACAGGTATTTGATTTACAACAAACAGTACAGGGAAATTAAAGCACACAGCATGAGGTTCAGATCCGGCTACTCAAAATGGGACCAAAAGCACTCAGAAAGCTGCTTGTGCAACATTTTTCAAAGGTTTTCAGTAAACACAAGCAGGTCTTTTAAAGGCTAATGCATCTAGCTCCAGAAAATATGAACTACTGTGGGAATATGGGTTCATGACAGCATCAATGAAACATGAAAATGCTGCATTATGATGTCAAAGAGAAAAAGCACAATCTCTGTTATGCATTTACAATCTGCTCACCACTGTTGTATCAGTACCACATAGGATCAATGTTCATTTGTTTCATGCAATTTATTAATTATGGCATTACAGCAGGGACTCCCAAGCTTAAAAGTGAAATAATTTTTCTGCCCTATATCTTATTTGTGATCCCATGTTAGTATCCCCCACCTCACCCCCAAAGCCTCCTTTTGGCTTAAAAAATTGTATTCTTATTCTTAAATCAAATGAGGTGTATTTTTTTAAAAGACCTCCTGAAAGAAATCTAACAAAACAAGTGTTTTAAGTTTTGAAGTGCACAGAAGAGTAACCCTCTCAAGGCAGGTGTGTGGTTAGTCATGTAGTTCCAGTTCACTGAGTTCATTACACACTTGACAATATTTTGTACACTAGCCAAGCTTCAAAATCCTGAGTGAAGTTGCTTGTTACTCCCCACCCCACATTTACCTCTCTCCATTCTGAAAACTGAATTTCATTCCTACCCTTTGTTTCCTTTTAACCAATTACTGATCCATGAGAGGACCGTCTCTCTTATGCCATGACTGCTTATTTTGCTTAAGAGCCTTTGGTGAGGGACCTTGTCAAGGGCTTTCTGAAAGTCCATGTACATTGAAGCCACTGGATCACCCTTGTCCACATGTTTGTTGACTCCTCAAAGAATTCTAATAGATTTGTGAGGCATGATTTCCTTTTACAAAAGCCATGTTGACTCGTCCCGAACAAATCATGTTCATCTATGTGTCTAATAATTCTGTTCTTTATTATAGTTTCAACCAATTTGCCTGGTACTGAAGTTAGGCTTACTGGCCTGTAATTACCAGGATCACCTCTTGAGCCTTTCTTAGAAATTGGTGTCATATTAGCGATCCTCCAGTCATCTGAAACAGAAGCTGATTTAAGTGATAGGTTACGTACCACACTTAATAGTTATGCAATTTCATATCTGAGTTCCTTCAGAACTCTTGGGTGAATACCATCTGGTCCTGATGACTTACTACTGTTTAATTTATCAATTTGTTCCAAAACCTCCCCCTACTGACACCTCAGTCTGGGACAGTTCCTCAGATTTGTCACCTAAAAAGAATGACTCAGGTGTGGGAATGTGAAGACCGATGCAAATAATTCATTTAGCTTCTCCGCAATAGACTTTTTTTTAAATGCATAGTTTCACTCACAACGATGGCTTAGGAAAGTAGAGACTTCCTTTTTTTCAGCCCAAGTCTGCTTTCTGGAGAGCCAGTGACTAGTTCAGTCCATGGTAGTGTGGCACTGGGGAGTATGTTCCCATTCCAATCCTTAGCAATGAGGTAACAGTTTACCTCCCCAATCTGTTCCTTGGCCACCTGGAAGAGTGGGTGAAGATAGATAGGAGACAGTACCTTATCTCCTCTCCTGCTCAGGTCGGAACTCTAACCCACTGGAGGTCAGGAACTAGCTACTCCCCTACAAAAAGTTCCCTCATAATTCCTTTGTCATATAACAGACATATTTGCAGCTGAACAACATTATAGCTGTTTAACCCATCCTTTAAATATTCTGATAACCTCATCCAAAGCTTCTGAACAGCTCCTCAGAGAAATGTCAAAAATTGCCAGTCTTGCTTTTCCATTTCACGTACTTCTTGTTCTAACTGATATAACCTTGAAGGAATCATGCAGATTCCACACATAGATTCCAACACATTTTACTATCAGGTCCAAGCAATGACTGTTAAGGATGAGGAGACTGTCAATTTCTAAACAGGACAAAAAGGAATAAAGTTCTTGGGCCACATTCCTTACAGTACCTTCAATCTTTCTAGTGGATACGTTCTCCTACTTTTCAGACATCATTGTCCTTTATATGTAAGATCAAAACAGACAAGCTGTGAGTAAGGAAAGAGATACAAAACAAAACTGAGAGCCAAAAAGACAACTGCCAACTGAAACACTGGAAATGACCAATATAAATTAATTTAAGAACAGAATGGATATCTTTTGGGGAAAGAATAATATTTCCTCTTCTATACCTGCTGAGATACAGAATGTACTGCCAAAAAAGTAAGTGATGGACTCAGTAGACCTACAGTTCTTTCCATCCACAATATCTGTTTCAACGATACGCAATACTTAAAGACAGAATCCATAACCCTTGATATTTTTATAAAATTATGCTTTTTTCATTGTACCTCTTTCTCAAATGTTATCTTGGAAATGGATCAGTGATTTCAGACACATTTCTTTACAGGGGTAATATTTATAACACCAAAATAGGAACATTATGTTAGTTTGATATTCATAACTGGAGGTAAGCTGAGAACATGTCTACCTATGAAATCAGCACACAGGCACCTGGATCTTTAGACTGTTTGCAAGAGTGACTCCCTTCTAGAATTGTGCTAAGTCTCAGACTGCAAGTAATTTAGCTCACTTCTCTTGTGGTAGCAACTGAATGCCTCTAGCCTAATGATATTCTCTTGAACTGCATTTAGGTGAAACCTAGGTTCAGTTCCTGGTCTTGGTCTCACCTGGACTCATCCCAAAGACAAGTCCACCCAAAATAAGAGAGAAGCAGGTAGGACCTCTTCACACTCTAACCTTCCTGAACATGTCCACTGTAATTCATCTAATTACTACTAGACAAAATTGTAAGGAAAGCATTGTCACCAATGAAAAATGAAAAAGACAACTGTCAGGAAGCTACCATGTGATTCATGGGGGTGAGAATGGGTATAGGAAACTTATTTAGAGGATACTAATTGAGGTATGTATACGGTCCCCAATATCATAGTATCTGAGCACCTCACAAGCATTAATGGATGTATCCTCAACAAATCCCAAAAGGTAGGAATGTATTACTTCTATTTGACAAATGGGAAACTGAAGCACTGAGAGATTAAGTGATTTGCTCAAGGTCACATATGAATCACATGGCAAAGTGTGGAACTGAACCCAGATCTCCTAGGTCCCAGTCCAGTGAATTAAGCTATGCTGAGTTAAGGCCACTTGAATTCTGAATAAGAATGTTCACAGAGATTTAATGCAGTTTAACCAATCCATTTTTAATTCATACCGTTAGTTAATTTGGATCAACTTTCCTGAGTGTCCCTGTGTCGACAAGCCCTTAATGCCCCAGTTCTGCTCAAGAAATCATTTTCCTGTCCAAATGTATTTCGATATGTAGCACACCACTCTTTCTGCCTTATGGGTCTTGAAGATGCATGAATGGATTAGCCATGTAGCCTCTGTTCCTTACATGAAACCTCCCATGACTGCTATGTATTGGGTATCCTACCTCTGCACAGATGTACGAGTTTTTGAGACAATCCATAAAAGAGCTATTAAACTGATTAAAGAGACAATCTGGAGTTTTTTAGCTAGGATTAACAGGAATGATCTTAATTTACAATGATTTTAGTAAGGTACCAGTCAACCTCAGAGACAGGAAAAAAAATGTGTAGATTTTAAATTGAGCCTGATCCAGCTCTCACAGAAGTGAATAGAAAGATTCCTATTGACTTCAGTGGGAATTGGTGTGGGCCTTTGTAATGTGCTACACACTGTTAGCTTTTTTTGCTAATTTTGAGCCTACGCTTCTTCACTACACAGAAGTCAGTAGGCAGTAAATACTCATGCACAAGAGATTTCTATGAACGCAGGCAGGTAAATATTTCTATGAACACAGGAAGGTAAATATTGGATGGATACACAGAAAGATATGGCTGCTGTTACAATTTATTTTCAGAACATGAAATCCCAGTATAATCAACAGGGAGTTTGCAGTGTTACGGACATCTAATTTAAACCTGCAAAACTGAAACAAGGACAAAACGAGGACACAAAACACAGTGGAAGCTGACAAAGTCCTTAGATCGCCCCACTGCAAACAGATTACAGTTCTGGATCCTCATGATAAGAGCTATAAGAGACACAACAATGAGTGAAGGACAGTCGAGTAGCCATAACTTTCTAAGTCTTTGCTTTTATAAATGTAAGTCAGAGTCTAATACAATCTAGCATTTTAAGTACCTACGCCCTTGGTAGGAAGCACCACCTGCAGCATTCTCAAAGGAAAGGTTGGAGGAAGGAACGATTAAATAGCACATGTAGTCTCATCATCACTAAACCCCCTTTAAAAAAAAGTTGTTTAAGAATGTTCTAATTAGCACAGGTGATATACAGAGAAAAGACAAAAATAGGAAAATGAGGGATGTAACAAAAGGATAATATTATTATTTATATTGCACCCCAGGTGTATATGGCATTTTACAGCCGAAACACATGGATCCTACCTGCAGAACTTGAATTATAATTTAGATGTAATATAAGTGAAGAAAATAGAAATTGGTGGACAGTAAAAGGGCTACAAGAAAAGATCATGTGATTGCTTTGATTAGTTACATGCATCTTAATCGAGCGATTTAATGTGTTTATTATTTGTATTTCAAGTTGCACCATGTAAGATTATTTCCTCAGGGAAAGATGATGGTTGATGGAGACACAGGTGCTGTAGGGGGGAACAAGAAATGATTGCACAAGAAGTGGTGATAGGGGAGCAGAACTGGAAAGAAAAGATTGAGGTGAAGGGGAAGGGAGGAAGAGGACAGAAGCAAAGAGGGCAAGGAGGATGCTAGACACAGTGGGAAAGGGGAAAATTGTGATAGGACAGCAAAGCAGGCAAAAAGGCTGCAAATGGGAACTCCAGTAATGTAAAGCCAGTGACAAAAAACAACAAACTTAAAACCTAAAATGAGGGAAGTAAGGGGAGAGGAGATTAGAGACGCAGAAAAAGGATTTTCAGTATGCAATACTAACATGGAAAATACTTTATTCTCCTAATTGGTGCTGCCATAGACCTGCTGGCGCCTTTCAAGATGTGCTCCTCTCTTTTCATACAAAAGAAGGAGTCCCCACATTTCTATTCTCTGAAAGGCTATGATCAAACAGAGGATCCAAGTGGCAGGTCAGAACGTATGTGCAGCTTGCATATTCTGTTTGCCCACAGTGACTCCAAACATGTCCATCTTGCATATTAACATAATATATATTTATTTGACTTCTGTACACTATTACGGCAGTATCAGAAATTTAATATACATAACTAATGGTTTCTCATGTCCACAGACCAAATAAAAATTTTCGGTTTGACATCAAGACTTTATCAGTCTTAAAATGTTATTTAAGACAGTATTTTTTCCTTAATCTGCTGTAGTGTTTAATCAATTTATACACAGTAAAAACTTAATTTGACAGAAGTGAATTAATTATTTCTCTCTGCCTCTAGCATAAGACAATTTAAGACCATGACAAATACTTGCAGAAATTTTTATATAGGCAGATTTGTGCATTTTAGGTAACAACAGATATAAAATACGTATCTTCAATACAGAATTTACGAAAGTTGGTTGCTGTAAATTAACATTTGAATTGTATATACCTGCCCAATTGCCTACACAAGATCTCTCTCTCTAGCACATGTATGTATCCCAGTATGTCCAGAATGATTTTTCTTTTTAATAAGAAAAGTTTCAGCCAATAATTTTTATTATATGATGACACAGAACACTAACAGATTTTATGAGCACTGGCAAAAGGGATGGGGAAAGCAAGATAAGGGATTGAATGGGTCAGGAGATTGTCAATAGGATATGCAAAATTTATACTTTTAGGTTGCAGGACTGAAGTCAGCAAAAGTTGGTAATGAACAAAAGTTGCCACCCGATGGCTGTCCCTCACAGGGCTCTGGCACACTGTTTGGGGGAAAACAAACTGCTGCTTCCCGTCCTGTACCTGTGTCATCGTGATAAATAGAAGAATTCAGCCTCCAGGGCTGTCACAAACAAGTTCACAAACAAAAACAAACATTTTTCAGATCAGTGGTGATTTGAAGAAAGGGCCAGATTTTTATCTGTTACACCACAGTAAATCCTTCAGTAACTCCACTGACTTCATGATTTACACCAGTATAACAAACATCAGAATCAATTATCTAGCCAATTTTTCATAAATGAATTTTTAAATTCTACTATAATCTTGTGATGACACCAGATTTTATAGTAAAAATAACTATACATTTTACATACCACAATATCTCTATGCATTTCCTCATTTGAAAATCAAACTGAGATTTGTACTATTTCTTCCCTGATAATGTTTTAGAAACATATTCTGGATGAAGTATTATGTTGGAAAACTTTGGAAAGTTAAGTATTTCAGGAAGAGCTTTGTTTTACTAATCTTATAAATATAGATTTTTCAAGTCTGTGCAGTTGAATGTTGTTTGAGTCAGCCTTACTGATGTATAAAATGCTATAGCAGAATGCATGCCCAATATTACTATGTCCATATATTTATTCCCATGCATGAGTTATGGCTATTTTGAGTCTAATATGGAGTAAACAAGAAACAGCCCAGCAAGGACTATCATAATGATTAATACAGAAGGACCATAACAAAGGTTCTAATATTATCGTATTTGATAGAACCATTTTAGTTTAAATGCAGGAAACAGATATATCTTTTGCACAAACATAAGGACTTATAATACATTTAAATTAGTTTAAAATAGAAAACTAATAATCTCCCACCCTCAGCAATGAACTGATGAACAGCAATGTTACCATAAACCTTACTTACCACAGTATAATCTTTCCATATAGATTCTCTAGCACTAATTATTTCCTCTGGAATACAGTATTTAATAAGAGTTTATAATTCTCAACATCCAGATGCTTAGTTGGTGTTTAATATTTTCCCCAGATTTATAAAGCAAATAGTGTGGTATCCTTTCCTCGTGAGCTCATCATGATATACACTGAAGTCAGTGGAGTCTCTTTTGTCTCCTTTCACTCAAAGTCAGGCAGAGCAAACAAAAGGCATCCATCATTAAGTCCATTAGCTTCAGCTGACAAGACAACTCTAGGTTGCCAGATGGGCAAACGTATTTTGCTAAATCTGGCAGCAGCCACAATAAATCGTAAAAGAAGAACAGCCATAGAGATCAGCTTTTTGAATTGCTTACTCTAATGTTTTAGTGTGCAGGTTATCTCACCATTCTAATTGCTTGAAACACCAACACCAACTCCTTTCATTCACTATTTAATCAAGATAGACCGTATAGCGAGTACCCCCAATGCAGCTTTTCCTTCCCTTTCCATTTTTGGGGCAAGGGGAAGGAAGTGACACATAAGAAATCTAATTTTCTTAAGAGAAAGGCAATCTCTATTCCTTAACCAACTAACTTAAATTCAGAAATTACTGAATCTCACAATGTGAAAAACAAAGAAAAAGAAAAAGAAATGTGAGTCACATCGATAACGGACAACAACAACATACTAACAATTTAGAAGTGAAGTACGTGACAATGAAGGTATGTAAAGCAACTTAAAAAAAGAAGCAATAAATACCCTGTTTTAAGATTTAATTATGATCAAATGTATATTGTGTTGATTGCACCAGAAGTTTTAATAATTAGCACCATGCTAGAAATTGTGCACAAATATTACTATCTAGAATCAATTATATTGACTACCTTATCTATAGTTTAACTCTCCCATTGGGAAGGCTGCCTCCACTTTCTGCCAACCGACTAAGCACATGTAGGATAACAGGAAACTGACACTGACCACCAAGATATGGGTCTACCAGATGTTAATTTTGAGCAGGCTGCTGCATATGGTGGCAAGACCTGGATCACCTACAGCAGGCATGAGAAGACTAAACACCTTATATACCCTTTGTTGTATTTTTAGTATCAAGTGAGAAATCAAAATTCCTGAAACAGAAGTACTTGAGAAAGCAAAACTGCAAAGTCTAATCACTGTTCTCAAACACAGACTGTTAGCTTGGTCATCTGCATCAGACGGGTGATGGAGGCATTCCAGAGAATCTCTGTATGGACAACCTAGGCTCAAGGACGTTTGCAAGAGGGACATGAAAACTTACAAAATTTTGACATTGCAAGCTGAGAAGATGCAGATAAGAAAAGGCTATACTGGAGGGCTGCACCGCGCCAGGGAGCTATAGAGACTAAAGAGGAAAGCGAAGAGAGGAAAGTGCTACAGGCCTCAAGCACTGGTAGTGCGTTGGCTTCATCTTCTGGCCCTGCGCCTTATGCCTGCAATATCTGTGGCAATGACTGTCCCTCAAGAACTGGACTTTTTAGCATTCATGATACTACAAGAATGACATGCAGTAACTGAACTCCTTTGGTGCTTACACAGTCATCTTTTGAGCTGGACAGTTGCCATGTGAAAGACTAAATTACTCAAGACAGAGAATGTCTTCCACTCTTTTTGACAGTCAAAGTACATTGACAGTGCTCATTAAATAATGAGCCAGTAGTTTTTCAGGTTTTTTTACCCTTCTATAGTTAGAGGTATCGTAATATCCTTTCTCCCCTGAATTTACATCACTATGCACCATCATAAATATTCATTCAGATTAAGTTTAGTTTAAAGCATAAATTTGGGGCAGGGGACTTTTAAAAAAAAATTATAATTACCGTATATATTCGTTCATAAGCCGAATATTTTTGGTAAAAAACAGATGCATCAAAGAGCGGGGGTCGGCTTATAAACGGGTCTACATCAAAATGTGATGATTTTAAACTCTACGGAATCATTGAATTGAATATCTAATACAGGGATCGTCAACCTTTGGCACGCGGCACGCCAGGGTAAGCACCCTGGCGGGCCGGGCCGGTTTGTTTACCTGCCGCATCCGCAGGTTCGGCCGATCACGGCTCCCACTGGCTGCGGTTCGCCGCTCCATGCCAATGGGGGTGGCAGGAAGCGGTGCGGGCCGAGGGATGTGCTGGCTGCTGCTTCCCGCTGCCCCCATTGGCCTGGAGCGGCCGCGTGCCAAAGGTTGCCAATCCCTGATCTAATACATTGTCGTTTTGTTTACCTGGAGCGTCTGCAGGCATGGAGCCCCTCAGCACTCTGTGGCTGCGGTTCGCTGTTCCCAGCCACTTCCCGCAATTCCCATTGGCTGGGAATGCCGAACCGCAGCCACAGGGAGCTGATGGGCTCCATGCCTGCAGACGCTCCAAGTAAACAAAACGTCCCGACCCGCCAGCGGCTTACCCTGACGGGCCGGGACCCAAAGTTTTCCAACCCCTGAAATATAGGGTCAGCTTATGAAAGGGTCATACAGTTTTTGCTATTTTTACTTATCCATTTTGGGGGGTCATCTTATAAACGAACGGGCTAATGAATGAGTATATACGGTAAATTAAACTGTAAAACAAAATAATCTGAATCACATTTTAGCTTTAATTAGATTGGTTTTGGATTATTAATGCAAAAAGATTTTAAATACACACTTTTCGGTGCAAGGTGGTTGAAATATATTCAAAATTGTGTGTGAAGTTAAAAATACTTGAAACAGTTGAGATACTGAGGCATAAAATCTAGCTATTGCATAAGCATAGTAATACTTCAGGTGCTTTCCAGTACATACACTTACTGTTAATATGCAGCACAGGCTATACATTACACAGTTCTTTTATTTAAACTTTTTCTATACCTATTCCATTGGTGGTGTTAAAATCTATTTTTCAGTCTGCAGGGTGAGTTCTTGACAGTATGAAGCCAATGCAATTTCAGATTGCATATGCTAAAGACATCACATCATGGAACTGGTGTTAAATAATAGAGTTAAGCAGTTCCTCTCTATACTGGTCTGCTCTAACACCACCTGGGAAAATATACTGAATTTTAACCACTTAGTCTTTAGAAATATATGCAAACTGGAGGAAGCTCAGAGAACAAAAAATAAGTATGTACAGTTCTGTAAGTGACAGTGACTTCACTTTCCTATCCTTCTTCCCCAAAGAGCAAGCTTTTGCTAGGGTGCCAGTTCATCTCCTTTCCCTCAACCTCTGAGTCATACCTCTGGTTGGGGCTCACAATAGTCCATGAGACTAATGGGTATCCATGACCTGGTTCTTTCTCCCCTCTCCACAGCCATGAAAGGGGTTGATAAGGAAATCCCGTAGCTGCCCATGTTAAAGGGATTGGGGTGGGGGAGGGGGAACGGACACGACAACTTATTACCAGATGCCAGAAGACACTTCTACCACTTTCCAGAACTGACTTCCTGCCAGACCATATCTCCCTCCTTGCATGTCCTCTGGCAGTGTTCAGGAGATGCCCTTTGAGGTAGGGAACATATTCCCATCCTTAGCCATTCTATTATATCACAGCAACTTCAGATCTCATACCACAGAATGATCAAAATAGATAATGCTACTCCTTTTTAGATCCCAGATCTGGAATGAGACCTCGGCTAGAGTGTGACTCTATTACTATTATAGTTTTTATCCTGTCGAAGGGTGCAACAGGCACCTTACAGAACACATAACACAGAGAAAGCCCATGTCCCAGGGAGTTTATAATCTAGGTACTAGGATTTAAGAACATTTTGGGACAAATTTGTAAGTCACCACAGAGAAGCTGATACGTTCTTTTCTATTATCCCAGTTGTCATAAGAGAAAAATTTCTGGTTTTTTGCGACAGAGATGCAGAACAGAAAAAAAAAAGATGTATTTTCACATCTGTTTGTAGACATTAGATAATATCAACAAGGTTAATAATAACAGAGGCGACACGGGAGGGGGGGGAGGAGGACACAGGGTCATATGCCCCCCAAATTTCTCGGGCCACTTCTTGCCAGGACTCCCAGCAGCAAGGAGGCAGCGGCTCCCCCTGGTGGCAGCACTCACTGTGTATCCGTGTAGCATGGGGAGGGAGGAAACAGCAGGGCGGCTGGCTGCAGGCTGAGCTCTCCTCCGTCCTCCGCTACATGGGGCTGCTTCACCTGCCCTGCTGCTAGAGAGTCAGTGCTTCCTGCTGCCTGCTTTGCAGATCGCCCACTGAGGTGAGTCAGGGGACATCTTAGAGATCAGGAAGAGGAGCTGCAACGTGGTGCTCAGTGCCAGGCAGCTCAGATGGAGCTCCACTCAGGCAGAGAGTCCCAGGAGCGAGTGAAAGGAGCAGACTAGGAGGGCTGAGAGTAAGAAGGGGGGGGGGGGGGGGGGGAAGAGATGGACCTTGCTGCTGCATCAATGCATTGAAACAGCAGCAGCCTCCAATGTGCCCATTAAGGAGAAAGCGATTTGGGGGTCTCATATTCCCCCCTCCAACAAAAACTGACTGATAATTCTCCAACTTCTTGTTAACTGAGACGATCCAGCCTGAAGAACCATTCCACCCTGTCACCACCCGCTGCGATGGCGCATGGAGGACTGTGCATCCCACCTGTGTTGTCCTTGTGTTGGTCTTCTTTTGAACACTCGCTAAATTGATTGAGAATAGTTCAGGCAAGGAGGGATCAGGGCCGGCTCCAGGCACCAGCGCAGCAAGCAGGTGCCTGGGGCGGCCAATGGAAAGGGGCGGCACGTCCGGCTCTTCGGCGGCAATTCGGCAGCGGGTCCCTCAGTCCCTCTCATAGGGAAGGACCTGCCACTGAATTGCCGCCGAAGAATGAAGCGGCAGCGGTAGAGCTGCCGCCAAAGTGCCGCTGACTGCGGCTTTTTTTTTTTTTTTTTTTTTTTTTGCCGCTTGGGGCGGCAAAAACGCTGGAGCCGGTCCTGGAAGGGATGCCTGAAAGCTATGCAGCTACAGGACAGAGAGCAGGAGGAGGAGGAGGTAGTTGCTAATGTATGTTGTCTACATACATATCAAATTTCAGGGGGTAGAGCAGAGGCAACACGTGCAGTGGTCATGTGCCCCCACAGAACCTTTCAATTGTGTTCTCCCCCACTATCCATAGTTACATGTCACCTCTGAATATACAGCTCTGAAACTCTAAAGTCTGCACTGTAATTAAACAATGTTCAAAATTCATTACAAACTACAGTTCTGAAGTTATGCATCCAGTAGTCTCATAGCAATATAGCATCTGACGGAGTGAGTATTCACCCACGAAAGCTTATGCTCCAATACGTCTGTTAGTCTATAAGATGCCACAGGACTCTTTGTCGCTCATAGCAATATAACTCATTCACTAAGGCACCTTTCCAAAAGATTAATATGCCAGAACTCCTAAGTTTTAACTTTCTATAACCTGACCACCACCAAGCAGATCTATTTCTGAAATGCTTGCAGAAATATATTACCATTTTTCGCTATTTAATGAAAGTAGTGCATAGTAAGACAGGTAAAAAACAAAAAATGTCACAAAAAAATATAATTGGCCTTAATGGTATCAATTCATTTATCTTTGCTGTATTGAGGCTTTCAAGATTCAACCTCTGCAGGAACTACTGCTCCCACCTACTCTGCTTCTAAAGAAAGTACGTGTATTATAGACCAACTACAAATGAAGTAAATATTATCATTTCATAATTAAAAAACTGGTTTCTGTGACTCAGATTCCATTTGGTACAGACTAATGGTGTACATCTTATCTGGTCAGGCAGAATGGAGCCAACTGACTGTTTTGAAACCCTCAGGCCAACATGGCTCTTTCTTTTAGTCAGTTTCTCAGATGACATTTCCCAGATAAAAAGAGAACAGACAAGTAATCTCCATTCTACCCTGCAGAGAACTTAAAGACAACATACTGTGATCAGTGTGCCCAATCAGCTGATCTAAGTCAAAGACAAAATTTCCAGCTAAGAAATAGTTCTTTCCAGGACAGATATGAACAGCAGTCCTCCACTAAATCAAGTTTATGGTATGTCTATAAATCTTACATCATGACAAGAGATCAGAGATTTTTTTTAAGACATTTGCCTAACACATCAAAACATAAGGTTTAAACTAAAAGCAAGCAGCCATCCTATTAGCAAGGCTGATCTCAGGTTAAGAATAAAACAAGAACACGTAGCCCATAGACAGTTATTTTCATCTTCCAAACAATTTTAAAATGTTAACTAATTCAGCCTTAGAAAATGTCTGCATTAAAATTTACTGTCTCAAGCATAAAAATCCTGACATCCATCCCTACCAGAAAATGGAATAATAAAATTCAACTCACCCATCAAAAAAGTTACTTGACCCAGGTGAGAAAAATTATGCAAAACTGAACTAATTAATGCCTTTCAAGAAATTATATAATAGTCTTACTTCTGAATGGACAACAGCGTTGATTAACAGAGGTGCAGTGATGCTTTTGGTGAAATGCTTCAATAAACTGAAGTCCAATCATTGGTGTCATTGGGAGAGTGCCACAGTTGTTGACAGACAATGTAGAATTTCTTAATAACATTTTTAAATATAAGTGTGAACAAGTTCATTCTCACTGCTCTCATGTCATCAACTTGTTCCCAGTGTTAGAGGCACCAGCTTGTTCTTATTTTCCCATCATATTTGCACAGAAAAAGTAATAGTAAAAGATAGTAAAAGTAAAAGATTTTAGGCATCTATGCTACAACCTTGTTTTCAATTTGTAAAGTTAATTAATCTAGAGACCAGTATATATGGATAATTAAAACAAAAAAATAAAACATCAATTCAAAAACCAATCCTCATTCTCTGTCACTGCAACCAGCAGACTTTCAAGTTCAAACTAGGAAAGCAATTTACCTCATAAATGTCTACATTAGCTTCAGACTTTAAAACAGCAAATTTAAAAATCAGCAATATACAAATCAATATCTAATTTGCAGTCAACATATAGTCTGCTAAACCTGGGGCAGGAGGTTATTAGAGATTTAATAGCAATATTTTGTAAAATGGAGCTACACTACAGCAAAACCACTGAGTCAAAGATTTATTGCCAGTTACACAAATGTATTCCTCCAGAAATCTTTTAGTATTCATGGGCTATGAACATACTCGTATTATAAAGGTATTTTTACATAAATCCATTTAATTAAATATGTAAAGAAGGAATATGTTCAATATACATACTAATACATACCACTATTTGCACAATTCAAAAATCCAAAAACCTGCATTTTTCCACTGTGAAAAAAGGCACCCCTGCAAGGAAAGTATGTTTGGGATGGTTTCCTTGTCCCTGGGCTGCTCACATCTGTCTCTGCCTCCTTCCCTCAATTCTCTAAACACCAGAGAGCTCTCAAATTTCTTACCAGGCAAATCAAAACATGTCCTCACTCCAAAAAACATTTTACGCAACTTTAATGATAAGAGGCAATAGGATGAATTAAAAAAAACAAAGAAAAACTTACTAACGGAACTGTTTTAAGCTTTCATTAACAGGCTCCTTATTTTCAAGAGACCAAACCCACCCATGCAGGTATTAGTTGCTCAGGAGTAAAAAAAAAAGATTAATTGAAAAGTTGAAGTTTGTTAGATTCCTGCATCACTGCATTTCAGACAAGGGTCACTGGTAAAAAAGAGGACTTATATCATTTGTGGAAGCAACAAATGAATTCTCTAGTTCACTGCTTCTCAACCAGGGGTAAGTGTACCCCTGGGGTTACGTAGAGGTCTTCCAGGGGGTACATCAACTCATCTACATATTTGCCTAGTTTTACAACAGGCTGCGTAAAAAGCACTAGCGAAGTCAGTACAAACTAAAATTTCATACAGACTTATTTACAGTAACAGTGTGCTGTGACACTTTTGTATTTTTATGTCTGATTTTGTAAGCAAGTAGTTTTTAAGTGAGGTGAAACTTGGAGTATACAAGACAAATCAGACTCCTGAAAAGGGTACAGTAGACTGGAAAGGTTGAGAACCAGTCTAGTTCATGCTCTTATTCAGTTCCCTGAAGTTTGCAGAATGCCTCTTATTATAGTAAAAGCAGCAAAGAATCCTGTGGCACCTTATAGACTAACAGAGGTTTTGCAGCATGAGCTTTCGTGGGTGAATACCCACTTCTTCCTCTTGCATCCGAAGAATACCCACTTCTTCCTCTTGCATCCGAAGAAGTGGGTATTCACCCACGAAAGCTCATGCTGCAAAACCTCTGCTAGTCTATAAGGTGCCACAGGATTCTTTGCTGCTTTTACAGATCCAGACTAACACGGCTACCCCTCTGATACTTCTTATTATAGTTTTCACCATAATAAAAACTATTGTTAAGGTTAATTCAGGACTTTCATTATAACCCTGTTTTCACATACAAGTTTCTGAAAATTTCACCTTTGAGAGTCTTCCATTTTTATTTGCAGCGCTGTTGTAGCCATGTTGGTCCCAGGCTGTGTTAACTACTAACTGTGTTAAACCATTTGTCCTACTATGTATTTAGCTGTGACACTTGGAGTACCTTTTTCAGACTGAAGAAGAGCTCGGTGTAGCTCAAAAGCTTCTCTCTTTCAACAAAATAAGTTGGTCCGATAAAAGATATTACTTCACCCACCTTGTCTCACTTTTGTGAGCGTAATTTTCCACGGGGGGTGGGGGGCTGTCTCAGCTGAGATGTGATTTTTAGGTTTGAGTTAAACCCTTTCAGTATTTTTCTAGTTATGCAGAAGTGAAACCTCCCCCCAGCCCCCATTTTGCAATTTAGGTCAAAGTAAAGTATCAAAGATACTCTTTTGCTCACATAACACAGAACAGGTGAACTTTAATAACGTGAAATTGTCATGTTAGGGCTTGTCTACACCACGCAGCTTTTAGCGACAAGGCTGTGTCGACACAGCCTTGTTGCTAAAAGTCACCGGGTAAACCCTCTTTGTCGGTACTTTGTCGGCACTTTTGCCAACAAAATACTTCCAGCCCCACGAGCGGCATTAACTTTGTAAGCAGGAGAGCACTCCTGCCGACCGTGTTCACACTGCCACTTGCATCAGCAAAACTTTTGTCTTTTGCGGGGGAGGGGAGGGAGCTTTTTTAAGTACTTGTGAAAGGCAAAAGTTTTGTCGACAACTTTGCAGTGTAGACATACCCTTAGCTAGTCCTTACTAAGGGCATTCTCCTTGGCATTAATTGTAAAACTCAAACCTAACACTTCTGTATTTTCCCCATTACTTAAAAAAACACCACACACACAAAACTTGCATTAACAAAACATTAAGACTGGAAGTCAAGAAACAAAAAAAGACATTCTCAGAGTAACTAAACTTGGCCATTTTGCATATTTCCATTTCTATGCTGCTTTTTTAATGTGTTGTGGGAGGATTTGGGGTTTTTTTAAATTGCATTTATTTAATTTATTTATTTATTTTAGGTCTACTATGCTCTGTGTGTTTGTTACTGAAAGCAAGGACAAAGAATTGTGCTTTCCTTGTATTTGAATTGGAAAGTAGTGATATTTGAGTCATGAAATTCCATGGTAAGGATTGTGTTAGAAAATGGCCTTAAAGTGGAGTATAAATTCCTCTTTCTCCTCTAAAATAGGTGGTTAATTGGTGTGAAATTTAACAGCAAACATTTTTATGCCCTTTGAATTTGCTGTGTAATTTTTGTTTCGTTATTTAATAATAGGAAACCTCTGAACTTGAGCTTAGATTGAAATTTTCCTTGGCAGTCCTACTTTTCATTGTTGGCTGACATTTACATAAAACTTAATAGAGAGGTGGACCTAGAGGAGAACTGGTTGTGACCCAAGAACCAGATGCCAGCTGGTGGAGGGCACTGAGGTATTTAAGAGTAGAGGAATCCCCTGGATTCAGCAAAAGAATGTAATGTAATTTATGTCTCTAATGAAAGCTTGTGTGTCACTAGTCATCGTAACCATTCCGATATATATATAGGGAACATGTGAGGAGTTATGTATACATACTAAAAATTATGTTCTCTAGNATAGTTTTCACCATAATAAAAACTATTGTTAAGGTTAATTCAGGACTTTCATTATAACCCTGTTTTCACATACAAGTTTCTGAAAATTTCACCTTTGAGAGTCTTCCATTTTTATTTGCAGCGCTGTTGTAGCCATGTTGGTCCCAGGCTGTGTTAACTACTAACTGTGTTAAACCATTTGTCCTACTATGTATTTAGCTGTGACACTTGGAGTACCTTTTTCAGACTGAAGAAGAGCTCGGTGTAGCTCAAAAGCTTCTCTCTTTCAACAAAATAAGTTGGTCCGATAAAAGATATTACTTCACCCACCTTGTCTCACTTTTGTGAGCGTAATTTTCCACGGGGGGTGGGGGGCTGTCTCAGCTGAGATGTGATTTTTAGGTTTGAGTTAAACCCTTTCAGTATTTTTCTAGTTATGCAGAAGTGAAACCTCCCCCCAGCCCCCATTTTGCAATTTAGGTCAAAGTAAAGTATCAAAGATACTCTTTTGCTCACATAACACAGAACAGGTGAACTTTAATAACGTGAAATTGTCATGTTAGGGCTTGTCTACACCACGCAGCTTTTAGCGACAAGGCTGTGTCGACACAGCCTTGTTGCTAAAAGTCACCGGGTAAACCCTCTTTGTCGGTACTTTGTCGGCACTTTTGCCAACAAAATACTTCCAGCCCCACGAGCGGCATTAACTTTGTAAGCAGGAGAGCACTCCTGCCGACCGTGTTCACACTGCCACTTGCATCAGCAAAACTTTTGTCTTTTGCGGGGGAGGGGAGGGAGCTTTTTTAAGTACTTGTGAAAGGCAAAAGTTTTGTCGACAACTTTGCAGTGTAGACATACCCTTAGCTAGTCCTTACTAAGGGCATTCTCCTTGGCATTAATTGTAAAACTCAAACCTAACACTTCTGTATTTTCCCCATTACTTAAAAAAACACCACACACACAAAACTTGCATTAACAAAACATTAAGACTGGAAGTCAAGAAACAAAAAAAGACATTCTCAGAGTAACTAAACTTGGCCATTTTGCATATTTCCATTTCTATGCTGCTTTTTTAATGTGTTGTGGGAGGATTTGGGGTTTTTTTAAATTGCATTTATTTAATTTATTTATTTATTTTAGGTCTACTATGCTCTGTGTGTTTGTTACTGAAAGCAAGGACAAAGAATTGTGCTTTCCTTGTATTTGAATTGGAAAGTAGTGATATTTGAGTCATGAAATTCCATGGTAAGGATTGTGTTAGAAAATGGCCTTAAAGTGGAGTATAAATTCCTCTTTCTCCTCTAAAATAGGTGGTTAATTGGTGTGAAATTTAACAGCAAACATTTTTATGCCCTTTGAATTTGCTGTGTAATTTTTGTTTCGTTATTTAATAATAGGAAACCTCTGAACTTGAGCTTAGATTGAAATTTTCCTTGGCAGTCCTACTTTTCATTGTTGGCTGACATTTACATAAAACTTAATAGAGAGGTGGACCTAGAGGAGAACTGGTTGTGACCCAAGAACCAGATGCCAGCTGGTGGAGGGCACTGAGGTATTTAAGAGTAGAGGAATCCCCTGGATTCAGCAAAAGAATGTAATGTAATTTATGTCTCTAATGAAAGCTTGTGTGTCACTAGTCATCGTAACCATTCCGATATATATATAGGGAACATGTGAGGAGTTATGTATACATACTAAAAATTATGTTCTCTAGGTTTTAAAAACAGGTCATTCAACGGCAGTGTGTCTTGAGACCAACTCCTCCTGACAGAGGCTGGGAGACACTTTTCTCTGGGGAAGACAATTGTGTATTTTATGTCATACAATAGGAATCTATTAGCATTCTAAGCCTTATAAGCATTCTAAGCCAAAAGCTGGCAGAGACTTGAGAAGAAAATTGAAAATTAACACGAAGAAGTAAACAGCAGGCAAGGGTAACCCTATCTTGAACATCAAAGGTCTGTTTTGGTATATTTGGGGATGCCAAGAGACACCCTCTCTTCCTTCACGTAGGAAGTAAACTGACAGTTTGCGCTTCACGAAAAAAGGATCTCAGCCAGGCTTGGCTGAAAATCCTGAAGAGAACTTTGGGTAAGGTAATTTATAGCCAGGAGGATAACTTGTTAGTTAACTTTAGGCTTTAGAATGTGTGTTATGATGTTGTTTCATATGTAACCACTTGTTCCCATCTCTCACACTTCTTTTTATTTGAATCTCTATTTTTTCTTAAATAAATTTCCTTTTGTTTTGTAACTGCACTGAAATGCTGTGCATAATACTGTAGCAGTGGTCTAAGATGCAACTGGTTAACTGAAGTACAGTGAAACCCCACTATAACGCGATGATTGGGGTCCAAAAAATTCGATCGCGATAAATGCGGGGTGGCGGTATAGCGGGGTTACAAAAATTTACCATTTCAAGCCGGTCAGTTTCAAGCCGGTCAATTTCTCTTGGGCAGAAAACGACTTGCGTTTGCGAACTGCCCATAACAGTAACTGAAAGGGTGCAGCTCCAGCAGCGGGGGCTCTCAGCCATGCAGCGAGAGAGGGAAACACTTGTGGAGAGCAAGTGAGACATGCAAGGAGCAGAGGAAGAGCGAGGAGCAGCGGGGGAGGAGAACGGCTCTTCTCGCCAAAAGGAGAAGCGGTGCAGCTCCAGCAGCGGGGGCTCCCAGCCATGCAGCGAGAGAGGGAAACACTTGGGGAGAGCAGGGGAGACGTGCAAGGGGCAGAGGAAGAGCGAGGAGCAGCTGGGGAGGAGAATGGCTCTTCTCGCCAAAAGGAGAAGCGGGGGTAGGAGGGAAGAGGCAATGGGGAAGGCACATTTCTTTTTTTTTTCCTGTGCTTCGGTGGCGCTCCAGCGGCTTTTTTTTTTTTTTTTTTTTTGCTTGGGGTGGCCGGAGCCACCTTATGATCGCGTTATATCCGAATTCGCGTGATCGCGGGGCGCGTTATCACGGGGTTTCACTGTACACTATTCCTTTAGGAACAGAGGATATGGGATCTCTGTAGGTATCCAGTGATTTGGGGCTAGATACCACAGGGGCCACTTTGAAGGGACTCGATGGCAGGGTTGCATCTGTTGTCAACCTGCAAGGCAAAAACAGGACTACTGTAGCCCAGAGAAGAGTGCTTGAGTGGGTGACATGCTGGTTGTGTTAGGGAGCTAATACCCAGCTAGTATAGACAAGGCTCCCTCACACTGGAGGCAGGTGGGAAGAAGGTGACTCACAGCCCTGGATGCCCCAAGAACTGTCACACTGTTGCAACGGGGAGTTCTCTTGCTTTAGGATCATTTCTGGTCATTATGCAAGATATAGCTGAAAATGTGTGGGCTGTGCACACAAAATTGATTGATGGGGGCAGGGTACATACACACCTGATTAGCTGTTTTGGGGTGAGGGTGGGACACAAAAACCTAATAGGTTGATATTGGAGACCAGGGTGTTTGAGAACATGAGCAACTAAGCCCAATTGGTTGATACAGGCTGGATACACACCAGCCTGATTGGTAGGGTAATGAGGAAGTGGTACAGTCAAGCTGATTGGTGGGGCCAGGTTCACATAAAATGTCGCATTTTCCTCTGCCACAGAGGTTTTATGTGCAGCTACTGATGGATAAAATATTTCCCCACGGCACTTCTAACCCCAATGCCACCCCCTCCAATGCGCGATCCCAATAGGACATTACAGAAACCTAGGTAATTAATACACAAACAGCTTAGTTGTGAAGCAGTTTGGCTTGAGAGACACACACACCTGACACAAACCCACAAAAGGAAAGAAATGAAAAGTTAAGCCACCCAGTGCATACCTTACTTTACAACATCTACTATATTTCACACAGAGCAACACTAACTCTGCCCCCTTCTTCTCCCTCTAGGAATGCTAGCCTTCCATTACCCTCCTTAATAAAGGGTGTTGTGCAGCAGGATGGTTAAACTACCATCTCCTAACACAACCAACTACTACTGTTAGGGGGGAAAGTCTGCTGAGTGGGTGAAAGTAAAACAGAATTAAGATTGAAATGCATAGTCTGTGTACAGTAGTTACAGTAATGCTAAAATATATGCTTGTGAGTAGAGAAGCAGAGGGTGTGTATTGTTAGATGGCTTAGCTTTTCATTTCCTTAATTTTTTGAGTTTGTATCAGGCATGTTGGTGTAGCAACCCTAGCAGCTTCACAAAAAATTCTAATTTATTAATATAAAATATACATGGCAGGTAACTTTTGAAGTGACTAAGTTCAGTTTATGCAGTGGTGTTGTAGTCATGTTGGGCCCAGGATATTAGAGAGACAAGGTGGATGAGGTAATATCTTTTTGGAACAACTACTGTTGGTGAGAGAGAGACAAACTTTCAAGATTACACTGAGTTTATCATTCATTCCACACCATTCATGATTTGAATAGACCTCTATCACAATCCCCTTCAGTCATCTCTTTTCTAAGATGAAAAGTCTTTTTAATCTCTCCTCATATGGAAGCTGTTCCATACCCCTAATCATTTTTGTTGCCCTTTCCTGTACCTTTTCCAATTCAAATATAATTTTTCTTAAACAGGATGACCGGAATGGCACACAGTATTCAAGGTATGGGAGTTCCATGGATTTATATAGTGGCATGAGATATTTTCTGTCTTACTATCTATCCATTTCCTAATGGTTTCTAACACTTAGCTTTTTTGACTGCCACTGATCATTGAACATATGTTTTCAGAGAACTATTCACAGTGACTCCAAGTTATCTTTCATGAGTGGTAACAGCTAATTTAGACTCCATCATTTTATATGTATAGTTGGGATTATGTTTTCTAATATACACAACTTTGCATTTGTCAACACTGAATTTCATCTGCCATTTTGTCGCCCAGTCACCCAGTTTTGTGAGATCCCTTTGTAACTCTTCACAGTCAGCTTTGGACTTAACTACCTTGAGTAGATTTGTATTGTCTGAAAACTTTGCCACCTCACTGTTTACCCCTTTTTCCAGATCATTTATGAATATGCTGAACAGAACTGGTCCCTGTACAGAGCCTTGGAGAACACCACTATTTACCTCTCTCCACTGTGAAAACTGATCATTTATGCCTACCCTTTATTTCCCATCTTTTAATCACTTACTGATCCACGAGAGGATCTTCCCACTTATCCCATGACTGCATACTTTGTTTAAGAACCTATGGTGAGGGACCTTGTCAAAGGCTTTCTGAAAGTCCAAGTACACTATATCCACTGGATTACCCTTGTCTACATGTTTGATGACACCCTCAAACAATTCTAATAGGTTGATGAGGCATGATTTCCCTTTATAAAAGCCATGTTGACTCTTCCCCAACATATCGTTCTTCTGATACAGTAACTCCTCACTTAACATTGTAGTTATGTTCCTGAAAAATGCAACTTTAAGCAAAGCGATGTTAAGCGGATCCAATTTCCCCATAAGAATTAATGTAAATGCGGGGGTTAGGTTCCAGGGAAATTTTTTTCACCAGACAAAAGACTATATATATATATATATATATATATATATGCACACACACACACACACCCATATACATATATATATACATACACACACACAATACGTTTTAAACAAACAATTTAATACTGGTACACAGTGATGATGATTGTGAAGCTTGGTTGAGGTGGAGGACTCAGAGGGTGGGATATTTCCCAGGGAATGCCTTACTGCAATTGGCTGAGCCCTCAAGGGTTAACTCTCACACTCTACAAGGCAGCAGGAATGGAGGGAGGGGAGACAGCATCGCAGACAGAGACACACACCATGTGAGAGAGAGAGAGAGATGCGCATTTCTCCTTTAAGTACACTGCCTTGTTAATTAGATCAGCTGCTGAGACCGCAGCTGGTGCCAGCAAGCTCCCTCGGTCCTGAGCCCTGTCATGTGTCCCCCCTGCTCTATGGAAGATGGGGTAAGCGGGGGGCAGGAGCAGGGGGGAGGGGGACACCCTGACAGCCCCCCCTCTTTCTCCCCTCCCCCCCGCCCCCACACAGCAAGCAGGAATCTTGGGGAGCAGCTCCAAGGCAGAGGGCAGGAGCAGCACATGGCAGTGGGGGGAGGGACAGCTGAACTGCCTGGCAATTGCTAGCCTGCAGGGCAGCTGCTGCACAGGGAACTTAGGGGAGGGGGGAGCTGATAGGGGTGCTGCCGGTCCACCCTGGTTCCAAGCCCCCACCAGCTAGCTGCAACCGTGTGCTCTTCCTGCAAACAGTGGACAAAGCAGGCGGCTGCCAAACGACGTTAGAAGGGAGCATTGCACAACTTTAAACGAGCATGTTCCCTAATTGATCAGCAACATAACAATGAAACGTTAACCGGGACAACTTTAAGTGAGGAGTTACTGTACTTCTGTTCTTTACTATAGTTTCAGCCACTTTGCCTGGTTATGAAGTTAGGTTTACCAGCCTGTAATTGCCAGGATTGTCACAAGGGTGGTTTTTTTGTTTGTTTGTTTTTAAATCACCACCTTCACTATCCTCCAGTCATCTGGTACAGAGGCTGTAGCACAGCGCGCCTCTGCCACTACCCAGTACTTCACTGCCTGGCCAGTTCATGTGATTCCACAGTCACAGATACACACCAGGTTGTTACTCTTTCACCATGGGTGTATTATTCTTTCATTACCAAGTTTACTTCAGGCTTACAAAAAGAGGAGGTTTCCCCACAGCCTTCACTCCTCAGCCCAATCTCACCCTCTGAGCTTCCCATGCTTCCTGTTCCTTCCACTTATATCCGCCCAATTACATCATTAGCCCAGCGATTAACATCCACATGCTCATCATCCCCCAATAACTGCCTCCAGCTGGGCCTGCAGTCTTCTTAGTAGTTCTGGAATTTCGTATTTGAATTCCTTTAGAACTCTTGGGTGAATACTATCTGGTCCTGGTGACTTATTAACCTTAAATTAGTCAATTTGTTTCAAAACCTCCTGTGTTGACACCTCAATCTGGGACAGATACTCAGATTTGTTACCTAAAAAGAATGGCTCAGGTGTGGGAATCTTCTTCACATCTTCTGCAATGAAGACCAGTACAAAGAATCCATTTAGGTTTACAGCAACCGCCTGGTCTTCCCTGAGAGCTCCTCAAACATCCCCACTGATTTTTTGGCAGATTTCCAGCTTCTGATGTACTTAAAAACAAATTACTGTTAGTTTGTGTCTTTTGCTCTTCAAATTCTTTTTTGGCCTGCCTAATTATACTTTTACACTTGACTTGCCAGAATTTGTGCTCCTTTCTATTTTGCTCAGTGGAATCGGACATCCAATTGAAGGATACCTTTTTGCCTCTAACCACTTCTTTTATTTTGTTATTTAGCCATGGTGGCATTTTTTGGTTCTCTTGCTGATTTTATATTTATTTATTTGCGGTATACATATTGCTTAAGCCTCTATTACAGGGGTGGGCAAACTTTTTGGCCCGAGGGCCACATCTAGGTATGGAAATTGTATGGCAGGCCATGAATGCTCACGAAATTGGGGGTTGAGGTGCGGGAAGGGTGAGGACTCTGGCTGGGGGTTTGGGCTCTGGGGTGGGGCTGGGGATGAGGGGTTGGGGGTGCAGGAGGGTGCTCCAGGCTGGGACTGAGGGGTTCAGAAGGTGGGAGGGGGATCAGGGCTGGGGCAAGAGGGCGTGGGGCGGCAGGGGGGCAGGCTCCAGGCGGCGCTTACCTCAAACAGCTCCCAGAAGGAGCGACATGTTCCCCCCTCTGGCTCCTACACGGCGGCGCAGCGAGGCACCGCCCACAACTCCCATTGGCCACGGTTCCTGGGTGCGGAGCCCCCCGGCTGCCCCTACGCGTAGGAGCTGGATGGGGGACATGCCGCTGCTTCCAGGAGCCGCGCGGAGAGGGGCAAACCCCTGACCCCGCTCCCCTGCTGGAGCGCCGGAGCAGGGCAAGCCCTGGACCCTGCTCCCCGGCGGGAGCTCGAGGGCTGGATTAAAACGTCTGGTGGGCCGGATGTGGCCCCCGGGCCATCATTTGCCCACCCCTGCTCTATTAGGATGATTTTTAAAAGATTCTAGGCAGTTCACTCTTGTGACTGTTCCTTTTCATTTCCATTTAACCAGCCTCCTCGTTTTTGTGTAGCTCCCCTTTTTGAAGTTAAATGCTACTGTGGTGAGTTTCTTTGGTATCTTCCCCCCTACAAGGATGTTACATTTCATTACATTATGGTCTCTATTATGGAGCGGTTCCGCTCTATTCACCTCTTGGATCAGACCCTGTGCACCATTTAGGACTAAATCCAGAATTGCCTCCCCCTTGTGGGGTCCAGGACTAGCTGCTCCAAGCAGCAGTCAGTAATGATGTCTAGAAATTTTATCCCTGCATCCCATCATGGGTGACATGTACCCAGTCAATATGCGAATAGTTGAAATCCCTCATTATTATTGGGTTTTCTGTTTTTGTAGCCTCTCTAATTTCCCTGAGCATTTTACAATCACCATCTTAGTCAGGTGGTCAGTAGTATGCTCCTGCTGCTTCACTCTTATTGTTCAAGCATGGCATTTCTATACATTCTAACATATTCTACAGTATATTTTGATTCATTTAAGATTTTTACTATATTTGACACTATGCTTTCTTTCACATATAGTGCCACTCCCCCACCAGTGCGACCTACTCTGTCATTTTGTAGTGTGGGAATACTGTGTCATATTATCATCATTCCACCAGGTTTCTGTGATGCCTATTATATCAATATCCTCATTTAATACCAGGCACTCATGTTCACCCATATTAGTATTTAGACTTCCTGCATTTGTATACAAGTACTTTCAAAATTCATCAATATTTTTCTGCCTTCATGTGATGTAACTGAATGGGATTCTTTCATTGGGACTCTCTTCAGTGCCTACCTGTACTTTATCAACTTCAAACCTCTCCTCTTTCCTAAGATATTGAGTATCCCCTTTAATAAATCCACCCCTTAGAGATGTGCCTGTCAAAATTGTGTGCTCCTCCGCCCCTGTTGGCTTTCCTCCAGCCTTTAGTTTAAAAATTCCTCTATGACCTTTTAAATTTTATATGCCAGCAACCTGGTTCTGTTTTGGTTTAGGTGAAGCCCATCCTTCCTGTTCAGGCTCCCCCTTTCCCAAAACATTCTACAGTTCCTAATAAATCTAAATCCCTCCTCCAAACACCATCGTCTCAGCCACACATTGAGACCCTGAAGTTCTGCCTAACTGGCCCTGTGCATGGAACTGGAAGCTTTTCAGAGAATGCTGCCATGGAGATACTAAACTTTAATCTCTTACCTAGCAGTCCGAATTTGGCCTCCAGGACCTCTTTCCTACCTTTCCCTATGTCATTGGTACCTACATGTACCATGACCACAGGCTCCTTCCCAGCACTGCACATAAGTCTATCTAGATCAGGGGTCTCATTCCTCCTCCCCGCTCCCCCTCCCAGCACGCCGCATCCCCGCTCCTCCGCCGACCTCCCAGCGCTTAGGACTTTCCAGGAAGGACGGGGGAGGAGTGGGGATGCGGCATGCTCAGGGGAGGAGGCAGAGAAGAGGAGGGGCCAGGGCAGGGATTTGGGGAAGGGGTTGGAATAGGGGCAGGGAGGGGGAGCATGAGCTCTATGCTATTCTGGCTTATGCATCATCAACAGAACTTTTGACTATGAGTCTAATCCAACCCCCATTGAAGTCAATGACATTCTTTCCATTGAAATATAATCAGCGCAGTACTCCTTAACTTCTGCTACTGTTAACAGTGTCACACCCCAATGGCCCCCTCCCTCAGGGAGTCCCTGGGGAAGGCAGATCAGCACTGTAGCTGTTGCAAGCATAGCAAAGCATTTTGGGGAGGGTATAAGGTCTGTGAGTGGGGAATGGAAGATTCCTTTGCAGGAGTAGGAGAGGCCAAGAGAGAAGTTAACTCTGCAGAGGCTGGAGAGAATTAATCAGTTGAATGTTGTAAACGTGTTAGAGAAAAAGAGAATCCTTGGTTTCTTTGCAGCTATTCTGAAGGAAAAATGGGCCCTTTTCCAAAGGAATGTCTGTAAATAATCCAGGCAAAGAGGTTATCTAAGTGAAATCATTTGACTATAAATCTGAAGAAGTGAGGTTTTTTACCCACGAAAGCTTATGCCCAAATAAATCTGTTAGTCTTTAAGGTGCCACTGGACTCCTTGTTGTTTTTGTGGATACAGACTAACATGGCTACCCCCTGATACTTGACTATAAACAAGTTAGTCAAATTTGCTAAAAGAACACTCCTGGTCTGTATAATCTTTGTGTTGTAGGTTTAAGAGACATTGGTGTTGTTTTAGATAATACCATAAAATCCATTTGAATCTTCCATTCAAAATTGCAAAACCAAGAAACACTTTTGCCAGACACAGGTAATTAGTGATGTTTAACTTTGGTATTTAGCATTTAACCCTGAAGGTAACTCAATGCTTTACAAATTTTAAAATGTTTTAAATCAAGTTGTGGCTGCAGCAGGGCAGTCAAAGCCAGGAGAATGGGAAAAGATTTTAAATCTGTTTTTTGGGAACAAAAGATAAGAACTGTAGTAAAAGAGAGAGAGACTGTGCCCCACACTGAGCCTTCAGGTGGCTCTGTGTAATCAAACTGTCACTTTGCCAAAAGGGAGCCCCAATAGGTTGTGTTTTCCTTTTTAAATCACGGTGTGTTTTGGGCAGCCGAGAAGGCCACAGCAAGCCAATTGGGATTGGTACAAAGAGCAACAGGCACAGAGGGCCCTGGATGACGACACCCCCAAAGGAACCCAGGACTCAAAAACCCTCCTGAGAGCTGGAGCAATTCGGAGATCGCACAGCGGATCCTGGACAACCTGTGCGCACAGGACAGTGAGTGTATGAGTATGAAAGTGGGTTAGGGCTTAGGGCACTAATGCTTTCTTCCTTCCTTTGAGTGACATGTGCCTCATCTCCTCGTGTCCCCCCGCCCCAAGAAAAGATCCTGTGGTCCCAGCCTGATCAACTGTGGGCCCAGGAAGATTGGTAACAAAAATCTGTCACAACAGGACTTGTGAAGCTAACTCCAGGCACTTGAAAATGTATCCTTTAGTGCAGAGGTCGGTAAACTTCGGCCCGTGGGACCGTCCTGCCTTGCCCTTGAGCTCCTGGCCAGGAAGGCTAGCCCCTGGCCCCTCCCCTGCTGTCCCCCCTCCCCCGCAGCCTCAGCTCACCGTGCCGCCAACACTCTGGGTGGCGGGGCTGCAAGCTCCTGCCAGGCAGCACAGCGGTGTAGCTGGCTCCAGCCGGGCAGCACCGCTGCCAGTCCTGCTGCTCTGAGTGGCATGGTAAAGGGACAGTAAGGGGACAGGGGGCGGAGGTTCAGGGGGGGGGAGGGAGGGCAGTCAGGGGACAGGAAACGGGGGGTTGGATAGGGGACTGTTAGGGGCGGGGGGTCCCGGGAGGGGGCGGTCAGGGGACAAGGAGAAGGGCCAGGCTGTTTGGGGAGGCACAGCCTTCCCCACCCGGCCCTCCATAGTTTCAGAACCCCGACGTGGCCCTCAGGCCAAAAAGTTTGCCCACCCCTGCTTTAGTGCCATCAGACACACTACTGTATTTAAGGGTCTGGCAACATTTCTAATACTTATAGATTCAGACCTTTATAACTCGGCTGGAACTTTCAAATAGAGATGGCTAGATACAACACTAAGAGCCTAAACTGAAGTGCACAACACTCTTCCCATTGATGGAATGGTTTTGCTCATATTTGTAGTTCAAGTACTTCCTACTTATTGCTGCATATTTTTAATTCATTCTAAAGAACAGCCATAATTGTCTTGGCTTTTGCTATTGCCTCAGTTAGACAAGCCCTAACTAGAAGTGAGAATGGGCATGCGGACAATGTTTTATGACCACCCAGTATTTACTATCCTGTGGTAAACTGAATTCCTTAAGTGCTGTAAGCACTTATCCTCTTGAAAGGTGCTATACTAAAATTCTCCCAGGTTTGAGACCTTGCTGGCTAATACTATAGCTATTAGAAACACTATGCTAGTTTCAGAAAATATAGAGAACTAAAAAAGGAATTTGAAAGGATGATAAGTGGAAGTCTAGAGTGCCAAGCTGAAACTCCCGCTAGGACATCTGAAAATCTTGGGAAGTTGACATTTTCTACTGCCTTCAGAAAGTTGACCTCAAAAGCTCTTCCTGCAAATCTAAAAGGGGGTTCAAGGGCAACCATGTACTTTGAGGGTGTTCACTCCACGTCCAATGCACAGTTGGCGTAGTAAAGGGACTAAAGTTTGGATGATCCATATCCTTGTAATATACCAGGCAACATACTGGTTCCAATGTAAAGAACACACCATTGCAGTGAATATATTTCTTGTCTTAAGATCATGTCTACATGAGGCTGTTACATCACACTAGCTGTAGTTGGTTCACCTTAAAGTGCTTTGTGTCCATACAAACCAGTTTTCAAAGTGGTTTATTTGGTGTCTTAGGGCACAGGAAATAATCCCCCTTGGAACCAGAATAGCTCCAGTTCCTAGTAAGTTTGTTTACTCTAAGCTTTGTGCGAACCAAATCCTAGTGACTATGCTGATAGCAGCCCTTCAACTAATATCCCTGCATTGGTTCACATCTGGATCAACCTGTAATCTATGAATGAACTAAAGCTTTAATATTTTCCCCCTGAAATGTAATCGCCCAGAACCACTGGTTACATTTTGATTCAAGGCTAGCATTGACAGCTCAATAGCAAAGGAGAGAAAGCATGATGGGGGCTGACTGTGAAAGGCCTTGAAATTGAATACAAGCAGGTTTTGTCTGACGCTGCAGAGAAGGCGGAGCCAGTTGAGGGACACAACGTGCGGAGGTAGGGTCAAAGCAATGGGCTAGGACAGAAGTTCTGTAACTTTTTTTTGCTGCGCCCTCCTTTGGAGGTTCATGTTCCATGCACATTCCCCTCAGCACAGGAGGAAGGGAGGAACCAGATGGTGCAAAGTTTGGTGTCTGTGGGGCAGAGGGGGGGAAAGGAATCCCCACATGACCATCAAGAAAGAAGTCTGAGCCAAAGATGACACCCAGGTTACGGACCTGACTGATAAGCAGAATGACAATGTTATCTACAATGATCAAGCAAGGACATAGCAGAGAGGGTTTGGGTGAGTGGAGGGTGGGTTAGGAGCTGTTTTAGCTATGCTGAGTTTGAGGCCACGGCTAGACATCCACAAGGAGATGTCAGAGAGACAGGTCAATATTTTAGATTGGGAAGCAGGAGACAGGTCTGGAGTAGAGTGGTAGATCTGCAAGTCACCTGCATAGAGATAGTAGTTGAATTGTGTTTGCACATGAGATTACCCAAAGATAAGGTGTAGAGGGAAAAGAGGAGGAGACCAAGGACAGAGCTCTGTAGAACTCCCACAGAACGTTGGAGGGATGGTGAGCTGGAACCTCTGAAGGATATGCTGAAGAGGCGATTAGAAAGGCAAAAAGAGAGGACAGTCACAAAAGCCAAGGGAGAACAAGATTTCAAGAAGGAAAGCATGTCTATGGCTGAGGTCAAGGAGAATGAGGGTGGAGTACTAGTTCTGAACTTTGGCTAGCAAAAGGTAATTACAGATCTTGTTGAGAGCTGTAAAAGTGGAGAGGGGAGGAGAGGAACTGACAGTGATAAAAGACTGCGTGCAATGTGCTTAGAAATTAAAGGGAGAAGGGGCAGTAGCTGGAGAGGCAAGTGAGGTCAAGGATGGGTTCTTTTAAGATGGGACAGACTACAGAATTCTTGTATTGTGAGGGGAAAGAGCCAGAGGAGAGTGGGAAGTTAGCAAAAAGAGTAAAGGAGGGGATAAGAGTGGTTGCAAGGCAGATAAGGAGATGAAATGGGATGGGGTTAGCAGGACAAGTGGAGGAATTAGTGCAGGACAGCAGACGAGAAACTTCTGTCTCTCTAACAGTGGAAAAGGCACCAAGAGCTGTGGGAAGGGAAGGCAAGGCAAGCTGAGGGTAGGGGAAAGTTTACACACATTGCAAAACTGTTCTCTCAGTTCTGCCCAAACGGTAAGTGTTTCCTTTCCACTCCTGCACCAGCTGGGGGAAACCATCCAGTTTCCCCTTTGCTTTTTTAAAAACAGCACTGTTCTGTCTCCTAGTGACCTGCCTCCATGTTATATTCTCCCATGTCAGGGCAGCCAGCAGAGGTACACATGGAATTATTATATTAACCTGTTCACTGCACCCACATACAAAATGAAAAGAAGCCTCTATCCATCCACCTCCCAGCCCCAAACCAAATGTACTTTAAAAAAACATCTTACGTGTCCATACCCCTACCCCCACACCTACCCATCTCCCAAATAAAATATAAGGGGCCTATAGTATGGGGAAGTAAGTTGGGTAACATCTTATCAACACAAAGTGAATCGCAGCGTGGGAAGAGAAGATGAGAATGAGATTCCAAAATTATGGGAAAAGAAACATTTTATCATTGTTAGCACAAAGACTATGAGGAGCTGGACAATAAGTGATTTTTTTTTCTTATTTTCCTTAGCACCTGTAATGGTGCAAAGAGGGAAGAGTGGCTGCCCTCACAAAGGCTTTCAAATTTCAGGGAAAACAAAAACAAAACAAAACTCCAATCTGTTCCATTAAGTCCTCAATTCCCCACAACAGAGGCCCATGAAGACAGAGTTGTGGGGGAAAGATTTCCTGAAGCATTCTCAAAAGGTTGAAATGGAGCATGTGACCACTGAGAGGGAGCAAGTGGCCATTGAGAGGGACATGATGCAGACACTTCAGAGGCAAACAGCTGTGAGGGAGCATTTTTTGCTGCAAAGGTCAAGCACTGCGCCCCAGAATTCCAATGTCCTGCAAAATGTAGAAAATACACCACACTGGGACTACCTTTTCAATCAAACAGTTTACATCTGCCTCTCACTACCTTTAGCCTCCAAGAAAATGGATATGTGCATTATTTTCTGGAGTTTGTGAGCACCCGAGCGTATCCATTCCTCAATACCACCATTCTTAACTTTGCACTACATTCCTTGGGGGGGGCATGGATCAGCACTCAGATTGCACTCCCCATCAGTACGAGGCCCAAGCCAGGGAAGCTAATGATCCAACCAGTGGACCATATTCGGTGATGAATCGTGGTCACATGCCATCTGAGGCACGTTGCAAATATGCTAAGACTACATTCCCTGTTCAATTGTTTATTTTTTATTGAAGCAGGATTGTCACTTTTTTCATACTCAATAAATGCAATTTCTAAAAACCAGCCTTGAAAACTTAATTCAGATACAACTCAAACTCTCAATGGCACAACACACACCATCCCGGCCATTAATTCATCATAAAAATCAAACCAAAAAACTTATTTCCTTGCTTACAAAGCATTTATTAGCCACAACTACCCACTGGCCTCAAAGTAGAAACACAAGGTATCCTTCACGCTGTTCCCTTGACGACTTGGGTTATTCTGAAGGGGTACCCTCTATGGATGCCCATAATTTTGAAAAAATCTCTGCAGCTCCTGTTCCCATCCATCCTCCAGGATTTCTCCCTTGGTTTCACAGATATTGTGCAAAATACAGTAGGCACTTATCGCACATAATGATAAGAAACATCCAGTCTTCTCAGAAGGCACCACCATTTCCCTTTCAGCCATCTGAACACACTCTCCACTGACATTCTACAACTACTCAGGGCAAAGTTAAATCTCTCCTTTCTCATGTCCAACTGTCCAGTGAAAGACTAATAAGCTAGAGAAGCAGAGGGTAATATGGGTCTTCCAGACTGAGTGAAGGAATCATAACTCCATTAACATCCACAATGTGCTGAGGAGCAAAAGTTCCCTTGCTCATTCCAACAAACAGGCATGGATTTCTAATTATCCTGGCATCATGGACCCTACCAGACCACCCCACATTAATACTGGTGAATCTTCCACAGTGATCAACCAGGCCTCACAGTATGATGGAAAAAACACTCTTTTCTGTTAATAAAGTCTTTGAACCAGTGGGGAGGGGCAGAGCAGGCCCAAGTGTCTCATCAATAGCCTCTATACAGTTTGGGAACCCCATCCGCGCAAAGCCATCAATAACATTCTGTGCACTGCCAAGCTGTATGACACAGCACAGCAGCACTCTCCTGATTAACTACTGACTGGTAGCCATTGGGTGTGGCGAGTTTCCAGATGTCAATGGTACCACACTTCTCCAAGCAGAGGGGAATTCTCATGTTAGTTTTCTCTCACTGCTGCTCCACAGATTTCTAGGAAAGTTGCCTTTGCCATTCTGCAGTTTTGTCGCCACTGCTGGTCATCCCAGGTCTTCATCGCTACCATATCCCACTAGTCACTGCTAGCTGAGCGAGCCCAAAAGCAGAACTCCACTAAGCTCAGGTACTCCAGGTACATGCTCTGCAGAAATAACTACTTGATTTCATCCTCCTGCTCCTCATTTGGTAGCTGGATTGCTGCAGTATCAACAGCCCTATGAAACTGCAGGGCCAAATCCATCTGCCTGTGTGACTCAAAATGCACGTGCATATGAACAACTGCCATGATCACAATGCTCAGCACAGGGTCCTCCAGGCTGCCTGACATCGGTTTGAAAATGATGCTGGCAAAATGAATGAATGCTAGGAGAGCTATCATAGGAAGTTGTAAGCTTGACCCCATGTCCCAGAATGGACTGCGGGGGAAAGAAAAAAAAAAAAAAAAAAAGAGAGAGAGAGAGAGAGCAGCGCAGCAAAACTGTATACCATGGGATATCTGCCCAGAATACTGAGAGGTCAATTCAAACTAACACTGAGCTGTTTGAATGCAATGATTAACAATGAAAATACCACAATAAGGCATGGACACACTACCATTTGCAACAGTTAAAAATCACTGCAATTTAGAGCCAAACTACATCACTGTTAACAGCACTGTGCAGACATGGCCTAAGAATGGTCTGGTTGTCTGAATTAAAGTATCCTGTTTGCCAAATCTTTTGTAAGTGACAATCCTAACTGCATTATATGTAACCTATATTCCGCAGTTAGTTGTCTCTTTAAATTTCAGCCAATTACAATCATTAAGCACTTTAACATATTAACCAAAACAAAGAACAATGGATAGGTAATTGTAAATTGCTAACTATAAAGATAACAGTGTTCTCATAATATTGCACTACCATCAACTTAGATTTATATGGCGCCTTGTATCCCAAAGAGCTTTAAAGACTGTGTATATAGAGATAACTGACCCACCAATGGGGTGGAATGCAATAGCCATTCTGCACAAGTAATGCTACACTTTTTTAAAAAAAACAGCGGTGGAAGTGAGTCTTCTGTTTCTCTATGGAGCCTATCACCATGATAGTTAAGCACTAAGGTACTCATTCTTCAAAAACCTATGGACAGTCTTAAGACTAGTCCCTATGTGTAAAGTTATTTACTTGAATGGGACAATTCACAGGTATACACTTAAACATGTGCCTATGTGTTTATAGGATTGGAGACTAAGAAGGAAAGAACTTCAGTTCAGCTACAATGGAGAGATTTTTATCTTTTGGTGGGCAGACCATACTTTTCCAAGTTGAAATAAGGCCACAGAGCAGAGGTTATCATCATGACACTTGCAAAAATAATAAAGTACCATGGAATATTTAATGAAGCCAATCCTATGATTTAAACTTATTCTGAAAGACAGCACCTCCAGAAGCAGGATGCCCCAAGTATTACAAGGATACATTACTCCAGCTCCGTCACAATGAGCGGTGACGTCTAATGAATCACCGATACCACTTCCTGTAGTATCTCTTGTCCTTGGGTTTCTCTTTTCATACTCACCTGGGAGGGAAAGAGGCAAGAGAAGTTCCCTACACCAAGGTAGGTAGGTCTTTTGGCAACTCTGGAAGGAACCCTAAACCCCTGCTG
This sequence comes from Platysternon megacephalum, assembly GCA_003942145.1. Lineage (NCBI taxonomy): Eukaryota > Metazoa > Chordata > Testudines > Platysternidae > Platysternon > Platysternon megacephalum. The sequence goes on from QXTE01000279.1 coordinate 685,901, forward strand.
AATCCTGCCTCGGGCATGCATCCCTAGGAGGAAGCCCTGATGAGCCAAACTATAGCGTGGGTTTGAGGGTTACTTCCTAGCCAGAATTCAGAGGCAGCTAAGGAAGGCATTATTAGCTAGGCACTCCTTAAGTTCAGCTGCAGGGGAGAGATACAAAGAGGTTATGTGGACCAGAAGCCAGGGCAAGAAGCTCTGCGGAACACAGGAGCTACCTGGTATAGTTTATACTATCTGTATTTCAGTTTACTGGTTGTAAAATTACATAGAAAGATGGCAGCTAGAGATTTCTGCCAAGCTAGTGTTGATTTGGGTTAAACCAGAAGCACTGCCAAAAAAACCCACCCTGAGAATGAGATCTTGTGTTCAAACCTGAACCACTGGGGAACATATACTCCTTTATTTATCATAATCCTTTTCCACCAACATAATACTGTCTTCTTTTGCCCTGAAAACTTCGAGACAGTCAACCAGCTAACAAGACCAGCAAGATGCCACTTCCAGAAGTCAGGTAGAGCTGTAAGCACTTACTTCTAGGCGATTACTGCTTTAAAGAGATATTTTCACACTTTGTAGCTTCTGTAGGTTGAGCTTACTAAACACACCAGTGGCTCCTTGCATTCCTCCATTTCACCTCACAAATTCTGGGTACACACTCCCATCCACCTCTATTTCAGGGACTCACTGCAATCTCACTCCCTTACCAGCAATTCACAATCCCCTCTTCCCCCATACCAGGATACCCCATTTTTTCCCCAGGCCAAGGGCTGTGTGCACACCCCCACTCCCTCTGCCATTATTTTTCTTTCTGCTGGGCGATAAACTCCATTGGGATGAGCAGAGAAGAGTACTGTTATGTGAAAGGCATTAATGGGTGACATCAACCACTTGTTTGATCTATAGACAATTGCAGAGCTGCTTGAGGCTGTGCTGGCAGGGGCTTCATGTGTCTCCCTTGATTTTTCCCCAAAAGTCAATAGGGTTCCGGCCACTGATGCCTAGAATATTCCCTGAAAGTATGGAATTGATCAGATGCAACCTTCAAAAGTTATTGTTACAGATAAAGAAACGGAAAAATGCTGTTGAGTTGCGTGCAAGGCCTTTGCAAGCTCAGCCAATAATATTACCACCCCTCACTTTGGAAGCTATTAGGATATACAAGTCCATTGGTTTACCAGCAATTTTTAAAACACATTGTACTGGTTGAAGCAAGGTTGCTTGACAAATAGTCATAACTATTTTTAAATCCAATACATCTAAATATTGATATAACATTCATCACAATAGCGTCAGAGCACCTTTGTGTGGCTTGCTTCTTATAGGTGGAGCCAGTGATGAGCTGCCAAAATCTTAGGAACCGGTTCCCTACCGGGTCTTCGGCGGCACGGCGGCAGCAGGTCCTTCAGTGCCGGAGCGAGTGAAGGCCCCACCGCCGAAGTGCCGCCGAAGACCCGGTAGGGAACCGCCCGGTGAGTACAAGCCTTACCCACCTCCCAAAACAGCCCTTCCTCCCCCCCCATCCAACCCCCACCCATGTCCTGCCCCCCTCAGAAACTGCAACCCATCAACCCCCCCGCTCCTTGTCCCCTGTGTGACAGGATCACAGAAACCCCCTTGGGAGCTGCCACCTAATGTACCAAGACTACCCCTGATCCTGTTTTCCCTGCCAGCTCAGGACTCCAGCAACCTGTCTTGCTGAGCCAGACACACCCGTCTGCTCCAACACAGACCCAGAGTCTGGATTACTTGCCCCAAAGCTGCAGGTTTACCTGAAAACAGCTCACAGAAGTGTGCTTGTCTTTAGCACTCAGATGCCCAACTCCCAATGGGGTCTAAACCCAAATAAATCCGTTTTACCCTGTATAAAGCTTATACAGGGTAAACTCATAAATTGTTCGCCCTCTATAACACTGATAGAGAGATATGCACAGTTGTTTGCTCCCCCAGGTATTAATACATACTCTGAGTTAATTAATAAGTAGAAAGTGATTTTATTAAATACAGAAAGTAGGATTTAAGTGATTCCAAGTAGTAACAGACAGAACAAAGTAAGTTACCCAGCAAAATAAAATAAAATGCGCAAATCTATGTCTAATCAAACTGAATACAGATAATCTCACCCTCAGAGATGCTTCAGTAAGTTTTTTCTCAGACTGGACACCTTCCAGGCCTGGGCACAATTCTTTCCCCTGGTACAGCTCTTGTTCCAGCTCAGGTGGTGGCTAGGGGATTCTTCCTGATGGCTCCTCTCCCCCCTCCCTCTGTTCTCTTCCACCCCTTTATATATCTTTTGCATAAGGCGGGAACCCTTTGTCCCTCTGGGTTTCCACCCCCCCTCACTGGAAAAGCACCAGGTTAAAGATGGATTCCAGTTCAGGTGACATGATCACATGTCACTGCAAGACTTCATTACCCACTTGCCAGCACACACATATACAGGAAGACTCACAGGTAAACACAGCCATCTGCAGACAATGGTCCTGGTTAATGGGAGTCATCAAGATTCCAAACCACCATTAATGGCCCACACTTTGCATAATTACAATAGGCCCTCAGAGTTATATTTTATATTTCTAGTTTTAGATACAAGAGTGGTACATTTATACAAATAGTATGATCTCACTCAGTAAATTATAAGCTTTGTAATGATACCTTACAAGAGACCTTTTGCATGAAGCATATCCCAGTTACATTATATTCACTTATCATGTTTTTATAAAACCATATAGATTGCACGTCACACCCCGACCACTCCTTCCCGAGACCCCCCCACCCTAACTGCCCCCCAGAACCCCACCCCCTACCCAACTCGCCCTGCTCCCTGTCCCCTGACTGCCCCGACCCCATCCACCACCACCCCAACAGACTCCTGGAACTCCTGCCTCGTCCCCTGACCACCCCGCAGAACCTCTGCCCCATTCAACCCCCTCCCCCCCCGTGCCCGGGACTCCTTGCCCCTTATCCAACCCCCCCGGCTCCTTACCCCCGCCTCCCCCCTCTCCGGAAGCCTCAGCGCGCAGCGTCCAGGAGCAGCCCTGGACAGCGCTGCAGCGGCGTGGTGGCTCCACCGGGGCCTGAGCTCCCGTCGCTCGGCCCAGAGCTCGCAGCCCCGCCCCGGCCTTACCACACGGCTCTGAGAAGGGTAAGCGGCATGGTAAGAGGCCGGGGCCGGGGGGGTTGGATAAGGAGCAGGGAGTCCTGGGGACAGGGAGTGGGGCGGGGGTGAGGGGTTGGATGGGGCAGAGGTTCTGGGGGGCGGTCAGGGAATGGGGGGGTTGGGTAGGGGGGAAGGCAGAGGCGGGGCCGGGGGGGAGCCTCAGATTCTCGTGGGGGCAAACTGCCCCTCCACCGGGGCGGCTCTGGAGCTCGGAGGGCCCCACCCCCCTTAACTTGCCGGCGGCTACTCAAAGCGGCAGGTCTGGGGAGCTGAGCTGCCGGCGGCTCGGCATGCTTCGGCTATGGGGGAGGTCCCAGCTGGGACTCCTGGGAGCTCAGGTGGGGGACAGGATGGTCCCATGGGCCGGATCTGGCCCGCGGACCGGAGTTGTTTGCCCACCCACCCGGCCCTTTAACAGCCGGTTCTCCACCGGCATCTAATTTTAGCAACCGGTTCTTGCGAACCGCTGCAAACCGGCTCCAGCTCACCACTGGGTGGAGCTGATAACACCACCTATTACTGAAGGTTGCCCGACATTTTCCTGTTTTCAGTTGCTTATTACATTGTCAAAATTTAACCACCTGGGCTGAAATTTTCCATGCCATTTTCCCCCTAGGACCTCAGCCTTATTCAGAGCCCAGAATGTACAGTGCTCAGCTAATGAGCAGCTACTCAGTATTTTGTTTTCTCTTCATTGTTAAATACGTGGCTCCATGCCTTATTTACTGCACGCTATTCAAAGCCTGGTCTGAAGACAGAATTAAGTTCCTCATAAGCTTTTTTTTGGTCACTTGTCACTATAGTATGTGAGTGTTTCACAAAGCATAATTTATTTTCATAACACCCCTGTGAAGTGAGAGGTGGTGATACCCCCATTTTACAGATAGCAAACCAAGACAAAGAGAGTAAGGTCAAAAATATCCAATATGGGTACTCAATTTGAGATGCCTAGGGACCAGATTGTCAGTATTTAGCATTATATAGTGCTTTATATGTTCAAAGTACAGTTCCCATTGACTAAAGTTGCAGCTGTGAGTGCTCAGCACTTCTGTAAATAAGAAACAAAGGTCTCAAAGTCAGGCACTCAAAATGAGGAACACCCGATTAGTGACTATCTGTGAGAAGTCTGATTTAAATCAGGGGTGCCGAGCCTATGGCCCACCAGAGCATTTCAAAAGGCCCACAGCCGGCTTCAACACAATAAGGGTGTAAACAGATTGTTTCTATGTACAGTATTGTCTATCTAAATACATACGGAACTTAAAATATAAGTCAATACTGGTGACTTTAAATCTTATTAAAATATGTAGAATCTGTTTGGCCCACACAAGGTTATGCCTAGGTTTATGTGGCTCCCCTGTGTAATAAGGTTGAGCGCCACTTGTTTAAGTGGCTTGCCTAGCATCATATAGGAACTCTGTGGCAGAGGAAGAGATGGAATCCAGTTCTCCAGGGAAGTATTCATCTGTCTGACCCCTGAAATCATCCATTCTCTTCCTGCAATCCCCTGCCTTGTTCATTACACACCTTCCAACTTCTGCAACAAATGAAATAGGGGTCCTACAGACATGCTCATTCACTACACAATCCTGATTTATCCCCCAAAGCAAGTCTGTCTGTCCTGTGCACAGAATTGACTGGGGTCCTGGGGAAAAGATACCATGTGATCACCTAATTAAAGACTTTCGCATAATGCTTATGCACAAGGAGGTAAATTAAGGCTGCAACAGGCACCCTTAATTCTGGCATTTCCTAACTTTTGAGAGCTTTATTTTGCAACCTTAATAATGTTCTTTTAATGTAGTTTTGTGTGTGTAATAAAGAAGTATAGCACGTTAGATAAAATATACGCTATGAATTTATCACCTAGGTATCTGGGTATGTAACACAAATAAAAAAGGGATGGTGCAAAGAAATGGCCAATAATTAAATTGAGCTAATCCCCAGCCTTCTCCATTCCCCCAAACTGCTGACCAAACAAATCTACTTCCATCCCTCCCCATAAACATACCAGAAAAATGCTATGTTAAATGTAATGTGTCTTGCTAAGAATTATTTTGAGAAAGTTCTGGCCTGTTTTTTACAGGAGGTCAGACTAGATGACCACAATTGTCCCTTCTGGCCTAGGAATCTATCTTTGCTTACTTGTCATGGTGCTATATTTTACAATACTATGATTCATGGAGCTGAGTGAAAACTTTATAACAAAGTCTTATCCAAGAAGGTGCACTCTACTGCAAGATATTTACCTAACAAACTAATAAATACACAGTTGTCATGGTTTTACCAGGATATGATTCACTTCAGTCTTTTACACACTGTGTATTCCAAAGTACAAATGGCTGCAGACCAAAAAGCACACTTGTACATGACATCATGACATTAACAGCTGTTCATTTTAAAAGGTCAACTGAAATGAAAGGAAACAATAAAAAAAGATCCTAAATGCAGATAGTTCCCATCTAGGCTTTTTACACATGATAAATACATTTTGAGATGAGCTGGAAGTCTTTTTACCTGCAGAAAGACAATTTCAGGCTCTGACTTTTCTGGGTTACCCATGCTACTGTTGAAGACACTGCTAACCCCTAAAACAGACCAGGAATTGCATTGCCTTCATTATTATAGATGTCAGGGATATCAACTGCTACATGAAACACATGGGCCTGAACTCAGATATTAGCAGGTAAGGGGCCTCATATTAGCCTTTAACCGCTGGTGTTACAAACAGTGTAAAACTTTTCAGAAAAATGGATCATGCCTCCACTGTCCATTACCGTAAGTCTCAATTACCCGCCTTGAAACCAAAATTCAAACAATTTCCCATGCCTTACCAGCTGCCAATGGCCCAGCTATCTCTTACCACCCAGCTAACAAAATCTTTAATATACTCCCTCCCAACAATTTCTACTCACTGTCAATATAAAAATTTAAGACAGACTGAAAATCTGGGGCATGGCCAAATAAACTAAGTTTACTATAAAAAATGTGAACACAGTATGACCCTGGTCCATAATACAAATAATAATACTTAAACATTATATTGATTAGACCTGATCTAAGGAGAGAAGGAAGAACAGTGAAGGGGAAAGAGGATAGTGGAGGCCATCTCATGTAACCCTGAGGTCCCAGCTGCTTAATTCAGGTCTCATATGCTGCACAGGACATTGGATCTTGGTCTCAAGCATCCAGGCTGGCACTTTAGGGCTTTATTGTTTGCTCTAACTACAAAGCTGCAGGTTTTTTAATGAAGTGATAAAACTGAAGACTACTAAAAACTTGAACTTTACTATCTTTAACTCACATGGAAAAAAACCAGGAAAACCAATTTTAATCAGACCAATCTATTCATACTATGCAAGAGTTTAGTACAAATAGACATGGCACATTGGAAATGAGGGGAAGAGTGGGTGGGCAGGAGGGGAGAAGTAATTATTCACCTAGAATTTTAAAAGCAAAAAAAGGCTAATTAGCATCCATGAAATCCCTGGGCAAGAAATTAAAGAAAGTGTTACTGTGCAAGAGAAGACAGTCACACAGTGCTGCACATTTGGGTAGTAATGAGACAAGTGAACCAGCATTAGGTGACCTTTGCTAGTGACGGAAGGTGTACAGACCAACTATATCATAGACAGAATTTGAAGGGCTTTAGAAGGTGAAAGAGGGTACCTTGAAGTTAATCTGAAAAGTAGCTTTCAGTGTATCAGAGCCAGTGATGCAGTTACATTTTTGCGACATCCAGAATGCTAGCAGCAGCATTTTGTACCTGCTGACATGTATTAATCATGATTGCAGCAAGAAAGCCATTACAATAGTCTAAATGGGCAAAAATAATGGCATTAACTGAATCAGCAAGTTTGGTGAGTGTCACGGAGTCCCCGGGCGATGCTCTGGAACTGCTCCCCACCAAGCCAGTCAGGCCTTTGGGGAGCCTCCTCTCCCATGGAGCAGACCGTCTGCAGGGCAAGAAGCTCAAACGGCTTCACCTCCTGGGAGCATTCAGCATATGCCCCTCCGTGCACTTCCCACAGCGAGTCCGCCCAGCCGGGGTCCTGGGGAAGCCAGAGGTCCTGCACGCACCCCCACTTCGCAGTCAGGCGTGACTCTCCGCCAGCCAGTAAAACAGAGGTTTATTAGATGTCAGGAACAGGGTCTAAAACAGATCTTGTCAGTCCAGCGAACGGGACCCCTCTGCCGGGTCCATACTGGGGCCCAGCGAGGCAGACACCCCGGTCTGCCCTCACTCCTAGTCCCCAGCCAGCTCCCAACTGAAAACCCCCTCCAGCCCCTCCTTCTCTGGGCTTTTTCTCTTTCCCGGGCCAGGAGGTCACCTGATCTCTTTGTCTCCCACACCTTTAGCATCCCCTTGCAGGGGGGAATGGCCTGGCCATTAGTTGCTAGGTGACAGAGGGTCGGCCAGAAACTGAGGCACCCACACAGTATTCAGAGGAAACATTAAGAAGAGTCCCAGTGAGTAAGTGCACTGGCACTCCTGAACTGTCGGCAGAAAGATTTTGTTACAGTTCAAACCATGAGTGATGTGAATCTTGCTGGACTCTTGTCACCCACGCTGCTCACCACAAAAGAGAGTATAGTAACAAAAAGCATTAAGGTGTGGGCAACAAGAGTGAGTAACTAGTTTCCACAATTCTGCGTTGACTACAACCAACTATACAAAAATCCCAGATATCCAAGTATAACATCATGTAGCCAATGATTTTAGTTTATTGCTCATTCATTGTGTGATGTTATGACTAAGGCTAAGATTTTGTCACAGATATTTTTAGTAAAAGTCACGGACAATAAAGAAAAATTCACGGAAGCCTGTGACCTGTCCCTAACTTTTACTAAAAATATCCATGACAAAATGGGAACCTGCTGTCAGCTGCAGGACAGGCTTGGAGCTTGAGGGTCCCCCTCCACCCTGGCTCGGAGCTGCAGGGGTCCCTCTGCCACCCACAGGGGCCTGAGGCTGCAGGGATCCCCTTGCCAACCACTGAGACCAGAAGCTGCAGGACTCTCCCGCAGCTCCCTGCCCCCACGGGAAGCGACAGGACCCGGCAGCTCCCAGCCACTGTAGGCTGAAGTCACTGAAGTCTTTGGAAGTCTCAGAATCCGTGACCTCTGTGACAAAATCATAGCCTTAGTTATGATTAACTAACATGTATGTTCACTGGAAATTCCACATACCTTAAGTAGATTTTCCAGCGCTCAGTAGTAGGTACTTGCTATGACTGAGATGGAAGTCTGAAATAATAATTTAGACTTGATCAGGATCCTTTTTTGACATATGAAAATTCAGATTAGTCACATACTTGATACCTGTTGAATGCAAATAGTTTAACAGTGACCCCAGCAATATTAAGTCAAAATAATTTTCCAAATAAATGGACTATGTGGCAGTCAGTTGGCGTACATCTTGTGTTATGATATCTACTGGAGATGGAAGTGAATGCCTTATCGAGTGTTGGAGTGCGTTGTTAACAGTACTGTAGGTGATGTGAAGGTGGTTAAAAAAAAAAAAAATGCTGGAGACTTTTCCCTTATTATTTTCATGCTTTCAAGGTTTTGGATGGATGGGTCCTGATGAAACCGTAATAGTCTAAACCAGGGGTTCTCAACCTTTTTCTTCCTGAGCCCTCCCTAACATGCTATAAAAACTCCACGGCCCACCTGCGCCACAACAACTGTTTTTATGTATATAAAAGCCAGGGCCAGTGTTAGGGGGTAGCAAGCCGGGCAACTGCCCAGGGCCCCACGCCACAGAGGGGCCCACAAAGCTAAGTTGCTCAGGCTTCAGCTTCAGCCCCAGGTGGCAGGACTCAGGGCCTCAGGCTTTAGCCCCATGTGATGGGGCTTTGGCTTTCTGCCCTGGGCCCAAGCATGTCTAATGACAGCCCTGCTTGGCAGCCCCCCGAAACCTACTTGCGCCCCCCCCCCCCCCAGGGGGCCTCAGATCCCTGGTTGAGAACCACTGGTCTAAATGTATCTTGGTGCTGATTGTGTGTGTGAGAGAGAAGTGCATACCACAAAAGAGGCCCCAATTGCTGAATGAGGGTTCTAGGTGCTACAACACTACAAATAATAAAAATAAATAAATAAAGTCTCCCTGAAGAAAATCTGAAAACAGTATCTGGCGAGTATCATCCTGTGCAGTAACTGTAGTTCTTTGAGATGTGTGTCACTCTAGATGTGTTTGCAATCCCTGCACCTTTGAACAGAGATTGTCATAGCACTGTCTGTTTGGCCCGTGTATGCATGCAAGTCAGTCTCATGCCCCGTACCATCATTATATAACACTGTGCAGGCGAACTGCTCTCCATTCCTTCTCTACCGCAAATCCCTATAACAGAGAACTCCGAAGCAAAGGGGAAGGAGGGCAAGTAGTGTAACACCCATAAGTACAGACATCTCAAAGGACTACAGTGACTGCACAGGGTGAGTAACCATTTCTTCTTCATTGAGTAGTGTCCCTATAGGTGCTTCACTTTAGGTGACTACCGAGCAGTTCCCCATAAGGCAAAGGGGGCTTCAGAGTAGAGTCCAGTATGGAAGAAAATACAGCCGAGACGAACACAATATCAGAAGCAGAGTTGTGAGTTATTGAGTAGCATTCAGTGAACGTATTCATAGAAGCCCAGGTAGCGGCCTCACTTATTTCAATAACGGGCATATTTTTGAGAAATGCCATAGAGATGGAAATGGACCTCATATAGTGAATTTGTATGTCCAAAGGTGCTTGAATATTAGCAAGTATTAATGCAATCAGATATCGGCTGGGAAAGTCTTTGATTAAAGATTGCAGACCCTTTCAATCTATCTGTGGGCAAGACAAACAATTTGGGGGTCTTTCTGAAGAGTTTAGTCCTAATTCAGATAGAAGTGCTCTCCTGATGTCAATGGTGTTCAGTAGTGCCTCTTGCTTATCTAGGTGAGATTTAGGGTGGAAGACTGGCAGGTGAATGGGTTGGTTAATATGGAACTTGGAGAAAACTTTAGGTAAAAATTTGAGGTGAGGTTGCAACATGACCTTGTCCTTAAAAAAAAATACTGTGAAAAGGGGGTCATGCCCTTTTTTCTCCAACCCATCACACCGATGTGATGGCTATCGGGAATGCCATTTTCATGGATAAATGGAGCAGCAAACAGGTAGCCATCAGTTACAAGACCACTATTTGATGGCAGTGGTTCTCAACCAGGGGTACATGTACCCCTGGGGGTACACAAGTTTTCCAGGGGGTACGTCAACTCATCTAGATATTTGCCTAGTTTTACAACAGGCTACATAAAAAGCACTAGCGAACTCAGTACAAACTAAAATTTCATACAGACAATGACTTGTTTATACTGCTCTATATACTATACACTGAAATGTAAGTACAATATTTATATTCCAATTAGGGCTGTCAAGCAATTTAAAAAATTAATTGCGATTAATCGTGCGATTAAAAAAATTAATCGCAATCAATCGCACTGTTAAACAATAATAGAATACCATTTATTTAAATATTTTTGGATGTTTTCTACATTTTCAAACATATTGATTTCAATTACAACACAGAATACAAAGTGTACAGTGCTCACTTTCTATTTATTTTTAAATACAAATATTTGCACTGTAAAAAACAAAAGAAATCGTATTTTTCAATTCACCTAATACAAGTACTGTAGTGCAATCTCTTTATAATGAAAATTGAACTTACACATGTCGAATTATGTAGAAAAAAATAACTGCATTCAAAAATAAAACAACGTAAAACTTTAGCGCTGCCTGCTTCTTGTTTACAATGTCACCTGAAAGTGAGAACAGGCGTTCATTTGGCACTTTTGTAACCAGTGTCATAAGATATTTACGTGCCAGATGTGCTAAAGATTCACATGTCCCTTCATGCTTCAACCACCATTCCAGAGGATATGCGTCCATGCTGATGACGGGTTCTGCTGGATAACAATCCAAAGCAGAGCGGACCGATGCATGTTCATTTTCATCATCTTGAGTCAGATGCCACCAGCAGAAGGTTGATTTTTTTTTTTTGGTGGTTCGGGTTATGTAGTTTCCGCATCGGAGTGTTGCCCTTTTAAGACTTCTGAAAGCATGTTCCACACCTCGTGCCTCTCATATTTTGGACGGCACTTCAGATTCTTAAACCTCAGGTCAAGTGCTGTAGCTATTTTTAGAAATCTCACATTGGTACCTTCTTTGTGTTTCATCAAATCTGCAGTGACAGTGTTCGTAAATCAAACAACATGTGCTGGGTCATCATCCAAGACTGCTATAACATGAAATATATGGCAGAATGTGGGTAAAACAGAGCAGGGGACATATAATTCTCCCCCAAGGAGTGAAGTCACAAATTTAATTAATGCACTATTTTTTTTAACTATCATCATCAGAATGGTAGCTGATGCATGAAGGGACATATGAATGTTTAGCATGTCTGACGCGTAAATACCTTGCAACGCCGGCTACAAAAGTGCCATGCGAACACCTGTTCGCACTTTCAGGTGACATTGTAAATAAGAAGCAGGCAGCAGTACCTCCCGTAAATGTAAACAAACTTCTTTGTCTTAGCGATTGGCTGAACAAGAAGTAGGACTAAGTGGACTTGTAGGCTCTAAAGTTTTACATTGTTTTGTTTTTGAGTGCAGTTATGAAACACACACACACAAAAAGCTACATTTGTAAGTTACACTTTCACGATAGAGATTGCACTAACTACTTGTATGAGGTGAATTGAAAAACACTATTTTGTTTATAATTTTTACAGTGCAAATATTTGTAATCAAAAATAATATAAAGTGAGCACTGTACACTTTGTATTTTGTGTTGTAATCAAAATTAATATATTTGAAAATGTAGAAAAACATCCAAAAATATTTAATAAATTTCAATTGGTATTCTATTGCTTAACAGTGCGATTAATAGCAATTAATTTTTTAAATCACAGTTAATTGTTTTGAGTTAATCGCATAAGTTAACTGCGATTAATCAACAGCCCTAATTCCAATTCATTTATTTTATAATTATATGGTAAAAATAAGAAAGTAAGCAATTTTTCAGTAATAGTGTGCTGGCACTTTTGTATTTTAATGTCGGATTTTGTAAGCAAGTACGTTTTTAAGTGAGGTGAAACCTGCGGGACTGCAAGACAAATCAGCCTCCTGAAAGCGGTACAATAGTCTGGAAAGGTTGAGATCCACTGTTGCACGGCATTTAAGAACTAGATTGAGGTCCCAAACTGGAGTAGGACACTTGACTGGCAGACAGAGATTTCCGAGCCCCCTGAGGAACCATGCTGTCTATGTCCTCTTTTATTTTGACCAGAATTTTGGCTAATAGAGGAGTTGGTAGGAATGCATACAATAGATCTGACAACCAATGAAGGTGAAAGGCACCCTCCAGGGATCAGTGACCCAGTCTGCTGCTGGAGAAGAACTGGGCACATCTCTTGTTTATTGCTGTGGCGAACAAGTTTATCTTGGGGGTGCCCCATTGCCAGAATATGTGGTGTAATATGCTGGAGTCTATTTCCCACTCATGGTCTCAGAAGAAGTGGCTGCCTAGTGTGTGTGCGGTCACATTCTGAACCCCTGGAAGATAAATTGCTGTGATGACAATTCGATTGTGTATGCACCAGTTCCAAAGCTTGACAGCCTTGGCGTGGAGGGCAGGGGGCCTTGCTCCCTCTTGCCGGCTGATATAAAACATGCATGATATGTTGTCCATCATTACCCTTATATGCTTGCCCCTGATTAGTGGTAGAAACTGAAGACAGGAATATCTGACTGCTCTGAGTTCCAGGAGATTGATATGCAGCATGATCTCTTCTGACATCCATTTGCCCTGGCCCATGTGAGAGTCCAGATGTGCTCTCCACCCTAGCAGGGAGGCATCATTCGTTATGACGACCGTTAGGGAAGGACGTACAAATGGGACTCCTGCGCACACACTGATGGACTTTCCATCAACTCAGGGATTTTTTTTTACACAGGTGGGTATGGAAAGTAACATATGTAAATGGTGACTGTTTGGTGAATAAACTGTCCTGAGCCACCCCGAAGGCAGCGCATTCAGAGCCTTGTGCGGTCTATGACAAAGGTACTGGCTGCCATGTGCCCCAACAATTGAAGACAGTTCTTGGCTGGTGTTTGGGGGGGCTGAGCTGGATTGTATTGCCCACGCTGGAAAGGGCTACAAACCTATGCTGAAAAAGGTAGGCTCTTGCTGTTACTGAATTGAGATGAGCACCTATGAATTCTAAGTTTTTCCCAGGGATCAATGTGGATTTTTGAATGTTCAATTGTAGGCCCAAGTTGAGGAAGAGATCTATGACTTCAGAAGTTGCCTGTAAAGTCAGCTCCAGGGACTGGTCATTCAGCAGCAAATCATCCAGGTAAGGGAACACTAAAATATCTTTCCTGTGGAGCTGTGGTGCTAGTACTGACACAACTTTCAAAAACACCCTTGGGGCAGATGAGGCCGAAAGGGAGCACCCTACCCTGTTCTGAGCATGGTCCTGGCCGACAGTAAAACATGGGAATTGTTTGTGAGATGGGTGGATCGCAATGTGGAAATATGCGTTATAGTTAAAGGACTAGAGACCCAAGTATCAACCCTGCATTGCATCAGAGAAAATGAAGACTTTCTGGATAGAAGTCAGCATTTGGTACTGCAGGCACAGCATGCTGAAGAATCAGAGAGGGCAATGCAGAACGGGGAAGAAAATTGGCAGCATGTGACCTCCAGAAAAAGAAAGAGGAGAACCCATGTACCTCCAGTGCAGATAGAGGTAAGAAACCGTTTTCAGGCTCTCTGCACAGGTACTACGACGGAGAATGGTTTGGAAGAGTCTACTGAGGGAAGGGATCAGAAGGAGACCCCATCGACCAACAACGCATGGGATGCATTGTCCTAGGGATGGGGGTTCCACGACCATCACTCCCAAGAGGAGCAGACGGATGGTGGTGGTCGGGGACTCCGTCCTAAAGGAGACGGAGTCATCCATCTGCCGTCCAGACCGGAAAACTCGAGAAGTGTGATGCTTGCCTGGAGCTAGAATTCAGGATGTGACGGAGCGTCTGCCGAGACTGATCAAGCCCTTGGCCACTATCCCTTCCTACTTCTCCACCTGGGCACCAATGATACTACCAAGAATGACCTTGAGCGGGTCACTGCAGACTATGTGGCTCTGGGAGGAAGGATAAAGGACTTTGAAGTGTAAGTCATGTTCTTGTCCATCCTCCCTGTTGAAGAAAAGGGGACCATCGAATTGTGGAAGTAAATGCGTGGTTTCGCAGGTGATGTCGGAGAGAGGGCTTTGGATTCTTCGACCATGGGATGTTGTTCCAGGAAGAAGGATTGCTAGGAAGAGATGGGATCCACCTAACGAAGAGAGAGAAGAGCATCTTCGCAGGCAGGCTTGCTAACCTAGTGAGGAGGGCTTTAAACTAGGTTCGCTGGGGGATGGAGACCTAATCCCTGAGGTAAGTGGGAGGAAATCCCTGAGGTAAGTGGGAGGAAAGACAAGGAGGAGGGTGCAACAGGGGAGGCCTCCTGATTCTTACTGATAAAGTAGGGCAATCAGCTAGTTATCTTAGATGCCTGTACACGAACGCAAGAAGCCTGGGAAACAAGCAGGAAGAATTGGAAGTCCTGGCAGAGTCAAGGAACTATGATGTGATTGGAATAACAGAGACTTGGTGGGGTAACTCACATGACTGGAACACTGTCAAGGATGGGTATAAATTGTTCAGAAAGGACAGGTGGGGGAGAAAAGGAGGAGGAGTTGCACTGTATGTAAGAGAGCAGTATGATTGCTCAGAGCTCCAGTATGAAACTGGAGAAAAGCCTGTTCAGAGTCTTTGGGTTAAATTTAGAGGTGAGAACAACAAGGGTGATGTCATGGTGGGCATCTGCTATAGACCACCAGACCAGGAGGATGAGATAGATGAGGCTTTCTTCGGACAACTAACAAAAGTTTCCAGATCACAGGCCCTGGTTCTCATAGGGGACTTCAATCACCCTGACATCTGCTGGGAGAGCAATATAGCAGTGCACAGACAATCCAGGAAATTTTTGGAGAGTGTTAGGGACAACTTTCTGGTACAAGTGCTAGAGGAACCAAGTAGGGGCCATTCTCCTCTTGACCTGCTGCTCACAAACAGGGAAGAATTAGTAGGGGAAGTAGAAGTGGATGGCAACCTGGGCAGCAGTGACCATGAGATGGTCGAGTTCAGGATCCTGACAAAAGGAAGAAAGGAGAGCAGCAGAATACAGACCCTGGACTTCAGAAAAGCAGACTTTGACTCCCTCAAGGAACTGATGGACAGAATCCCCTGAGAGGCTAATATGAGGGGGAAGGAGAGCTGGCTGTATTTTAAAGATGCCTTACTGAGGGCTCAGGAACAAACCATCCTGATGTGCAGAAAGAATAGCAAATATGGCAGGCGACCAGCTTGGCTTACCAGAGAAATCTTCAGTGAGCTTAAACACAAAAAGGAAGCTTACAAGAAATGGAAACTTGGACAGATGACTAGGGAGGAGTATAAAAATATTGCTCGAGCATGCAGGGGTGTAATCAGGAAGGGCAAAGGACAATTGGAGTTGCATCTAGCAAGGTATGTGAAGGGTAACAAGAAGAGTTTCTACAGGTATGTTAGCAACAAGGTGGTCAGGGAAAGTGTGGGACCCTTACTGAATGGGGGAGGCAACATAATGACAAATGATGTGGAAAAAGCTGAAGTACTCAATGCTTTTTTTGCCTCGGGCTTCACACACAAGGTCAGCTCCCAGACTGCTGCAGTGGGCAGCACAGTATGGGGAGGAGGTGAGCAGCCCTCAGTGGTGAAAGAACATGTTAAGGACTACTTAGAAAAACTGGACATACACAAGTCCATGGGACCGGATGCAACGCACCTGAGGGTGCTGAGGGAGTTGGCTGATGTGACTGCAGAGCCATTGCCCATTATCTTTGAAAACTCGTAGCGATCGGGGGAGGTCCCAGATGATTGGAAAAAGACAAATATAGTGCCCATCTTTGAAAAAGGGAAGAAGGAGAACCCGGGGAACTACAAACCAGTCTGCTTCCCCTTAGTCCCTGGAAAAATCATGGGGCAGGTCCTCAAGGAATCCATTTTGAAGAACTTGGAGGAGAGGAAGGTGATCAGGAACAGTCAACATGGATTCACCAAGGGCAAGTCATGCCTCACCAGCCTGATTGCCTTCCATGATGAGATAACTGGCTCTGTGGATATGGGGAAAGCGGTGAACATGATATACCTTGACTTTAGCAAAGCTTTTGATATAGTCTCCCACAGTATTCTTGCCAGCAAGTTAAAAAAGTATGGATTGGATGAATGGACCATAAGCTGGCTAGATCATCGGGCTCAACGGGTAGTGATCAACGGCTCAATGTCTAGATCAGGGGTCTAAAACTCAAATGACCAGGAGGGCCACATGAGGACTAGTTCATTGGCCCGAGGGCTGCATCACTGACACACACACCCCTCGCTGCCCCTGCCCCCACTCCACCCCTCCCATGAGGCCCTGCCCCTGCCCTGCCTCTTCCCACCCCTTCCCTGCCCCCATTCCAACCCCGAAGTCCCCACCCCAACTCCGCCCCCTCCCTGCCCCCAGAGGGTGCAGGAGGGGTGTGGCGGGGGCTCAGGACAGGGAGTTGAGGTGCAGGATGCGGCAGGGGGCTCAGGGCAGGGAGTGCAGGAGGTGTGCAGGGTGCAGCAGAGGGCTCAGGGCAGGAAGTGCAGGAGGGGTGAGGCAGGGGGTCGGGGTGCAGGGTGCGGCAGGGGGCTCAGGGCAGGGGGTTGGGGTGTGGGGTGCGGGGTGCAGCAGGGGTGAGGAGTGCGGCGGGGGCGGGGTTCAGGCAGGGGGCTCAGGGCAGGGAGTTGGGGTGCAGCAGGCAGGGGGCTCAGGGCAGGGAGTTGGGGTGCAGCAGGCAGGGGGCTCAGGGTGCAGGCAAGGGGCTCAGGGCAGGGGCTTGGGGTGTAGAAGGGGTGTGGGATGCAGCAGGGGGCTCAGGGCAGGGGGTTGGGGTGTGGGGCGCAGCAGGGTGCTCAGGGCAGGGAGTTGGGGGGCGGGGTGCAGGAGGGCTTCAGGCTCTGGCCCGGAGCTGCTTACCTAAAGCGGCTCCGGGGTGGCAGCGGCACACACCGGGGCCAGGGCAGGCTGCCTGCCTGCCTGCCCTGGCCCCGGCCCCACGCCGCTCCGCAAAGCAGCTGGAACCATGTCCCTGTGGCCCCTGGGGGAGGGGGGACGCAGGGCTCCACGCGCTGCTTGCCGCTCCTCCAGGTACCTCCCCCGAAGCTCCCACTGGCCGCGGTTCTCCATTCCCGGCCAATGGGAGCTGCGGGGGGGGGGGGGGGGGGGGGGGGGGGGGGGGGGTGCCTGGAAACCAGGGCAACACAGGGAGCCCTCTCCTCCTCCCCCCGGCCGCAGGGACGTGATGCCAGCCGCTTCAGGGAGCGGCGCGGGGCTCAAGGGGGGCAATCCTGCGGGTGTAGTTTGCCCACCCCTGGCCTGGAGGTAGGCCGGGGGAGGGGGGGCATGGGCCGCTTGGCAGACCGCAGGAAATAGCCCTGCGGGCCGCGTGTTTGAGACCCCTGGTCTAGATGGCAGCCAGTATCAAGCGGAGCGCCCCAAGGGTCGGTCTTCATTAATGATCTGGATGATGGGATGGACTGCACCCTCAGTAAGTTCACGGATGACACTAAACTGGGGGGAGAGGTAGATACGCTGGAGGGTAGAGACAGGGTCCAGAATGACCTAGACAAATTAGAGGATTGGGCTAAAAGAAATCTGATGAGGTTCAACAAGGACAAGTGCAGAGTCCTGCACTTAGGACGGAAGAGTCCCATGCACTTCTACAGGCTGGGGACCGACTGGCTAAGCGGCAGTACTGCAGAAAAGAACCTGGGGATTACAGTGGCTGAGAAGCTGGATATGAGTCAACAGTATGCCCTTGTTGCCAAGAAGGCTAATGGCATATTGGGCTGCATTAGTAGGAGCATTGCCAGCAGATTGAGGGAAGTGATTATTCCCCTCTATTCAACACTAGTGAGGCAACATCTGGAGTATTGCGTCCAATTTTGGGCCCTCCACTACAGAAAGGATGTGGGCAAACTGGAGAGAGTCCAGCAGAGGGCAACACAAATGATTAGGGGGCTGGGGCATATGACTTATGAGGAGAGGCTGAGGGAACAGGGCTTGTTTAGTCTGCACAAGAGAAAAGCGAGGGGGGATTTGATAGCAGCCTTCAACTACCTGAAGGGGGGTTCCAAAGAGGATGGAGCTAGGCCAGGGGTAGGCAACCTATGGCACGGGTGCCAAAGGCGGCACGCGAGCTGATTTTCAGTGGCACTCACACTGCCCGGGTCCTGGCCACCAATCCGGGGGGCTCTGCATTTTAATTTAATTTTAAATTAAGCTTCTTAAACATTTTAAAAACCTTATTTACTTTACATACAACAATAGTTTAGTTATATATTATAGACTTATAGAAAGAGACCTTCTAAAAACGTTAAAATGTATGACTGGCACGCGAAACCTTAAATCAGAGTGAATAAATGAAGACTCGGCACCCCACTTCTGAAAGGTTGCCGACCCCTGAGCTAGGCTGTTCTCAGTGGTGGAAGATGACAGAACAAGAAGCAATGGTCTCAAGTTGCAGTGGGGGAGGTCTAGGTTGGATATTAGGAAACACTATTTCACTAGGAGGGTGGTGAAGCACTGGAATGGGTTACCTAGGGAGGTGTTGGAATCTCCATCCTTAAAGGTTTTTAAGGCCCGGCTTTACACAGCCCCCTGGCTGGGATGATTTAGTTGGGGTTGGTCCTGCTTTGAGCAGGGGGTTGAACTAGATGACCTCCTGAAGTCTCTTCCAACCCTAATCTTCTATGATTCTTCTATGATCCTGAAGGTCAAGATCTGAGAACCAATTCTTTTGATCTAATGAAGGACTTATCGCTGCAAGTGTCACCATTTTGAATTTTTTGTGCCTTCACATAAGTGTTGAGTAACTTCAGATCTAGGATTGTCTCCAACTGCCATTCTTTTTTGGTACCAGGAAGTACCTGGAATAAAAACCCTTTCCTCTGTGCTGCATAGGAACTGGTTCTATAGCATCCAAGCTATAGAAGAGAGTCTGTTTCTTGACGAAGCAAGCTCTTGTGAGAGGGATCCCTGAAGAGATATACCTATCTCATAGAGCTGGAAGCGACCTTGAAAGGTCATCGAGTCCAGTCCCCTGCCTTCACAAGCAGGACCAAGTAGGACCCTGACAGGGTTTTTTTTGTTTTGTTTTTTTGCCCCAGATCCCTAAATGGCCCCCGCAAGGATTGAACTCACAACCCTGGGTTTAGAAGGCCAATGCTCCAACCACTGAGCTATCAGGGAAGGAGGGTTGGTTGGTGGAAGAGTAGTAAAGTGAATGGCTTACCCTGTGGAGATGCTATCCAAAATCTACTTGTCTGTAGTGATCAACTCCAAAACCCGCCTGAAATGGTAAAGGCAGTCACTGAAGGGAGGAAGGCATGTGAATTGTTGCAGCTTGTAAGGACTATGATGGTAATTCAGACCCTCGACAAGCTCATCCAAATTGCTGTTTGGAGGTGGAAGGCTGCAAGATTGAAGGCTGAAAGGTGGCTGGTTTCCTTCTCTTGAATTTCACTCTCTTCTGATGAGGTTCATACAACCTCTGGGAAGTCAAAAATTGGGCAGGATGGGATCGCTGAGCCATCTGGGACTTGCTAAACCTTCTCTTGTAGGCAAGATCACAAGAGAACACAAAGTAACCCTGGAGTCTTTTAAATGTGTGCAGAGATTTGTCCGTGCTGTCCACAAACAGTTTAGACCCACCAAAAGGAAGGTCTTCCACCATATTCTGGACTTCTTTCGGAAATCTGGAGAGCTGAGAGCCAGGAAGCCCTTCTCATAATTTTTTCCTGGGGCTTGGATTTAGCGCGGTGCTGCCTTCCACATTGGTTAACTGCATCAACCACCAAAGAATTAGGAGAGGGATGAGAAAATAAAAACAAACTGTCTTTTGCTGTTTCGTATCTGCCTACATGGAAGAGAACGAAATAGTAGTCAGATAATCTTTACAGGACCCAGAAGAGCCTCCTTGACAGACAAAGCCATGTGGGCAGATGAGGATGAATGCAGGATGTCAAGCTGCTCATGATGAAGTTCTTTAAGCTCCTTGTAGTGGGGTCGCAGACATCCCTCCTCCTCTGGGTCTGAGGGAGGCCACACCACCTCACTACGTCACTGGGATCATGGCCTAGTGTCAGGGGAATTAGCAGAGTAGGCATTATCGTCCCAGCCTTTGTAACAGGGTGGAACCTCAAACAGTCAAGAGACCCTAGGCCCTCAGGCAGGGCTGAGCTAAAGAGCAGTCTGTAGATTCAGGCCTGTACAGCTAACAAGCAGTCTATACGCTCTAACCCTTATGTAGGGGAGGAGCTAGCAAGCAGTCTATGGTGGGGAGGCTGCCACTGCGTCCCAGCCCAGGGCCCTCCCACAACACGCTGACCGGCTGTTAAGCCACCACACCACCAAACTGACATCTGGTTTCCCTGGGCTACTTCCTACCAGAGTCCCGAATCAGGCTCTGTGGTCTCAGGATCCGTCGGAGTACTCAGCCACCAGCAGTCCCACCAGCTCCTCCCCGGCCTTGGTCCTCCCTGGGTCCAGGGTGCCGCCTGGCTCAGTAGCAGGGTCGGCGGGCTGCAGCACATAAAACACATCTGTCTCCTTCCCTGGCTCTGCTCAAATTGAGCTGGGGGCTCCACCTTTTGTACTTCTTGCCCCGCCTCTCAACTTCTGGTGGGAAGGGCGAGCCTGGCCTGATTCCACCCACCCGGGCAGAGAGAGTGGTTCCTCTTCCTCTGGCTCGGAGGGAGGCCACACCGCTTCACTACACTCCTCAAGAGGATTCTGCAAGGTGTCAGCAATTCTCTTCATCAGAATCCTCTTCCTCAAACTCACTATGAAATGGTAGAGCTCCCAGAGAAATCTGTAGTGAAACTGTTGGTACTGGGTGAACTTCCGGAGATTTCGATGTACTGGGTACCGAAAATATGTTGGAGCTCAGCAGTGGAGAATCGGGGTCTCAGATACAGCCAAGACCGATGGAAAACTAAACTTCTGTGGTACCGAGCATGCTGCTGATACACAACTACCTTATCTACTAATATCTATCTGTATATAATATATATGAAAAAAATATTTTTTTAAACTAGGAAGCTAAAGCTTCTAGTACTTACTAACTAATAATGCTAATGCTAAGTACTACTACAAACTAACTACTACAATAAAAAAACCTGGGACACAACTGAGTTCATCTCAACAGGGACAAGTGCCAGAGTTCCATCACAAGCTGAGGCGACTGAGAAGGAACTGAGGGCCGTTCACCCATACAGTGCTATAACAACAATCGTACAGGGCACGAGGCAGACCTGCACACATGCGTGGGCCAAACACACACTACTATCAGAAATCTCCACTCAAAGGTACAGGGGGCGCAAGCGCACCTAGAGTGGAGCACCCATTTTGACAGAATGTACCCTTGCCCTCACCCAACACACTATTGTAATAATCTTTGTACAAAGTATGCCTTGTACAAAGGCACTTGAAAACTCATAATTTGCTGGTCATTATTGCCCTGGTAATATATGTGCGGCAACATTGTATATAAAGTTATAAGAGTTCCCTGTATAACGATAACACATATTCCAAACCACAGCCCTACCCAAGCAGAAGTTGGCCAACAGGTCTGTCCTAAACAAAGGAATGTATGCTCCGCTTAATTTGCATTTAAGCAGTACAGAGAGTCATAGAGCAAGAAGGGGAGACAAAGAAGCTCAAACGATTGGAAAAAACCAGTAGGGAGTATCCTTCCATAGATGCTGTCTCCTGAATCTCAGCTGGAAATGTTTTTGAAGAGGGGGACCGATATTATAAAAAGGAGGGACAAACGCCGGTAGGCACCCTTTCTCTCCCCCTGCCCATCACATTCAAGGCAACTGAAGCCACAAAGGAAGCATTCACTGGATTCTGTGAGAAAGGGTCCTGACCTAGAGGGTTTGGTCACTAAAACTGCTTAAAATATACAGTGAGAAACTTTGCTTGAATCTAATATAGTAAGCATTTTAACTTTATTTTCTTATAACCATTTCTGACTTATGCTTCATTACTTGTACTCAAAATCTCTCTCTCTCTCTCTCTCTGTAGTTAATAAACTTGTTTTACCTAAATCGTTTAAATTGCGTGTTTAAATTGAAGTGTTTGGGAAACTCCATTTGGGGTGGCAAATTGTGTGCACATTATTTCTATTAAAGAAATAATGGACCTTATATAAATTTGTATTGTCCAGGAGAGGGCTGGGCAGTACAGTACATACATTTCTGGTGGAAAATCTAAAATTGGTAGTGTGTTGGGTTCATACTGTAGTTTAACCCAGACTAGTAAAAGCCAAGGTGTGGCTGCCTGGCTGCAGCGCACACAGACATATCTGGGAGTGACTTGCGTGGTGGATGCTGTTTGTAAGCAGTCCAGGCTGGAGGCAACATCAACAAAGCATTGTAAAGGATACCCAGGTTAGAGGGCAGCGGTGACACAGCTACTCATTAGTCTGGATTGTACCCTCGTATGTCACACCCATAAGGACATTACTCAAAGAATAAGCATTTGTTTCCTCAAGGTATATGTATAAGCAGAAGAGCCAGGCCATGTTTTAGCTAATTTTACAAACATGCACAAATAAAACTCAGAATAAGCAGGAGAGATTTTAGTCCAAAGGATAGTTCTTTTTTCAGGAAGTGATTGTAGCACTTTAAAATGTAAGTGCCTTATCATCCATAAGACACAAGGTAATTAGTGTGGCATGACTATACTTCACCTTTAAAAACAAACTGAAGATATTTTTTCTGTGCTGCACCACACTGTCCATTATTGCTGGAGATAGCACAACCCTGCATAGCAAGTTAGTAAAACTCCATTCAGTAATACACAGTGTTTTAGAATTTGATTCAGTGCACAATTGTGAGAGTGAGAGCAAAAGAAATCATGAACTTTTCAAAACTGCCTAATGATCTTTTATTCACCTTAAGCAGGTCAGCCCCGTACAGCACAAACACTGCTTGACCCATGGCTAAAAGGGGGGTTTGTTTTACGCTGACTTCAGTTCTTTGGCCGGTCAACTAACCTAATGCAAGGCTGTGAGAGTGAATGGCTTGAGACCACCAACGCCCATTCTCATTAGACCAAATCTGCTCATTTAACTATTATTCATGAAGCAGGACAGGGGTGTAGGTAAAACGACTGCAATATGCTGAACAAGGAACACATAGCCCGGCCTTGTTTAGTTCTTCAGAAGAGAGGCAGCCATGGCTAAATAGTCCTTTTTTTTTTTTACCCTTCCTCTTTGGTCACATGGCATCAGTGGTGAACCCCTCCTACCTCTTGGAATTCACACTGCTAAACTCAGTGTGCTCTTGCCTTCTACACTATACTCTGTCAAGTGCTGTCTGTGTTTGACAGGCGGTCCTATACAGAGAGCTTTGCCAGGTAGGGGGACAACAGTTAAGGCAAGGAGCTCGCACCAGAGCTTGCAGGGATAGCACTTAATTCTACACTCCTCAAGAGAATGTGTGTGTAATGGTGAATATTTGAAGTGGGGACTACAAAAAAAAGGAGAAAGGAAACTAGTGTGAGAATTCACAAAAGGGCAGAAAAGAGAACAGCAGGAGAGAAAACCTGAGGAATGGAAGTGAAAGGAGATACACAACAGGAGAGGAAAGAAAATGTATGTCTACAGAAGAAAGGACATTGAAAAAATGCAGACAAGATTTAAAAATAAAAAAAGAGAAAATATTGTACGAGTAACAGAGCACTAAATTCTACGGCAAAGATTCATAAAAGCTATAAAAAGGAACAAAAGGGAGTGAAAGAGAAAACCACACACACATTCACAGTCTACATGAAATGTCTACTAAAGCTAAACAGCTTGAAAATTCATCTTTGAGGTCATAGAAAATAATACATGTATGTCCTCTCTTCCCCTCATACCAAGATATAAGCAAATTTGAAAAATATTCTGCACTGAGTACATTTCCTGAATTTTTAACTTAACAAAATACTACTCTCCTTTTAAAAACAGTAACAAAGAGAAATATTTCTCTCTGCATGACTACAGAGATCTCAGGAGTTCTTTGAGCATATCTCAGTGTTTCCCCCAATACATATGTGGCAAGTCCTCCACAGAGTGTTGGCCACCTACCATGCCTTCTGGTGGCTTTTACTGACACCTGTCTGTATGCACCATCAACAAGGAGTCATTAGCCAGCAGCTGCCAAAGTTGTATTCACAGTGAAGGCTGGGAAGGGAAATTAAGAGTGTATGATACTACTCAGCTTCCTTATGCACTGGATGCAGAAGAAAACTGACTCATGCTTGTAAGGGAAAGCGAGTTTCCATCAGCATGAAGTTCAGGAGTGTTTTACAGATGGTAGGGCTGAAGAGGCAAATTTATTGAATGGTGAACAGTGAGGTGGCAAAATATGCAGATTGCAGACACAAAATTATGCAGACACAAAATTACACTAGATAGTTAAGTACAAAGCTGACTGCAAAGAGTTTCAAAAGGATCTCACAAAACTTGGTAACTGGGCAACAAATTGGCTCATGAAATCCAATGCTGCTAAGTACAAAGTAATGTACATTGGAAAAAATAATCCCAACTATACATACAAAATGATTGGGTCTAAATTAGCTGTTCCCATTCAAGAAAGATTTTGGCGTCATCATGGACAGTTCTCTGAAAACATCAGCTCACTGTTCAGCAGCAGTCAAAAATCTTAACAGAATGTTAGGAACCATTAAGAAAGGGATAGAAAAAAAACCAGAAAATATCATAATGCCACTATATAAATCAATGGTACACACATTGAAAACAGCTTCTTGTTGTGTTTACCTCATCTCAAAAAAGATATATTAGAACTGGAAAAGGTGCAGAAAAAGGCAATGAAAATGATCACACGTATGGAACAGTTCCATCTGAGGAGAGATTAAACAGACTGGAATTATTCATTTTAGAAAAGAGACTAAGAGGATACATGATAGAGGTCTATTAAATCAGGAATGGTATGGAAAAAGTGAATAGGGAAGTATTATTTATCCCTTCACGTAACACCAGAACTGGGCGTCACCCAATGAAATTAATAGGCAGCAGGTTTAAAACAAACATAAGGAAGTACTTCACATAAAACACAGTCTGTGGAACTCGTTGCCAGGGGAAGCTGTGAAGGCCAAAAGTATAACTGGGTTCAAACAAGAATTGCATAAGTTCATGGAGGATACATCCATCAGTGGCTATTGGCCAAGATGGTCAGGAACATACCCCCAAGCTCCATGCATCCCTAAACCTCCAACTGCCAGAAGCTGGAACTGGACAACAAGGGATGGATCACTCAATAATTGCCCTGTTCTGTTCATTCCCTCTGAAGCACTTGGCAGTGGCCACTGTCAGACACAGGATACTGGGCTAGGTGGACCACTGGTCTGACCCAGCATCGCCATTCTTATCAACTGCTTACAACTGGGATGGAGAATAGTCAGAGTGAGTAGAGAGACAGAAAGAAGAATGGGAAGAAATAAAGGGAGTGACAATCACATAGTATTCTCACCTAGAGAGAATTGGGAGACACCGAAGTTTAGAGCTGAACCATGAATATACATTTAATAGTTTTATTATGACAGTCTAGTGAACTATTTATCCTTACCAACTGATTTTAAAATTAAGACAAAACAATTCTTAAGGGAAATCCTTCACTTTAAATACCCCATCCTGTCCTAAATCTCTGATGCGTCCTTTGGTGGTACACTCCACACATCTTCACTACTCCACACATCTTCAGCCTGGTTCTTGTCAACCCCTGCTGGCTCTATTTTATCACTCCACCACGCCTACTGAGTGGCAAATGGCAGCTTTCACCTGAGCTCTATCTACTCCAATTATTTCTAGGGAAACTATCAAGACTATAGTTCAGTGGTTCTCAAATTTTGTGTTATGCAAATCCAAGTGTAAGTCCCATTTTCATGAATTAACTATAACAGGGGTTGGGTTCTCAAACTGGGGGTTGGGACCCCTCAGGGGGTCGCGAGGTTATTACATGGGAGATCGCAAGCTGTCAGCCTCCACCCCATACCCCACTTTGGCTTCAGCATTTATAATGGTGTTAAATATATTTAAAAGTGTTTTTAATTTATAAGGGGGGTTGCACTCAGGGGCTTGCTATGTGAAAAGGGGTACCAGTACAAAAGTTTGAGAACCACTGCTCTAGAGGGCAAATGACTGCATCACATTTTGTTTCTTTCCACAAACTAAGTACTCAAAAACAATAAAAGTAAAATATGGTAACAATATGTTAAAGAGAGATCCAATTATTATATTATTCTATAATGTTTCTCTAAACAAAAGTTTAATGTTATAATAATTATCATTTGTCTCCAAGTTACACAGTAATGATTTGTAAACATGTTAAAACTTCCTAAATAAATAGATAAAAAATAAAATTCAATATCTAGTGTTCATACAACTTTCAGGTTGAGAATTCAACCACTTAAAATTCAGGACGTTCCGACAAAGACATGCACATACAGTATGTAACTTTTCTTATTCCCATTTTCCTTGTTAAATACCGTCCTTAATCTGTATCATAAAATATACCAAACACATAATATGCACATAGAAAGATCTTTAATTTTTGGAACTTCTGCCTTTTAAGTACTTGATTTTTTGAGTGTAATGTTGTATTTACATTTGCGAAACAGGGTGACCTGCCCCTTTAAGGACCAGAGGCCTGGAGCCAGACAGGCCCATACAATTAGCAGTGCGCCACACCTAGGATGGGGTTTAATTAATAGAACCAGTTGGCTATGGAGGAATTGATTCTCCTATAAAAAGCAGCAGAAAGCAGCACCACAGAGTCTGTTGGGAGTGAGTAGACTCCAGCAGGAACACTGAGTTTTCGGGGAAAAGGGCTTCAGACAGGAAAGGCTTGGGACACCCCCAGCAGAAAAACTGGGAGCATG
The DNA here is from genome assembly GCA_003942145.1 of Platysternon megacephalum. Taxonomy (NCBI): domain Eukaryota; kingdom Metazoa; phylum Chordata; order Testudines; family Platysternidae; genus Platysternon; species Platysternon megacephalum. The sequence continues at coordinate 713,161 of QXTE01000279.1, forward strand.
GACCTGATGGAGATTTGAGAATTTTTATTTTGAATATCACAGAATCATAGAAATGTAGGGCTGGAAGGGACCTCAAGAAGTCATCCAGTCGAGCCCCATGAGCTGTGGCAGGACCCAGTAAACCTAGACAATTTCTGGCAGGTATTTATCCAGTCTTTTCTTAAAAACCTCCAATGATGGGGATTCCACAACCTCCCATGGAAGTCTATTCCAGAACTTAACTACCCATATAGATAGAAAGTTTTCCCCAATATCTAACTTTCATCTCCCTTGCTGCAGATTAAGCCCATTATCTTTTGTCCTAATATCAGTGGGACAAGAGTGGTTATGTTAATAAATCCAGCCCCAGAGAGGGGTTGCTGAATTTAAAAGTTTAGTTTTGGTAATTTGATCAAGAGAGCCCTGAAAAGTGGGGAAACTGAGGCAGGGCCAGTGCAGTGGGATCTGAGGCCAGAATGGGTGCTCAGGTAGCAGCCAGTTTATTTACATGTATGCTTGTGTATACACATACTTTAAATATAGTATCTATAAATATACTTAGCAATCAGCCTCCCTTTTTGCTTAATCAAATTACATTTAAAAAACTCAGAAATCATTAGGTAAAATTCTGAATTTCAAAGATGCACAAGAAATAAATACAATACTGTATTTATTAATCACACTGGGATTTAAAATTTGCTAGCTAGTTTGACAAGACACGTTTAAGCAACTGATTAAACAGAAGTTACCAGATAACACAAACCACATGGAAGATATGTTTTGGGGATTTTTTTTTAAAGCAACATGCAATTTCTCAGACCTTGAAGGCTTACATTAATTTCATAAACTTTCCTCTTAGCTCAACCTTTTGGCTTGAAGGCAGTTCTGTATACCCTGCAGTTACTTTTAAATATCCCTCTTCTAAGTCTGCCTGAAGCCCAAGTTTTCACTAGTGGTATTTCTACACAGCTCTTGGAACTGTGCTTCCCAGCATAGGTAGACAGATGCACTTTAGCTCTGCTCAACCTACTGTGGTAAAAATAATTCAGTGTGGCTGACCATGATGGCATGAGCAGTGGCTCAGGCTAGCCACCTGAATACAATCCCGCCCAACCTCATGAGTTTTGTACTCAGGCAGCTAGCCCGAGCACAGTCCATGCCACCACAGCCACAATGCTATTTTTACTGCGCTAGCTAGTGCATGTCTGTCTCTACTTGCACTGGAAAGCGCCCTCCCAGCTATTGTGTAGACATACCCAAGAACGTTAACTCAAGAGATTTCTGCCTCTATTGAGATTTAGGTTATGTCTACACTACATCTTATGTCAGTATAATTTATGTCACTTTGGGGAGGGTGACATAACTGTAAACTCTCTAGTTCAGTGGTGCCCTTAAAAGTTTGAGATTTGGTAAATCATAGGAATTAAAGAAAAGACCTATTAGATCAATGAGTCTGTTCCCCTGTAACTTCAGGAGGAATTCTCTCAAATAGAAGATGCATCATTAGTTTCCAGTAGAGGCCACAATGAGATAAACTTCACAAAAGTAAAAAAAGTCACAGTCCAGATTTTAAACTGAGTCTAGACTCTCATTTACCAAGACATTAAAAAACTGAATTATGTAATCTCAGTAGTGAGTTCAGTCCCTCGAATGACTTAATACTGGAACAGCAATAAAACAGATTCACCTTTGAATGCATTTGAGAGGAAGCCTCTGATGTTAAAGCAAAAGTGAGAGCTGGCATATTTTAAGAGTGAAAAGTAGTGGTATAGAATCAATGCACATTCTCATCAAGAGTTCCAACCAACCTGTTATTTTGAAAGCAGCAAAGCTAACAACTGCATATAAAACAATATTAATTACATGAGAATAGCATCAGTAGGCAGTTTCTACCTTTCCTTCTTCATGGAGAGAAATATACGAGACTATAAAATGGTGGCTAATCTAGTTGTTTGCAGAAATATGAGCATTAACGCCACCTTTAAAATCAAGATATTAGGAGCTATAAACATTCAAATCCAGAGAATATCTGCAGACAAAGAATATATCATCATTTGAGGAGAAATCCTCCCCTATTTGGTCTCTAGAGCCACAAATGTGAATAAAAGATGTCCCTGCCTCAACGAGTGTAGAACTGATGTCAAACAACAGGTAACAGAGTTGGCTAGGCAACGGGGATGGGAGGACAAGTGCTAAGAGATATTATGCAGTTGCTGTTGTTATTGATAACTGCATCATGAGTACTGATTTTTAAAAGTGTACCTCATCTTCCTAAAACATGCACATGCATGGATGTGCATACCCCAGCTTACACATGAAGTTACTAAAAGGGTTTGTAGGCCTTGCAGAAGCATATTTTGTGGTGAGACTTGAAAATGGCATGGGTAGAAGCATGGTAGGCAGGATCAGGAAAGGGGCTGCAGGCACTGAGGCTGTATGGAAGAAGACACAAAAGTGCAAGTGAGAAGAGTGTGGTCAGCTCTACAGTTTGGGTGAAGTAGAAATTAAAAGACAAAGGCAAACAGTAGACAAAGCACACATTCTAAACTGGGTAGGGCCTTGAAGCCTCGGATAAGGAGCTTAAATCTGATATGGAAGATGATGGACTGATCAAAATCCAGGATAACCCAATTAATGTGGTAAGAAGCTACAGCAATCCCATAATGGCACTGTAAAGAGAGGAGTAGGAGCAGGAGCCATAACTAAACTAAGGGTACGTCTACACTACCCGCCGGATCAGCGGGTAGCGATCGATCTATCGGAGATCAATTTATCGCGTGTAGTGTAGACGCGATAAATCGATCCCCGATCGCTCTCCCGTCGACTGCTGAACTCTAGCAGTGCGAGAGGCGGGAGCAAAGCCGACAGGGGAGCCGCGGCCGTCGATCCAGCGCCGCGAGGACGCCAAGTAAGTAATTTTAATTCACTCTAAGATACACAACTTCAGCTACGCTATTCTCGTAGCTGAAGTTGTGTATCTTAGATCGATCCTCCCCCCCCCCAGTGTAGACCAGGCCTCAGTCTTTCCAACATCCACAGCAAAGGACCATAGAGCAAACAGGAGAGAACCTCACACTTTGAGACCAGCAAAATATTATGGTTCCTTGGATGGAGCTCACCAACTCAGGCCTATGGAAGTGAGGTGCAGAAATTAAACCACTGTATATAATAAAAAATAAAAACCACAGTTTTAGACTCTGCCAAGTTGCATGTTACCCCAGAGGGATAGATTCATTTTCTGAGATGTAATTCCCCTTATCTACTTCGATTTTATTTTGTACATTCAAATGTAAATCCTAAGTCAGACACTATGAAAGGTTAACAAGGACACTGCCAAGTATGAATCATTTAAGACTGCTGCTGCAAGATTCATCCCAGGCACCTTGAGTGAGCAATTCTGACCCAACATCCCTTGGGGGAATAAATAGTTTAACAGTTTTAGTACCGTCCATTGGAGGATCTCGAAGTGCTTTAGACACTAGTGAATTAAGCCTGAGCTAGGTGTTATGTCCACCATTTTACGGATAGAAGAATTGAGGCAGAGTGATTAAACTGACTTGACCAAGATAATTCAAGTCTTCAGAAGAGGCGGAAATAGAAATCCAGTCTCCTGAATTCCTGTCCTTTGTTTAAGTCCATCATTCTCCCCTTTATCTACAAGTGATTGGTAGTAAACCTATAGACATTAGATGCAGGAAGTGTTATTAGATATTGGACACTAGTAGCACTACTAGACTATCAGTAATTAAATGTAACAGCACTAGGGGTAAGGACTCATATGAAAATACCAAAGAATCTTTACAAAAAATCCAAACTGAAGTAAATGAACTACCAAGGTACATACAGAAGCTCTCCAACTTAGGCAAGCGTTCCGTTCCGGAACGCCTTGCATAAGTCAAATTTTGCGTAAGTCGAGAACGTATCTCCAACAATTACGCAAAAAAAAAAAAAAAGTTTACGGAACTTTTTCCGTAAGTCCAGACTTCCATAAGTCGGGTTTGCGTAACACGGGGAGCGTCTGTACTACATTTCATGTTGCTTTCATCACTTCTCGTTCACACCTCTAATTTATATGCAGCCTCAACTATTGTAAGTGCTCTAAAATCCAAACAGTTAATCAGATTGATTTGAAATGTCACGCCTCATGGAGGCATGGGACAGTGTTAGTGATCCAAATTTGAGATAATTTGACTGAGGGGTTCCCAAGTTGCAGGCCCTCCCCCCCCCCGCTAAAAAACACTGGTTTTCTTCTGCCACCTTGTAATGTTAAACAGAGGTATAATGTACCTTTCCCCCCTTTTTGTCCTTTAATAATGTTAGATGGAATCCTGTAGGTGAGAGTGAATGGGTTGTAAAAGGGAGGTGAAGAGCTTGTATATTTCAGCAACTGTTGTGTTGTCAGAGTTAAGGTATATGTGTTCACAAGGCATATTGGGGCATTACTGAAGAACTGCAAAGTTAAGGTTAACTTTATGTACAAGTTATTTAAAGTAACGCATTACAGGTGTTCCTTGACCTTCCTCTGGAGCATCTGTAGGAAACAGGATATCATAGCACAAGGTTCTCAAACTGGGGGTTGGGACCCCTCAGGGGGTTGTGAGGTTATTACATGGGAAGTCGCAAGCTGTCAGCCTCCAGCCAAACCTTGCTTTGCCTCCAGCATTTATAATGGAATTAAATATATAAAAAATTGTTTTTAATTTATAAGAGGGGTCGCACTGAGGCTTGCTATGTAAAGGGGTCACTAGTACAAAAGTTTGAGAACCACTGTCATAGCAGATGAACCAGAGGTCTTATCTGGTATGGCAAATCCTGTGCTCCTATTTTCAGCTCCTTGCACATCATTTATTGCCCTTCACAGCATCAGAGAAAAGGGCCGGGAAAGGAGGAATGTGGCAGAGCTGAGCATCCATGTCTCTGGGTTAAAACACTGCTGTACTCTTCCCCCTCACCTCCATATGCGCTGTTTCAGAAAAGCAAGAAATATCCACTACTTAGTTAAAAAATTAAAACACAATCAGCCCCAAAGAACTTGTCATTTAGTTTATTTGGAGGCTTGGCTAATTTAATTTTTTCCTTCCTTTTTGTAGTCCACATAGCTTAGTACCCAGCACTAGGCAAGGAGGAGGCAGCCGCAGCTCCTACTAAACACAGAAGGGGCTCCTGCCATTTCAAACTGTCCCAGGAACTTGAAGGAGACACGGAGGGAGAGAAAGTATTTGGTAGCCTGATCTCCTCTGCTCCCCACAAAAAATAAATGGAAGCTGGGGTTGCACACAGGAATTGGCTTGGGGTAGGTGTGTGGGGTAAACAAAAAGAAACTGGATATGGAGTGGGAAGTGCATCTTACAGACAGTGAAGCCCACTCAGTTCTTTCCTGCTGCCCCAGCCTGTATCAGCTGGCCTGGCAGTCACGCTTTATCTTCCCCCTGTAAGCCTCTGATTTGTTGCCACAAAGGATCCCTTCTTTCACCCAGAGTGCAGGGACAAAACCACTGTCCTGACAGAGGACCATGATAGTGCGAAGGGGTCAGAAAAAAAGTTCAAGGAGTCCAGTAGCACCTTAAAGACTAGCAAATTTATTTGGGCATGAGCTTTCGTGGATAAAAAACCACTTCTTCAGATGCATGGAGTGAAAATTACAGATGCAGGCATTATATGATGACACATGAAGAGAAGGGAGTTACCTCACAAGTGGAGAACCAGTGTTGGCAGGGCCAATTCGATCAGGGTGGATGTAGTCCACTCCCAATAATAGATGAGGAGGTGTCAATTCCAGGAGAGGAAAAGCTGGTTTTGTAAAAAAAGTTGATGCTCTCTTCTATCAGCAGTTCAAAAAAACTTTGGAAGAAAGCTTTAAGACAACCTACTATAATCTCTGCAGGAGCAGCAGGAGGTGGCTCAATGTTTGAGCAGGCAGCTTCATTGTCTATTCACTGTCCCCAACCCAAGTGCACATTTTCTTCACCAGCTTAATATTTAGGATGGTGGAAGTGGGAAAGCACATATGCTTCCCTCCTGCTATACCCAGGGCATCAAATGCCTATAGGCTGCTGGTGCAGTTTGAAGCAAAAGGAAAAAAGTTAGTCTGAGGACAGGCCCCAAAATTAGATGAATTACAATTTAACTGTGTTCCTGTGTGTGTGGAAGGGGATGGGAGGTGGAAGAGTTAAAACTTTAAATGGACTTACATCTGTATAAAGGTGGAGCCTTGCTGCAAAAGGAAACTGGCTAGAGTATTACTCACTCCCCCCTTCTAGCCAAAGGATGAGGAAATAGTTTGATGCCAAAGGAAACTGAATAATTTCTGTTCAGGTTCCCTCTGCAAGCTCTTTTAATGCTGAACCTGGTCAAAAGGAGAGAGGCATAGAAGGAAGATACAGGGGCAAAAGGAAAAGGGCAAATAAATAAAAATGGAATAAAACAGAATGAAGATAGTTATAGAAAAGACAGAAAAAATAATGAGGGACAGAGTGTGCTGGAAGCTCTGGTAGAGCCTCCCCATTTCCACCCTTGGACTGCTGTTAGATTTGAGAAAATTCAGATATACACAATATTTAATGTTAACCTATAAGGAAAAAGAAAAAGTGATAATCACTTACTATACAGAGCCTTCAGCTCTAAGTTCTTTAATGCTCTGTCTACAACATGACCTCAAATTCCTTTCTTCCATCTCTATACTTGTTCCCCCCCACCCCACCCCCATCTGGAATCTTTTCTCTGCACCTGACAAACTGCTCTTAGCAACCACTTATGGCCAAATTTTAAGCACCTATGTTCCATCCTCATCCTTCTCAAACTCTCAGCTGCCTTAGACTCCTCTGATCAAGGCCTCCAACCTGAAGGCTTGTGAAAGCCAAGGGAGAACAATTCCTTCACTTGGTTCTCCTACTACTTCTCTGGTCACGCCTGAAGCAACTCTTTTGGTGGATCCTTCTTATTCTCTCTTTTGAAGGACCATGCCTCTCTCTCTCAAGACACCATCTCCTCCATCCACATGACTCCAACTATGAGCTCTCTGACCTGTCTCCCTCCAGCCAATCCCCAATCTCAGCCAGTTTCTTTGACATCACCTCCGGAATCTCATTGTTAAGGCCCTACTCGAATCGTGGGATGATTGTCAAATGATTGCGGCTGAGTTGCAGACAAGACATGGAAAATCGCAGAAAAGTAATAATGGGCCTTTATTAATTGTGGTAATTTGGAAAAGCCAAAGAAGACCTATTTGTTTAAGAAAAATTTGCTGGAACAAAATAAACACTCAAGTATTATGTTATGCCTGCTAATTTTTTTCTGATAACCAGACATTTTGCTGCAACTATATTACAGTCATTAATACCCAGAGCTGCCAGCGGGACCCCCGGCCGCCAGCGGCCCAGGTCTGTCAGCCAGGACTCATGTTGTCAGCACCGTGCACGGCAGGGCTCCCGCTGTCAGCCCCTGGGCTGACAAAACTGTGGTGGAAGCCTAATGCTGTGGAATCCGCAATATCGTGAATTAAGTAGGGCCTTACTCACTGTCAATTTAAATTGAATGTATACAGTTTCTAGCGCAAGGTGTGGGAATCCAGATCATGGCCTTTTGGCCCTACCATAACACAAATAACAGGGAGCCAACTTCAGGAATATTTTATAATCCAAGCTGCCTCAGATTTGCACCACAGAAGATCAAAGAGAAATTTCACTGAATAGAGAGCCTGGTATTTTTGAGTATCTGCATCACCGTCCCAGTTGTGCTAGGTGCTGTACAAACAAAGACAGACTGTTCCTATCCCAACAAGTTTACAATCTATGAGGAAGAGAAACATACAAAGAATAGGAAAGGGAGACAATCTCATAATATACAAATGTATATACATTGAGGTTTTTTAAAGATATTTTTAGTTTCTTAAATAAGTGCCTATGAACTTTCGTCCTATTTGCCTAGCTATTAAACATTGCCTGATTTCTTGGAGAACATGTGGCAGAAATGGTTCTGGAATAAGTCATTTACACAACAGCAGTAACTTTAGTTGAATTTGACTGGAAAAAACAACAAAAGCCTCCCACCCTCAAAAAATAAAATAAAACACCAACCTACAAAACTCATCAGGTAGGTTTTTCCATCCTATCAACTCCATTTCCCTTCCTCAGCCCTCTAATGTCTGTATTTCTAACTAATAGATGGTAATCCGTGTTCTTTGAAAATTTCTGGAGTCTGTCAAATCCACCATGCTATGCTAGCTTTCAACCATAGGTGCACCCAAAAACACTGATCTGAATTTTGAAAAACCACCAACATTTTTACAAATTTTAGCATTGCAGAACCTGCAGTTAAAATGTTTGAATCCATTCTTGTTTTCCATTTCTATTCTTAAAAAAAAAAAGATAACTTTCAGAATAAAACAGCTACTCGGTAGAAGTCAATAATCAGGAAGTGTTGTATTTCAGTTCCCAAGTAGTATTTAACCCAATAGTTTTTAATGCCAAATATGACTGTTGTTCTCATTTTAAAGTGTTTAGCAACCATTCCATAGAAGAATTGCCTGTCAGAATGATCACATTAAAACAAAATTATCACATGAGTATGGTTTTGGTTTGCTGGGGTTTAAAAAACCTTAAAATTACTAAAACATTTTCATGAAATTAAGATCAGTATGAAACTGGCAGGGTGGATTTGATTTAAATCATGATTTAAATCACTAGTCAGGAAGACTCGATTTAATCATGGTTTTCTACATAAAAGTGCATTCTTGTTGGTTGTTATAAGCTTAATACATATTCTTCACAACTCAGATGTAGGTTTCATTTTTAGAAGGTACAAACTATACATTTTTAAACAGAGATTTATTTTGAAAACTATTCAGATTAGTTTTACAGCTATATCAGAAAATGAATGATTGTTTGGTTATTTCATTTACCAAAGATAATTGAAGCAGATATTTATGAAGTCATTGGGAGGTGAACTAGCTCCAATTCAACAGGTTAATCATTAATATTTGGAGGATTTTCTTGCCATGTTGTATGAGGAGGAGAACATCACCAGACTTTTTTTCAATAGCAAACATATAATATTTTAACAAAACAAGCATATGTCCCTCGCTTCTCACATCTATCTCCAGACTTCTCCTTGTCCAGATCTATTCCGCCCCCAACAATCTTCTATTCACTGAACTTTTTGAAACTTTGCACTTTTAGAGAGAGGTAAGGGATTGACTCTGCGTACACAAATCTGCAGAGGGACAATAGAGTTGAGGTCTGTTATTTCTCACCTCTCTATATTTATTTATTTAAAAACATTTTTGCTGTTAACAAGCATGTTAAACTGTGGATTTGTGTCTCCAGAGATGAGAACTGCAAAACTAAGCATCTCTGATGGTATCTTCTAGACTGAGCACTGAGTCCCATTGGGTAGATAGAAAGATTAACCTAAATAATCTATACAGAAGCCCCTGAAACTCCATAAGATTGGGTCCCTAATCCATGAACTATTGGAACTCATTTACAAAACTTTTCTTAACATTAATATATTGTCTAATTCTAGAATTAGAATTTATAATCCCTATTCCATGATGAGATATCTTTGAGCTATCATGTATTTTAATTAAAACTATCTTTACATAGGTTTTTTTCCTCAAAAAGCATTTTATCAAAAAAATCCGATTTAAATAAAAAAAGTCCTATTTTTATTTTAAAAAAAAAATCATTGATTTTTATCCACCCTGGAAACTGGTATGATAATATCCCCCTATGGCATTTGAAATACAAACACCAACCTCATGCTAGTGCAAAATAACTAAAAAGTGATATGGACTAGAAACTGCCTACAGAAAAAAGTGAAACTATTTGATTTTCATTGTCCTTGCTATGTGAAATGCAAAAAGTAAACAACCAGCATAAATGATGAGAAAAATTCAAATGTTTAAGTTTTCACTTTTAATATTTGAAGAGTGTTATTTGTAATAAAGATAAAGATTTTTTTAAGTGTGATTTCTAACCTGACAATGTCCCTTTGATATACTGCAGAATCTTTAAAAATATTTTTCTTCTTTTCACATTCTGGGTATATTTTGAAATATGATGATATGGAGCTTCTATAAGAAATACTCAATGTCTTTTTAAGGGTCAAAGTTTTCCTAAGTTTGAGACAAGAGATATTCTGACTGGAGAGTTACAAATTTACAAGATTTGAATATTCAGTTTTGAGAGCAAAATATTAGCCTATTTACAGCAAATAATATACTGTGAAATATATCTAATAATTTTAATGTTTAAAGAGTAACTGCCAATAGCTCTTAATGAAAATAAACAGTGTACTTTTAAAAATATTTGGAGGATATAGAATGTTTGCTGTTATTGGGAAAAGGCGTTTCCATTAATTCTAAAGGAATGTGAAAGGAGTTAGAACATCCTATATCTCCAATCTGTATGCTACACTATATCAAATATAGTGCTGCCATGTAAAGCAGCGACTGGAAAACTAGGAAAAAGTATTGAGTTTTTTATGTTGTTTTTGCAACATATAAAATATGTTTTATTCGTTTTGCCGAGATGCACAATTACTGGAAATAGCTTCAAATCAAATAGAAGCTGTCAAACCACAGTCCATTACTAGCTCCAGAAGTGTAATTTTTGCATAGTATCCAGAAACACTGTTGCTTCAACAAATCTCTTAGAGCTTGGTAGAAATTACAATACCAAGAAAGTCAACTGTTCGGGTATTAGTCATCAGAAGTTGGAAATATAATGGTTTACCACAGAAAGAGCTTTTAATACTACTTGACAGATACTTTGAAACAGACTTATTACAACTACCTTAGGCCTGGTCTACACTAGGGGGGGGGATCGATCTAAGATATGCAACTTCAGCTACGAGAATAGCGTAGCTGAAGTCGACGTAACTTGGATCGAATTAAAATTACTTACTTCGCGTCCTCGCGGCGCTGGATCGACGGCCGCGGCTCTCCCGTCAACTTTACTTCCGCCTTTCGCACTGCTGGAGTTCAGCAGCCGACGGGAGAGCGATCGGGGATCGATTTATCGCATCTACACTACACGCGATAAATCGATCCCCGATAATTCGATCGCTACCCGCCGATCCGGCGGGTAGTGCATACGTAGCCTTAAACACTTACAGTATATATTCAAAATGTTACATTACTGCTATATAAGGATCTTTTATTCTGAAATAGTGTGCATTTCAGATAGTTAGTTTACAGACTGACACAATCAACCACACATGTTCAGTACTTTTAAAGATACCTAGGGTTTAATAAAGCTCACAGCTTTTGAAAAGAAGCATTATGCTGTTTTATTTGCAATTCTTTGTGTGCATTTTATCTTTTCCAAAAAGTCTGAAGAAAGAATAACAATCCAAAGCCATGTTCTACCAAGACTGGATTTAAAATACATGTAAGATAAATCCTTACATGAAAGCAAACATTTTAAAAAACACTAGTTTTCCTCGCTCTTCACATTTTCAATCTTTAGATGACCAATACCATTTACAACCATGTAAATTAGAGAAAATAGTTTCTCTATTGTTGTATATTTGCCAGACACCTCACAATACAGACAGTGACACTTGCCCCAATTCTGCAAATTTAAGTGGGACTATTCACAGAGCATAACGTTAAACAGACACATACATCATGCAGGATCAGAGCCACAATCCTGGCTCCAAAAAGTTTAAAAGCTGTACCCCTAGTCCTGCACCTGGATTCATGATGGGACAAGGCTTCAACCCCACAGATCCAATGCAGAATCAGGGCTTAATTTCAGACATGAAGCAAGGGGAGAGGGATAACAAAGAAGTAAGAAGGGATATGGAGAAGGATGGACAGGGGCAAACAACATCAATATGATTAAAGTTATTCATTAAACCATGGGTTTCAGAGTTTAATACTTAAGGCACTGCTTCTGCAAAATGATTCACACAAGTGCACCTTGATCTCAATGAGGCTCCGTGCAGTCACAGCATAGAGCCTCAAGGTGGTTCAGCTTTGCTCGATAAAGAACTTTATTGTTTAGTATCCTGTAGACTGAGAACACTGTATACAGGCAACACAAGGGTGAAAGAATGCAAATTAAGAGACACCATAGTGCAAGCTTACTTTTAAACTAAGTGAATATTGTAATTAAACATATTAGTCCCATTGATGAAAAATATGAATCCCCAAACACTCTGCCTTCTGTTGAACTTTTTATTTCAACTCATTTACTATAGCACTGCCATTATCCTGGTCACATTGCCAAAAACCCAGCTACAGGCTGACTGCAAGGCTTTGACATTGGTGTTAAGGCCCACAGGATATATTCTGCTTTCAGAACATTTAAATAAGAAACACTGCAAACTACACAGTTATGGAGCCACACAGTCTTTCAGTTAGGAGGGAACAGGAGAAGCTAAAAAAGGACTAAAGCAAAGAAAATTATGTAGTCCAATATTGCAAAGTTAGGAAAACAGAAAGGAGGCAAGAGTCGACTATGTACAAAGTATTGTGCTTTAAAATGAGTCCCCTGGGATTGGCAGAAAAAATGGGTATTGTTACAATGGTGCATTTCTGACTGTATCCTGACTTCAGGTTTGTATCAGATTTAAAAACAAAAATCCTGGGAAGCGCAAGTGGCAACTACTCCACTTGCTCTGGTGCTAGGTAGATAAATAAAAAAAGACATGCTCCTCGATGCACAATTCCCCTTCTTCATTCACCCTTTACTTCATAATCTACTAGTGTGTGCGTGTGTGAGAGCGACACCAACGAGCCTCTTCTCCTTCCTCTCAGATCAAACACCCGGCTCCTCAGCGAGCACAACAGATCACCACACAGAAAAGAAATCTCAACCACGTCCCCCGGCCCCCAAGCTGGATGAGAAAACCGCAGATTTACCAGCGGCCCGGCGGAAGGGGCAGCCCCGCTCTAGCCACGGCCCCCCTCCTCCCCCTTTCCCTTTGTTTACTCTGCGGGCTAGTCACCCCCATGTGAACGCGCCAGCCCCGAGCCCCGTCCCACCACATCCGGTGGGGGTGACGAACCCCACCTTGCCGCCGCACACGAACCGCCACGGCTCGCAGGAGGGGGCGGGCGCGGTCTGCCCCTCTCCCCACGAAGGAGAGAGGGCGGGTGGCTAGGTAGGGATCTGAACGGCAACCTCGCCTGCTCCTTCCCACCCGCAGCGGGGGCGGCACCACCCGCTCGACGACCCCCCACCCCCCCGAAAAGGCCGTTGACAGACCACTGCACCCTCCAGGCCGCCCCCACCCAGCCCGCGTCTGAGCGCACAGCGCTAGCTGTTCCCTCCGCCACACGAGGGCTCCCCTCCACAGACACGCGGGGGACGGGAGGGCTCGTCCCCACAAGGTACAGCCGCTGTAGGGCTTCTCCCCCTCCCGAGGGGCGGGGGTGTCTCACCTCCCCGGGGGCGGGGAAAGGAGGCGGACACGGCGGTGCCTCTCGCCAGGGGAGACACCCCCTTCCCCATTACATAAGTTGGGGCCATTCTGCCTCACTTTCCCTGCCCCCCTCCGGCCAGCCCCGGCCGCGGGGACTCACCGGCCTGAGTCTCCGTCCGGCGGAGCGCGAGGTCTCGCGGGGAGCTGGGGGGAGGGGAGGAGAGAGACGCCGCGAAGTTGAATCGTCTCCGTCCGCCGCTTCTGCCGAGGGCCCCGACCGGCTCCCGTCCCTCCCCGCTGCGTGTGTCTGTCCCGGCCACTCCAGGCCGCTCCCCCTCCCTCCCGGCGCGCTGCACCATGGGATACGCCGCTGCCCCCTCTCGCTGCCAGCCTGCTTCACTCCCCGCACGAATGGCTGCGAAGGGAAGGGACCGGTGCGCCCGCCCGGCCTCGGGGGCGGAGTGTCCCCTCGGATCCACACGGGACCAGCCCCCACGCGCGGGGCCCAGCCACAGCCGTGCCACCCCCCTCCGATCCGCAGGGGGCCCAGCCCTCCCAGCCTCGGGGCCACCCCCCTCAGATCCACAGGGGGCCCAGCCTCGGGGCCACCCCCCTCAGATCCACAGGGGGCCAGCCCCCCTCAGATCCGCAGGGGGCCCAGCCCTCCCAGTCTCGGGGCCACCCCCCTCAGATCCACAGGGGGCCAGCCCCCCTCAGATCTGCGCGGGGACCAGCCCTCACAGCCACAGCCAGGCCACCCCCCTCAGATCTACAGGGGGCTCAGCCCTCCCAGCCTCGGGGCCACCCCATCAGATGTGCAGGGGTCCCAGCCCTCAGAGCCTCGGGCCACCCCCTCAGATCTGCAGGGGGACCAGCCCTCCCAGCCTCCGGGGGGTGCGGGGGCGTACCCCCCTCAGATCCTCCTGATGGTCAGTCCTCCCAGCCTCAGGAAGGAAGCAGCTCTACACTCAAATCCAGTGACCAACCCTCCCAGCCTCAGGTGAACTGCCTTCTCAAATACCCCAAGGGTCTGGGGCTCAAACCAGACAACCCCATTCTTAACCTAAAAGGGGCCTGGCCCGGGCTCAGAGAGCAAACCACTACCAGCCCCAACCCTCAGGTAGACCATACCCATTCCCAGCTGCTTTGCTGAAGAGGAATAGGCAGCCAACCTCCTCTCACAGCCTTCAAGGACCAGCCCTCCCTCTCAAAACTTCATTTGGAGGAACCAGTCTTCCTTCCCTCCCTGTGAGGGAATCAGGGCTGGTAGAAGATGGAATTTATTAGGAGAAAAGGGAAATGTAACCCATTGTTCCCCAAACTCTCTTCTCCCCTACCAAATCTCAACTGCAGGGAGTGTATTCTACCTCCACACATTCACAGCCTTTTCTCTCTTTCTGTTGGTCTGAGGGTTTCTGTAGTGGTCACTTAAGTAGTACACACCACACATTTAACTCACTTTGCAGCTTTCCTGGGATTTCTTTCATCCCTGCACATCTCCCAGGTGGCAAGCTTTACCTCTCTCTGCAGTTTCAAAACTAGGATACCCACCTTAAAAAAAATCTATCCAACTTAGTTATTATATGGCTCCCAGTAGTACCAGTACCATAGTATCTGAGTGACTCACAATGTTTAATGTACTTATTCTCACAACATCCCTGTGAGGTATGGAAGTACTATCATCCCTGTTTTAGGTGTGGGGAACTGAGACACAGAGAGACTAAATGACTTGCTCAAGATCACACAAGAAGTCTGTGACAGAGCAGAGAATTTAACCCCTGTTCAATGGATACCAGTCTAACATCCCTTTCTTTTGGATCGTTGTTCCTGTCCACACCAGCTAATGGACAGCTGTACAATAAGGTAAGGACAGGCCTTATGTATAAACAGCTGCACCTCACAAAATTTTTGTGGTACAAACTCCTCAGACTTTTTGGTCAGGTACCATTGTGAGAGGATTGGTATAAAATCCTAGACGAATAGAGATGTTTTGATTATTGAGAAACTATAATTTACAATATAATCCATGTAGATTTAATACTGGATGTGGAATAATTAGGCACCAAGTGTTATAAGTTATTTGTATCATTGTAGTACCTAGAAGCCCAAGTCATGGAGCAGGATCCTATTTTGCTAGGCAGTGTACAAATACAGAACAAAAACATGGTCTTTTGCCCCCAAAGAGCTTGCAACCTAAGTATAAAACAAGGGATAACAGATAGATACAGACAATTGGGGAGTACAAGGAAACAATGAGACAATATTGGTCAGCATAATAGGCAGTGGTTTCAGCATACCAGCAGCCTTACTATGGTTATGGTTTTTGCAGGCATGATGGCAAAGGGTTTTAAGGAGGGATTTTAAAGAGAAAAATTAAGGGGCTTTGTGAAAATTTACAGGGAACTCCTACCAAGCGAGAGGGGCAGTATAGGAGAAAGCACAAAGGTGCTTGTTTGAAAATTTAATAAGTGGGTGATGGAGGCTGGCATCATGTGCCAATCAGAGGTGAGAGTCAACAGCTCAATAAGAGCAGCAAAGAATCCTGTGGCACCTTATAGACTAACAGATGTTTTGCAGCATGAGCTTTCGTGGGTGAATACCCACTTCTTCGGATGCAAGTAGTGGAAATCTCCAGGGGCAGGTATATATATGCAGCTCAATAGTGGTTGGAGATGGTAGGTGGGGTGGGGATAAGCTTCAAAGGGCTTTGAAAATAAAAACAGGTAGTTTATGTTTGATGCAATAGAAAAGGGGGAGCCAGCAGATGGATGCAAAGGGATGACATTGTTAAAGTGATGGGTTAGGAGAATGTTCTCTGCAGAAGCATCTGGAATGGATTTCAGTGGGGCAAGATTATATTTGTCAAGGCCAAAGAAAAGGATGTTGTGGCAATAAAGGTGCTAGATGATGAGAGCCTCGACGAGATATGTAGCTGGATAGAAAAAGCCATATCTTACAGATGTTATATAGAAAGAATCAGCAAGATTTAGAAATAGCTTGGATGTGTAGACCTAGAGAGTGTCAAATTTAACACCTAGGTTATGGGCTTGAGTGAAAAGCAGGATGGTGGTGTTGTCCACAGTTATCAAGAAATGAGGTAGTCGGGAGGATTTTTGCGGGGACAATTAAGAGCTCTTAATTTTAGCCAATTTGAGTTTGAGATGACAGTTAGACATCCACCAGGAGATGTCAGAGACACTGGCTGAGATTTTCATTTGGACAAGAGACAATTCTGGGGTAGAGAGGCAGCTCTGTGAGTTGTCTGTGTAGAGATAGCTGAATTTATGTTTGCAAATGAGATTATCCAGAGATAAGATACAGAGGGAGAAGAGAAGGGGACCAAGGACAGAGTCTTGAGGAACTCCCACAGAAAGTTGGGGGGGAAGGGTGAGGAGGATCCTTTGAGGACACACTGAAAGCAATTTGAGAGGTAGAAGGAGAACCAGGAAAGGACAGAGTCATGGAAGCCAATGGGGGACAAGATTTCAAAAAGAAGAACATGGTAGATGGTGTTGAAGGTGGCTGACAGGTCAAGGTCAAAAAGGGTATGAATGGAGTACTGGTTATGAGTGTTGTCTAGAAAGAGGTCGTTAAGAGACATTGGCGAGCGGCTTCAGTGGAGTGCGGTGGGGGACACTGGTTTGGAGATGGTCTAGAATGGAATTGGAGGAGAGAACCTCCAGACAGCAATAATAGACAATGCAGTCAGTGAGCTTAGAGATGGAAGGGAGATGGGGCAGTAATTGGAGTGGCAGCTGGGGTCAAGGGTGTTTTTTTGTAAAATGGGAGAGATTAGCACAAATGGACGGAAAGCCAGAGAAGAGTGAAAGGTTAAGGAGAAGTTATGGAAGGGGAAGAGAGTGGGCACAAGTGAGATCAGGAGATGGGATGTGGTTACTGTGGCAAGTGAAAGTGTTTGAGGAAGAGAGCAGATGAGAAACTTCTGTGTCTGTGACAGAGGAAAAGGAGGAGAACATAGTACGGGAAGGGGGAAAGAAAGGAGAGGGCAAGGTCACCTCCTATTTTGCCATTTTTCTCTCAAAAGAAATCAGTGAGATTCTGTGTGGAGGCAGGAGGAGTGAAGGGTTTGAGGAGTGAGTCAAAGGTGGCTAGAATGGTCCTTAAAATATAAGACAGGTCATCATCCTATATAAGATTGTTGCTGAGCTCTTCAGACCTCCAAAACACCTTGCTCACCAGCTTCAACACTTTCATGTGGTTTCTTGGTCATATGCAGTAATGTACCATTTACCTCAGCGAAGAGTTTTGAGAACTCCATAAAGGTTCCCCCACCACTACTTCCATTCTGCTATGTAACTCTCTCTGCAGCTTAAAGTTAGCTATGTATCTTATTCTTGGGAATTTTTACTAATAAATCACCAATAGGACAATTTGAACAATGGAGGGTTTATAAAAAAAATATAAGGGTGATTTTAAAACTCTCTCACACAACAAAATCCTTTCTCTTAAGGAGAGACTTTTACAACTCTCTAATTTCTGTTATTCTATAATTATAGTAGAATGCCTATGTGACAAACTAATTGGAGATTGAGGAGTTCATAACATTTAATATCTAGAAATTATAGTAGGTACAGTGCATAAATTGCATTATGGTGCACTGTATTACTACTTCTACTTTAAACCACTCCAAAATAATTTCTAATGCACTGAAGGTTTTGAAATGTGAAGGGATGTCAACTTGTTCTTCATCAATATCACTTTTGTTATATGATTTTTTTTCCCATCAGGGAAAAATGGTTTGTATGACTGGTCATTCATAAGGTTTGTTTTCATAAAATTCCAGTTCTACTGTATTGATATGTGCAACTATGTCTGACCTTTCAGCCAAGGATGTCAAAGCAGTATTAATGAAGCCTCAGAACAGGCTTGTGAGGTAGATATTGCTATTCCCATTTTATAGGCAGCAAAGCTAAGGCCCAAAAGAACCTGTCCACAGCAGTACTTAGGCACCCAAGTCTGGAGTTTAGGTGCTATCCACAAAACTTCCAGCAAACCCTGCAGGCACTTAAACTCACTCAGCGCTTAATTTTTCAGGGTAAAAGTCCCCTCCGGGCCTAAATTTCTGTCTCTAGGCATGTGTACTGCAGCCTCAGTCTAAACATCCAGATGCCTATGTCCTGACTAAGCCCCAGAGCAATCCATGAACTGGGAGAAGATTTAACTTGAACGGGGGCAGCTGCCAATCCAGCAGGTGTGCTCAGAGGCTGCTTTGTGGATTGGGTCCGAATTTAGGGTTACCAGGTGTCCGGTTTTCAACTGGAAAACCTGGTCGAAAAGGGACTCTGAGGGCTGTGGTCAGCAATGCTGACCGGGCTATTAAAACTCCAGTTGGCAGCGCAGTGGGGCAGGCAGTCTCCCTGCACAGCTCCAGGGAAGTGGCCAGCATGTCCCTCCAGCTCCTAGGCAGAGGGGCAACCATGGGGTCTCTGTTTGCTGACCCCACCCTGAGCACCAGCTCTGCAGCGCCCATTGGCCAGGAACCGCAGCGAATGGAAGCTGCGGGGGCGGTGCCTGCAGGCAGGGGCAACACGCAGAGACCCCTGGCCGCCCCTCCGCGTAGGAGCCAGAGAGACATGTCCCTGCTTCCCAGGAACTGCCTGAGGTAAGCACCACCCAGAGCCCTCACCCCCTCCCACGCCCCAACCCCCTGCCCCAGCCTTGGGCCCCCTCCCACATCCAAACTCCCTCCCGGAGCCCTCTCATCCCCAGCCCCACCCCAGAGCCCGCACCCCCAGCTGGAGCCCTCAACCTCTCCCACATCCCAACGCCCTGCTCCAGCCTGGTGAAAATGAGCAAGTGAGCGAGGGTGGGAGAGAGCTAGTGACAGAGGGAGGGGGGATGGAGTGAGCTGGAGCTGGGCCTCAGAGAAGGGACAAGGATGTTTGGTTTTCTGCAATTAGAAAGTTGGCAACTCTAGGTCCCATTCAAAATCTGGCCTGAGGCAGTGGTGGTGACAGTAGTATGCTTAGTTTTTAGTCCACTGGTTAGCACACTCATCTGGGATGTGTCCAATTCCCCCCTTAGGCAAGGTGGAGAAAGGATTTGAGCAGGGACCTCCCACAAAGGGGACTCTGTCGATCTGGGCCAAAGAGCTTAACTTATTTGCCAGAATCACATGATTTGTCAGTGACAGAGCCAGGATTGGAAGCAATGGGTTCTCTCTACCAGTCCCCTGCTTTAACCATACAGTACCAATTCTTAGTGTAAGGCTGTGCATACTATATACTATTTATTATTTTTATTATCTATAAATTCTTTTTATATACAAATACCTATTTTCAGATACTCTGACTTGAGCAAATACAGGCAATTCACAAACATTTACAACTTTATCCTCCCTACATCCACTGGGATGTATCACAGCTAAGTGTGTATTATTAACTCAGTTTTACAGATGGGGAAATGCTGACTGGATAATTAAGTGACTTACTCAAAGCTACACAGCAATGCCTCTTCATGTGGCCCAATTATATTCTCCTTGAAGTCATTGGGAGTTTTCCCATTGATTCCAATGGGATCTGGATCAGGCCCAATATCCTTCTTTCAATCCCTGAGATTGTATTGTTAGTTTCAGTCCCTGCATCTTTTTCCTATGCTATCTATAATGTGGGAGAAGGGATATGGTGCTGCAGTCTTCCCTTACTTTAGTAGGAGCAGGCCACAGGAATCCTTCTGCTGAGTGTGGCCACTGCAGTTCCATTCACCCTCCTAATGCTCTTGTGTGCTTCCTTAGTATTTACTTCTCAAAGTGCATGGCATTTCTGAAACAGCTAAGCAGAGGGGGAGACTGAGTCCTGCTCGGGAGGGAAAGATGAGCTCTGTGGTGACAGGTCTCTTTCACATGGTTCAGAGGGGAGGGAAACTTGGAATTGAGTTCCTGCCACCACAGAAGTGGTGTGGAAGTACAGGACACACTGCTCCCTAGAATTCTGCAAATACTGGTGTAACTCATTCAACTGAACACTAATATTATTTGTCTTATCCATGTTAGTATCTGATTTAACTCTGTAGCAGTTATTAAACCTGTGAAACATTGTGCTTCATTGTTATAAACAATAAAATAGCAAACTTTGTTCTATCATAGCATTTGTTATCTTTTGGTTATTGAACGATCAGGCTGGAGGGAATAGCTTAAAAAAACTCTAGTTCTTCTCAGTGTTTTGAAGCTTAGCAGCAGTCAGGCATCTACAGCTGTACTGCAGAATGGTAAATATTCATTAAAACAGCCACAACGATCAGGCTTATGAGAGAGAGATAGCTCTGAACTGCGGGGCTATTTCAAGCTGTGACAACTAAAATCAGAAGGGTTTTAAAAATTCTTCATCACTAGAGTTAAATTAATCCCAAATGAAGGATTCTCCTTCTCCGACTGGGGAGACTTGACAGATCTGATTCTGGGAGGAAAAGGGGCTGCACTTGCACTGTGATTCCAGGGATTGAAAAGTGGCTACTCATTTGATTACAGTGCCATAGGGGTGCATATTAATAAAATAACAGGCCCTTCCCAAAAGAGCTGCTGAAGCATACGTTTCTTCATTAAACACAAAGAACACCAGTTTTAGTGTAATGCGAGAGACCCAGTGTTGTACTGGGAGGACAACAGCACTTTCTCACAACTGGTTCTGAATACAGTTACATTAGCTAGACAAATATTTTCAACAATAGCTCATAGGAGAGCCAGGGGCAGTGGGACACCCACGTTTGACCTTCCCAGTGTCAAACAGCAGTTTTCACAGTGCAGACACTGCCTTTTTGTCTCTTTTGGAGGTGCTTTGTGAAGTGTCTTTAGCACTCTGGATGCCTAGTATTTCTGTAATAGTGCAGCAATAATGCTAATGTGCAATGCTGTATTTGAACAGTCCTCTCAGCTGACTGTCACAATACCACACTGCACCCTTTTACTTCACTGGAGAACTGCTGCACTAGAGAAGAAAGGGATAAAGCCTCTGGTTTACAATGACCTTGCCTTTTCTTTGGAGAACTAAATCAGTTGATTATGGTATATCTAGGAGATATTTACTTTAAAAAAATCCCTGAGGAATAGACCTTTTAACGCATAACTTTACATGCAATTACTTTAACAATCAGGAATCAGAGGGGTAGCCGTGTTAGTCTGGATCTGTAAAAAGCAACAGAGAGTCCTGTGGCACCTTTAAGACTAACAGATATATTGGAGCATAAGCTTTCGTGGGTGAATACCCACTTCGTCAGACGCAGATGACGAAGTGGGTATTCACCCACGAAAGCTTATGCTCCAATACATCTGTTAGTCTTAAAGGTGCCACAGGACTCTCTGTTGCTTTTAACAATCAGGTTGTCCACAGCTTCAGCCTTTTGCATAATGAGCACTGCATGAGTCAAATAGTCCTCTAGGCACCTTTACTCCTCTTTTCGAGTAAAGTTGTTGTTATGATAGAGGAATACTGCACATAGCTGTAGTTCATTACACAGAAATTCTTGCTCTTTGTACAAGTCTAAAACCACTAAAACCACCATTAGGTGCAGCCGTGTGTATTTTACAGGAACCAGAACAGTTATTGCCGAACTTTATATATAGACACATAAGCTCCCCCAAAATTTCATGATGATTAAAAATGAGAGACACTTGCAATACATTTCATTTTTATTGAAGCCGTAAAATAACTCATATGACTTTCCACCTTTATGATAACTATAGAACTATCTTATCTTACTAGGGTCCTGCTGCCTCCAAGATCAAAAGATCACAACTTGTTAAATTAAGGCTTTGTTCTTTACTTGAATGTGTGCTAATACATGTAACTTTTCTAATACTAAAGCATTTCCTTCTTATGAACATCTGTCTCCTTAGAAAGTTATGTGGCCATTTGGGTACCTGTTTAAGAAAAATGGCATTGTAAGTCAGCTGCAGATTGTTTCTCCTTGTTTGTAAGCATATTTTTTCATATCCTAGTTTAACTTTATTAGTATATTATACATAAGTAGCATGGGATGTACATGATGCTTTACTGGCAATTTATAAGACAGTGGCCAAACAGCTTACAACTGTGAGCCAAATTCTATTTTTAATTTCACCATTATAAATCTGGAGTAACTCCACAGACATCAGTGATAAAATTGGTCCATTGACTTCAATGGAGTTGATCTAGATTCACACAAGTGTAACTGAGAGCAGAGTTTGGTCCCACATCTTTATCAATAGGTCAGGTGTGTTGGGCCTTTGTTACTGTTGCTGACACTTCCTGGACCTGGTCGAGCTCTTCTAGAATGACCATTTCCCATCTGTGACTTACAAGAATATTTTTAATTTTTTTAAGAATTTCCTTCATTTCTCCATATCTCCTATTTCTCTCTCTATTCTTTCATCCCTCCTCTCCCCATCCCTTTTATCTATACTGTGATGAGGTGCCCCGCCCACACGAGGCCTGGAGGGGTTAAAGTGGCTAGGCAGGCCAATTAACTGCTCAGCCTGCACCTGAAGAAGGAGACAAGGAGCAGGCCACTAACTGAAAATGGGCTCAGCTGGGCAGGAGCCAGATGGGCCTGTATAAAGCCCTGGAGCTGTGAGCAGCAAGGGGACTGCAAGGAACTAGTCTATAGACACTCCCTCTTAGGGTGACCACATAGCAAATGTGAAAAATTGGAACTTTTGGGGGGGGATTACTTTCATGTATAAGACAAAGTCCCTAATATCGGGATGTCTGGTCATCCCACTCTCTGAGAGGAGGGAGCTTGGGCTGGCAAACCCAGAAAGAGGGGGAAGCCAGATAAGTGGGAAATAGTAGCAAGGAATAGGACTGTACAGACCTTTGCTGCTTTTTATAGGGTCCCTGGGTGAGAACCCAGTGTAGAGAGCAGGCCTGGGAGGTGGTGCAGGGCATTGGAGACACCAGCTGGACATCTGGTCTGGAAGGACTTTGATTTCCCTGGAAGGGGAGGACCTTAGTGACCTGGCTGGAGGGCCAAGGCACAAACAGGAAGTTGCAGCTCTGGGAGTGAGAGGGGCCGCAGGGTGAAAGAGATGACTAGTTGAGACCCTGCCAAAGGAGGACAGTGCCTGGCAAGAGCTAATCCCCAGAGCTGCCAGGAGGAGGCACCACTAGTGCTGAGTGAAGCCAGTGACATATACCTTTAAAAAAAGCCCACCTTTTAAAAATTTCAAGTAACTTTTGGGCTTGTGCCAAGTAGGGTGGTGAATGATTCATTATTACTTTGTTCTGCCACTGCTAAATCAGCTTCTGCAGCACCCTTTGTTTCTTATTGGTGTGTGTGAAGTCAGTTCTCCTGGAAGGTGCCATTGCAGACTGAACTCCTTTGTTTACCAACAGAACTGGCATAGCATGTACAATGGGTGTTCAAGGTGCTCCCCACCAATGTCCTTTACTGTGACCTGAAAGAAGATCAGCATGGACAAGATGTTGGTACAACCACAACAATAAAAATAAAAGGTAATGAGCATCAAGAATTATAAATAGTTTTATATTTAAGAGACAAATTCTGCCCCTGGAGATACATGCAGTGCTCCCGTAGACTGTAGTGGGAGGAGACTGGCAAATTCATCTGAGAGCAGATGTCTACTGAGACTTATTTTGTGGTAGAAAAAAAATCTACCCTTCTGTCTGGGTAGTAAATATAATCTGTAGGTTTGCTGAAAATACTGTTTTCAAGTTCATACTGAGCATCACATTACAATTTCACAGGAAATAAGCATAGGGATTTATTTGGAAACATTTAAATATTTCATCCATATTAAGGGTTAATATAAAGAAAAATCTTATTCAACACAGCAAGGTATGACAGCAACCATCTCTCAACCTCAAAGGCAGTTGCAGAGCCACCAGCTGAAATGTCTGTGTAGGTTAACAAAGAGCCATATGCTACTGCAAAAAACATCCTCCAGAAATTAGCGTCTGGGCCAGTTGACACATATGTCCCTTCTAACCCTGTAAACGGAAGACTTTTGAATCCTTTATTTTTATTTTACTTATATGTTCTATAGAGTATCAATCTTAATCTTTGTAATGTTTCAAAAGTCTAAATTACAAAATAATTTGATTCTGTCTAGCATGTCTTTACAATAATGATCTTTATTAAAGATTGTCCTTAGCCCATGCACAAAACAAATATATATACTATTGTAATTTTTTTTACCAAGATATTGGGAGGGGGAAAAACCATACTTGGTAGGTAGTACACTTGGGAAGAGGAGAGACAGCTTGCAAACTGGGGCATAATGTTTGATGCAGGATATTATTCTACTGAGCTTCAGCAACTTCATTGTTTTAAAATTGGTCAACAACTGCATTGTTCTAATTCTACTATATTTTAAAGACATTTTGAGTTGAAAAAATTTGAAAGACGCTAAAGAAAAAAGTTATTTGATAGATTTGTAAACATAAAACTCTAGTTTGCCTTTGGATGATATCTGACGTATAAAAATAACCTTTTCAATTAATAACTGATAGGATCTTTAATGATGACAAGGGGCCAGGACCTCAGTGTTACAACACATCTGAAACATGGCACCTCCAACATAAAAGTGAATTGCAATATCATGATGGAAGACTGGTTCAGGCCAATCAGAGGTGAAAGTAAGACAGTATGGTCCGGTACAGCGTACTGGTAAGAAAGTGGCTGCCAGTACACAGCTGACCTACTGGCAGGTCTGCTGCTGGGGTGGGGGGAAAAGGGGCGCCTGCCCTGGGGCACAGCAATTTAAAAGGACCCGGGGCTCCTGGCAGCGGCCGGAGCCCTGGGCCCTTTAAATCACCGCCGCTACCCCGAGGTCCGGAGACAATTTAAAGGGCCCGGGGCTCCCGGCCGCTGCTGCCGTACCGCACTAGCAGCCGGAGTCCCGGGCCCTTTAAATTGCCGCTGGAGCCCCGGATGGTGCAGGCCAGGCAGCACTGAAGGGCGGGCAGGGGGAGTCTGGCCCAAGCCCCGCCCCTTCTGCCCAAAGTCCCGCCCCTTCTGCCCACACAGAGCCCCCACCCCCACCCCACCTTGCCCAGGACTCTGGCCGCCTTTACGTTACTTTCACCCCTGGGACCAATTCAATAGGAAGAGTTCCCCGGAGTTATTAACCCCAAGATTTCATACAATATTTTACATTTTCTACATGCTTCAGAAACATTATTTAGGGCCCAGTCCAATACCGACTGAAGTCAATGGAAAGACTCCCATTGATTTCAGTGGGCTTTTGATCAGACCTTTAATCCTTAAAACCCCCTAAAACATATTGTAGGTAAGTATTATAATCCACATTTTACAGAAAGGGAAACAGAAATAACTTACCAAAATCCACAGGAGGAGGGGTAATATTAAATACTGCTTTTCAACTGTCTTTCATGTCCAGAATATCAAGCCTGTTTTTGGCTATCAATTTCCTTTGGGCAAGATCCTCAACTGCTGCTATAAATTGGCATAGTTCCACTGAAGGAAACAGAACTTCACTTATTTATGCCATCTGAGAATCTAGCCCTTTGTCTTTGATATTTTGTTTGTTCAAGTTTATTATTTATATTATGATAGCTTCCCAATGACCCAATCAGAATTGGGGGGTCTGTTGTACAAGGCACTGTACAAACATATAGGTAGACCAGGTCCATACTGTAAAGAGCTTACAATCTAATTTTTGATAAGACACAGCAAGTGAGTAGCAAACAATCAGAGAAAGTGGGGAGGGGGCAGAAATGAGGGTAACAGTAATAAGGCTCCAGTTTAGCAAGGTGCTAAAGCATGTTCCTAACTTGAACCACATTAGGCAATGGAACTACTCACATGCTTAATATTAGGCATATGCTTAAGTACTTTACTGAATCTGGGCCTAAGATTTTATAGTCTTATAAGTTGTCTATTGCACAATTTTATGGTTCCAAATCGTTATAACAATTTTTAAAAAATTAAGTGTTGGCAAAAAATTCCAGGAAAACAAGTGATGAGAAGAAAATCTGAGATTTGTTTGCATTTGTTGAGATACTCATTCAGACCTCATTAGTAACCTACAAATTAAAGCATTCATAATGTGTTGTGATTACTATTAATAACAATATTACAATAGTAGCCAGAGGCTTCAATCAAGACTGGAGCATTATTATGCTGGTTACTATACAAAACACTAGGGCTGTCAAGTAATTGCAGTTAATGCATGCAATTAATACAAAACAAATTAACCAAATTTTTAAAAAGCCACGAATAATTGCAGTTTTAATCGCTCTGTTAAACAATAATAGAATGGCAATTTAAATTTATTATACAGATTTTTGGATGTTTTCTACATTTTCAAATATATTGATTTCAATTACAACACAGGATACAAAGTGTACAGTGCTCACTTTATATGATTTTTTATTACAAATATTTGCACAGTAAAAAAGAAACAGAAGAAACAGTATTTTTCAGTTCACCTCATACAAGTCCACTATGTCCTACTTCTTGTTCAGCCAATCGCTAAGAAAAAGAAGTTTGTTTACATTTACGGGAGGTAATGCTGCCCACTTCTTATTTATAATGTCACCTGAAAGTGAGAACAGATGTTCGTATTGCACTGTTGTAGCCAGTGTTGCAAGGTATTTACATGCCAGATATGCCCCTTCATGCTTAGCTTGTAGGCTCTAAAGTTTTACATTTTTTGTTTTTAAGTGCAGTTATGTTACAAAAAAATTCTATATTTGTAAGTTGCGCTTGCATGATAAAGAGATTTCACTACAGTACAGGCTCTTGTCCTGCCATGAACGCATGTTGTGTCTTCTGTTTTTCTCTTAATCAAAGTGTCCTGCCTGCAATACATACAAATGCCAATTTTATAATTAAAAAACATTTTAAAACTTTTTCATTATTGTATCTTTTACCTATGGTATGTTGGATCAGCAAAAACAGACATTTGTATCTAGTATATATCTAGGGTACATATTCTGTATTTAGGCTTGATTCTACACAGCATCCACATATAGTTTACAATAATACATGACCTTATGTGGTGTTTCATCTGAAGATTGCAAAGCTCTTTATAGACATTAACTCAGCTTTACAGTACCTCTGGGAGATAAGAAATTATACCCATTTGCAGGTGACTGAAGTAGTACATAAAGAAGTGAAGTGTTTTGTTGAGGTCACACAGTGAGTCAGTATTAGAACCAGGAACAGAACTGCTCCTTCCCATATTGCCCCATGAGGTAAATTTTGAAACATTTTGACAGCAGCCAGCTGTCTAGCTGCAGCTGTGTTCTAGAAACATTGATCTTATGCTTGTTAATACGAGTGAACTTCTCTAGATGTCACATACAACCAAACCATTTATCAGTTAAGAGAAATGGACTCTATAATGCTAGGCTGTCACAACTGTAATGCAGGCAGTAATTACTAAGCAACGAAGTGGTGATGCTCTTCTTGGATCCTTGGTAGACACCCCCAGTAAAGCTTTAGTTGTATACAGAGTTATTTGCCAATGCCTTATCTTAGTGCAGTGCATGTATATGCAGGTCCCAGGAGACTTCTTTTGGGGGCATTCCCCACACCCATGCTTTATTTTGATTATATTGTGAGTGCCTATCTGGCTTTGGTATTCTAGGTACTTCGTAATAACACAAACACAGCTTAAAGCTCAATTCTAACAAGGAAAAAGAGGAAAAAATAGGCTTAACATTTAAAATAAAATCGCTGTGCCATGCTGAAGGCTACATGAAAACTATTTTGCATACTATTTAAAATGGGAGAATTCAATGGCCTTTCCAAAAAAAAAAAAGGCCCAAGCTTCAGAGACAAAAATACGAACCAGCACAATAACAATAGTGTGGAACATGTAAGAAGCTCAGTGAGGTATCTGAGATTTCTAATGCATCCATCACTGTGGTAGGATATATTAAAAACTTGACATTTCTTAAAACCAAAATCTTACTCAGTTTCTGCCCCAGACATGTAGCGACTTTATTACCTACCAGTCTGGTGACATTTTAAAATCTACTCTCCTTGCAGCTGACACCTGATCTTATCATTTGATCTTAAGGTACCTTAAATTTCTTACCTCTTTTCCCAGAGGAGGTCACAATGGCTCTACCTACCCAGCAGAGACTCTTCAATATTAAAAGAACACTCTTGGGTTAAAAGTAATCTAGTGTTTAAATTTCCTTCCCTCTGTAATTAGTTACACCTTAGTTTATGAAAACTGGAAATTAAAAAAGAAATCGAATTTACTTATGCTGTTTAAGCTCTTTATTTTTTGTATTTCATTCGTCTTGGTAATTTAAAAAGACTAGTCTATCTCACTCTTGTTTACACTAAGTTGCTCTTATTGGTTCCACCCTCCTAGCTAGAGTGTTTGGGTTGCAAAAACTGCAAAGAGATATTTAAATAGTAACTAAATCTGTAATCCTGCAACTGCCTCAGCATGGGTGGGCCCCCTGTTCCCAACTGGAGCCCAATTGATTTTCTAGATATTTATTTAGGATTTCAAGGATATCTGCATATCTTGTATGGTTTCTATGTATATGCTGGAATGTGTGTGGGTGCCTCTGACAATGCTGGCATGCCCTTGAAATTGCATGACATTTCTCTGCACATCGGCAAGTTCTCAACTATAGAAGCTTTTAAAAATATTTCTGCTATTTTATTATTTCAGTCACTATGTAAAAGGAAGCAAAGTACATGAGTTTTCACCAGGTTTTTGTCTTTACTGTGCTATAGTAGAAACATGGTAACTACCACCGCTAAAATTTAGTGGGGGCGATCAGTTCCCCGCTCTTTCTATTTAACAGAAGTTCCGTTTGCTGAAATTAACAATGCCACTATTGGTCCACTATGACGGTTTCACTTCTCCTGTTAAGCATAGTTCTATTTCTGGAGCAATTCTATATCATTTTATAAGTTTTCCTAACTGAGAGAATTTTACCTTTTTTCTGCTTCATCTAGTTTTACGTCTAAACTGGGCTCTATATGGCATCATTGTTAATTTTTCTCTGGGACAGAAAATTAGGCGTGTGACTGGAATCTTTATTAGAGGTGGAGTGTGTAGCCCAACAGATGTTAAAGTTGCCTACCTTCTCCTTGAATTCTCTTTTTAAGATCTGCTTCTACCGTGAAATACAAAAAATGAGTCAATAATTACATCTATATGTTCCATTGAAAATCTAGTGTGTATTACATTTTAAAAGTACTTTAAAAGACAGTTGTTAAGGAAGCAAACTTCAGTACTCAAACATTAGAAAATGCCAAAATTAAGGGTTCCTTGAACTAGATTTTTAAAGTTTTTCACTTTAAATCTAAGGTGTTAGTAATTCAAGTTAGGAGTTTTGTTTATAATACGGGCCTTCCACAGTAAAACACATGGAAGGGGACTGAGGGTGCGAATAGCACCATAAGGATCCCCTCAGATTCCTCATCCCATCAGAGGGTGAGGTTCTCCTTCAGCCCCTGGAAAAGGCTGCAGGACCCAGACCCTAAATCTGGTAGATATATGAGGAACAAGGGCCATCTGCACAGTGGCCTTGTGCCTCTACACTAATGCTCTGGCCCCTGCGAGATCCACAGCTCCCAAGAAATCACATTACTAAGGACTCCTCCTGCCATGGCTGTCTGTCAGCCTGACAGTGATCCTGAGCAAGATGACTGAAAAGCTGATATGGGACTTGATTAACTATATTACCCTCCTCTAATTCTTTATTAATGCCAATCAACATGGGTTTATGGAAAATAGATCCTGTCAAACTAACTTGATATCATATTTTTTTATTTTTATTTTTTTACGAGATTACAAGTTTGGTTGATACAGGCAATAGTGAGGATGTAATGTACTCCTGTAAGGGGTTTCACTTGGTACCACACCATTTTAATTAAAAAAACTAGAATGATATAAAATTAACATGACACATTGAATGTATTAAAAACTGACTAATAGGTCTCAAATTATACATGGGAAATTGTCATCAAGTGGATGTGTTTCCGGTGGGGTCCCACAGGGATGGGTTCTTGGCCCTATGCTATTTAACATTTTTATCAGTGAGCTGGAAGAAAACACAAAATCATCACTGATAACGTTTGCAGATGACACAAATTGGGGGAGTGGTAAATAAGGAAGAGGACAGATCACTGATTCAGAACAATCTGGATTGCTTGGTAAACTGGACGCAAAAAACCCAGTATATTTTTAATACAGCTAAATGTAAATATGTCCATCTAAGGACAAAATAATGTAGGCCATACTTACTCAATGGGGTACTCTATCCTGGGAAGCATAGGCTCTGAAAAATATTTCAGCGTGGTGGTGTTGGATATGAACATGAGCTCCCAATGTGACACTGTGGCCAAAAGACCTAATGTGATTGTGGGATGCATAAACAGGGAATCTTGGGTAGGAGTAGAGAGATTATTTTACCTCTGTGTTTGGCACTGGTGTGTCTGCTGCTGGAAAGCTGTATCTAGTTCTGGTGCCCATAATTCAAGAAGAATGTTGGTAAATTGAAGAGGGTTCAGAGAAGAACCACTGATTAAAGGATTAGAAAACATCCCTTATAGTGATAGATTCAAAGAGCTCACTGTTTAGCTTAACTAAGAGAAAGTTAAGGGGTGACTTGATTACAGTCAATAAATATTTAATGAGCTCTTCAATCTAGCAGTGAAAGGTACAATATGATCCATAAGAACATAAGAATGGCCCTACTGGGTCAGACCAAGGGTCCATCTAGCCCAGTATCCTGTCTTCTGACAGTGGCCAGTGCCAGGTGCCCCAGAGGGAATGAACAGAACAGGTAATCATTAAGTGATTCATCCCCTGTCGCTCATTCCCAGCTTCTGGCAAACAGAGGCTAGGGACACCATGTTCTTATGTTCTAAAAGATCGGCTGTAGGAATTATTTTGAGGAAGTTCTATGGCCTGTGTTACAGAGGAAGTCAGAGTAGATGATTATAATAGTCCCTTCTGGACTTGGAAGCTATGAATCTATGACCTGAGGGAGTGGGGAGGATGGGGAGGGAGAGGGAGGATTGGAGGCTCAACTGGAGTTAGTTACCTTGTTCAGAGATTCCCCTCAGGCTGCACAGGGTGATGTATGACCCTGCCCATTCCTCCACTGCTCACCTACCCAGCCTCCACAACTTCACCGCCTTTAGATCTCTGAACTTCTAGAGAGGTCACTGCAACATCCAGTGGTTGAAGGGATGGTGCCATGGAGGCAACTGAGCCCCCTTTCCCTTCAGGAGAGAAGAGGCTCATGTATGGAGGGGATCCTCCATGCATGGATCTAGGTGGTATGATAGGCCACGGTTTTGACGATACACAGAACAAATTAAGTTGAAGAAACAGTTACGTGATTTGTCATATTACTTTAGAAACATGAAATATGTATGACTATAACATGGTTCAAACAACTACATTAATAAATCTGCACACTAACCTCAAAGATTTATTTTCTTTTAGGCTGGACAGTGTTGTGAGGGTGTCTGAAAATGTTAGCAGCAGCTGAAGTTTAGGTTTTGATTGCCCTTAATAAACATATGTAAATCCAACTAACAGTGAGGGGAGTTATAAATATGTATCAAGGGAAGAAGAAACCATTTGTGCTTAAGTGCTTGTAACTAATTAAAAATTCAGGAGAATATACAACATAGCTATTATATTGTGGGTTAATGCCCCTGAATGAAAAATTCTGGATGAGCTGAACTCCATGTACAAAAACTAGGACAAATTCTAGTTCCCTGTGTGCAAGGCTAGGGAGAAAGTGCTCCTGCCCTTTGCAGATAATCACCAGAATCCTTTGCTCCTGATCTCCTCAGGTATGTATACGCTGCAATAAAACCCCACCGCACCAAGTCTCAGAGCCTGGGTCAGCGGACTTGGGCTCGCAGGGCACGGGGCTATGAAACTGCGGTTTAGATGCTCAGGCTGGAGCCCAGGCTCTGAGACCCACCCTCCTCGCAGGGTCTCAAAGCTTGGGCTCCAGCTCAAGCCTGAACATTCACACTGCAATTTTATAGCCCAAGCCCTGTGAGCCCGAGTCTGCTGACCCGGTCTCTGAGACTTCGTGCTGTGGGGTTTTATTGCAGACCCCAAGAGTATGTCCACACTATAGACTAAACCTGGGTGTGTGGGGCCTGGGTTTGTGGACTTGGTGTTTTCCAAGCCCATGCTTGAGCATCCACATTGCATTGTAAACCTGAATTTACAATTGCTGGATCTGGTTCTTAGAGCCATGTTAATGCATCCATTCTGCACTCTGCAGACCTTCTGACTTGGGTTTATAGCTTGACCTGCATCCACACTGCACAATGACAGAGCTTGGACCCGAGTCATAGCGGGACTCTGGCTCTGACACATGCCCTGCAGGGTCGTAGGACCTGGTCCCGAGTGCTTGCTGACCCAAGTCAGACTGATCTGTGTGTGGATGGAGGAGGAGCTTGGGTTCAAACCTGAGTCAGAGCCCAGGCTTAGTGTGCAGTATAGACATATCCAACCAGGTGGCTGGGTGAGGTGGACACAATGCCAGAATCTTGCTATCTCAACTACTAGCTAGAAAACTGAAGCGGGCATTGAGGAAGACAAAAGTGCAAGCAGTGCCACCTAAAACCAGGTGTAGGAGCCTCTCCTAAGCATTCATCCTCCAGTACCCTCCACCAACATTTTGCCTGTCTCAGCACTCTGCAGAAATGCTGTCAGTTGCCAGCTTCCACAGCACCCTATCAAAGCCATGACAGGGCCCTCAGTTTTAAGGCAAAAAGAACAGGAGTACTTGTGGCACCTTAGAGACTAACACATTTATTTGAGCATAAGCTTTTGTGGGCTACAGCCCACTTCATCGGATGCATATCATTCTCCTGAGAAGAATTAGACACTTTTCTCTGAGGGATGATGTTTAGGGATCTAATTAGAAGTACAACAGGACTTCTATTCAGCAACTGATTGCAAAGAGAAACTTGAATGGAGCAATTATTGTTATGAATGGTAGTGAAAAGGGATCAATCCCTTGATATGCCACTCCATTATATGAGAACAACGGAATATGAGATTAAAGCAATGGCAGTTTCATAGAAATAGTCTGTCTGCCTGTTGAATTCAGTGCTTTGGGAGGTCACTCAGATACTATAACTGTTTTATTCTTTATACAGGTCTGAATAATTTTTTATGGCCAATAATTGTTGGAGTCATATATGTTAAAAGTAAGGATAATTAAATCTCATACCTCTAGGCCCTAATCTGATTGCCATAGGGATCAGGAAGAAATTCCCTGAATCTGACAGGATTCCACAATAGCCTAGAGCTAACTTTTTTACCTGGCTACTGATTTTAGGTACCCAAGGTGCCTTAAGTTGGGCATCCAGGCCACTTTTGAAAATTTGGCCTTAGTGCTTTGTGTGTATGATGGGGAGGGGATTCATCTTCCTCTGAAGCATAAGGCACCAGCCACGGTCAGATCTAGAATACCAGGCTCAATGGCTCTGATCTGTAAAACTAAAACACATCTTCCCCAGCTTAGAAAGTTATGTTTTATCCCATTGAGCTGTTTTGTAGGTATAGTTAGAGGATGTCAATCGAATCTTCCTGTAAATATATGTTCCCAACAACTAACACAGATAAACTGAGATGAGTTCCCATGCTTCATGGGCAGATGCCCAGGTAACTTTTAGCACAGAATGTTAGGTTACTCCCATTTCCTTAATCTCCACCGATATTTTAGAGAAGGCCTAGTAATGTATAAAGGGAAACTTTTAAAGCTTTTATCATGTGATTTGCTAGTTCCACTCTGTGTGGTGTACCACTGTTTTTAATTTCACATCCATTTTCAAAGAGGAAGTGGAGACTATACAAGATACAAGAGCATCCATAAAACTAATAGCTGGTCACTATTATGTATATTGGAGTGGGGTTTTGAATTTATGCCAAGGATCGCCTGTCATACGAACTGCCACCCACAAATGTTATAGCAACCACATAGTAAAAGGGAGCATGGCTTAAAGTACTATTAAAAGGAATACAACTACTTGTTTTACTATAGTAATGATTAATTAATTTCAGGACTTTAAAGGTGAGTAAAACCTTAGTTCTCTTAGAAGAGAAAACAAACAGTTCAGACTTTATTCAGATTTTGTCCCTTTATATTTTAGGAATTTTGTAAAATTCAACCGTGCAGTATTTATAACTAACAAGGACACAAAGGTCAGGGTCATATCTACCTCTTGGCTGCAAGAGATACAATAGCAAAAAGTTCAAGTACTGTAATTTCATTTACTAAATGTTAGGATGAGCCCAAGGTAGCAACATTATGTTAAAAGGTTTATACAAAATAGTACTTGTTTACTTGTCAGTATGTAGACATAAAAATGGGTCCCTCAATTAATTATTTTCAACTTCAGCAGCTTTCATTTTCAGCAGCTCCCGTTGTGTTAATTTGCTTCAATCAACAATACCCAACTAATGCCATTATAATTAGAGAGCCAGGAAAATGTTTAACACCTTAATAAACCACCTGCCAGCAGACCTAAAATGTGCGCCAAGCATTTAGCTGGTTCCAAATCACACTTCTCCTGAGCAACTCATTCCTTCTCTCATAAGGCATCTCTGCAAATTCAGGCTCTTCTCAAATACAGTAGAACCTTAGAGTTATGAACACCTTGGGAATAGAGGTTGTTCATAATTCTGAAATTTTTGTTTCTCTGAACAAAACATTATGGTTGTTCTTTCAAAAGCTTACAACTGAACATTGACTTAAAACAGCTTTGAAACTTTACTATGCAGAAGAAGAATGCTACTTTCCCTTTATTTTTTTTGAGTAGTTTATGTTTAAAACAGTACTGATTTGATTTATTTTATTTATTTATTTATTTTGTCTCTGCTGCTGCCTGATTGTGTACTTCCGGTTCCAAATGAGATGTGTCATTGGCTGGTCCGTTCATAACTCTGAGGTTCTACTGTAGGGCCAAAATCATATATAGCTACTACCTGTACATCACTTCTATGTATTAATAGTTCCTTACTCTTGGCAGGTAAGGTTAGTCTAATGTTTCTGCTTACATGCTGTCCATGCAGAACCCTGAATCCAAGAACAAATTGTTCCTCATGCTTATTCACCGTTCCACTCCCACCCCTGCTCTGTTTGCTTCCGACCCTCTTCCAGAAGATTCAGAAAACAAAACATAAAGAAATAAGAGGGGTAATATTAAATACTGTATCTGAAGCCAAATGTATTCATTTCAATCTGTCAGACAGCCATATTTGACCTTTGATTAACCATGATGTTTGGCCACTATCCACCAAAAGGAAGAGATAGGAAGCTCCATAGAAACAAACACTAACTAGAATCAACTGGATTATAGGTAAATATTCATTTCTCATAACAGAGTCTCTGTCATAAGGCATTCCAAAGTGTGTCTATGCCTAGCATACTTCAGTTCATTCAGTTCTCCCCTCACCCAAACTGGCCAATGCCAGGTTCCTATTGTTACCCTTTTGGGGAGGGTCTTTGCAGTCCTCTTGCTTCTGACTGTTACCTCATCCCTTGATTCAACCTCCTTTGAAGTCAGAGATCAGATTCCTTCTCCTTTGGAGCTTTTGACAGTGCGTGTCCCAAAACAAACAGATTTATGCCACCAGTTTCAAGTATCTTAAACAAAGCAACATTTATGTGGCATGGGGATCAAAATAAAGAGGAAACCCACAAACAAAAATGAAGCAAAATGAAACTATAGCTAGCCAAGCCTGAATTCTTAGTCACAATCTGTTGCCGAAGCAAGGAGAAAACTTTAAACTGTAGAATAAATGCTCTTTGTGTTTTAACATCTCCCTCTTTCTCTGTATATGATCTACCAAGCTAAGTTCTGGATCAGTGTCTCTTCCCCATGATTAGTGTCACCCAGGGTAACCAGAGATTCCCTTCTTTATAATTCTCTGAAGGCTTTAATGGCTTACGGTATTTTAAAAAAATAATTAGAATGCTGGACATAACCTTAGTCTTCAATATACTTCAAAAGCCTATCTGACTTCTCAGGTACTTGGAAGGAGAGGTGTGGTAGACTCGTTTTTTGAGGCAGAATGGAGGAAATGCATATTCTGTTGATGTGTGAGGGATGGTGGGTCTCATACCAGTGCCCAGACCATGACCACCACCTGACAGCTCTCTGGAACCAGCAACCAGCAGGGAAGGATGTTAACAGAACTCTGACCCATCAGAGGCTCTGCCCATGAAGCCCCTGATTGGAGCAGACAGCCGACCCTACCGATTGGCCTGAATGTACTACTTAAGTCAGAGGGCAGCACAGCAAATTGTCTGAGCATCTAAGTGAATGCCTTATCTGTTGCTGTAATGGACCTGACTCTGGTTTGACTCTTGATATTGCTATCTGATTCTGACTCCAGCTTAACCCTGGCACTGATTGCTGACTCTAGTTTGACCTTTGGCACTGCTGACTGTGGCTTGACCGCTGGCACTGTTCCCTGGCTCCTGACTCTGGCTCAGCTGTGGGCATGGCTGCCTGATTTCTACTCCATTCTCAACCCTGTGACTTCTGATACTGATTCCAGCTCAACCTTTGGTGTTCCTCCAGCCCTGACATTTGGCACAATCCTGACTCTGGCTCTGACTCTAGCTTTGTTTCCTGGCTTCTGACCCTGGATCTGACCACCCAAGCTCTGGTCCCTGTGCCATGAGGTTGGGCTAACTGGACTGGCTTTCTGTTACATTAACTTTTTTATGATATATTTTAAATGATTTATAGGTACCTAAATTTATTTCCAAGGATGCTTTTTTTGTCCTTGTGTAGAGGTGCATTGTATTGTAAAGATAAATAAATTATAATTGTATTTGATTAAATGTAAAGTCTTACAGTCCAAATAAGTTCTCCTAATTTGGATGGTGCATGTAGGACATTTCAAAGAGCTGTTTATTTCAAACATCTGTTGAACTTGGAGAAGGGAATTGTGGAATGCACTAACCTGCGTAAAAAATAAGTTATGAAATCTATAATAGTTACCTCAGAGACCTTGTCTCTTCCAAAGGTTAGGCACCCCACTAGTTTGTCTAATAAACTCACCTCCTACAGGAGCCTCTTTATTTCCAGGCTAATAAAGTAAAATATGTTACCATCAGTTTAATTTTGTGTCTGTGCAACTTGGATTTGGATTCAGAAGTGGATAGGATGCTAATTAAGTAATGTTGTCTAGGGATAATATGGGCCCACTCCCTGGCATGAGAATATGTAATGAGATATTTTATACTTGTGTATTTTGGACTGTATGATCATTGAGGATATTTCTCCACTTTCCATGGTTGCTCATTTCCAAACGTTTAAAATGCTTAGATTGTTTTTAACTGTAACGTTCCGTGGTGTACATAAGTTTCAAGTGAATGCTAGTGAGTAATTTCAACATAAAGGCAACTGAGAACCTCCCCTGACCCCAGTGTTTCTTGTTTAATTTATAGTGGGCAATGCTGTTACATGGGAAACTTGATCTACTATCTAAACTGGGCCAGTCTGCTAAGAAGTCCAATAATATTCTGAGGTTCAGTTTTGTTGCCAAAGCAGGAGTTATTCAGCAGGAACAGCCAGAATAAAAACCATTAAAAGAACAAAATAGAAAGGCTAAGATCTCTGAAACCAGGGTTTATTCATGCTAATATGCACTAGAATGAAATGATGGTAGCTATTTGACTTGCTGGAATGCATACCTGATTATATGCAAATTTCAGTCCAGCAGGATCAGCTACTTTGCACATGCTAGTTAACATTATTGTCATACCGGCTAATAGATTAAACTATGTGGGGTGGAATTAGTGAGCACAAGTAAGAAAAAGAACATTTGTTTTAAGAGGAAGAGTGGGTAAGTCAATTGTTATTAAGCACTAATGCTCTCCTGTGAACCTTGGAAGGCATCAGCAACTCCATCACTGCCTGTGGGTTACCCTAGAGTTTGGCAACTTCAGATCTGCTGTGATCAGGAAGTACACCTCTACCCCGATATAACGCGACCCGATAGAACACGAATTCGGATATAACATGGTAAAGCAGCGCTCCGGGGGGGCGGGGCTGCGCACTCCGGCAGATCAAAGCAAGTTCAATATAACGCAGTTTCACCTATAATACAGTAAGATTTTTTGGCTCCCGAGGACAGCGTTATATCGGGGTATGAAAATTCTGTCTGCTCTGCATTTTTTCATCCCTTGATCTGCAAAAGGGATAAAATGTGTTATTGCTGCTAATGGTTAATCAAACTGAGAGCAAAATTGGCCTTGTGGAACTAATTGAGCAATCATAACATTAGGGAAATTAGAGATTGAAAGGACCTATTAAGCTATTTAGCCCATCTTACTACCATGCAGTATTGTTCTGCACAGTAGATTCTCTACTGCAATGTCTAGTCTGGTTTAAATGTCTCAAGTTTTGGGGCTTCCAGCACTTAGTTTGGGAGATTATTGTAGTCTCATAGATCTCACTGTTTGGAAGGTTTTTCTGACTTTCAGCCTGTGTTCTCCTTTGCTTAATTTCATCCCATTACTTTTACTTATTTCTCTTAGACCACTTTAAACAATTTCTCTTCAGATTACTGTAATACAGATCTCATAGGTAAAGCTTCTGTACTTTAGGGGCTTCTTTTCCATTCATAGAGTCCAGACATTTTTCTTTCTGGTCACCTCTTTAAGTAGCATGAGTATAATTTGTGTAAACAGACCAAAATGTACAAACCTAGGAGCCTAGTGTTAGGATCCTAAATCCATATTCAGGCATCTAAATAGAAGTGATTTGATAATTCGTGGTGTTGAACAACCCCAGCTCCCACTGAAGTCACACTTTGAGAGCCTATAGGACAGTTAACGATTTAATGTACAGTAACTCCTCACTTGACGTTGTAGTTCTGTTCCTGAAAAATGATACTTTAAGCGAAACGATGTTGAGCGAATCCAATTTCCCCATAAGAATTAATGTAAATAGGGGGGTTAAGTTCCAGGGAATTTTTTTTCGCCGGACAAAAGACTATATTTTATATATATACATATACACACAGTATAAGTTTTAAACAAACAATATAATAGTGTACACAGCAATGATGATTGTGAAGCTTGGTTGAGGTGGTGGAGTCCGAGGGTGGTATATTTCCCAGGGAATGCCTTACTGCTAAAGGATGAACTAGCACTCGGCTGAGCCCTCAAGGGTTAATACGTTGTTGTTAATTTAGCCTCACACTCTACAAGGCAGCATGAATGGAAGGAGGAGAGACAGCATGGCAGAGAGAGACAGAGACATACACCGTGTGTGTGTGAGAGAGAGAGAGAAAGGCAGAGAGACGCGCATTGCTCCTTTAAGGACGCTGAGCCCACTCTAAGTACACTGCCCTTTTAAGTAGATCAGCAAGTTGAGACAGCAGCTACTGCCAGCAAACTCCCTCTGTCCTGAGCCCTGTCGTGTCCCTCCCCTGCTCTATGGAGATGGGGTAAGCGGGGGGCAGGAGCAGGGGGGAGGGGGATACCCTGACATTAGCACCCTTCTTCTTCCCCCTCCCCACCCCCCCTGCAGAGCAAGCAGGAGGTTCCTGGGAGCAGCTCCAAGGCAGAGGGCAGGAGCAGCACAAGGCAGTGGAGGGAGGGACAGCGGAAGTGCTGGCAATTGATAGCCTGCTGGGCGGCTGCCGCACAGGGAACTTAGGGGAGCGGGAAGTTGATAGGGGGCTGCCGGTGCACCCTGGTTCCAAGCCCCCACCAGCTAGCTGCAACGGGCTGCTCGTTCTGCAAGCAGTTAACAAAGCAGGCGGCTGCCAAACAACGTTATAAGGGAGCATTGCGCAACTTTAAATGAGCATGTTCTCTGATCAGCAACGTAACAACGAAACAACATTAACCGGGACGACTTTAAGTGAGGAGTTACTGTATTTGGGAGTATTCCCTTTGAAAGCTTTACTACACATTTAATAAACAACAAGTCTGATTCTCATTTGCATTAAGGCAGTTTTGGCAGTACAATGCTGCCTTTAAATATAAACATAATTTGACCACTTTATATTGCCTCAAATGTATATAGTGTGATGGATCTGCTAAGCAGGGGACTACAAATCCCATCAGCCCCTTCCCTACTACACATCTCCTTCCTCCTCTCCAGGTAAGGGGAAAGGTCCTGAACCAGGAGGTGGCTGGGCTCTGTTTGGGAGTGGGAGCAGCAGCCACATGACTAGCCAGGAGCTGCAAAGAAACTGAATGCAGAAGCTGTATGACAAGCAAGGAGCTGAATCGAAGCTAGAAGCAGAAAGATTTCCCTGAGAAAAGAACTGTCTGCAG
The DNA here is from genome assembly GCA_003942145.1 of Platysternon megacephalum. Lineage (NCBI taxonomy): Eukaryota > Metazoa > Chordata > Testudines > Platysternidae > Platysternon > Platysternon megacephalum. Next base: position 753,756 of record QXTE01000279.1, read on the forward strand.
AGCTGCATGTGGAGTAGGTTGTAACCATCAGACACTACAGCTGGGTTCACTGGATTTATGGGGGAGCAGCAGTGGCTGGGCAGGGAGCCAGTGAGAGACACTAACTGAGCCTGGCTTGGAAATCCACAAAGCTCCTATTTACTAGACTAGACTAGACTGGAGAGGGCACCCCAGGCACCAGGCCTGAAGATCCCTGGCTCTTGAGTGGATTGTCTCAGGGACCCAAACATTTACTGATATTGCTCATTTTAAAGTGTAACTGTTAAGCCTCTGTACCTAGGGTGTTTTCAGCCTTCCCCTTTCCTATCAGCCCTAGTAAAATACCCTTTCTGTTAGCCTCCTGTCTGAGTAATTATTGGGACCCACCAGGGCTAGCACCTACCTGCTGAAGCACCTATGGTGTTTGCCTCTAAGTCGCAGTACACCTTGCATGCTCCTGGCACTCTTAGGAGTTTGGTGTACTCCATTATGAAGGAGCCTCAACACTTACAGTAAAATGGCCTTGATGTATATGAGAACCAGACGCAAAATATGAAATCAACAGAATAAATCCAAAAGCACATTTCTATTACGGAACAAAACGAGGCGAAGGTGAAGTTGGGTGGGATGGCCATGAGTGATGAGGGATTATATGGCAACAGGGAACTGGCTGGTTCACTTAACAATATATTTTCAGGCTTTTTAATGTGAAATTTTTAAACACTGTAGAAGTTTTGTATAGTAAGTGTCTGTGTATTAGCTGGACTTCCCTAAAACACACTTTCAGTCATAACTCTTTAACAATATTTTTGTTTGGGAATTGTTTAAAAATCAGTTTTATACAAGCAACTTGAAGTCCTGAAACTCAAATTATTTTTGCTTCTGAACTTGTTTCTCTTTCCACATTAACACTAGTTTTCTATTGCAAGATTGCTCATCCCAACTGCTAGGGGGCTAGTGTGAATTTCTATTTAGGAAACTAAGATGAAACACTTGTTTTCAGCTAAAATAAACACACAAAGAATTACATAGACATTGCAAACACATGGAAGCACAATAAAAAGTGGGTGGTCTCAGTGTCCATGGCCCCTTAAATATGATGGAACTACATTTGTTTTAATGTGGTCAACATATGAGCATCAAAGAATTTTCACCAAGGAGAAAGGTAATTGAATGATCTAAACTGCGGGTTTGAAATGCCTTGACTCTCTCAAACAAAATGTTCCAATCCCAGTAGGATCTGCTCAGCCTTTTAACCTTTTGAGGTATGGAAGGTGTTGTTCCATGTACTTTATTGCCTCTGGATTTTTTTCAGATGAAACCTTGAAGCTCAGAATTTTGTCTGTTCTGCGTGATAGGGGTGGTGTGTATTTATAGTTTGCAAAGCACTTCATGATGAAAGGTGTTCTATAAATAAAACACTGTTATTCATAATTAATTAACTGTGCCATTCTTTTAAAATATATCTACAGAAAGGCACTGCCACACTAAATAGATATGCTTAACACCCATGTGAGAATGGGGCGCCATTGCGCTAGTCACTATACAAACATAGGTTTTATAATCGAATAGACTAGACAAGATGGACAAAGGGTGAGGGAGGGGAGTATAACATAATATGAAGTGCCCTATTTCTTTTCTTCACCTCACCGGGGGTTTTCAAGCACAAGGATCTCCACATTTACTACCGCTTCCCTCAGACGTGTCACAGCAAGCTGTCCTGTGCTGAAGGATGGAACAGTCCCTCTACAGCTCATCAGTACTTCTCATTACACCAGCTAGAGGGGTTTGATTTGGAGAAATGTGGAGTGTTCTCTGCTATTCCCGGGCTAGGTGTGCTGACTATCCTTGCAGCTGAGGAACAACTGGCCTCCAACACCTTCCCTTCTTTTGCTTAAAAGGCAAAATCAACCCAAAACAGCTTAATGGATTATATGTGGGAAGATAGTCCTTCCAACGGCCTGGCTGGGGAACACAATTAATAACAGGCTAGATGCACTGTGCATGTAAATGGATGCAACCTGAGTGAAATCATTGGAAAGACTGGTGTTGAATTAAACCCAGTATATCTGAAATGAGGACAGTCAAAGCCAAAACAAAACATTTGTTCTAATAGGACAGCATTACGTTTTGTGTGCTGTGAAAGAGACTATTCATTTTATTTTTAAACTAACTGAATTAAAAGTTCTGTATGCAAAAATAACACTCTACTCTCTTTGAGTGATTGACTTAAGAGAGTAAAAAGCAACAAAGAGTCCTGTGGCACCTTAAAGACTAACCGATGTATTGGAGCATAAGCTTTCGTGGGTGAATGCCCACTTCGTCAGTCTTTAAGGTGCCACAGGACTCTTTGTTGCTTTTTACAGATCCAGACTAACATGGCTACCCCTCTGATACTTAAAAGAGTGTGTGCTTGTTTGCTAAGAGGGCTCCTTGAGGTTACAATTTCAGTTCCTTATTCTAAGGATTTTAAAAATCAGCGAGACCCCTAATAACTTCTGATATTTGTACCTACTGTGCCTAATTTCCAGAACTATTGCTATCACTAACAAAAGCACACCTTGCTTACTAGCTATTGCAGACCTTAACAGATTTGGTTCAGATGCTTAGCCAAATCAACCAAACTTCCTGAGTGTGCATTACAGGCCTGGAAATCATATGCAAACAGATTTCCTTGTGAGATTTCCACCACTTCCTGCCTCTTCCTGGCTCAGAAATACTCAAGCACAACTTTTTCCCTTATGGCTTTTGGCATTTTTACTTCTGGTCCTCTCTGGAACTTGTATATTCGGAGGTGTGTTTATAGCCACCCCCCAAAGAAATAACCCAAAAAAGCAAATTACTTTTCAAAAGCACAAACTAATTTTGGTTAGAATTGGGAGACCGTTTTTATTTTACCCAAATCATTTCACCTGTCTCTATTGTCCTTTCACCTGTGTTTCATACGTGGGTGGTAATGGTTTGGCGTCACTGATTTATAATTCCTATGTACTTAAAAAGCTGTGACCAGCCTCTCTGGAGTTGGACCCACATCTGTCTTGGCTGATTAGACAGGAATGGTGTGCCATTGTGCTAGTTGCTATACAAACATAGGTTTTATAATCTTGGTAGACTAGACAAGACAGACAAAGGGTGAGGATGGGAGACAGATTCTTCCTGTTTGTATCCAATTCAAGGGGTGAGTAATTGTGGTATGTGTTGTGAAGGTTTAGAGTGACCAGTAGGGGGTATAGAACAGAGGTACGTCTCTATGTAAATGGGAAGTAAAGTCAATTTTAGAAGAGGCCTGAAAACATAGAGTCCAGAGAGATCCGCTATGGTGAGTTCAGGCTGCAACAAGGTAGGAAAGTAAGACACTGGCTATGGCTACACTAAAGAGCTTATACCGGTGCAGCTGCACTGCTCTAAGCTCTCTAGTGTAGCCACTCTAAGCCAACAGGAGAGAGTTCTCCCATTGATTTAATTAATCTACACCCAATGAGTGATAATGATGAAGCTCTCCTGCCGACATAGTGCTGTCCACACCAGTGCTTAAATTGGTGTAACATATGTCACTCGGGCAGTGACTTATTCACACCCCTGAGTGACATAAGTTATACCAACATATGTGGTAGTATAGACATAGGCCTTGTCTACACGATGGGGGCACGGGGGGGGATCGATCTACGTTACGCAACTTCAGCTACATGAATAATGTAGCTGAAGTCAACATGTTTAGATCTACTTACCGCGGGGTCCACACTACGCTATGCATCTCCCATCGACTCTCCTTGCGCGTCTCGTTGAGGTGGAGTACAGGAATAGATGGGAGAGCGATCTGCAGTCGATTTAGTGGGTCTTAGACCTGCTAAATCAACCGCCAATGCATCGATCGCCACGCATCAATCTCCTGGTAAGTGTCGACAAACCTATAGTTTCAGTGGCTATGGGCTTGTCTGCACAGGGACACTGAGGACTGTTGATTTGAATTTACCAAAGGTGTGAATTAAAAGTGGATTAGTTAAACTGCATTAAATCACTTTATGGATGCTCTCATTCAGAATTAAAGGGTCTTAATTTGGTTTAGCTTAATTCATTTTCAAAGTGAATTAAAGTGCAAGTGATTACCCAGATGAAGGAGCCTTAGTCAGTGAAGTATGTTGATTAATGCCCATAGCGACACATGTGGGAACATTCCTACCTCACCTGGCGGAGAAGACAAAGCCACTACGAGCTTTCCTGAGCCCGCAAATTCCTGGTATTGGGGAATAAACAGAGTGAGGCATTCAGAGAACTAAAGTAAGACCTGAGCACTCCACCAGTTTTGGCCTATATATTTTATTCCTGTTACATGTTGTTTTTGAAATTTGGCTAAAGTCTTTGTCACCCAGGGGGCATAGAGCAAGCAGGTGAGAGTCTATGTTAACAGGAAATAAAGTCTTGCATTCACCCCAGCCAGGGCATGCTGGGTTTCTGTAATCTCTACAGGAATGATCTTTGAGGAGGTTGATGGCAGCCTTGCCTCCTGCTCCTCTTGCTTTCCTCAAGCAGGCCCTGTAGGAGGGTGCTCCCCACCCACCCCTCACTCCAGGCCCCCCAGAACTCATCATTAGGCCCCTACTCTGGGAGTGTCCCTAGCCGACCTCCGACATGCCAGCTGCATGACATCCAGCCGATCTGCCTCCGAACTGGACCTGAGAACATCTGTAAGAGTTTGTGCTTCATACCATCCACTTCCTCACCTTTGTGTCCCGCCCCCATGCTAAGTGGTGGGACCTGTTGCCACCTGCAGAGAGCAAAGAACTACAGTGGGCCAGTCTGTACTTTATGCTGATTCCATAGCTCACCAGGGATGTTAGCTCACCAGGGATGTTAGGTGTGGCTCCTTCATGGGCATGTACCTGGCATGGTTCACAAACTCCCCTGACACCTGTCCGTTTTGCAGCGAGAAGGAGACCCTGCTGCACGTGTGTGAAGTGTGTCGGGCTGCAGCTCCTCTTCCGGCTCCCCCAGAACCTCTTATTGAGGTTCTGGCTGCACTTTTCCTAACTCTTACAAACCCCATCTGTGGCCCCACAAAGTTGACCTCCTTGTCAACCTCCTGCTGGCACTTGCCAAGATGGCCATCCATCACACCAGAAGGAGGAAGCTGGACTGGGAGGATACTCTGTGACTGTGGATGAGGGATTGGAAATAGGTCCCAATCATGTCCATTGACTCCTTTGATGCCTTTGAGAAACAGTGGGTGCTGTCTGGGGATTTCTGCTCGGTGTCCCCCTCTCACTCCCTCACTTTTAACCTTTAACCTCGCTCCTATTCCTTTTTCTTTCATTGTCCCACAGACTCACTAAGCAGCCTGGGCTTAGTGGTTCCTCCCCCTTAGTCGAGGGGGCAGGTCTGGACCTGCCTGTCCCAGTCCTGCAAATAGTACAGTAATGAACTTTGAAAGCCCGGAATGGACTGGGACCTGATTATCTGGAACTACTTTTGACTTACAGTCCACTGTGGGAATTGGAGAATGCTCCACTTGTCTACTACAGCTTGACTTTGGGAAGTTTTATAGTGTGACACAAGAGAATTTATTTTATTTAGTGCTTGGTTAAACATTGGGGGTGAAATTCTAACACCACCCCCCAGCCCCTTTATGCTGGGTAAAAGGGCCAGAGTGGTGTAAGGGCTCTAATAGCCCCAGGTCTGACCAAGAGACAATTCCACTGATGCAGGAAATGTGGACGACATCTGCAGGCTCCCTTCCAAGGCCCCCGTGCAAGCCTTGGTGTAGGGTGTGGGGCCCCAGTTGCCGTCCATAGATCAATCCAGAGAGAGTGCTGTGATATAGGTCTCCAAGGCTTTCTAAATTTCGCTTGGGGCCTCTCTCTCTCTGGCCCTCAGAGCTGCCTCTGATCTGAAGGGAGAAGAGGTGGTTTAAAGCCACTTTAGCCATCCCTTGGCTGTAGATTCTGCACAGCGCCTGAGCGAGGTGCATCACGGAATCTCACCCTTGCTCTACCTATAGTATTAAGGTGTATGGAATCCTTGGTTCTAGCATTGGAATCTAGAATCCCACAGTATTCTTGCTGGCAAGTATGGGCTGGATGAATGGACTATAAGGTGGATAGAAAGCTGGCTAGATCATGGGGCTCAACAGGTAGTGATCAATGACTCCATGTCTAGTTGGCAGCCGGTATCATGCAGTGTGCCCCAAGAGTCGGTCCTGGGGCCGGTTTTGTTTAATATCTTCATTAACGATCTGGAGGATGGTGTAGACTGCACCCTCGGTAAGTTTGCAGATGACACTAAACTGGGAGGAGTGGTAGATACGCTGGAGGGTAGGGATAGGATACAGAGGGACCTAGACAAATTAGAGGATTGGTCCAAAAGAAATATGATGAGGTTCAACAAGGACAAATGCAGAGTCCTGCACTTAGGACGGAAGAATCCCATGCACTGCTACAGATTAGGGACCGAGTGGCTAGGCAGCAGTTCTGCAGAAAAGGACCTAGGGGTTACAGTGGACGAGAAGCTGGATATGAGTCAACAGTGTGCCCTTGTTGCCAAGAAGGCTAACGGCATTTTGAGCTGTATAAGTAGGGGCAGGGCCGGCTCCAGCTTTTTTGCCGCCCCAAGCTGCGGGAAAAAAAAAAAAGACTAAGCCGATTGAGCTGCTGCCGAAAGCGGAGCAATTGACCTGCCGCCAAAGTGCTGCCAAAGAAGAAGAGAGGGACCGAAGGACCCGCCGCTGAATTGCCGCCACAGACCGGGACGTGCCGCCCCTTTCTATTGGCCGCCCCAGGCACCTGCTTCCTTCGCTGGGGCCTGGAGCCGGCCCTGAGTTGGGGCATTGCCAGCAGATCGAGGGACGTGATCATTCCCCTCTATTTGACATTGGTGAGGCCTCATCTGGTTTACTGTGTCCAGTTTTGGGCCCCGCACTACAAGAAAGATGTGGAAAAATTGGAAAGAGTCCAGCGGAGGGCAACAAAAATGATTAGGGGGCTGGAGCACATGACTTATGAGGAGAGGCTGAGGGAACTGGGATTGTTTAATCTGCAGAAGAGAAGAATGAGGGGGGATTTGATAGCTGCTTTCAACTACCTGAAAGGGGGTTCCAAAGAGGATGGAGCTAGATTGTTCTCAGTGGTAGCAGATGACAGAACAAGGAGTAATGGTCTCAAGTTGCAGTGGGGGAGGTTTAGGTTAGATATTAGGAAAAACTTTTTCACTAGGAGGGTGGTGAAGCACTGGAATGGGTTACCTAGGGAGGTGGTGGAATCTGCTTCCTTAGAGGTTTTTAAGGTCAGGCTTGACGAAGCCCTCGTTGGGATGATTTATTTGGGGATTGGTCCTGCTTTGAGCAGGGGGTTGGACTAGATGACCTCCTGAGGTCCCTTCCAACCCTGATATTCTATGATTTGGCTATGGCTTATTTAATTTGTTTGAATTTTTTATTTAATACACCTGGATGCCTTAGTGATGTTAAATAAATAACACATCTTGTAGGAGCAAAAGTCACTTTTTACTCTGGTGCAATGAATCTAACTAGGGTTTGGCACTGGTGTAAACAAATAACCCAGAATAAACATGCTCTCTGATTCAGAATCTGGAAGGTTCAGTGTACTTGAAAAGAAAATCAAAAGCAATAAACATCCTGTCCTGTTTGGGCCCAAACAAAGACAAAAGGGCTTTCCTGAATAGGAGTTAAAGTAAATAATGTAATATGTGCTTCAACCAACTTCCGAAGAGGAAGTAAAAACCGACTGTTGTCTCAGCTCCAGCTCTCTTTCCTTTTGTTGTGATGCCTCCTCAGATGGTCTGCTGGCAGTGAGACATGGGTGGTTGGCTGTGAGAGAGGTCATAACTATACCCATACCAAAGCTTAGGGGAGAGTTTCTTTTACCCCATTAAGGCAAAGGACACTGAATTATGGTAAATAAAATGGCTAAATTCTATTTTAATGACTTGAAATTCTGGGACTGCTAAGAATCTGGATCTAGGAGTCTAGGTAATAAGCAAGAGGAATTGGAAATTCTCACTGATGAAAAGCAACGTGATGCAATTGGCATTACTGAAACCTGTTGGAGACTATCTCCATAACGGGTGTTAAAATCACTGGATACAATCTGTTTATGAAGGATAGGTTGGCTAAAATAGATGGAGGTAGAAGGTAGCACTCTGAATTAAAGACACCATTACTTGTTTTAGTCATTGATAACTCAGAACAGCAGGCTCTAGCATGTATATGTATTCAGGTGCTAGCTAACAATGTTCAGGGGGGGTATTATGGGGGTCTGTTACAGACCACCAAATCAAACCAGAGAGCAGGACAACCTGTTCCTTAAACATCTATTTGTAATATGTGGAAAGAAAATTTGTGTTTATACTGGAGGACTTCAATCTAGAAGACATGCTGGAAGCCTCATGCAGCCAGGAGTAAAACCTCATTGGAGTTTTAAAAAATGACAGATAACTTTTTAACTCACAAGATATTGCAGCCAACATGAGGTTTCTCTATTTTAGGTTTCTTTATGCTGAATAAAGATGAATCGATCACTGGACTGGAATTTGGTGGTTTCCTAGGGACCAGTGATCCATACCTGATTACATTCAATATAGGCAGACAGTGGACAGTTCCAACTAGTAGCATATACATGTAATACTTTAAAAGGGATAGTCTCCTAAAGCTGAGGAAAATTATGAATGAAATTCATTGAGCAGAAAAATTTAGACAGAACAGCATGAATGGAAATTGGGAGATGTTTAAAAAGCATTTACTAGGTGGCCAAAAATGCCACAATTCTGAAAAAGGACAACTTTGTTAAAAGCCCATGCTCATTAAAAGAGGAAATCAAGGCAGCAATTAGAAATAAAAATTCATATATAACAAATGTTAAAAAAGGTGAAAGAGAAAAATGTATAAATTAGAAGTAATTAAGTGTAGAAAATTGATAAGGTAAGCGAAAGACAGCAGGGGAAAAAAAACCATGGCTGGCAGGGTCTAGGACACCAAGGAGGAGTTTTTAAAGTCTATCAGGAACAAAAGAAATCCTAACAATAGTGTAGGGTCACTACTAGATGGAGAGGGTAAAATTAATCATCATCATGCAGAAAAGGCAGAAGTGTTTAATATTTCTGTTCTGTATTTGGAAAGAAGCAGATTGATGCACTTATATCACGCAAGAATTATGAACTACTTTACAATACATTCATACTATGGAGGATATTCAACAGCATCTACTAAGGCTAACCATTTAAAAATCAGCAGGCCTGGATAACTTGCACCCAAGAGTCATAAAAGAGTTGACCGAGGAGATCTCCATAAGAACATAAGAAAGGCCGTACCGGGTCAGACCAAAGGTCCATCTAGCCCAGTATCTGTCTACCGACAGTGGCCAATGCCAGGTGCCCCAGAGGGAGTGAACCCAACAGGCAATGATCAAGTGATCTCTCTCCTGCCATCCATCTCCATCCTCTGACGAACAGAGGCTAGGGACACCATTCTTACCCATCCTGGCTAATAGCCATTTATGGACTTAGCCACCATGAATTTATCCAGTCCCCTTTTAAACATTGTTATAGTCCTAGCCTTCACAACCTCCTCAGGTAAGGAGTTCCACAAGTTGACTGTGCGCTGCGTGAAGAAGAACTTCCTTTTATTTGTTTTAAACCTGCTGCCTATTAATTTCATTTGGTGACCCCTAGTTCTTGTATTATGGGAATAAGTAAATAACTTTTCCTTATCCACTTTCTCAACATCACTCATGATTTTATATACCTCTATCATGTCCCCCCTTAGTCTTCTCTTTTCCAAGCCGAAGAGTCCCAGCCTCTCTAATCTCTCCTCGTATGGGACCCTCTCTAAACCCCTAATCATTTTAGTTGCCCTTTTCTGAACCTTTTCTAGTGCTAGAATATCCTTTTTGAGGTGAGGAGACCACATCTGTACACAGTATTCGAGATGTGGGCGTACCATGGATTTATATAAGGGCAATAATATATTCTCTGTCTTATTCTCTATCCCCTTTTTAATGATTCCTAACATCCTGTTTGCTTTTTTGACCGCCTCTGCACACTGCGTGGACATCTTTAGAGAACTATCCACAATGACGCCAAGATCTTTTTCCTGACTCGTTGTAGCTAAATTAGCCCCCATCATATTGTATGTATAGTTGGGGTTATTTTTTCCAATGTGCATTACTTTACATTTATCCACATTAAATTTCATTTGCCATTTTGTTGCCCAATCACTTAGTTTTGTGAGATCTTTTTGAAGTTCTTCACAATCTGCTTTGGTCTTAACTATCTTGAGCAGTTTAGTAACATCTCCAGACCACTGATGTTAATTTTCAATAAATCTTGGAATACAGGGGAAATTCCAGAAGATTGGAAAAACAACAAGAAGTAGTTGTGGCACCTTAGAGACTAACAAATTTATTTGGGCATAAGCTTTTGTGGGCTAAAACCCACTTCATCAGATGAAGGTGACAGCCCCGAACTAAAACCTCTCCAGCGCATCATCAAGGCTCTACAACCTATCCTGAAGGACGATCCCTCACTCTCACAGACCTTGGGAGACAGGCCAGTCCTTGCTTACAGGCAGCCCCCCAACCTGAAGCAAATACTCACCAGCAACTACACACCACACAACAAAAACACTAACCCAGGAACCTATCCCTGTAACAAACCCCATTGCTAACTCTGTCCACATATCTATTCAAGGAACACCATCATAGGACCTAACCACATCAGCCACACCATCAGGGGCTCGTTCACCTGCACATCTACCAATGTGATATGTGCCATCATGTGCCAGCAATGGCCCTCTGCCATGTACATTGGCCAAACCGAACAGTCTCTACGCAAAAGAATAAATGGCCACAAATCAGACGTCAAGAATTATAACATTCAAAAACTAGTAGGAAAACACTTCAATCTCCCTGGACACTCAATAACTGACTTAAAAGTGGCAATTCTTCAACAACAAAAACTTCAAAAACAGACTCCAACGAGAAACTGCAGAACTGGAATTAATTTGCAAATTGGACACCATCAAATTAGGCCTGAATAAAGACTGGGAGTGTATGTGTCACTACAAAAATTAAAAACTAATTTCCCCATGCTAATTTCCCCCTACTGTTACTCACATCTTCTTGTCAACTGTTTGAAATGGGCCACCCTGATTACCACTACAAAAGTGATTTTTCCTCCTGTTGATAATAGCCCACTTCCACTTTAATTGAATTGTCTCATGAGAACTGACCCCCCCCCCACTTGGTAAGGCAACTCCCATCTTTTCATGTACTGTGTATATATATCTGCCTACTGTATTTTCCACTCCATGCATCTGATGAAGTGGGTTTTAGCCCACGAAAGCTTATGCCCAAATAAATGTGTTAGTCTCTAAGGTGGCACAAGTACTCCTCGTTGTTTTTGCTGATACAGACTAACATGGCTACCACTCTGAAAGAAGATTGGAAGTATACTAAAGCCAAGCTAACATTCAGAACGGGCAAGGGGGATGACCTGGGTAATTGTAGGCTGGTTAGCTTGACATCAATCCCAGACAAAATAACGGGAAAGCTAATATGGCATTCAAACAATAAAGAATTAAAGAACAGGAATAATGCCAGTCAACATACTTTTATGGGAAATAGGTCTTTTAAAACAAACCTGACTTCATTTTTTACTGAGATTACAAGTCTGGTAGATAAAGGAAACTGTATACAGTAATGCCTCGCTTAGCGTTGTAGTGAAAAATGCTACTTTAAGTGAAACAATGTTAAGCGAATCCAATTTCCCCTTAAGAATTAATGTAAATAAGGGGGGTTAGGTTTCAGGGAAAAAATTTTCGCCAGACAAAAGACTACATTATATATATATATATATATATATATATACACACACACACATATACACAGTATAAGTTTTAAACAATTTAATACTGTACACAGCAATGATGATTGTGAAGCTTGGTTGAGGTGGAGGACTCAGAGGGTGGGATATTTCCCAGGGAATGCCCTACTGCTAAATGATGAACTAGCACTCAGCTGAGCCTTCAAGGGTTAACACATTGTTGTTAATGTAGCCTCACATGCTACAAGGCAGCAGGAATGGAGGGAGGGGAGACAGTATGGCAGAGAGAGACACACACCGTGTGTGTGTGTGAGAGAGACGTGCATTGCCACTTTAAGTACACTGACCCCACTCTACACTGCCTTTTTAAGATCCGGAAGTTGAGACAGCAACTGCTGCCAGCAAGCTCCCTCCATCCTGAGCCCTTTCGTGTCCCTTCCCCCCACTCTGTGGAGATGAGGTACAGGAGTGGGGGGAGAGAGACACCCTGACATTAGCACCCCTCTTCCCCATCCCCGCACAGCAAGCAGGAATCCCCCAGGAGCAGCTCCAAGGCAGAGGGCAGGAGCAGCACATGGCAGTTGGGGGAGGGACAGCTGAACTGCCCGGCAATTCATAGCCTGCTGGGCGGCTGCCGCACAGGAAATTTAGGGGAGGGGGGAGCTGATAGGGGGAGCTGATAGGGGTGCTGCCAGCACACTCAGGTTCCAAGCCCCCACCAGCTAGCTCCAATGGGCTGCTCTTTCTGCAAGCTGTGGACAAAGCAGGTGTGACGGTGCTGCCTGTTGGAGCCAGCTGAGGTCACTCAATCAGGGTGAACTGCAAACAAAACGGGGCAGACAAACCCCAAACGCTGGTGGATATTCCAATACTTAGATTTTCCAAGCCAGCACAAAACAACTTCTATATTACCGTACAGGTTACTCAGAAGTCCAAACAACGCAGTTCCCTTAAAGTAACCAGCCTCAGGCCTCCGTCCAGACACACCTGTCAGATATGATGATGATTATTGAGAATCCTATCTCATCATATAAAAGAATAGGTTCTTCCAATCCCAAAGGATCAGCCACATACCCAGGTTCAATTATAACTTAGATCTTACCCAAAATACACGCTATAGTCAATTCTTATTAACTAAGCTAAAATTTATTAAAAAAGAAAAGAGAGAGAGTGTTGGTTAAAAGGTCAATATACATACAGACTTGAATTCAATTCTTGAGGTTCAGATACATAGCAGAGGTGAACTTGTAGTTGCCAAAAGTCCTTTTAGAAATAGTCCATAGGTTATAGTCCAATGTCCATATTCAGGGTGGCTCCAGTCAAAGACTGGGGATCTCAATCCTTATGGCTTAAGGTTCCCCCCTCTTGAAACCAAAGCAGATCTGAGATGATGTATGATCATGTCCCAGGGTTCTTATACATTTTCAGCAGCCTTTCGGCCTGAGAAAACAACAGGCTCATCATGGCAATTAGCACAGGGTAATTTATCCATTAAACAGTTCAGATACAGGTCACTACAACCTTCAAAGAGACACATAGACAATAATACTATTTCACTCAAGTATCATCATAAATGTTAATATTCCTTTTTTGATCTTTGACTTAAAGTTATAGCAATAGAAAAGACTTGTTTGCTGACATCACAAGACCTGAGCAAACATCTACCCTTGAGATCTCTAACAATGCAAACTTGCATTTCAAAGCTCTATTCATTTACCTATCTTCCTAACCAGTTCTTAAGGTTCATCCCTAGGTCAGGTTATTCTGTGAGTTAATTAACTCTTTCTGGCCCTGTCACCCTTCATGAAATATTATATTACACTCATAACGTCACAGCAGGCGACTGCCAAACAACGTTATAAGGGAGCATTGCGCAACTTTAAACGAGCATGTTCCCTAATTGATCAACGTAACAACGAAACAAGTTAACCTGGACGACATTAAGTGAGGAGTTACTGTAGATGTAATATACTTAGACTTTTGTGAGATGTTTGACTTAGTGGTGCAAGACATTCTGATTAAAAGTTAGCACTATACAATATCAATAAAGCATGTTAAATGGATTCTGAACTGGCTGACTGATCTCAAAAAATAGTTGTCGATGGAGAATTGTCTTCGAATAGGGGTGTTTCTAGTGGGGTTCCATGGAGATTGATACTATGCCTGACAATATTCAATATTTTGACCAAAGATATGGAAGTAAATATAAAATCATTGCTGATAACATTTGTGGATGACACAAAGATTGGTGGAGTGGTGCATAATGATGAGGACAGGGCAGACATACACTGCACTTCAGAGAGCTTGGTAAGCTGGGCCTATTCAAGCAAAATGCATTTTAATACAGTCAAATACAAGGTCATATATCTAGGAACACAACATGCTGGCTGTACGTACAGAATGAGGGACTGTATCCAGGAAACTAGTGACTCTGAAGAGAATTTAGGGATCATAGTGGAAAAACAACTGAATGTGAGCTTCCAGTGCGATGCTGTGGCAAAATGCACTAATGCAATCCTTAGATGTATGTATAAGGGAGTAGGGAGGTGATTTTTACCTCTGTATACACCACTGGTGTGACTGATAGAAGAATACTGTGTATAGCTCTGGGGTTCACATTTTAAGAAGGATGTTGAAAATCTGGAGAGAGTGCAGAGAAGAGCCACAAAAATGATCTGAGGGCTGGGGGAAGGAGGAGGGGGAGCCTTATAGTGAGAGACTTAAGAAGCTCAATCTGTTTAGTTGATCAAAAAGATTGACAGGTGACGTGATTATGATGAATGAGTACCTACATGGTGAGAAAATAGCGAGTATGAAAGGGCTTTTTAATCAAGCAGAGAACACCATAAAAAACAAATGGCTGGAAGTTAAAACCTAACAAATTCACCTTAGAAATAAAGTAAAACATTTTAATGGTGAGGGTGAGTAACCACAGGAACAAACTACCATGGTAAGTAGTGGATTCTGCATTTCTTTATGTCTTCAAATCAAATATGCCTTTATGGAAAATATGCTTTAGCCAACCACAGAATATTGGGCTCAATACAGGGGTAATTGAGTGACATTCTTTCATCTGGGTTATACAGAAAGTCAGACTAGATAATCTAATGGTCGGTCCTGGCCTTAAAATCTATGAAAAGCTGCTGTTATAAGCCACTGGTGTTATAAGCCTACTGCTGGCCATGTGCAGTGTTTTGGATGATAAAGCATTGTGTTTAGCAGGCAGCAAACTCAGCATAGTGCCACATACTGGTACAGGGGACTAAGGCCAGCAAGGGAAGCACAGTGGGAACTATCACTTTGCTTTTTCACTATAAAATGAATCTGTCAGGACTCAGGTGGGAGCCAGCAGAGGGGTAATTAGCTTAGCATCTTGAGAATCCATTCTGGAGGCCTGGAAGGGTGCTAGCAGAGGCATAGGGTTTTATTGAAGATGTTGGTCTCCGGGGCATTATTTTAATTCTAGTGCTTCTAGATAGATAGCATTCAATGAAATTTCATCTAGATAGTGTGAGAGCTAGCCAGCGTTCTGTGTATATCCAAAGAGGCTGTTGCAGATGTTAAATGTGATAAGTGATCCAGAAAACTATGGACAGTGCTTTTCACCAGCTGTGCAAAACCTTGGTTAAAGGGACTGCATAGTGCAATCAAGGTTTCAGAGCATTTCCCTTGAACTTTCAAGGGATAAATCCATTGTTTCAATCCAAGTCCAGAAGGGGTTGAATGATTCTTTGTGAAACACATGTTCCCAGACCTTGGCAGCAATACTGAATGTGTGCCACTAACAGGAGAACACAGGAGTATCCTGGCAGGAAATGCAGTATCATTAAAAACAATGGCCAATTCTCAGTCTTTCAAACTGAAGACAAAGCCTCAGAGCATGTTTAGACAAAGGGAGCATAGAACTGAGTTGCACTGAGCGTAGTATAAATATGAGCAAAAGCTGAATGTCCTGTGGTCAGAGGAAAGTTGGAATTGTCATGCTCTGCTGAAGAAGAAAGTGTGTCTGTTGACTTTATTTTAACCTCACAATAACGGGTTCAGGGCAGCTGATGGCTTAATTACAAATCTGGGCTCTCCAATTTGATTCCTTTTTTAAACAAACCTGTGAGTGTTTCTGGGATGTAGCCAAATTAATTTTTGTTACACCCATTACTACATCACTGGCAGCAACACCAGTGTACTTCCTCTATTGTTTAGCAAATCCTTTGGATGGCTGCTTCCCTCGTTCACATCTCACTTCACTCAGCCTGAGCTGATGAAAATACTGTGCATGTCAGTGAAATAAGGGGAGAGATTTGTAGTGGAAGGGAAGCATGAGTCAAAATAACAGATGCTTTTCAATGTAAAAGGAAACAATTCAGAAAGGAGGTCAACTGGGAGAGTGAGTGGCTGAGAAAGATGACACCACTGCTGAAGTTCTAGCCTTGTCACTTGTTCTCAGAAATAGAGTATACTTAGGGAGGCAGTGTGACTTAGTGGCTAGAGCACTGGACTGGGACTTAGGAGACCTGGGTTCTATTGTGAGCTGGGTGACCTTGGGCAAGTCACTTCCCCCTCTGCAACTCAGTTTCCCCATCTGCAAAGTGGTCTGATGCCACTGCCCTCCTTTGTAAAGCACTTTGAAATCTACTGATAAAAAAGTGCTATGTTAGATCCAGGTATTATGATAATAGTAATGTTCCCTGGTGGAAGGGAATGGCTCTCTAGACATTGAACAAATACAAAAGTGAGGTTGATGGGGTCCAGAAAGTGAGCAGCAGCCAATATGCTTACATTGGCCAGAAAACCAGTAAAAGCCTAGGGCATCTTAGGGGAGCCAAATGACTTGATATTAAAGTGTCAGGTGCTTTTGAAATGCTGAGAGAGAGTAAAGGGAGGAATCTGTGGGGTTTCAGCAAGTGATCAGAAGAGTTCCCTTCCTCACGCAACATAGGGAAGAAAAAGGAAATGATCAAAGCCACTGGTTATAGGAAAATCAAAGATTTCTCATGTTCTTTCATACTGTGACCCTATATTCATCCTCTCTACATTGTTCTCCTCAGATGGGATCCTGAATCCTTTGCTTCAGTTCTCACAGTGCTTTGTTAGGGCTGCCATAGAATTTGACAGATTGGTGTGGGGGGTACTTCTGGCATTTCAGAAGGATCAGTTGCATGTGGGTGAATAGATCCATTTCAGCAGAAGGCTGGAGAACAGGGGCCTGATTTTCACTTACACCATTTTCCATCAGAGTAGCTCCATTGACTTCAGAAGAATCAGGCCCAAGGAATGGGATGGGAGCAAGCTTGTCATTTCCAAGACAAATGCTGGCAACCCAGAATGAGAGCTGTTGCTATAGTGTTATGAACATGGAATGCATGTTGCAGGTCATATTCATAATATATCCACCTGGAAGCATCTAAACAGAGCAGAGCCTGAAAGACAGATGCCACCATAAAGTGCAGTGTATACTAATTTCTTGCTCAAAGAATTTGAAAATAATAGATAGGCTGTAAACAAAACCCCTTCAGCATGATATAAAACCATGCATTATTATTCTAATGTTGAAAAGACACAGATGTACTTTGAGTACGGTAATTATTTCAAGCAGCAGAAAAGAAAAAGAAAAAGCTTGCAGTGGCCCATAGCAAATCAGGCATTCACCTTGAATCAGTGCTAATGAACCCAGCACCAGATCAAAAGCCAAAGTTGACTCCAACAGAGAAGGATATTAAAAATTATGAGATAAAATGAAACCAGCTTGTGTGACTTTTTTCCTTCTACAAAATAAAAGGTAAAATGTAATCCCTTCCCACCCCAGCACCTGTTACTTGGTATCACTGATTAAAAAAAGACTCCATGGAAGTTTCCAATACTGTTTTCAGGGGATGATTAGTACACAACATAATGAATAACCTGACATTTCTATTCCAGTTTTCACAGATGGAGGTTAAAACCTACACAAGTAGGGTCAGGAACACTGATACATTTGTTAAAATAATGGAAACCAAACACCTAGACTCCTTTAAAATACTAGAGCAGGAAATATGTCAACTGCGTTGAACCACGGAATAGACTAAAACAATCTAATTTAAAACCAGGTGGAAATATAGTAAATACAGTTTGTTAAAGAGGCAGTGCCAACAACCCTTAACATAAGAACATAAGAATGGTCATACTGGGTCAGACCAAAGGTCCATCTAGTCCAGTATCCTGTCTACCGACAGTGGCCAATGCCAGGTGCCCCAGAGGGAGTGAACCTAACAGGTAATGATCAAGTGATCTCTCTCCTGCCATCCATCTCCACCCTCTGACAAACAGAGGCTAGGGACACCATTCCTTACCCATCCTGGCTAATAGCCATTAATGGACTTAACCTCCATGAATTTATCTAGTTCTCTTTTAAACTCTGTTATAGTGCTAGCCTTCACAACCTCCTCAGGCAAGGAGTTCCACAGGTTGACTGTGCGCTGTGTGAAGAAGAACTTCCTTTTATTTGTTTTAAACCTGCTGCCCATTAATTTCATTTGGTGGCCCCTAGTTCTTATATTATGGGAACAAGTAAATAACTTTTCCTTATTCACTTTCTCCACACCACTCATGATTTTATATTCCTCTTTTCCAAGCTGAAAAGTCCTAGCCTCTTTAATCTCTCCTCATATGGGACCCGTTCCAAACCCCTTATCATTTTAGTTAAGACTTCTGAAAATCACTTACCTCTAAATATTATTTTTTGTACTACCCTGCTGTTCCTTTTTCAGTCATGTCATTCAATGAGAGACTATATTAAAAAATCCAAACTCTCAGTAATATTTTACAAACTGTGAATTGGATGGATTATCTTCCCCTTGTAACAGTCCATTCTGCTGAAGAGCCCTGAAGACTAGAGTTACCTATAGGGCTAAGATGCTCTAAGTTCAATTTTTTTTAGAAATGCTTGTTTAGTTTGGGAGTATTAATGTTTGTTATCTAGTAGAGTGTAAAATAAGACTATTTAAAACTTTACAAACATCAGGAAAAAAAACAGGTCTTGTTTTACCATTTCCTATATGCAAGGTCATTCTCCATGGCAGGCCTATAAGTATATGTGACATTTGTTAGCAGCGTGCATGTTAGGCATAATAATGAGTGGGATCTAGCAATTATATGCAGGTTGGGTTGGCACAAAGTCTGCACTTCAAGATCTGACCCAATATGATATGTGTGTTGGGATCCCCAGGGTGCAGCCTGGGACTGTGGGACCGCTGTGCCCCCTTAACTCTCCAGCCTGGGCTGTCTCTCACAATGCTTTGCTAGTGACAAGCAGCAAACCCCTCCAGGCTCTGTTATCACTCAGCACAACTGCATGTGGAGCCCCACACCCAGCTAGATTGCATGAATGCTCCCTGAGCCACTCATGAATCACACAGAGCATTTTGTGAAATGCTCAGGGAGATTAGAGAGGCTATTAAAATAAAAAACTCAAAAATAATGCAGTGATAAAATTTCTTGATACCTTAAATGACTGCTTCTTGGAGCAGCTAGTCCTGGAACTCACAAGAGGAGAGGCAATTCTTGATTTAGTCCTAAGTGGAGCACAGGCTCTGGTCCAAGAGGTGAATATAGCTGGATCGCTTGGTAATAGTGACCATAATATAATTAGAAAGCCCAAAAAAGAATTTGAAGAACAGCTAGTCAAAGACTCAAAAAGTAATAGCAAAAAATTTTTAAAGTACATCAGAAGCAGGAAGCCTGCTAAACAACCAGTGGGGCCAGTGGATGATTGAGATGCTAAAGGAGCACTCAAGGGGGTTAAGGCCATTGCGGAGAAACTAAATTAATTCTTTTCATTGGTCTTCACAGCTGAGGATGTGAGGTAGATTCCCAAACCTGAGCCATTCTTTTTAGGTGACAAATCTGAGAACTGTCCCTGATTGAGGTGTCATTAGAGGAGGTTTTGGAACAAATTGATAAACTAAACAGTAATAAGTCACCAGGGCCAGATGGTATTCACCCAAGAGTTCTGAAGGGACTCAGATGTGAAATTGCAGAACTACTAATTGTAGTCTGTAACCTATCATTTAAATCAGCTTCTGTACTAAATGACTGGAGGATAGCTAATGTGATGCCAATTTTTAAAAAGGGCTCCAGAGATGATCCTGGTAATTACAGGCTGGTAAGCCTGACTTCAGTACTGGGCACTCTGGTTGAAACTATAGTAAAGAACAAAATTGTCAGACACATAGATGAACATAATTTGTTGGGGAAGAGTCAACATGGTTTTTGTAAAGGGAAATCATGTCTCACCAATCTACTAGAATGCTTTGAGGGGGTCAAGAAGTATGTGGACAAGGAGGATCTCTGGATATAGTGTACTTAGATTTTACAAAAAGACTTTGACATGGTCTCTCACCAAAGGCTCTTAAGCAAAGTAAGCTGTCATGGGATAAGAGGGAAGGTCCTCTTATGGATTGGTAACTGGTTAAAAGATAGGAAACAAAGGGTAGGAATAAATGGTCAGTTTTCAGAATGGAGAGAGGTAAATAGTGGTGTCCCCCAGGGGTCTGTTCTGGGACCAGTCCTATTCAACATATTCATAAATGATCTGGAAAAGGGTAAACAATGAGGGGGTAAAATTTGCAGATTATACAAAACTACTCAAGATAGTTAAGTCCCAGGCAGACTGCAAAGAGCTACAAAAGGATCTCTCAAAACTGGGTGACTGGGCAACAAAATGGCAGATGAAATTCAATGCTGATAAATGCAAAGTAATGCACATTGGAAAACATAATCCGTACTATACATATAAAATGATGGGGTCTAATTTAGCTGTTACCACTCAAGAAAGAGATCATGGAGTCATTTTGGATGGTTCTCTGAAAACATCCACTCAATGTGCAGCGGCAGTCAAAAAAGTGAACAGAATGTTGGGAATCATTAAGAAAGCGATAGATAATAAGACAGAAAATATCATATTGCCTCTATATAAATCCATGGTACACCCACATCTTGAATACTGCGTGCAGATGTGGTCACCTCATCTCAAAAAAGATATATTGGAATTGGAAAAGGTTCAGAAAAGGGCAACAAAAATGGCTGCCATATGAGGAGAGATTAATAAAACTGGGACTTTTCAGCTTGGAAAAGAGACGACTAAGTGGGGATATGATAGAGGTCTATAAAATCATGACTGGTGTGAAGAAAGTAAATAAGGAAGTGTTATTTACTACTTCTTATAACACAAGAACTAGGGGTCACCAAATGAAATGAATAGGCAGCAGATTTAAAACAAACAAAATGATGTATTTTTTCACACAACGCACAGTCAACCTGTGGAACTCCTTGCCAGAGGATGTTGTGGAAGGCCAAGACTATAACAGGGTTAAAAAAAAAAACTAGATAAGTTCATGGGGGATAGGTCCATCAATGGCTATTAGCCAGGATGGGCAGGAATGGTATCCCTAGCCTCTGTTTGCCAGCAGCTTGGAATGGGTGACAGGGGATGGATCACTTGATGATTACTTGTTCTGTTCATTCCCTCTGGGGCACCTGGCATTGGCCACCGCTGGAAGACAGGAAACTGGGCTAGATGAACCTTTGGTCTGACCCAGTATGGCCGTTCTTATGTTCAGAGAAAGGCACCAGCCAGATCCCCCCAGCTCCCTGCCTTGTACCTCAGGAATATACTGTCTTGTACTGCTCAGGACCCTTTCTTGAGCAGTGCAAATTTATTAATTGGTTCACCACTTCATCAATGGTAAGTGGACACACACTAGCTTTTGTAACCTGAGCAGATTTACCAAGCACTTCAGGCAAACTCACTGGTAAAGATAAACAGTAAAACAAGTGTATTGATTACAAAAGATAGATTTTAAGTGATTATAAGTGATAGGCAAAAAGTCAGAGTTAGTTACCAAAAGAAAAAAATATATAAGCCCGCAGTCTAAACTCTCAACCCTATTAGACTGGGCAACATCTAGATTAAACAGTTTTTCTCAACCCACTGGATATTGCAGTTCATGGTACACAGGTTTCATCCTTGAAACCTGGTCCAGTCTCCTCTTTTGGAGTCTTGAGTCTTCTGAGTGTCCTTGTTGCTTGCAGCCTAGGTGGGGGGAAGACTAGAGAAAAGGCAAAACATGGGGCCATTGTGTTTTATTTTATACCCTTAGTCCCATGTGCTTGGAGAATACAACTCCAGGCATGTCTGGGGCCTTGCTGAGTCCCCAGGCAAGGCTGAGCAATTCCCCTTGTGCAAGTGAGTCATTGAATTGTAACTCCCTTGCAGGACAATGGCTGTGTTTGGTTGTTCGACACCTGCCTGGGCATTGGTTACCTCCCTTGTCCTTGTCTCTGGGGGTCTAATATCTGGGCGATTCTCCAACTCACAGCATATTTTAGTGACAATCCTAAACACAATTCTATAATTTCATATGCATTAATAATATACATATTTAGATGGAACAGTGCATTTCAGCAGATCATAACCTTTCCCATGATACCTTACAAGGCATGCTTTATATGCAATATCACAATTATATACAAATGATGAATATGGGGGTTACAGGGCGCTCCCCTGGGGTGCAGTGTCACAATATGTTTAATTACTAGTGTGCTGAAATTTCCCTGTGTATTAGCAACATTGAGCCTATAACACAAAAGTGATTTGTGCAGTTTATTTTTCAGATAACTTTGATGGCAAAGCAATTACGGCAATTTCTTCTGACTTTGGGGTCTTTAAATGTTGACCACTATTCCTCTGAAGAGACACAGTTAGGTTGATAATTAATTATATTGAAATAACACATTTTCTTGCTTGGGTCATATAACACTTTATTGATCCTAAAATGAAGGCCTTGATCCTGTGCTTACCTTTAGTCAATGGGACTACTCATGGTACATGAAGTTAAAAGTATGCATAAATGTTTGCAGAATGAGGGCTTAACTTTTCACCATTTGTACAGTGGTACTGGAACATTTTTTATAGTGGGTGGAAGGTGGAAACCATGTATTTGGGTTTTTATTACTATTTCAAGCCCGGGGGTGCAGCAGCACCCCCAACACTTCTAGTTTCAGCACCTACGCATTTGTATATGTTACACCCTTAATCACAAGACTCAGCTTTTCAAAGAGAACATTGTTTATTCTGGGATTCAAACCTTTTACTTTGGAAGCTTCTTGCAGGCAGAGACTGCCTTGGTACACATCTCGTCTTGCAGCAACAGCACATGCTCTGAACATGCTAGTCCTTGCTGTAGCTCAATTACTGTGCCCCTTTCCTATTCTTAAAGGGACAGCTCCCATTTCTCCTAATATATACCACAATAAAAAATTCAACTTATTACTAAATATAAACAATATGAAACTAGTTCTAAAACATCCATTTCAGGGACCTCACATGCAATTTTTCAATTTTTTTGCATTTGGGACATTGAGACTAGGTTAGTCAGTTTCACTTCTATTTCTGATCTGTTTTTCCTCCTGGTTCTCCTTCAATGTTTGGGCTGTAAACAATGCAGTGAAATGGTTAAATCCAAGCAAAACAAAAAGTCTTAACATTTTAAAAAAAGTATTCTGAAAATATTGCTATTTAAACTTGTTTTTTGTAAAACTTTTTGTTTTTAAACACAACCTACATTTTTGTACCTGCCACTTACAGCTTTTAAGTTCAAACAGAACTGGGCAGCTGAAAGTGAAGGCATGTGATAACTTATCTAAAATGTTAACCAGTTCAGGGAAATCTGGTGTTGAACTGGCTTAACAATAGTCCCCGATATAGTGAGGACTGTACTTTCAGCTCAATGGCTCATAAAGGAAAAATTCCTGCGTAGATAATCAAAATCCAGATTTCAAAGTGATAATGCTAAAGGAATCCACAAGAATCAGTGTAAATATGAACCACACTTTTTTACAAAATGACCTAATTAAAGTAGCCAAATATCTCTTTACTTCTAAACAAAGAGATCTCATGTCATTCTTTAAAAGTTACAAATTGATTGCAGATGAAGCACACGAGAAATGAAGACACAGTTCTTTAAAAGCTAGTTAATAAACTTTGGGAAAGATTCATGAATCACTGCCTGGATCTCTGATATGGCATGTTTACTGATAATCTGTCCCTGCACGGGCGGCCCTAGACTAGCTGCCAGCAACTGGCGCCCCAGGCGAACCATGCAATCGGCGCCCCCACCCCCAAACCCGAAGGGCAGATCTAGGCTGAGGTTTTTGGTAAACTGGGAAACATTTTGTCCCTTTTTTCCTTTTAATGTTTTTTAAGCGTTTTTTTTTTTAAACAGAGGCTTAATTATTCGGTTTGTCAAACCAATGTTTCTGAGATCAGATAAAATAGAGATGTGAAATTTTCAGAATAGATGTGTACACGACAGCTAGATGATATTTCAGTCCGATTTCAAATAAAAATGCTAATTATAATTTTTATTATTACAAATCCAAAATCATCCATTACACTATCCTGCTTTAACTGCCATTACCACCACATCCAATATAGAAAGAAATAAGAAAACTCTTCAATGAACTTTAACCTGTATTTACAAAACACTCCGAGTAAAAAACACTCTGTGCTCTTAAAACATGACTTTTCTTGCTTTAAATTTTGAAAATTCAGTCACTAGTTCTTTTAGATCCAGTTTTCCAGCTATTTCATGCTCTATTGACATTGTGGCAAGTCCAACAAGTCTCTCTTGCACCATTGCTGAACACAGATATGTTTTTATCAATTTTAACTTTGAGAAGCTACGTTCCCCACTAGCTACGGAAACTGGCAAAGTTAAAAGAATGCGTAGAGCTATAAAAATGTTTGGAAAACTGTCTGTGAGTTTATTTTCACAAACAAACCTCAGTACGTCTTCAGGAGTGGAATGTTTCTTAAGTTGTCTTGAAAAAGCCTGAAGCTCACTACACAAATCTGTAGCATCAATGTCTTTTGATTTTTCATGAGTCAATGCCGACTCCAGTTTTATACAAAATTCTCTTATCTGTTTTGCTGTTTTCTTTTGCAAGCTGTGGATATCATATAGAAAGCCAAATACTGACTCTAGCTGCTGCATCTGTTGGAATCTTTCGTCAACCGAGTGAATAGCAGTATCAAGGACTGCGAAGTAGAAATTCACTTTGAACCTTTGTTTTGGGTTCTGAATGGGTGTGTCTCGTCCTTCATACGAAAACTGCTGTTTCTTTTGCTGAATGCGAATTGGCTTTGGTTCAAATTCTGTCAGAAAGTCTATTTCTTCAGCAAACTCGAGAGAATCTACCAGTGTTCTTTCAAACCCTTCATCACTTCTGAATTCCTCCAGAATATTTTTGGTTTGCTGCAGTTTTTGAATAGCAGAATGTATGTCCAAGTTCTTTTCCTGAAGCTGCTTACTGGTGAGGTTAATCTCGAAAAGGATATTTTACTACAAAATGAGTGAAGTCACAAATTTGAACTTGGAAAGGCCATTTGCAAGAGCTTCTGCATCTGAACGTTTCGTATTGCCAGATGATCCAGTAAAGGTAGTATAATCAGAAATTTCAATTAGGGCATCATAAATGTTTCCAAGTTCATAGCAAAGAGGCTTCAAAGCATCAATGTGACTCTCCCATCTTGTCTGACTAAGTGGTTTCACAGTTAGAGAATTCACATGGTGAGTCATAATCTCCCAATGGCGTGTTGAGCCTGAGAAAAAACACATAAACACGTTGCACCAGGTCAAAGAAACTGCTTGCCTCCAAACAGCATCTAGCAGCATCATTGACAACCAAATTCAGAGAATGTGCACTGCAAGGAATGAAAAAGGCCCTAGGATTGATTTCCATCATTCTCTTTTGCACACCATTGTCTTTACCCTTCATATTACTCCAATTATCATAGCCTTGGCCACGTAAGCTTTCAACAGATAATGACATTGTTTCAAGCTCTTGTAGAATAGTTTCAGTCATAAATTCTACAGTCGTCTCCTTCAGTGGTAAGAAACCCAAAAAATGTTCCTTTATGAGCACTTCAACATTATCTTCATCTGCAGACTTTTCCATATCCACAAAACGAATGATCATCGTCATTTGTTCAACATGACTCACATCTGGTGTACAGTCCAGTATTATTGAAAAGTATTTTGCAGAATGGGCAGCTTCTACAATGGCATTTGCTAGGATTTGAATCAGTTCATTCTGCATATTTTTTCCTAAGTAATGAACCTGTGTTTTATGATCAGTTATTTTACGTAGCTGCTCCTTCATGACTGGATCAAACAAAGCTAGGTATTCAACAAATTTTAAAAAGTTTCCATTACCTGGAGTGTATAATTTTTCATTTCTACCGTGGCCGTGGAATGCTAAATTTTGCCCACCGAGAACTCTCACTAAAGCAATCAGACGCTCTAATATTTGTTGCCAATATTCTTCTTTTTCCTTGATCACATGTAAATTTTCTTCATCGATAGTTTTTCCTTTTTTCAATCATAATTCAAGTTCTTTCCAATTTTGAAAACATTCCAAACGTTCTGTACTTCTTTCATGTGAAGAGAGAATTGAAGATATGTTTTTCCAGTCCTTCAAACAATTTTCACTAAGTGATGTACCGATTGCTTGATTTCTAAACAACTTACAGCAAAAGCAAAACACAGTCCTTCAACACTGAATATTGTAACCAGTTTTGATGAATTTCTTCCCCATTAATGAGTTTCCTCTTGTAATGCTGAGCAGAGAATTTTCTTTTATTTCCATCCTTAGGGAAGGGAAATTCATGAACTTGTTCCACGAGTCCATGTTCCACGAGAATTTGCCTGTCATCAGATCTGGGCCATGAAGCTGGGTCCCCATACTGTAACTTGTTTGTAACTTCCTCATCCTTTCTTCCTTCTACTTCATTTACTTCAATTTCTGCGCGTGTCTCTCTGAAGGTGAATAAATTTTCTCCACTTCTATATCAGTCTGATGCTGTGAGCTGCCTTCATCTAGAAGTAAGTTTCCATCATCTTGAGTTTCCAAACTGTTTTTTTGTGGATGTGAGCTACCCTCATCTTGAAGTAATATACCTTCATCTTGATGCACCAAACTGCTTCCATGTGGATGTGAGATAACCTCCTCTCCAAGTAAAACTCCTTCATCTGGATGCTGTGAACTGCTTCCATCTTTATTTGGATTAAAGAGAAGATATTTCAGGAAGGATCCCTGCTGTTTTGCTTGGTCCTTTTCCTTCTCAGCCTTTCATTTATGATACTCAGCTCCCGAGGGTTTTCTTTTTCCTCTTTCTGCCATGGGGCATTTGAATATTGTTATGTACTGTGCTCCCGACTGCAAGCATTATAGAGTTAAGAATGGCTGACACACCCACCACATGGTTGGCGATTTAAACCACATTGAAGCCATCCCAACACGTCTTTTCACTGCTTAAAGGTTTAATGATTAGTAACATACACTCACTTACCTATTAAAACAGTTAATTACAGCGTTTACATGGAAACAAAATGACCTTTTACGACGTTATAACCCGACAGCGGTTGTTTGGAAAGTAATCCCCTTCCTCATGGTTACCCGCTTGGAGTGTGATGTCATCACTTTCATAGTCTATTAAGCGTTAACACTGTTACTTTTCTTTTATGGACCTTATTTATTACATGTGAACCAGTTATAACAAAGAAAAGTTCATAACTATACAGTCCAATAATAACGCTAAGGTTTAATAACGCTTAAAGATACTCACATTTTGGATTTATAATGCTGAAAGATGTTATTCTTTGCAACCAAGAAACACAATTTTCCACAGTATTCACTCGATTCTTAACCATCTACCTGTGACGTGTGTTAAAATGACCATTTGACATGTATCAACTCGCGATATCTCCGCTCTACATGAATTTCTGGCTATGCGACCTTGATGTATATTCGAGTTAGGTGTCGCTAGCATTGCAGATCTTGCCACTGCAAATGTGTTTAATTGTGGCAGAGTTAATTGCTTATTAAAATTGCGGAGTGGGTCATCTTGACCCTACGTCACAAATTGAAAAAAAAATTCACTAAAATATTATTTATTTTTGCAGTAAATAAAATATTTAGCATATTAATAAATTATCAGAAATGTAGAGAAATTAATTATAATTCATATTCCCTCCGTACGCACATGGGAATTGAAAAATGACATCTTCGTTATTTTATTTGTATTTTTTTCCATCTTTTTCATTTTTTTTTTTATTTGATTTTTCCCCTCGAATTTGGCGCCCCATTTAACTTGGCACCCTAGGCAACCACCTAGTTCGCCTATATGGACGGGCCGCTCCTGTGTCCCTGATAAATCTTCAGGAAATGTAAAATCAATTAATACTTCTTGGGTTTGAAAGAGCCAGACAGCAGTGCTGAAGCAATTTTAAAGGGAGCTTTTATTGAAAGAACTAGATAGGTACAAAAAGAGAAAAGATAGGCAATAAGAAAAAGTTCAGAATTCAGGACCCCTAACAGAACATCAGGTTAAGGAGTAATGCTTGTTGCGATGCTTTAGGTTCAAAGCTCACTCCAAAAGACTCTTGAAAGAATGAAATAATAGTCTTGAAAGAGTAATATTACAAACTCACAACGTTTCTAATATATCATGTTTCTGCCATTAGTGCCTTAAAATGCTATTATAGATAGAAAAGTGTCTGTGTACAAATGGCATCTTCTTACTCAACATATCTGCTCTTTGGGTCTAAGTCAGATCTGTTCACTTTACTGAGCAAAAACATATTGTGTTATAGAAGCCAACAGAGCTTCAGGAGTATGAGCTGCATTCTCCTCTGCCTGATGCATCATTAGCAAAATTGTCTAAGTTCTGACTCCAGAATCTTTACTACTTGTAATGATGTAAGAAGTGGAAAGATCAGCTGGGTTTTCAGATCCCTGGTTGAGTTTATATCTCATAGACTCATAGACTTTAAGGTCAGAAGGGACGATTATGATCATCTAGCCTGACATCCCACATGACGCAGGCCACAAACGCTAACCCACCCACTCCTGGAATAATTCTCTACCTTGACTCAGCTGTTGAAGCCCCCAAATCATGATTTAAAGACTTCAAGTTGCAGCGAATCCTCCAGCAAGTGACCCCTGCCCCATGCTGCGGAGGATGGCGAAAAACCTCCAGGGCCTCTGCCAATCTACCCTGGAGGAAAATTCCTTCCCGACCCCAAGTATGGCGATCAGCTGAACCCCGAGCATGCAGGCAAGACTCGCCAGCCAGACACTCAGGAAAAAGTTCTCTGTAGTAACTTTTAATATCCCATCATTGACCATTGGTACTAATTACCAGTGATGGCACGTTATTGACCTATTGACTAAGATCACGTTATCCCATCAAACCAGCCCCTCCATAAACTTATCTAGCTTAATCTTACAGCCAGAGAGGTCACTCGCCCCCACTGTTACCCTCGGACGGCTGTTCCAGAACTTCCCTCCTCTGATGGTTAGAAACCTTCTTCTAATTTCAAGCCTAAACTTCCCGACGGCCAATTTATATCCATTTGTTCTCGTGTCCACATTAGTACTGAGCTGAAATAAGTCCTCTCCCTCCCTGGTATTTATCCCTCTGATATATTTAAAGAGAGCAATCATATCTCACCTCAGCCTTCTTTTGGTTAAGGTAAACAAACCGAGCTCCTCAAGTCTCCTTTCATACGACAGTCGTTCCATTCCTCATATCATCCTAGTGGCCCTTCTTTGTACCCGTTCCAGTTTGAATTCATCCTTCTTAAACATGGGAGACCAGAACTGCACACAGTACTCCAAATGAGGTCTCACCAATGCCTTGTATAACGGGACTACCACCTCCTTATCTCTACTAGGAATACCTCGCCTAATGCATCCCAAGACCGCATTAGCTTTTTTTACAGCCACGTCACATTGCCGACTCATAGTCATCCTGCAATCAACCAGGACTCCGAGGTCCTTCTCCTCTTCCGTTACTTCCAACTGATGCGTCCCCAGCTTATAACTAAAATTCTTGTTAGTCATCCCTAAATGCATAACCTTACACTTCTCACTATTAAATTTCATCCTATTACTATTACTCCAGTTTACAAGGTCATCCAAGTCTCCCTGCAGGATATCCCGATCCTTTTCCGAATTGGCAATACCTCCCAACTTTGTGTCATCCGCAAACTTTATCAGCCCACTCCTACTTTTGGTTCCGAGGTCAGTAATAAATAGATTAAATAAAATTGGACCCAAAACCGAACCTTGACGAACTCCACTGGTACCCTCCCTCCAACCTGACAGTTCACCTTTCAGTACGACCCGCTGCAGTCTCCCCTTTAACCAGTTCTTTATCCACCTCTGGATTTTCATATCGATCCCCATCTTTTCCAATTTAACCACTAATTCCTCATGCGGTACCGTATCAAACGCCTTACTGAAATCGAGGTATATTAGATCCAACGCATTTCCTTTGTCTAAAAAATCTGTTACTTTCTCACAGAAGGAGATCAGGTTGGTTTGGCACGATCTACCTTTCGTAAAACCATGTTGTAATTTGTCCCAATTGCCATTGACCTCAAGGTCCTTGACTACTTTCTCCTTCAATATTTTTTCCATGACTTTGCATACTACAGATGTTAAACTAACAGGCCTGTAGTTACCCGGGTCACTTTTGTTCCCCTTCTTGAAAATAGGAACTATATTAGCTAAGCTCCAGTCAAATGGTACAACCCCCGAGGTTACAGATTCATTAAAAATTATCGCTAACGGGCTCGCAATTTCACGCGCCAGTTCCTTTAATATTTTTGGGTGAAGATTATGTGGGGTGCCGGATTTTCTCCCGTTAAGTTGTTCGAGTTTGGCGTCTACCTCGGATACGGTAATGTCTACCCCCCCCCTTTATTCCCATCAGTCACGCTGCCACTATTCCTAAGCACTTCATTAGCCTCATTTAAGACCGAGGCAAAATATTGGTTTATATATTGTGCCATGCCTAGCTTATCCTTAATCTCCATTCCATCTACAGTCTTAAGCGGTCCCACTTCTTCTTTCTTAGGGAAAAAAAGACAAAAAAATGTGGTACAAATTGGAGCAGAGAGTAAGGAGAAAAGAATTCCAAGGGGGAAAAAATATATATATATAAATAGTTCTGTTTTCAGTAAACAAAAATTTTTTATAACCATTTTCATAATATTTTAAATAAAAAATAGGGGGAAAGGCATAAGATTTTTCATGAAACACTGAAAATGTCAACAATTTTTTTAAGACCTTTTTTGTTTGGAAAATATCGAGTGCTAGTGCAAGGTGTTGAACAGACAAGACCAGGCATTGTACTGACTAAAGAAAACCTTTTACTACCAGTTTCCTTTAAATAAAATCTGTCCAGGTCATTCATCTTAATCTTCCAAATCTTATTGTGACATTGGCCGTGGCAAGGACAAGGAGAGAAGAAACTTTGAATTCAACCTTGTGACACTAGAGGAGCATCAATCATGATGGGATTTCTTTTTGGCTATTGCTCTTGGCACTTGAGAGTCTACTGCAGGCGTTAAGGTTGATTTCGATTTGGTTTTGCCATTACAAGGACAAAAAGTGACTAGGAATGCAATTCTGCTGACAAAACTTTAGCCCTTCCTCTTAGAACTTCAGTGGAGTTTGGCACATTTTGCTTATTTCAATTTCCTAAATTAGTCCTGAGACAGCATCTTAGCAGTACACATAGGAAAGGCACTTAGTAGCAAGCCTGGTGAAACTAGTCATGCATAAATTATGCTACAGCTTCTCTTCATATACTATATGGCTATTCAGTGGATGTAATTTGTTACATGACTGTATTTGTGCAATTAAAAAATAAACAAAACCATTTACATTCCACCTTCATCCACCCAACTAATAGTAGTGAATTCCATCAAGTGTGTAAAGTTTACAATCCTTGGTGACTTCTAGCAAATTCCTGTAGGATGTGTGTTCATGTCACAAAAACTGTTTCCACAACTAGCATTACCATAGCGCTTCCTTGATTGTGTCAGGTAGTTTAGACTCCAGAATGTAAGTGTGTGTGG
Organism: Platysternon megacephalum; assembly: GCA_003942145.1. Lineage (NCBI taxonomy): Eukaryota > Metazoa > Chordata > Testudines > Platysternidae > Platysternon > Platysternon megacephalum. The sequence goes on from QXTE01000279.1 coordinate 785,528, forward strand.
GTTTTTTGTATTTGTTTTCAAGTTCCATTTTTCCTTGATAGCTTTTAGCCCATGCGTTAAGAGGATATGAAGGCCATGTCTACACTAGAAAGTTGTAATGGCAGAAGTTCTGCTGGGATTCTGAAGCCGACATAGCTCTTTTAGCCAAGTGTGTTCAGATTTGGTTACCTTTGGCTCTTTAAGCTGTGTCCTCACAGCAACAGGTTGTAGTGGCAAAAGACATGAGACATTGTGGGACGGCATCCAACCCTGTGTGTACCATGCCATTGTCTAATGTGCTACCTTGTGGGAATTTTTTGTAGTGTATGGTGGGGCTACCGCTATGTATTGTGGGATACCATCATTGCTCTCACGTAACTATGGGAGTTTGGGGTCAAATTCCCACAACTCCCTTTGTTCCATCCCATAATCTACTCCTTTTCACACTGTTTTTCTTTCTCACCACCATCCAGAAACATGGATGCCGTGCCAACACAGCTGAACTGTCTTGTCCATTTTATGTTCGGGGCAAGGCATTCTTTTGTATTTGTTGTACCACTGTGGCAGTACTGAGGATGACTGCAAGAGAGAGAGAGAATGAACAGCTAGAATACCTTCAGGTATTTGCTGACCAACTGTAAAGGATGGAGAAGTGGTTTTGGGCCTGTACTATGAGCATGGAGTGGTGGGATTGGGTCAGGATGCAAACCTGCGATGACGGCATTGGCTCCACAACTTTCAGATGTGGAAGGCTGCATTCCTGGAGTTGGGTGCTGAACTCACCTCAACCCTGGAGTGCACAGACACACCAAGAAGAGAGCTGCTCTGGCAGTAGAGAAGTGGGTAGCGATTGCTGTCTGGAAGCTTGCCATCCCAGATTGCTACCGGTCAGTAAGAAAATCTAGCTTGGGGGCAGTTGTCATCCAGTTGTGCAAAGCAATTAAGTATGACTGGCGGCACAGGATTGTCACTCTTGGTAAAATACAGGAAGTAATAATTGAATTTGATGTGATGGGCTTCCCTAACTGTGGTGGGGCAATAGATGGGATCCATATCCCAATTCTGCCCCTCCCCCGGCCTTGCCTCTGAGCACATAAACAGAAAGTGGTACTTCTCTATGGTTATGCAAACATTGATAAGTCACTGTGGATGCTTTACTGACATTAACTTTGGCTGGTCAGGGAAGGTCCCCCCGAAACAGCACATCCCCCCACAAGATTTAGTTGGGTATTTATAAGTCATGGACAGGTCACAGGCCGTGAATTTTTGTTTAATGCCCGTGACCTATCCATGACTCCTACTAAAAAGACCCATGACTAAATCATAGCCTTACTTATTACTAGCAGATAGTCAATGTTCACAATTGCAAATCTGTATTAGGGAGTGCTACTCCCTGAACTGAACATACAGAAAACTGATGGTCTGACTATCAGGGATAGGTGCTAATGCAATCTGGACAGTATACAGAATGCTTGCTTATGCTTTTTCCTACACTTAGGTATTTCTGAGCCCTGGTCTACACTGGGGGGGGCTCAATCTAAGTTACGCAACTTCAGCTACGTGAATAACTTAGCTGAAGTCGACGTACTTAGATCTACTTACCACGGTGTCTTCACTACGGTAGGTCGACTGCTGCCGCTCCCCCGTCGACTCTGCCTGCGCCTCTCAGCCTGGTGGAGTACAGGAGTCGACGGGAGAGCGCTCGGGTATCGATTTATCGCGTCCAGACTAGACGTGATAAATCGATCCCCGCTGGATCGATCACTGCCGCCGATCCGGCGGGTAGTGTAGACATACCCTAAGTTGTGGCTCATGAGGATCATCATATGTTCTGTCTATCCATAAGCTGATTGCAGTTAAAATCTAGCTTATGTTCTTATCTTCCCAGTGGTATTCACTAGGCAATTGTGGGAGCTCTTCATGCAGATTAGCCTTGGGCTTTAGATAAGTGCTGTAGAAATGTGAGTAAATAAGTTGGCATGTTCAAAGTCCTAGCTTGACTTTTGGCCCATCCGTATATTGAGTAATTGGGATAGTATTCCTTTAGGTGGTTTGACCATTTCATAGTGTGATGGCAAAACTCATGTTCCAGAAATCTGAGGCCTTCACTTTTCTAAGGTTCATATTTGTTCCCTTTGGCTGCAATCAGTCACATCACATACCTTCTGAGATCTCAGATATTTCTGAGGCACAAATTACAAAATCACCTATCATCTCTGTCTTCTCCAAATAGTACCATTCTTTTATTGGCTCAAAGGTGGCAACTGGTGTGATGGAGAGAAATGAGTGAAATTTGCTCAATATGCATTTAACGGCATGGCACCTGCCTTTTGCAAATGCTCCTTCTGATCAAGTGTGTCTGCAGTCTTCAAACAGCCCTGGTATCAGACCGTACCCCCAGGGCTTCCTCCAAATGGTTCAGACCCCCTTCTATGGGTTTATCGTTCTTTGATTGTAGGCCACTGCCACAGTGGCCTATGGGGGGGACCTGGGCCCACACACTGTTCCAGGTCCAAGCCCAGAGACCCTAAAAATAGCAGCCATGTGCCGCCACGTCCTATTAATGAAACCGCCTTCAATTCCCTGGGCCACTTCCCCACAGACTCATCCTTCACCGAAGCTTCACCCTTAGCTAAGGACTCTTCTGTGTTCAGGCCCAGCAGCGAGCCAGGAGCTCTTTCTCACTCCCTGATCCTGCCAGCACTGAGCTGTCCAGGGTGCTGCAGTTCCCTTTGGCCAGCCAGGAGCACCATCTGCACTCATCTGGCTCCAGGAAGGAACTGCCTGTCTCTGGCTCTGCAGCTCCTTTTCATATGGTCCTCCAGGTCCCTGATTGACTAGCCCTTTGCAGCCTCCCCCGATAGTCTGTTTCTTGCGCAGTCTCTCTAGGCTGCTTGGAGGACTTAGCTTCACTGCTCCTTTCCTGAGATGGGTGTGGCAGGACCCTGAGGCCTCCAGCAGGGGGCCTCTGGGCCTAGTCCATCCTGTCACACTGCAATACAGTATGGACTTTCCAAAGAAGAGTCATATTTGCATTAGGTAGGTTGCTTATCAAAACCCATATAAGTCACTCGTGGCTTAGAGAAATGGTCCAACCTACTTTGAGCAAGTACACTGTTGTCCAGATTAATGGGTATGAGTGCATGAAGGCAAGAAGTCCTATGGGTGTGGGTGCTCTAAATGTGTTCTGGGGAAATCAAGGCAGCCAGCTAAGAGCATCCAAATGTCTTGAGGTTGTTAAGCTTACGATAAAGTGGGGGAATACATTATGAATTCAGATCTGGGCTGAATCAGTTTAATGAGACACAAAACCAGTTCTATGCATCTCTCACCTGTAGAGGCCCAAAGATAGAACTCAGTGTAGGACAAAGACCAGAACTGAAAGACCCTCCCCCTTTCTTCCCTCCTAATGTTTTAAATGTATTTTTAAAAATTAGCTTTGACTGATGTGTCATTTTGTATTTACATTTAGCATAAATAATATAATGCTGTGGGTCAGCCTTTCTGATGTCAATAATTCACAATAATAAGCAATAGTTCATAGATTTCATAGACTGTAAGGCCAGAAGGGACCATTATGATCAACTAATCTGACCTCCTGCATAACACAGGCCAGAGAATCTGCCAGTGATTCCTGCATCCAGCCCAATAACTTGTGGTTGAACTAAACAGAGTAAGGCTTTGTCTACACTGGCACTTACATCGTTAAAACTTTTGTCACTCAGGGGTGTGAAAAAACAGACCCCTGAATGACAAAAGTTTTAGCAATGAAAAGTGCCAGTGTGGACAGCACTTCCTCGGTGTGAGCTGCACTCCCGGCGATGAAACTACTGCCCCTCACTGGAGGTGGTTTTATTTTGTCGGTGGGAGAGCTCTCTCCTGGCGATAGAGTGGCTACGCAGCACACCTTACAATGGCACGGCTGCAGTGGCACAGTCACACAGTTGTAAGGTTTGCAGTGTAGACATAGCCTAAATCTTCTAGAAAGACACCCACTCTTGATGTAACGACTCCACATGACGGAAAGTATATCTCAAGACTGGTGTGGAATGGAATCCAAAGAGGGACATTCCAGTGGTATGTTTCTGCAGCCTCATGAGAAGATTTTTTTAGGCCTCTGAATTGGACTTAGTGGTGTGGAGAAGACAAGCAGATGTAATAAAATCAGGATCCTAGGGAGCTAAAAGCTCATCTTGTTAAAGGAAGATGCATGCTCGTTTAAATAAATATTTTGGAGTGATATACATGCTCAGCGCAGGATAGTTTGTGTGATGAGCAATTTTGCCTGAAGCATAGCTGAGTTGCTGCAGCCCCCTGAGGAGTGGAATGAACTGACCAGTAGCATATGCCTTACTACAGGGGTCTCAAACTCAAATGACCTCGAGGGCCACATGAGGACTAGTACATTGGGCCGAGGGCCGCATTTACTGACTCCTCCCCCCAGCCGACCTCGGCCCCGCCCCCACTCCCCCCCTTCCATAAGGCCCCGCCCCCGCCCCGCCTCTTCCCACCCCTGCCCTGCCCCCATTCCGACCCCTTCCCCAAAATCCCCACCCCACCTCTGCCCCCTCCCTGCCCCCGGGGGGCACAGGAGGGGGGTGGGGTGTGGCGTGGGGCGGGGTTCAGGGCAGGGCGTCGGGTGCAGGAGGGGTGCGGCGGGGGCCTCAGAGCGGGGGGTTGGGGGGCAGCGGGGGGCGCGGGGCAGGGGTGTGGGGTGTGGCGTGGGGCGGGGTTCAGGGCTGGGGGGTGGGGTGCAGGAGGGGTGCGGCGGGGGCCTCAGAGCGGGGGGTTGGGGTGGGGGGTGTGTCGAGGGTTCAGGGCAGGGGGTTGGGGTGTGGGGTGCGTCGAGGGTTCAGGGCAGGGCGTCGGGTGCAGGAGGGGTGCAGCAGGGGGCTCAGGGGCGGGGGGTGGGGAGGGGGGGGGGGAGCGGGGGGTTGGGGGGCAGGGGGGGGGGGGTTCAGGGCAGGGGGTTGGGGTGCAGCAGGGGGCGGCGGGGAGGGGGGGGGGGAGCGGGGGGTTGGGGTGCAGGGTGCAGCAGGGGGCTCAGGGGCGGGGGGTGGGGTGCAGGGGGGGTGCAGCAGGGGGCCCAGGGGCGGGGCGGGGGGGGGCGGGGGGGGGGGCTCAGGGCGGGGGGGGGGGGGTGGGTTTTGTGGTGATACGGCGGCCACCGAGATGTACACTGGTTGCCTGGGCGACGCTCTTCCGGTCTCAGGGCAGGGGGTTGGGGTGTGGGGTGTGTCGAGGGTTCAGGGCAGGGGGTCGGGGGCGGGAGGGGTGGAGCAGGGGGCTCAGGCCAGGGTGTCGGGGTGCAGGGTGCAGCAGCTGTCTCTTATACACATCTAGATGTGTATAAGAGACAGCCTCACCCCAACTCCCTGCCCTGAGCCCCCACCACCCCCCCCACCCCTCCTGTGCCCCCTGGGGGCCGGGGGGGGCGGGGGGTGGGGAGGGGGGGGGGGGTGGGGCGGGGGGTCAGGGCAGGGGGGCGGGTGCAGGAGGGGCGCAGCAGGGGGCGCAGGGCAGGGGGGTGGGGTGTGGTGGGGGCTCAGGGCAGGGAGTTGGGGTGCGGGGGGCAGGAGGGGGTCGGGGTGCGAGGTGTGGCGGGGGTTCAGGGCAGGGGGTTGGGGTGCAGGAGGGGTGCGGTGGGGGTTCAGGGCAGTGGGTCAGGGTGCAGGGTGCAGCAGGGGGCTCAGAGCAGGGGGTTGGGGTGTGGGGTGTGTCGAGGGTTCAGGGCAGGGGGTCGGGTGCAGGAGGGGTGCAGCAGGGGGCTCAGGGCAGGGGNTGCCTGCCCTGCCGCCACGACGCACCGGGAAGCAGCTGGAACCTGGGGAAGGAGGGGCGCAGGGGTGTGTGTGGTTGTTGCTTCAGGCACCGCCCCCAGCAGCTCCCATTGGCCACAGTTCCCCATTCCAGGCCAATGGGAACTGCTGGGGGCGGTGCCTGAAGCAACAGCCACACACACCCCTGCGCCCCTCCTCCCCCAGGTTCCAGCCGATTCCTGGCGCGGGGGCAGGGCAGGGCAGGCAGGCAGCCGCTCTAGGTAAACGTTGGAGGAGGGCGGGGGGGCCGTGAGGAGCTCGCGGGCCGCATGCAATAACCCTGCGGGCCACATGCGGCCCGCGGGCCGCGTGTTTGAGACCCCTGCCTTACTATGTGTTGAAGCAGTCTGAAAACACTGCTGAGTACTAGTTTTAAATCGAAGAATTGTTTGCTTTTTCCTATTTCATTTCTATCTTCCAACAAGAGACAACATTTCCTGTTCCAGCTATGGTTAATGATATTAATAAGATATTGATGATTATAAATAATGGCAGCAAGTGAAGCCCTTCTGTGATTTATATCGTCTGTTTATATATGAGGCTGCATGTCTGTCACGTGGGTCACGGAAGTCACGGATTCTGTGACTTTCCGTGGTCTCCGCGACTTCTGCAGCGGCTGGTGCAGCTGGCTCTGGGGCTGCCCAAGCAGCCCCGGGCCAGCCACACCGGCCACTGCTGCGGCAGTCTCGGGCCACTACGCCTCCCCCATCCAGCAGCAGCAGTAGTTTGGGTGTGGGAGGGGGCTCAGGGCTGGAGCAGGGGATTGGGGTGCAGGGCGGCGCTTACCCGGGGAGGGCTCCCTGGAAGCAGACGGCATGTCCCTGCAGCTCCTAGGCGGAGGGGCCAGGGGGCTCTGTGCACTGTCCCTGCCTGCAGGCATCGCCCCCGCAGCTCCCATTGGCTGTGGTTCCCGGCCAATGGGAGCTGCGGAGCTTGCTAGTACAAGTCATGGACAGGTCATGGGCTTTGAATTTTTGTTTACTGCCCGTGACCTGTCCATGACTTTTACTAAAAATACCCGTGACTAAAACATAGCCTTATATATAGCACCACTCATCATGAGGGAAGTCAACGCACTTCAGTATTTAGGACAAAATTGTGAGGATCCAACTCACACAGGGAGCTGTGCCTGAGTGAGGACATCTCGGTTTGGCCATTAGTGTACACACCAGTCTGCTGCTAAATGCATTTACTTCTGTGGAGGAACCTGATGGCTGTTCAATAAACCACCACGAAGTGAGATACCAGGTTAGCACAGGATATAATTCTTTCCTCCACTGACGACAGTCATCACAAAGAGTAACTCAAAGTGTCATGATACGTATGGACACTGCAATCCAAGCTTCACACGATGACATAAGTTCATTTCTGATAGCAAAATCTACACCATACTCTCTCCTTACTCCTTCAGGTTTGACATGCCAGGAAATGGTGTAGTCCTTCTCCCTTATGAAGCCTGTGTCTGACAGCTGCAATGTCAATTTTGAAACATGCAAGCCCATTACTCAACACAGCCATTTCAATCTGCTGCTCAGATTCATAGCATTGCTAGTACGTGGGTGTCCCCTACCTGTGGATGGGAGTGTTACTCGCACATCAGACTCAGCAGCCATCAAAGAACTCATCAGCACACTCACCATGCTCTGTAAAGAGTGATGGTGCCATTGACAGGATATAAGGAATACTACATCCAGGTAGAGCAGGAGGAATTTAGGGAGGCAGAATGTAATTACCCAAGATGAAATGTAACCACAATACCAGCGTTAACATCCCATCTCTTGTGAAAAGTCATGGGCTCCATACCTGTCCGAATCTTAGTTTAACTACTCATCTGAAAGATAAGGCACCTCTGACACTGTGCTGAGGCACTGCTTAAGTGTGAAGTCAGGGTATGTCTAGACTGCAATCAGAGGTGTCTGTGCAGCACACGTAGACATATATGAGCTAGCTTTGATCTAGCTAGGTCGGGTAACAATAGCAGCGAAGCCACGACAACATGGGCAGCAGGATGGGCTGTAAAACCTCTCCTGGGACCCTGGGTGTTTACTCATGTGGCTAGCCCCTGCTGCCAGCTGTGTTGCTATTTTGTTACTAGGGCCTTCACTGCTGTTGCTGTTTGAGCCAGCTAGATGAAAACTAGTTCAGGTATGTCTACATGCACTGCAATCAGCCCTACCCTCAGAGGAAAGAGTGTTAATGACTGAATCATTACCAACGCTTCCTATGACATCCTGGCTAGTTCTTTGAAGGTCCAAGTACTGACTAAGTGTGTGAGAAATTATGTGATCTCAGCCTTTAGGGGTCTGACTGCATGTACTAGTATAGACAGATACTTGCTATAAATGTCCATGTAACATTTCATATTTCCATTAGTTCAGAGCTAGCTGATAGTTAGCTATTTGTATCCCATACACAGAATCAATTCACTCTTGTCTTTTGCAACATTCCATATTTTATTTCTAGGATATTAGTTTTTTTAATGAGACTGATTTTTCTTTTGTTTCTTTATTGAAGGATGGAGTCACATCCTCAAATCTATGTTCATGTTTCTTAACACTGTAATAAATTAGAAATATATAACAAGAATGCAAATAATATCTTAATGAAGCAAGTAGTATCATCCCTCCTCCACACCTAGAATATATTTGACCTCTGAAATATGTCAGCTATCAGGAGGGATCAGCTTTGTGAGCAAGGCTGGGTTCCCAAATGCCATTTTATAGTAGCCTATAATATTAATTGTTTCTGTGCCATAAGGGTGTGTGTGTGTGTGTGTGTGTGTGTGTGTGTGTGTGTGTGTGTGTGTGTGTGTGTGTGTGTGTGTGTGTGTGTGTGTGTGTAAAAGGTGAAGGACTGGAAGCTTTTACTGGAGTATGGCAAGACGTGTATGGCAGAGAAAAGTTTGTTACAATTTTCTAGTTTTAGCTTCTCATAGAGCATTTTCCATGTGTAAAGCAGGTATTTAACTGCCTAAACAAAGACTGAGGTGCCTAACCATAGTAAATTTTTCCTTGGTACTTAATCTGAGCCTCAGTTTTCCCATCTGTACACTGGGGATAATACTACTTCCTTACCTCCCAAGGGTGTTGTGAGGCTCAGTTAATTAATGGGGAAATTCAGCCCTGTGTAGAGGACCAGCACAAGCCCTATACATGCACGTAAGTCCAATTTGAGACCAATTCTGATTACTTGAATGGGAGTTAACTGTTGCTTAGACTTTGTGTGGGCCCTCTGCACGGGGTGAATTTGCTGTAATGTCTATAAAGCAGTTTGACGTTGGGTTGAAGGTGAGATAGAATGCAAAATATTAATAATATTACTAGAGATGAAACTGAACCAAAAATCCAGCTCTGAATGACCCTGAACCTTAGGAAAATTCATCTAAAGATGTAGATAAGAGCTTTGCAGCTTGGGCCCATCGCTAATTATTATTTATTACAGAGCTAAAAGCAAATCAAATGCCTTTTCCAGAATGGCCTTAGTGCTGCTTTCATATCAAGAGAGAATTAAATGTCATTTTTGCTCTTTTTAGATTACAGTGAAATTATCCTTTTCCTTCTCCTCATTAGAAGGAATTGTACTCCTTATTCATTAGATACAATTTACCACGAAAAGATCTGAGTACTGTGCTAAGCTTAATAATTATCAGAGCATAGTGAGCACATTGCACAACACACTACTTCTGTGAATGCTTCCAAACATGACATTTTAAACGAATTATATAAAAAAAGGAAGAAATATCCTTAGCGACTTATACATTTTCCCTCATCGGAGCAATGCTTTTTAAGAACAGCACTGTCCTCCCATTATTTACGGCTACCTATCCTACTCACTGTGGTTGTTCTTATAGTGTTTTTAATGTAAATCAAGTTGCCAGCTCTATGGGATGGTACCCAATTTTTTATATGTCTAGAATGTGGCTGGCACAATCTAGATGCCGTCTGAGTAATAATAGTTAACCTGTTCTCTGCCGGCACTTGCAGATCTAAACAGAGGGGTAATGATTGGCTTATACAAAAATACTCTACTGCTTCTGGAGAAGGGGATGGACAATGACAAGGTGTGTGGTTTGAAGCCTTTTATTTAACTGTCAGTGATTTGAATAAAGCTCACAGAAGTCGTGATTGAAAGTGGTTTCTGAACTGGGGGAGGCCTGCAAGTGCTGAATTCAGCACTGCCACAATTACTGCCAAAAACTGAATGGACATGGGCCACAACTTACCCTTCCAACCAGGTTTAGATCGAGGCATATTGGCAGGCTTGTGCAGGGAAGCTTGCACAGCTGCAGCTAGTAAAGTACCTTTTCTGTGGGTGAACATAGGACTTCCATCTCTGCTGATGTTAGCTGGACAAATGTAGTCTGCACTCATAGATTTTAAAGCCCGAAAGGATCATTCTGATCACAAGCGCCTACTTTCATTTTTCTGGGTGGGTGCTCCGAGGCCCTGACCCCACTCCGCCCCATCCCCCAGTGCCCTGCCCGTGCTCTGCCTCTTCACGCCCTTGCTCCGCTCTGGAAAAATAATTTGAAGCGCTAACTTTCAAATTTATTCCATTACAAATCAATGAAGCGTGTTCTCTTGGACTGGGATAGTGTGAGTTGTGATGTACAAGTGTAAGAAAGGGCACCCAGGCAGGTAGAGTACTCCCCACCATTTAGGTTTCATTAAAAAGAATTTTCAAAACCTAATACTAATAGAAATGTTTTCATGATTTGACAATAGAAAATAAGATCACCTGTTTAGAAAGGTAAATACAACTGAGCTGTTTTACTGCATCATAACCAGAAAAGGAAACTGACTAGAAATTAAAGAGAGACAGGCCAGTCTAATTTCACTGTCCAAGCTGTATGAAATACGAAAAGTAAACCAAGAACACAAATATTGACAAGTAAAGCAAAATTATTTCCTCTTTAATGATCAAAATTAAGTTTATATTTAAAAGCAAAATCCGACACCAAGACAACTACTGATTTTTGGCCTAAAATTTGAAAAAAAAGAATAGTGGCTTCACTTTAGTGGGGCCTCAATTTTTGGGTACCCAGTCTAGAACTCCTTAAAGGGGCCTGATTTTCAGAAATTACTGAGCACCCAACTTCTGAAAATCAAACCCCTTCACTTCATCTACAGTTGGGCACCAAAAATAGCTGGACACTTTTGAAAATTTAAGCATTTATAGCTGGGATTTTTAAAGGAGCCTTAGGGAGTTGGGCACCCAGCTCCTATTGAATGTTGGGTTTGAGTGACTAACTCCTTTAGGTGCCTTTGAAAAGTCCAGGCTCTTGATTAGCCATACATGATCTCTAGTTTCACTTTTACTGTAATGCATTGAGTTTATCATCCAAATTCCCTAGTACTGCAAAACTAAACATGATTATAGAATCTCTCAGAGGTGGTTTCAATATGCAGATATTCTGCAGCCAACCAATTTTTCAGCCACATTTAGTGTCTCTTGAAGAAGAGAATCCTTCCGAGGCACATATTGCTACCATCTGGTGATGTCTTTTTCAGTCCGGGAACCATTTATGACTTCAGATTAGAAGGCTTCACTATATGACAGTTTATTTAACACCAAAATGCTGGCCACAGAATGGATCCCTACCAGAAACATATACACCTGTAGGATGCTGTTCAAGCTAAGAGAGACAGTTACACTTAAGGCTGTTTATTCTGCCTGAAGCTGATTTCTGCTGTTAGAGAAGAGGAAACGAGGATAGTTTCTCTTGAAGTGCAGAAAACGTAATAAGAGTTTAAACTGAGCTTCAATTTCATCTAAAGAAATTACAGGGAACTCAATATTTTGTAGGGTGGGTTAAATGTAAATCTGTATCTGTAGTGAGTAGTCTTTTATGTATACCTGCTTGATGTAGAATAACACTTTAACAGAGCCATTTGCCCCTTTAATAGATTAGGGGTGGGGACAGGAAGCAGCCGATCCTGCCCAAAGAGAAGCCCAGCAGACAGGTGCTGGGAATCAGCTGATCAGCACCTCGTGATTGGCCCACACTCTCAGCTGGACAATACAAAGGAGAACTCAGCTCCATGAAGGCTAGGCAGGTGGGAACCAGGAGAGAGGATACTCTCTTGGAACCAGATCAGGAGGCTGCAAGCAGGCAGACCCTCAGTATCGGAAATAGCCCTATCTAGTAGCTACCAGAGGACCCCAGTGTGAACTCGTAACCAGACTGTTTGTGTTGCTTTTTGTACACTTTTCTTTCTTTCTTTGTGAAGACTATAAACAGATCCCTGAAGAAAGGGACAGACACCTAACCTGCATGTGGCTGGTGGTCTGTCTCCAGCTGGTGCCTAGTGCCAGCAGTGTACAAACATCATTGACCCTGCTACCCGAGGAGGCACAGATGACAAATTAAAAAGAAATATAGCTGTTGTTAAACAAAGCAAAATAAATAATACCTACAATAACTGTACCTTGCAGTTATACCTTTATAACAGCCTAAACATGGAGTCACACACAGGTGAGCATATGTTTGTGATAGATAGTCCCTTATGCCAAGAATCACAATATTCATGTTACTCCCAATCCCAAAGGACCAATCATTTTACACCAGGTCAAATGCACCTTAGATCTTACAGCAGAAATGACATGTGTAGCCAATCTTATAGTAAACTATATGTAGATTTATTAAGTAGAAAAAGGAATCAAGAGAGTTATTTACAAGATTAAAGCAGGTAATCAAATATACACAAATGAATTATAATCTTAAATTTCAAAAGGTAATAGAAGCTTCTATAATAAACAAGCTCTATATGTCTTTTAGGGCTAACACAGGCTAAGCAGCTGGGAATCTCTTGCTTATGCCTAGAAAACCCTTGTCCCCTAGAGTCCAAGCAGTGTAGAAATAACCAGTTCCTTCTTGCTAGAGGTTTTTATCACCTTCCTGTCATGTGCTCAGAGCTGCAAGCTCAACTGACGGGAGGAATCCACTTGCATGACTCATCTTCATGGAGTGGGGGAGGAAGAGCAGAACAACAAATGTCTTTTATCCTCTTTAACATCCCACAATAGCCCGTCTGGTGTCGATGGACCTTTCCTGTTGGGAAGGTCATAACACCTTCTGTTAGAGATCAGCATTTCAAAGTAATGTCTCTCTCCTGTATGGTGATTTACACAGTCTCAGAGGCTCACAATACAACTGCTCAAATAATACCTTACAATATGGGATACAGATGTTATAAGCACCAGCTGGTCTGCCAGCATCGTACCATCATTACCCTTATCTCCTGCCTCTCCTTTTCAGCCCTCCAAGCCCCTGCTCCACCCTGCTCCAAGCCCCCTGCTCCTTCCTCCCCAGCCTGGCCCAGCCCCCAAACCTCCCACCCTCCTTGCTCTTGTTCTCCTAGCCCTGCCGCAGCCAGTCCCTTTCTGTCTGTGGTTGGGCTGTGATTGCTAACAGGCTGCCTGCTCACGGGCTCCAGCCACTTCCTCTGCACTGCTGCCGCTGCTGCTGCTGTTGCCCTGGAGAAGTGAGAATGCAGTGGAGGGGAGCAGTTCTGGGGCACAGACTGGACAGAGACTGGACAGATTGTCTGCTCACTGGTGCCAGCTGCTTCCTCCGCACCGCTGCCGCTGACCAGATCCTGCTCCCCACGTTGCTGCCATGTGGAAGTGAGAGTGCCTCTGGGGCATATGCGACACACTGAGAACCTTCCTGCAATCCACTGGTGGGTCAAGACCCACTGTTGGGAAACATTGTACTAGTTTGACACCATAAGTGGAAATTGTGACGGGTTTCACAATTATCATGTTTTTATAAAACCATATAGACTGCACAACGTCACAGAAATAATAGGGTCCAATTCTCCTCTCATGTATATTAGTTTTATACTGGTGTAACTCCATTGACTTAGTAGAATTAGTCCTGACTTATACCTATGCTTAATGAGATGAGAAACGAGAATAAGGTCCATGTGTTCTATCACAGTGGTTCTCAAACTTTTGTACTGGTGACTCCCTTTCACGTAGCAAGTCTTTGAGTGTGATTCCTCCCCCCCCCTTATACATTAAAAACACTGTTAAATATATTTAACACCATTATAAATGCTGGAGGCGAAGCGGGATTTAGGGTGGAGGCTGACAGCTCGCAACCCCCCATGTAATAACCTTGTGACCCCCTGAGGGGTCCTGACTCCCAGTTTGAGAACCTCTGTTCTATCCAATCCAGAGATTCTAAGGCCAGAAGGCACCACTGAGAGCATGTAGTCTCACCTGAACTGAAACCGCAGGAATCACCTGAGGTAGGCAGAACATAATTATCCAAATTGCATACTGAAGCTAACACTCCATGCTTGTGAAAAGCCTGTGGGATCTTTCCTGACCACAAGTGGACAGCAGCTGTTTTCCATCTTATCCTAAAACCAGCCCTGTCAACAATGCTTTTCTCCTAACACTATACCGGGGCATAGCATCAGTGCTGACTCTGATGGAAGTGTGCCACTCAATGCACCACCATTACCACTTTCTTTCTTAGTCTTCTCTCATCCTAGTATAGACCAACCCCAACTCTGCAGCGTGGGTGCTCTGATAAGATCACACTCAGAGGTGGTCTGGCTGCAGGCAGCTTTTGAATCTTATGCTTTTGACTTAGCCTAATTTTAAATGATAATAGCAGGGCTCAATGCAGTCAGTGAAACAGGAACACTCTTCTTTTGTTGTTACTGCTGTTGTCAAACTGTGGTCCACAGAGCACTTCCTTGGAGTCCAAGGAGAGCTAATGAGTCACATGGTGCTAACTCCTTCTTCCTACTGCACTGTAAAAGACAGACAAAAAATCATTGAATATTTTGCCAATATTACCTTCCCACGTACATGTAGGCAGTTGCTGTAGTTACCACAGGGCAAATGTAAATGGGCATGAAAGGAAGAGCCCTGCCATTGCGAATGACCCATGACAGTCCATCTGTGTGTTAAAATGTAGCCCATGCTGTGAAATGTTTGAGAACCCTTGGCCTATGGTATTCACTCTAAAAATAATTAGTTGTGATTTTACAGCACCCAAAAGTGTGCTGTGTGACTTACAGTGCAGACGGAAAGAAGTGGTCTCTGCCCAGAAGAGCTTGTAATCTCATGTTTAGGGCCCTACCAAATTCACGGTCCATTTTGGTCGATTTCATGATCAGAGGATTTTAAAAATAATAAATTTCATGATTTCAGCTATTTAAGTCTGAAATTTCACGGTGTTGTAATTTATGGGGTCCTGGTCCTGACCCATAAAGGAGTTGTGGGGGGGTCACAAGGTTATTGTAGGGGAGTTTGCGGTACTGCTACCCTTACTTCTGCGCTGCTGCAGTTGGCGGCATTACCTTCAGAGCTGGGCGGCTGGAGAGCGGTGGCTGCTGGCCAGGATCCCAGTTCTGAAGGCAGAGCCACTGCCAGCAGCAGCGCAGAAGTAAGGATGGCCTGGTATGGTATTGTCACCCTTTTTACTGCGTTGCTGCCTGCAGATCTGGGCCCTCAGTCAGCAACCGCCACCCTCCAGCCGCCCAGCTCTGAAGGCAACAGCAAGAAGAATTGCATGGTATGGTATTGCCACCCTTATTTCTGCGCTGCTACTGGTGGGGTGCTGCCTTCAGAGCTGGGCACCTGGCTGACAGGTGCCACTCTCCGGCTGCCCAGCTCTGAAGGGAGCTCAGAAGTAAGGGTGGCAATACCATGCCCCCCCAAATCACCTTGCAACCCCCCTGCAACTCCCTTTTGGGTCAGGACCCCCAATTTGATAAACGCTGGTCTCCCCTCTGAAAACGGTCTGTGATGTGTTTTTCATGGCCGTGAATTTGGTAGGGTCCAACTCACGTTAAATGTGTTATGACTGGAGGTAATCAAAAGTAGGAAGAGGATGGGATAAACACCTGAATGCAAGATGCAACAACATGGTTGTTCAGTTTAATTATGGATACATCTTGGTGTTTTAATAAATGGGGACCAGATCCTCGGCTGATAGAAATCACCATAGCTCCATTAACATCAATGGAACCGTGTTGATTTATGCCAGCTGAGTGTTTGGCTCAGGTTGTTTTCAAAATAGTTAATATATTATTGATCCACGTATGGTGAGTAGTGGGGAAAAGGGGTGACTCTTAGGGAAGGACCTGAAAAGCAGCTGTAGTGGTTTGATGCCTCAGAGAAAGTGGGAGGCACTGAAGAAAGCACCTTAATGCCTGTGAGCAAAATGGAAAAAAGGGTATCGATGCTGGAATGGAAGCAGGGAAGATGGGGAGCAATGTAATAAGAGATGAGGGCTGGATAGATAGGAAAGTGTGCGTGTAGGGAAGGGAATAAGTATGAGTGTACCATATAAGTGTGTGAATAGGCATTCATATACCTTACTGAGTGTGGTATAAATAACTAGGTAGATAGATGTATTTCAGTGAAGGAAAAAAACAGTTACAGGTCTGTCTCATCTTACGCTGGGGTTACGTTCCGTGGTTAGCGCGTAAAGCGAAAACTGCGTGTAGTCAAAATCCCATTGACTTTAATGGCGGGCGGAATCGCCCGCACTACAGGAACAGTACATAAATTGCTATTTTTCTCTCTCTTTTTTGTTTTTGCCGACCGCGCAAAGCCGAAATCGCGCATGTTAAATGCGCGTAAGATGAGACAGACCTGTATGTGTAGAGGGGCTCCACAACTATTCTTAACACAGCAGGTAACATCAACAAAAAGAATCTTAATGGAGAATTTTGCAGCTTACAATAAACCTAGCTCTCCTGGGCCCCCAGTAAGTACTCTATGGGCCACAGTTTGGGGACCACTGCCCTACAGTATTGGTCCTAAAATTGAGCAAAGACTTCTTTGCAGTTTATTTATTCAACCGATGTAGACTGTTTTCCTATCAGGAACTATCAGAGGAGCTGGTCGTTTTCTCAACCTTATTTATTATTTGCCAAATCACTTCTGCCAACGGTTCATGGCCTGTAAATTGTCTGTCAGCTGTTCCTTGTGGATATTCAGAGTACATAATCTGAACTGTGTTGGACAGTTTTGACAGGGCACATGGGTCACATGGTAAGTTTCAATACCCCGAGTGGATGAGAATAACTCTTAGAATTACTTTTCCAGTTTTGATTTCAAAACTCATTTTCTTTTTCTGCAGATGTTCGCCAATCATTTCCTTACAATTCATGAAATTGCTCCCAGTAAACTCATCCACTAGCAAGCACAAGATGGATGTCAGTGATTGTGATTCAGGTATGTGAGGGGGTATATACACCCATTGAGGTTTATGAGGGGATCCATACTGGGTTCATACCATCCTGTTCCAGGCTGGCCTATGAGAATCCCTGTATGACTGGAAAAAGAGACACTATCTCTGAGGGAGAAGAAATGATCTTGGGGAAGCAGGATAGGGTTTGTATAAGCGAACCTCTTTTGCTAGCCCTGGCTTTATGGATGGAGTCCCATGAGCAGGATGGGCTGAGAAGATTCCTCTTACCTCAGGGATGAAAGACAATGCTGGCTACTGGGAACAGGGGCAGCTCTAGCTCTTTTGCCGCCCCAAGCACGGCAGGCAGGCTGCCTTTGGCGGCATGCCTGCGGGAGGTCCGCCGGTCTCGCGGCTTCGGCGTACCCGCCGCTGAATTGCCGCCAAATCCGCGGGACCGGGGACCTCCCGCAGGCATGCCACTGAAGGCAGCCTGACTGCCGCCCTCGCAGGGACTGGCAGGGCGCCCCCGGCAGCTTGCTGCCCCAGGCACACGCTTGGAGCGCTGGTGCCTGGAGCCGCCACTGACTGGGAACATGCAACCAGCCTCTGAGATTTAGAAGTCTGGAAACTGTAGTCCATTATGACAGGCATAGTTGTCATTCTAGCTTCCAGCAATGACTGCTGGGAAACAGGGAGTATATACCCAGTACCCTTCCCACTGACCCAGTGAGATTCCTGGAGGGAGTCAGGCTATCTGGGCAGTGTCTTCTGGAAGAAATGGGCAAGTAAGCATTTTTCTTATGTTTCATTTTATAATGGTTTTCTCTGCGGTGACTTTGGGCCAGGTTAATAAAATTACCCAGACAAAGGGAAACTTCTGTTACTATCGTCCATGAAAATACTCCTTTGGCCAGCCGGGGACACAGCATAGTGCACATTTAAAATGTATTCACTTTACGCTCATTTTCTCTGTCAATCCCTCTGCACCCATTCTGTGTTCTTGCCAGTATTTTACAGTATGGACTATATCATGACACTTACGTGCTGTATCTAATTTTTAATGACTTTTCTCCTTCACTTTATTTTGAAATACCATGAAAGTGACTATTTCTCTGGCTTTATCACCATTAGTATCTACACAAAACCAAGGTGCATCTTAACTTTTTTTTTTAAAGGAACTAGGGTTACTTTATTATGTGTTTTTCCTCAGTGTTTTATTCTCCCTTCATTTGAATTGACTTTAATGGGGAGTTGAATCCACAAAACGTTCAGGGTTTATTTTCAACGCTCCCTAAAGACTTTGGATACTCAAATCCCATTAAAATGTAATGTGATTTTGTTACCTGGGGTTTTCAGAACCCCCAACAGGGGCAATTTAACTATTTCACTCCAGGCAGTGTAAGGAATAAATCGACAGGAACACAGCACTTCCGTCTGATAAGATTCATGGAAGTAAGTGTGCTCTAACTAAAACTGCAGTTTATTAGATGTAAGCACACACAGACATAAGCAATAGCTTTAGAACATCCCAGATATTTACCAAACATCTGGGACGGTATTGAGTAATTAACAGCGGGTTTGCTGTTTGCCAGTTGCTCACCCACCAGGGAGAAAGGGTGTCAGGAAAAACGTCTCGCAAGATGTCTTCAGAGGCTTGCTCCAAAGTACACTCTATTAGCTAATCCTTTAGAACTAACTTCTACAAAACACATAGGTCATAATGACCCCTACTGTAGCATCACTTTTCTAACTTTCAATAAACTTTTAATATCAGAATTGTCTAGATTCAAGGTTTTCCAACCACCAAGGTTTTCAGTCTCAGCTGTTTACTTATTTGTCCCCTCCTCCCATTCTGATTAGCAAAAACTGCCAGCTAGATATGGCCTTGCTTCTAAAAGCTGTCTCCAAATTAATCTTTAACTATGTGGTGTTCTATTTCATTACTTCAGGGTGGCTGAATGCACATAATATGGTTGCAATTAATCAAATTCTGGGGTATACACACCCCTCAAATCCAGGGCAACAATTTAGATGTCTATATTCTGTAGGTGGCTCTGAAAATCCCAACCTTAATTCATATTTCAACAAACCAACGAACACACACACTAAGAGGAGTGGCATGAGCAGGTGCTTCAGAGTCAAGATCTCCTGAGTTCTAATCTTGACTCTACACTGACTCATTCTGTGGCCAGGCTAGGATAGGCCGACAGTGCAACCTTCCAGGAAGCTTCAGGGCTTAGACTGCCTCCCTCCTCCACTTACCCTGAACTATCCAAGCAGTGGGCGATACGACACAGATCCCAGTGATCTGTGGATCTAAGTCCTCGTTGACAGGGGAACCTGGGCCCAACAGAAATTAGATTAGTATATCCTTCAGGGTCCCCACCTCTGGGGAATAGTGAGGTTAGGAGGCTCAAGAGCAGGGTGTTTTAGGAGAGGGGACAGCAGGACCCCGCTGCTCACTGTTGCCGCTTGTGTTTGAGTTTAGCACGCTGCTGTGTTAATGGGTATGAGTAAGGCTAAGATTTTGTCACAGTTATTTTTAGTAAAAGTCACGGACAGGTCATGGGCAAAAAAGAAAAATTCACGGAAGCCGTGACCTGTCTGTGACTTTAACTAAAAATATACCTGACAAAATGGGGATCTGCGGGTCCACACACCAGCTGAAGCGGGGCAGCTGCACAGGGGCTAGGAGCCGCCTGCAGCCCCTGGGGGCTGCATGGTACGCCTGCCGGCTGCAGCTCCGGGGGTCCCCTGCCGCCCACGGCGGCCGGGAGCTGAGGCTTCCGACCACCGCAGACTGAAGTCATGGAGGTCACTGGAATTCTGTGACTTCCATGACCAAATCGTAGTCTTATGAGGCACGATCTCACACACCCCTCCCACAGCGTCATGCTAGAGTCAAACACAGGGGACAGCACGGGGCAGGAGGGCTGTGCAGCTGGCAGGCTAAGCATTGAGATAGCTGGGTCCAGCCAACAATCATAGCAGATACAATGGCAGTGGTGTTCCCAACCCTCAAAGGGAGAGGAGACAGAATACAATCTGCATCCCCTGGGGTATAAAGGAGATGATGGTGGGTAGAAAGTAGGAGTCACTAGTGCATAGACCACTATTAGAGGCTCCTCCTCTTTCCTTTCCCTGGCCTTCCAGATCAGACACTATCTGTGGCCAGAAGTAAGTTGCATAACTATCTATGCCTAAGCTTCCCCACCCAAGGACATAGGCACCGAGTTATATGGGTCCGAGGGGCTTGGGCCCCACCAATATTCTGGAAAGTGGCCCAGCCCCACCAATGTTTGAGCGAGGGGTGCAACCAAAATGTTGCTAAGAAAGGGGCCCAGGTTACCTGCCTGGCCACCCAAATTTGAGTGGCATTGCGACCTGACACATGGGGTCGCAACATCACTCACATTTGGCCCTGCTGCCCCTCCGTCATGCTCAGAGTACATGCCTTCAGGTGATCGCTCAGGCATGCACTCTGGACTGCAAAGAACTGGACTGTCTCTTCTAAACAGATTCAGCCAGATGTGTCCCTTATAGGGCAGTTCAGAACTCTTCCAAGAATCCCATGCAAATCAATAAGAAGCGCTCTGTGGAGCTTGAAAGCTTGTCTCTTTCATCAACATAAGTTGGTCCAATAAAAGGTATTATCTCACCCACCTGGTCTCTCTAATATATTTATTGTGAGACTAATAGATACTTGTCTGTGTTTTGGTTTATTCAAAATAGGCATTAAGGGCTTACTAGGAATTCAACAAACACATATTTAAATAAAGGAAACTTATGCCTAAAAGGAAGCATTATTGTAGAGGAAATGGCCACAGGGCCCACTCCTGATAAGTGTAGCTACTACTGTTTTTACATTGTCTGTATTTTCTTTTTTAATTTTAGAAAATGTCACATCAGTAAGTTACTGATAGAACAGAACTGTTTGCAACAAGAAGCTCACAGTACATGTTGTCATCGGGCTCAACTCCTCAAAGCATTTCAGGTGAAAACTGTCACTAAAAAGACCAGGAAATAATTCACACTGTGCTAGTGAATAGGGCCAGATTTTGTGCTGCACTGAGTTTCAACTTTAAGAGGGAAGAGGCAGGTTGGCAGGGAGCCATAACTGTCTGCCTGATTCCCTGGCCAGATTCTTTTCAACCTATGGGCTACTCTAATCTGTGCCAGCTAGCCCCAGTCCCCAGCGGAGGTAACCAGGACACAGAACGCTCAGGGTTGTGGGGGAGTGTGGTATAGGGGCAGACTGCCAGCTCCACGCTCTCTGGGGACTCAGATAGGAGATGGGATCTGGCCCTTTGTGTTGCCAGAGCAATGCAAATAGGACTGATGGGTGCAGGGAATATTACCCATAATGCTTCATTGGTAGAGAAGCGTAGGACTGCCACAAATCAACGATGTTTCCTCCTGTATGTCGTACATCTCCCAACTGTAGCTGTTTGGTTTTTTTTAAAAACAAAGAGGAAACAATGACATGTCCAGGCTCCTGTCCTTCCAATAGCCTGAATGTCTTGTTCCGAATCTATGGAACTGGCTATAGCATCCTCACCCCAGCCAGCCAGGTTAACATCAGACCTCGTCTATTGAAAAGTTATAAACAGCAAAGAAATTAAATGTAGGCAAATGTTTCATCTCATTGTCAACCTTCACACCCGCCAACCTGGACGGGCTCCCCTTGGTGTAGGCTGAAGTCTGAATATAGGGCCAGGTCTTCAGCTGCATGGCCCCCTCCCTGTGCAATATTGCCAGTATACTTTGGGAGCAAGAGCTAAGTAAATGACTGAGGGAGAATCACCTCAGAGCTCAGGTGATCAGGCAGATGATGTAGGGCATGCACCTGATCAGGCAGATGATGCAGATGATTATATGCCATGCACCTGCTTTCTGCCAGCATAGTGGGGAAAAGTTACTGGAAGGGGGTGGTGTTTGGGAAGCAACTCTGCTATGTTGATCAGAGACAGTTATGATTTGGCCCCTTGTGGCCATTATGGACCAGCCCTGAGGCTGTTTTAACACAGAGTATGGTGGGGGTATACACTGGCCTGAACCAGGATCATGGCAGTGCAAGTGGAAGCTTTTACACCAGCTTTGAACACTACCTCCAACATCTGCTCTGAATTTTAGAAGTACTCATGGATCGTCTGGCCCAAGAAATTTAGGCAGAAAGGTCGGTAAGCCCCTTCAGGCAGGGACTGCCTTTTTGTTCTGTGTTTGTACAGCACCTAACATGGTGGGGTCCTGGCCTATAACCCTGGCTCCTAGATCCTATAGTAAGACAAATAATATAATAATGGGTCTTCAGTATTCGATTGCTTTATTCGGTTATCTTATTTTCTTAGGCCTGTGTTCTCCTCCTCTGGTCTTCAGCTTATTACCTCTAGTTTCTCTTTTTGCCACCATGATTCCGTTGTTTCATGGAAAATACAGCGCTTGTTGTCTTCATCAGTATGAAGAATTTGCTTCTGTCCATTCTATAAAAGGGTAGGTTGGCCACAATCAAAACATGCCTTTCTGGTACGTTATTTCAACGGCTGTATTTAACTAAATTATCACCCCTTTGTTTGTTGTTCCTCTGGTAATAGAATTCAGCATCCTGTTTGCCTTTATACATTGCAGCTGATGGCTTACTGAAATCCCTCATGGATTTTCCTGAAATAGCTTCTTAATTGAAACATCTCAATACTGAATTAGCAGTCCAGGTTCTGGAACAATTCAAGATTTCCTGTATCAGAGTGTTGTATCATTCCACTCTGCTATTTCAGTACCAAACAGATCTGCAAAATGTGGCCAGTCAGTTTGGCCACAGCAGTTGTTTATAGTAAATGCAAAAATCCCTAGCAATGCAACTTTATTTTTGCAAACTCAATGATTCAAAAATCATGAAAACCCCAGAAGGTGGGTTACTCCAGCAACCTTAACTCAGTTATGTTGCACATCCTATGTTAATAATCCATTGTCCACCACAGGAAATATGGATGCTGTTCACCAATCATTATCTGATTACAGACAATAATCCCTAAAGCTGCTGTTCTGAGTAATTTTGACCAGCTTGCCACACCTAATTTTCATTTTCATTACCCACATCTAAAATATTAGAACTGTATACATATTGTATATATATATATTGTGCTGCGCTTATAGTGTGCAAAGTTATATCTTCTGATAGTACTTTGCACTCATATTGTGCTTTACCTTCCATAAGGAGTAACTTCTAGTGATCTGAATAAAAGATTGGGTTAATAAAAACTAGAGATGGTCAAAAACAGGTTGGGTTGTCTTTTGCGAATCCAGACGTGGTTTAAGTTCAGGTCCCATTTTATCTGCTTTAGTCCATATCTAATAAAAATGGGTACCTCTGGAAAAGGTTTGGGTTCTATATTATTGCGGAAGAAGGGGGAGTTGAAAGAGTGACCTGTGGAAAAATTGCTTGTTCCTGACAGTAGCACGCTGGGAGTTCCAGAGGTCTAAAATATGAACAACTTTGTGAAAGTTTCACAAAAATTATGGCCTATGTGGTGTTCTAGGCCAGTGGTTCTCACACTGTGGGTCGGGACCCCAAAGTGGGTCACAACCCTGTTTTAATGGGGTTGCCAGGGCTGGCATTAGACTTGCTGGGGCTCGGGGCTGAAACTGAACCCCGAGCCCCATCACCCAGGGCTGAAGCCGAAGCCCCCCAGCTGGGACTGAAGTCTTTGGGCTTTAGCTTTTCCCCCTCGCCCCCGCTCTTGCCCAGGGCAGTGGGGTTGGACTTTGGCCCCCACTTCTGGGGTTGTGTAGTAATTTTCATTGTCAGAAGGGGGTCACGATGCAATGAAGTTTGAGAACCCGTGTTCTAGATAAATTTGCATCCCCAGTACAGCACACAAAACAACAAGACCTAGAGCAGGGGTAGGCAACCTATGGCACGGGTGCCGAAGGCGGCACGCGAGCTGATTTTCCGTGGCACTCACACTGCCTGGGTCCTGGCCACTGGTCCAGGGGGCTCTGCATTTTATTTAATTGTAAATGAAGCTTCTTAAACATTTTAAAAACCTTATTTAATTTACATACAACAATAGTTCAGTTATATATTATAGACTTATAGAAAGAGACCTTCTAAGAACATTAAAATGTGTTACTGGCACGCGAAACCTTAACTTAGAGTGAATAAATGAAGACTCAGCACACCACTTCGGAAAGGTTGCCGATCCCTGACCTAGAGGGTCAATCCTATGTTCCTTGCAAACCTAAAACTCCCACTGAAGTCAATGAGAGTTTTGAGTGTCTGAGAATGAACTCCTAAGATTTTGTAGGGTCTCCCTACTTAAGCACATAAGAATGGCCATACTTGGTCAGACCAATGGTCCATCTAGCCCAATATCCTGTCATCTGACAGTGAGTGGTGCCAGCTGCTTCAGAGGGAATGAACAGCAAAGGACAATTATTGTCTGATCCATCCACTGTTGTCCAGTCCAGCTTCTGGCAGTCAGAGGTTTAGGGACACCCAGAGCATGGGGTTGCATCCCTGACCATCTTGGCTGATAGCCATTGATTGACCTTCCCATGAACGTCTCTAATTCTTGTTTGAACCCAGTTGTACTTTTGGCCTTACAACATCCCCTGGCAAAGAGTTCCACAGGTTGACTATGTGTTGTGTGAAGAAGTACTTCCTTTAGCTTTGTTTTAAACGTGCTGCCTATTAATTTCATTTGGTGACCTCTGGTTTGTGCATTATGTGAAGGGGTAAATAACACTTCCTTATTCACTTTCTCCACACCATTCATGATTTTATAGACCCCTGTGATATCCTCCCTTAGTTGTCTCTTGTCTAAGTTGAACAGTCTGAGTCTTTTTAATCTCTAGTACGTCTTATCTGTTAGATTCAGTGACGATAGCTTTATAGATAGGGTCATAGAGCCTCTGAAAGGGATAAAACTATAGAAACTGCCCACACACAGGGCTGGTCCACACTAGGGGCGGGATCGAACTAAGGTACTTCGACTTCAGCTACGCGAATAGCGTAGCTGAAGTCGAAGTACCTTAGTTCGAACTAACGCGACTTACCTCGCGTCCGCGCGGCGCCGCGATCGAAGTTCGCGGCTCCTACTTCGAACTCCGGTACTCCGCTCGCCCTGCAGGAGTACCGGAGTTCGAAGTAGCGCGTTCGGGGATCGATCTATCGCGTCCAGACGAGACGCGATAGATCGATCCCCGATACTTCGATGGCTACCCGCCGATCCGGGCGGGTAGTCTGGACGGGGCCACAGAGAGGGCATATCTTTATTTTAGATCGCTTTCAGCACTCAAAGCTGTGCTGCTTAAACGTGCCAGGACATTACAATAGCCTCTGTGCAAAGGCTCAACACTGAAGGACTGGGGAGAATAAGAGTAACTGCAACTGCGTTCAGTCCAAAACTGAACATAGATACAGTACTACTGGGTACGGACAATAAAGAGAACCAATGAATCTTCCTGCTGACAGCACTGTGGCAATATTAACATGAGTGGCAATTTATTTACTCTAGAAGAACAAGCTGATTTCGTAGTAAGTGAAGCAGCCCTAATGACAGCTCCTTCTGCCAAACAGATAAACTTGCATATGGAATCCATTTGGCCACACATGGAACCATCCACAGATAGAGCTGGTTACAGACAACACCAGCTCTCCAGTAACTCTGCAGACAGCTCTGCAGTAACTTTAGCCACTCTGTCAGGACATGTGGGTTTACATATAGTACTTAAAGACTTCGTTACCCACATCCAGCAGATTAGAGGAGAAAGGAGAAATGATCATGGAGACTGCTGCCCGGGGGGGGATTTAAGGGTCTTTTAACAGCATGGAAGTGCCTCGCTTAATTTTGCTAGCTGAGCTGCTTGGTCCAGCTCTTACATGAACCTACAGAGCAGAATAGGAGAGAGAACTGTTACCCTCCTGCTGAACATTATAACTTCATATTTTATTAAGATTTTAATGTGGGAAGTTTCTTCTTCCTACAGCATTTTATCTTTATACAAACCTGGAATAAAAACATCATGTCAACATAAAACTTCAGACGTGCATGAAGAGCAGAGCGTTAACACAAACCACCCAGAAGGCGTCCTCTCATGGGACCAGGCTTGGAATATGCGGCAGAAACAATCGTGTAAGTATCCGGCTAAAGAGCTCCTGAACCAGACCTGGGAAAGAAGGGAGAGAACATACACTGCTCGACACATGGGAGCTGAACAAAATCAATTCTTAAGAGGGAACAAGGGAGATTATAGTGGTCAGATACTATGGGGATGGGTGTGTTATTATTGCCCAGGTGGAACAGACTAGGACAGTTTCAGGTGATTGGGTCCAAAATTTAGGGGTGGTCTTAAAACATCTTTTTTCCATCCTCTATTAGACACTTTTATAAAATGGCCCTTTTATTCTTAAATCTCCATATAAATAGTGTGTCTGTATTGAAATAGGGGTGGAACCCAGACTCAGCAAAATGCTGCAAGTATACGAGAGACACAGAAAGTGAAGGTGATCAGTCTGTTTGCATTATCCAAATCAAGGGAAAAGCAATAAGTAACTGAGCTGCATAAATGGTATCAAGGAAATCAAAGTTTAAAAAAAAATAAAAATGCTTCCAGTCTTCATTAGGTGTTAAAGGAGTGAGAGGGGTTAATGCGCATTTAATCTGACAATACCTCTTGAAACAAATGTTCAGTGGCTTATCTCAAGGCATTAAACCCAGGCTAGGAAAGCTCTTTCCCATTGCTCAATTGCCTGCACATGGAGTGTGGAAAGCTGCCTCAGCTGCACCACCTCTCTCCCTGGAGTCCCTCCACTGTGGCTCTGTGCAGAAGAGGCTAGCCTGAGTTGGGCTGGTGTCTCTGCCTCCCCTTCACCACAGGTGAGCACCAGCTTGCAGCAGGAGTTGGGAGGGAAACAGGCATAATGAGAGATGGGGAAGACAAGAAAAAAGGGTGAAAGTGGTGAGAGGGAATGGAATTCTGCAAGAGGAGAGAGGAAAGGGGGAGAAGTTTGAAGAACAAGCAAAGGAGAAAGGAAAAGCACAGAAAATGAGGGAAGAGTGGACCCCCCCGCTCTTTTATCCCCCCCACCTTGGCCTCCAATTACCAAAGATCTCCTGTGTGCACCTTCCAGATCCTGCGCCAGACCATCTTCTGTGGTCCCCAGGAGCTGTGTCCTTTGGTCACCCTGCACTGGCTCCTGCCCCTGTGGACTGCGGGAAGAGTGGGTGTTCCTGACCCAGTGATCTCTAGGTTGTGTGTGGTTAGGAGGCTTGTCTCCCTCCAAACTCTGAGCTCCCCAGTTTTTATCCCCATGAGGGGATAGTTCACAGGAAGCTGCAGGGAGAACCACTGCACTTTCATGCCTCTTGACCTGCCCTTTCCTCACAAGTCTGTCCATGGCAGGGAAGATCTGGCCCCTTCACTTTAGATCTCTTAAAGTTTTTTCTATATCTAGTATTTTTTAAACACTGTCCAACTCTCCTAGATTGAATCTGGGCTCCAGTTCAAGGCAGTCCTCACTTTTTTTTTTGAGGGCAGATTCCTTGCTAGCTGATTGGTCCTTGAGATGATGAGGCATGGTTCCTGGGTTTGGAAGCCTGATGGCTGTTAAGGAAGTTTGCATTCCAGGTGAGACTGCAGTCTAAAACCCACCACCATTTGAGAGCTCTATGCTGACCTATGTGAAATGAGCTGGCAGAGTCTCAGTCCAGTTCCCAATGAACAAGTGTCTCCTCACTAAAACTACCCTCACAACTAGGTAGATATGCTGGCAAACTCAGCAGAGCAGACAAAGACTGAATAGTCATGGAAGCTGAATTCCTCTCTGATCTCTTAGGCTGGTTCCTCCAGGTCAGGGGTGAAGTACATTGGTAGGGCAAGGAGGTGTAAGCTTGTATTTCCACTGTCTGTTTTACCTCTTTTGGCCACCTCACCACCTTCCATCTAAATCAAATTTAATTTAGTGTGTGTGTGTGTACATACAAGAGACCTTTGTTTTTGGCATGTCAGTGTGTTCTTCGCCGCTGAGACCAGAGTTGGCCAGAAGACTAGCAACATTAAAAGCGAACTGACTAACGAAGATTAGAGTACTCCAAACAGTCTGGCAGAGATGCAACTCAAACCACACACGTCTGCTGCACAGCTCACCCAGTACGCAAGGGCCACCCTCCTTCTACTGAACTTCTACTGAACTGCAAATTGGACACAAGGTTACAGGCAGCTTATCACCAGCTTGAAATCCTGGAAATACAAAGGCTGCAAGACAGCAGTGAAGAGGCAGAAAAAGTGCTCCACTGAAAGAGATCAAGAACAGGGACTTGGGGTTTCTAGGGTGACACTGTGGATAAGCCCAGGGGATTTGATTAGCTGCAGCTCACATGAGGTGGCATAAATTATTCATTTCTAGCCTGTGCAAACTTAACTGGTTGCTGTGTCAGCAAATGTGCCAAGACTTGGTTCCAATATACTTTGTGCTAAGTTGGAAATCCTCTTCCAATTGAGCCCTTGATTTACCCCCACTGGCATGTGGGACCTGGAGGTGCAATTTCTACTCGATGCACTAGGGGGAACTGTTTCCCTTGGGGGAATGCAGCTTTAACCTGCCATTGAGCCTCCATAGGACAGAGGTTGTCTGGCAGGATCGCTGAACTGGTGCATAACCTGTGAGGTGTTGGCCACACCCCCTACTAGCACCATCCATTTTGGGACTACATCAGTCAGTTCTGGGCCTCCCTATCAGCAGGTCTTGTGGGCACCATGCACTGCTGAGACCCCTAGTCTAGGCAAACTTTATCCTTCTGGTTGGAATGAATCAAGCCTGAGACCTATTAAATAACCAGGCAGTAGCCAAGCTATTCCCTTAACAGGATGGGTATTCCAGAGGCTTTCATTATCTTATGAAAAATGGAACCCAGAAAATGTACTAATTTAGGTGATCTGCTGTATTAACACACTTCAATTTTATCTATATTAAACCTTTCAATGCACAAGATAAACAGACATATTTCTTCTGTACCCAGGATTGATTTATAGAGGGTCTTTGATATTTTTTTGGGGAGTGGGGCAGGGTTGGCAAATACAATTATTTGTTTTATCTCCAACTCCACCAGTTTTGTCCTTACCACCATTGCTTTAGGAAGAGAGCTGTCATCCTGAACCATCTTCCTTTGTCCCCCGCATCTTTCTGCTCTAATTATGGCCCTTGCTACTGTTGGTCCTTCCCTTGACCTTGTTTCTGCGGAAATGTGTCTTTTCCCCCTATTTACTTCCCATTTTGTCTATCTCTAGCCTTCCGAGATGGTGTCTGCAGTTTAAAAAGTATTCAGGGGGTTGATCCTCGCTCCACAACAAAGTGGATTTTGTTTAATCAAGATAGGAGGCTTTATACTCCTCTCCACCCCATTTTTCTGTCCCTCCCCCACCCATACCAATTATTCACATCTGGTATTTTCAGTCAGAAGTGAATTGTGTGAGTACAGCATATTCCATACACTTTCTGGACTCAGTAACACACAGGAGCCTCGTCAGATCTGGAGTTAGATCTGGCTACATGTGCTTTTGTACATCTTTCAGCTAACTCAGCGATCCAGATACAAAATGTAGTGCTGAGGAAATACATGGATTTGTGACCATCTTAGGGAAGTGGCTTTGGGTCCATAAAGCAGTGAATGGATTACACTCATCTGAGTAGTTTCTTCAACAGATAGAGTATGGATTATATACTCAATTTAGTAAGTAATCCATGCATAATTCACAGCCAGTGAGTAATAGAAACTTAAAATGTTCTCTTACTCCAGCTGTCTTAGAGCATGAGAGCCTACAGCAGGCTGGAGACTGCCTAGATAAAATGTAAGGATGTTGAAACATTTTGTAGCATGTGCAATACTCTGTCAATGAAGTGGAAGGAGTATTCCACTTGCGTGTGTTCTACTTGAACGTGTACCACAGCCCCCGTGGCACATCACAACCCTACGGTTGGGGAGACACCACTTCCACTTCATGGAGAGGGACACAACATTCTTCACAGCACTCTGTTACTATTGGCAAGACATTGCAAGTGTATTGTATTGTTGGCATAATTAGCAGTAGTACTATTACAGTTGTGTTTAGAAATCTCAATCACAATCAAGGCCCTGTTGTTCCAGGTGCTGTAAAAACCCAGTAGAAGGTGGTCCCTGCCCTGAAGAGCTTACAGTGTAACTAATAAATACTTGCCATTTATATAAATACAAGGTGTTTTATAGTGCCTTGCATTTTAAGATCTCAATGCACTTTCCAGAAGGTGTAAACTTTACTAGTGTATATTAGCATCTTCACTTAATGCAGGGGCAAAATGTGGCACTGATCTAGTGACTAAAGCCAAGAGAGAAATTAACAAAATATAGTTGCATACTCAGTAAACTTAGTTTATTTTTCTCTAAATAGATGCTGGATATCTGCGAGCAGATCATTGTTTCCTCATATTGCTTTGACAAACCTCTCTTCACAGTGTCTGTTCTAGGGATTGATTATGACTATTCAAAATTAGATCTAATTGGTCAGATAAGTGGCATGGTATTGTCCAGTCCCCTGACTAGAAGAGCACACTAAGGGTATGTCTACTCTGCAATTAGACACCCGTGGTTGGTCCATGCCAGCTGACTCGGGCTCACGGGTCTCAGGCAAAGAGGCTGTTTAATTCACAGTGTAGACATTTGGGCTCGGGTTGCAGCCTAAGCTCTGGGACCCTCCCAACTCACAGGGTCCAACAGCCCAGGCTCTAGGCCAAGCCCAAACGTCTACACCACAATTAAACAGCCCCTTAGCCTGAGTCAGTTGGATGGACCAGTCGCGGGTTTTTAATTGCAGTGTAGACGTACCCTGAGACTTCAAGTGTAAAAGTTTAACACTTTTTGATTGTTCAGTTTGAATGTGAATCTTCTTTTTGCCAACATTTTCACCAGCAAAATTCAAATATTTTGCAGAAAGCAAACGGTAACCTATCTGCTACTCTTTGTAAGATTAATTAAACATTGGAACAAATATTCATGGAACACTGTTCTGTTCTTCAAATGAACTCAACTGTAGTAGTGACTTGCCCATAGTTGCACAGCAAATCCATGGCAGCGCTCGGACTAGTACCCAGGTCTGCTGACTCACAGTCCCCTATGCTGGCTACTGGAGAGTCGTGCCTCCCTCCTACTTCACTTGTAATAATCAGGAATATGGTATAAATGGAGACAGTCTCACATCTATTGTTTTCCCTAATCAGGTATACATTGGCTAATCTCTTTGGTACCTATTTTAGTTTAAGGTTGTTTCTCTCTTAATTACTGTTCTGGTTTATGCTTTGGTTATTAAAGAAATGACTAGGAAGCTGACTTTGGGTTGGATAGCTGGAACAAAGGACATTGTATATAAATAAATACAGTAAGTAGAAACCCATAAGTAGTCCCAGGTGTCATTTAGACACAGATCATATTTACCAGAAACACAGATGTGGAAACCCTGCCCACAGTCAGAGCTGCAGAGATGGACCTGCCCGAACAGAAAGCGCAAGTGGTGTTGCCTTTGAGCTGTGTGCAAAGATAGCCCTGCTGGGCAGTAGTGTGGTCTAACAGCTAGAGCAGAGGACTGGGAAATCCAGATTCCTGGTTTCTATTGCCAGTGCTTTCATGGACTTGCTGCGTGGCCTGGTGAGTGTCACTTACCCTCTCTGAGCCTTAGTTTCCTGTCTGTAAAATGTATCTAGTAACACTTACCTCACAGGGCTGTTGGGAGGATCGATTAGCTAATGCAATGGTAAAGCACGTTGAGAAACTTAGATGCTAGGTGCTCCAGAAGTGCAAGCAATGACTTATTTACACCATTTTGAATTAGCCCCTTTCTTTTTCTTTGCTTTTTAAAGCACAGCCTGTCATGGCTGCATCCTGTGGCTCATGTTTTTTCTGGCACAGACAGCCAAGGTTCCCCAGCGTTGTTAGTATTTGATAAGTATTCGAGCATTGCTGCTCACTCTCCTGCAGGTAAGGTGGTGTCACTAGATCCATGATAAATCCTATCTTGTGGGGACTTAAATCTTGGCTGCAAAATCACATTTTTTACTAGAGTTTTGTAAGACGTTGGGAGCATGGGTGGGTGAGAGGGGAGGAAATGTAGCCACAAAACATCGCACAGAACGACATGGGGCCCAGTCCCAAGAAGCACTGAGCACACACAACTTCCGAAACTTCTAAAGTTTCTCAGCACTTCTTAGGATCAGAGCCATATAGCAAAGGAAGTGTTTGTGGGAAACTGTTAATAGATAATAATATTAGATCTAAATCCTTATTTATAGGACTGTCAAAACCAGCTCCTTCTAGCCTTCTGTGTCACTGGTTGCAAGGCTGGGTTACAAACTGTCAAAGCATGGCCAGTGTCAGCCTTACCAGAGCATATGTATGCACTGCCTGAGCTCCCCCTGGTGCTCCGTCAGAGCAGTGGAGACTGCCTTATGATACAGTCTTTTCATTACATGAGCACACACCCTATATTTTTCCATAGGACCCTGCCTCATTCAGTGCATAGGATGGACACACAGGGCTTAAGCAACCATAAAACTGCCATTTCCTAACTTTTGCATGTGTAAAAATCAGATAAATACCAGCTATCCCTACTGGCTTTCTAGGTACTTTCCTTTAGCAGTATTGCACCATCCACAGGGAACGTGGTAGAAGTAGAAGTAGATTTTGAGGAGGTATCTGAAGGGCTGAATAGTGGCTTTATGGATTTGGAGCTTGTCTAAATGGGGACGTTATACTGCTATAAGGTAGGTGTGAATGTAAAGCACTATAGTTATACTGGTATAACTCCCCATGTGGACATGTTTACTCTGGTATAAGAAGGCCTTTGTCTGGTTTAGCTCATGTCACTTTGGAAGCTAAGTCCAAAAAAGGCACTTTTATTTCCGAATCAAAAGTGTCCAAACAGGGGAGTCCTACCAGTAAAGGTCTCCCATATAGACATACGCCATTTGGGGGCAGGTGTTCCATACACATGGGGCAGCATGGAAGGACGCATGAAAGTGCATGTGAGCAAGGAGGACAAATGGATAATGGAGGCTCCCAATAAAGCAAAGGGCGCATGTAGATGACATGATAAGGCAGAGTAGATAAGCAGGAAGAGGCTACACTGTAATGGACCTTAAAAGATAAAAAGCAAAATAAAATGTTTGCCCAAAAGCTAGATGGCTAAATAAAGAGCTGTTGGTTATTCTTTGAAGAAAACAGACAGCAACATCCCCTTCATGTTGCATTGAACCATAATAAATCTTTGTATAATGCACAGGCCAAAAATGTAACGTCTAGTACAGGGCTGGCCACAGACCTGCAGAATTCTACAATGTGGCTCCTGGTTCCTCCCATCTTTAATACAGAGATGGAGCCTGGAGAGCTCACAGATAACAGTAAGTGACAGAGTCAGACTGCTTGGGTTGATTTAGAGCACT
Source organism: Platysternon megacephalum (assembly GCA_003942145.1). NCBI lineage: Eukaryota > Metazoa > Chordata > Testudines > Platysternidae > Platysternon > Platysternon megacephalum. The sequence goes on from QXTE01000279.1 coordinate 818,949, forward strand.
GCGCTTTGGGGTACACAGTCGCAGTGGGTTTCACCTGCGTAGTGAAGATAAGGGTGACTGCAATCTGTTCAGTTTTATAGAGCCTTCAGGATCATAGCAAGTTGCTAAGGGGAAAAGTTTGGGAGAACTTGTATCTAGGTTCATATGCTGCATGAAACACCCATGAAAGAGTTCAGCCCGCCTCGGTGTGTTTAACTAATGGGAGTGTGCTGATGTTGTAGGCCTGGCTAGGCTGTCACTGGGAAGTTTCCTGCAGGGAGATAAGTGGGTGGGGTTCTTCCCTGAAGCCTTGGATAGTTGAGCGATAGCAAACACATTGCTCATTTGCCCCTGGACTCTAAGGGTAGGTCTAGGTTGCTGCTGGGAGCGAGCTTCCCAGTCTGGGGGCAGACAGACTTCTGCTAACATGATCAGAATAGCTGTGTGGATGTTGTGGCACCAGCAGAGGCTGGGGATGGCCACCCAAAGCTGAAGCCCCCCCAACCCTCTGGGTCTGAGCTTGAGTGGCTAGCCTGAGCCTCTGCCAGTGCTGTAATGTCCAGACAGCTATTTTTAGTGTGCTAGCAGGAGCTCCACTAGCACAACTCTGTCTGCCCGGGTGCTTCCAGCTGCAGAGTAGATAGACCCGAAGAATTCTTACTGCCAGTGCTTCACTTCTCCAGTATTCAGACTGGTGGTGGGGTAATTCCGTGGGTCGCTTTCCTTGCTGTGGGTTCCCACTAACAGCAGTTATAAAGCACCCCATAAAAGTGCTCAGGGTGCTGAGTGACAATCATAGAAACAATTGCTCATTAACTAATAAAAAGATTGACTTTCTTTAGTGCCCTGGCCTGTATGGAAACGGCCCAGGGGCAGGAAAAGGTGCAAGGCCAGGCACAGTTGCAGTTTCTGTGCTCAAGAAATGCATGAACTGCTCCCTCCTAGTGCGGCTGGGTATGCTGACCATGCCAAAGGGGGAGGGGAGGAGCAGACTGGGGAACATGCCGCTCCACATTGAAGGATGGGGGTAACGTCCACACCTCCCGCACATCCTGGAGCTCCTTCATGGGCTCTCCCTGGGGCAGTGGGATGCTGCAACATCCTTGGGCTGGGCCAGTATCTCCAAGGCACAATCTGACACTAAAATAGCCCAAATCGCACTGTTTTAACCTAGAATGTAGAGTTCTTATTCTAGAGCTGGCATTTCCTGTCCCTGTTACCATGGCTTTTACGCATGACAGTCATATTCCAATATAATGTGAATGGACAGCAGGGAGGGAGATGCGGGGGGGGGGGGGGGGCCCCGGGGGGGGGGNGAGAGGAAGAATTAACCCCATTCATAAGGGAGGAAGTGAATCTTGCTTTTGTGCAAAAGAGACCCACACAGACAACAATGAGGCTTAAAATCATAAGTGTGTCTGGGCTAGGGCTCTGATTCATTCATCACATACAGCCCCTTCCAAAGGAAGGGAGGAAAAACACAACGGCCTGGCCTTTCAGAGAGGGCTTAGGAAAACAAAGGAAAGGGATCCAGCGTTGCCTTAAAAGGTCAGACGCAGGGGTGTACAACCCATCTGACAGCTATGTGCCTCTGGGCACTCATTCTGTGTCATTTTCCTTCCAACCCAAAACAAAACAGCTGAGGCCTGCCTCTTACAAGGCCCTGGCTGGAGTCTGGGGACAAAATCCCTGGGGCACTGGCACTGCAGAGAGTTCGCAGTGAAATGCTGCTGATGGGCCAACAGAAAACGCTGCCAAGGAGAGAACTCCAAGTGGCAGTTCCAGGGGGGTTGAGGAGAAGGCCTCAGCTTGGACTCATTCCTGTGAGGAAAAAGCGTCTAGGTCTAATTGCACTTTATGGTGTGAGAAACTCCCCCCTCTCGTCTTGCTACAAGATCTCTTCCAGTTTCTCTGCCTGGGGTCTTGGTCTCCTCCCGCCACCACAGCCCTTGGTGCAGTGTGACTCTGTCCAGCCACTGCATTCCCGCCTCCTGTTACTGTCTCTCTCTCAGCTTGTCTGTAAGCATCTGCTTAAATAACCTTAATGCTACTAGGTTTTTAAATACAAAGCCTCCGTCTCCAGGCTATTAGAGAGACAAGGTGGGTGAGGTGATATCTTTTATTGGACCACCTTGTCTCTCTAATAGCCTGGGTGTGACACAGCGACAACTACATTGCATTCACCTAGACTATGGCACTTATTGCTTGCCTGCCCTCCAGACTGCAACATGTGCTGGAGGCTGCTGCCTCTCTGCTTGCGCATAAGTCGGAGTGTGATCAGCTCAGTCCCACCTTCAACTTCACTGGCTTCCCCCACTCATTTCAGGAGTCAGTGCAGGAAATCAGAATCCGTCTATGGACTGTAGGGGCAAGAACAGGTTATTTGCACAGAAAAAAGTCCTAGAAGCCAGGAGATGAATCTCTGATGCAGTGTCAATACTCACGGCCAAAACATCACCCAGTCTGTTCTATGCAGGGTTCTATACCACATCAGTCACGTGGGTATCTAAGCATCTTCCTATAGGGTAGTGTGGTGGGGCGGGAGAAGAAGGGGTTAAAAGCAGCACCAGGGAGGCTGTGCAGAACCCACTAATCAGGAAAGGGCTTATTGAGCCCATCAATAGGGGGAAGGCTTGCTGGATCAGCCAATCAGGGCCGGCAAGGGCCATATATAAAGGGCTGCTCAGCAGAGCACAAGAGAGTTTCTCCTTGGAAAACAAGGGAGGAAGACTGGCTGTCTGAAGAAGTGCCATAGATAGAGCAGTGCTGGGTAGGGGTAGCAGAGGGTGAGCTGCTGGCTGACCACTGCCAGGCTGGGGCTTTGCTACCAGAGCTGAGAGGGTGCTAGGGCTATGGGGGAAGTGGCCCAGGGAAAATAAGCAGTAGGTTGGAGGAGGGAAGTAGGTGGCTGCTGGCTATAGGGTCCCTGGGTTGGGAACCAGAGTAGTGGATGGGCCTGGGTGTCCCGTCCTCCACTTGCCAATGAGACGAGTGGTCAGTATCCAGACTGCAGTTTGTCCCTGAGGCGAGGGGCTGGATCTTGGACTGCGGTTGGCTGCTGAGGCAAGTAGCAGGACTAAGGATTGTCAGCCGCCCTGGAACAGGGGGAGAAAGCAGACTGGGGCACAGCTGGAGGGCTGTGCCCAGAAGATGCTGTGGTCTGGGGAGCAAAGTGGGTCCAAAGAGTGAAGACAGCAGTGATGGCAGATGTGACACCACTAGCTGAAGAGGGACTGGAAGGGCTGAGACCTATTTCCCAAGATGGCCAGCAGGAGGCACTGCAGTGATGAGTTTTGCCCTGTTACAGATAATAAGTCACATCATAACATCCATTGTGTGATTCTCTCTCCCTGTTTCCAGGTGGAACTCTGCCTGGAGACTTTCAAACAAAATGGAAATGTTTGGTTCTACATGGTGTGCTATGGGTGTTGTATTATTAAAGACAGATCAAGGAAGTGCACCTTGCACTTGGAATGGAAAGAGGTAAGGTGTATGGTGGCTCCTGGATTCTGTGGGAGTTTGTTTCACTATCTCTAGGGCCCTACCAAATTCATGGTCCATTTTGGTCAATTTCATGGTCATAGGATTTTAAAAAAATCTTATGATTTCAGCTATTTAAATCTGAAATTTCATGGTGTAGGGGTCCTGATCCAAAAAGGAGTTGTGGGAGGCTCACAAGGTTATTGTAGGGGGGCTTGCAGTACTGCTACCCTTACCTCTGTGCTGCTGGTGGTGGCAGGACTACCTTCAGAGCTGGAGAGCAGCAGCTACTGGCTGGGATCCCAGCTCTGAAGGCAGAGATACTGCTAGCAGCCGCTTACCCTTACTTCTGCGCTGCTGCCTGCCTGTCCAACAGCCGTCGCTCTCTGGCCACCCAGCGCTGAATACAGCCCAGAAGTAAGGGTGGCAATACCAGGACCCCCTAAGATAACCTTGCAACTCCCTTTTGGGTCAGAACCCCCATTAGAGAAACACTGATCTCTGCTGTGAAATCTGTATACTGTAGGGTAAAGCACACAAGCCAGATTTTACTGGGGAAGACCAGATTTCATGGTCCTTGACACATTTTTTTCATGGCTGTGAATTTGGTAGGGCCCTAACTATCTCAGACAATCGCTGCAAATCTCTGCCTCCTGCACATACAGTCCTGAGAAAGGAAGGATGGTCCACTGGCTAGAGCATTGAGCCTATGATATGGGAGACCTGCATTTGAGCAATTGCTCCACCGCAGACTTCCTTTGTGACCTTGGGTGACTCACTTAGCCTTGCTATGGCTCCGCTCCCATCTGTAAAATGGGGATAATAGCAGTGCCCCACCATAAGACAGAACATTTCATTGTGCATGAGGAGGGGAGTGGTTGACTACAAATTTTTCCAAAGCTACAGGTGACTTTTCCTGGGCTAGATCTTGAAGTACCCTGAAGGTCAGGACTGAGATTCTGCACTTGATGCAATATACTAGCAGGGAGTCTACTGGTCTTCAGAGTATAACTCTCAAAATCCATTGAGTGGGAGATGCAGGTGGTCTGCACCTCTGGAAAATCAGTTATAGTGTACTGGGGGGTTAAGCAATTCAGGCTGCACAGATCTACTCCCTTGATAATCCCTGTACTTAAGCTAAGGAGCTGTGGTGTTATTCAAAGAAAGCAAATTAATTCTCTTCGCCACCCCCTAACTGTGGTCCGTCTCTACTACTCTGAGGGTGAAAAATAATCAATACTCATGATGGTGACTGTCACAGGGCCATAGGCCCTTCCTCTATCACATTTCCCCCCACTGCAGTGGTTTATCACATTTGCAGGTAGCAATTTTCCCAGGAACCCTTGCTGCAGATGCAGTACTCTAGTCTTGTCACAACTTAATACCAATGTGCTTTAGAGACAGGGTGGCCAGCAAGGGGAAACTCTGTAATCCTCAAATGATGCTGCAGATTCCATCTTCCTGGCTTCTAAAGCAATGTGTTTTTTCTTGGTTAAACAGCTTTGTTTTCATGGTGGAAAATTCTGAGAGGCGTCAGATCTTTCCTGCTGCTGCTCTCTTCTTGCCATCCTCATTATGATTCATCCAACAAAGCATTGTCCCAGCATGCCCCACAAACAAGCAAAAGGCCCCCTCCTCCTTAGTGTGACCTCAGTCTGCCTCTTCCCAGCAGGAATTCAGCCCATTCATCTCTTCCCACATGCGCCTCCTCCTTGTAGAGCTTTTGTGTGGGTTAGTCAATGGCCAATTATTCACCATAGAAAAGGCAATGTGCAGCTCTTCTGTGATTTACCCACTGTCTCCTAAGACCATTATAAAATACATTTTCTACTCAATGTATTTCCAGAGATTTTTTGCAGCTGAAATCAACACAAGCAAGTTATATTCACCAGCAGGAAGTTTCATTAGAAAAGATTTAAGATTGCAAGTGTCGATAGTCCAGCTAATGCCCCACAACACTATTTCAGTGTTTAGATTTTTATACAAGATATAGAATTTTTGTAAACTGTACACTCACTGGAAACTACTAGCTAAGAGATCCAGCCATTTCCTGACTGCTGGGGAATCCTCCTTTGGAGTGGAGGAGCAGCGAGGGAGCCTAGGGTAGCTGAGTGGGGATGCACCAGTATTGCTAATGCTTTGCAAAGTTGTCATCAGTCTCATGACACTTGGTGTTTTTCTTGACTCCAGCAGGCACTGGGGATTTATGTGATTTGTGAGACTCTCCGCTTTTGTATAGAGAAACACGTGCATACAGACACACAAGAGTAAGTTTCTAGCCCTTATGGTTGTGGAGAAAAACTTAAAAACATGACCCCTAAACTCTCCAAGCCAGAAGGCAACTAAAAAGAACCCAAAAGTTCTTGAGGCTTTTAAAATTCAGTTTGGAGGAGGCCTGACATGATTTTTTTTAATGCTTGAGGATGGCAATGCTTGTGAGCTTGGGGCAATCGGATGGGTGGCAGGGATGTGTGAATTGGCCATCTTTGGCCATCCCCACTATGTGTTGGAGTTGAGGCAGACTCCTCCATGTCTTCATCTCTGCTCCTGTCTGTTACTTCTCCCAGGCTTGTGGCCAACAGGTGGAGGAAGAGAGGTGATCTGGCAACCTGTAGCCCTGATGCCTCCTCCAGTTGCTCAGGACTCTTACTGGGACTAAGTCTCAGGGGAAAACATTAAAATCCCAGGCTGATCTCAGCCAAACCACGTGGCAACTACGCAATGTAAAAAAGTAGCATTTTAACTTCCAAGATCTCTTCTAAGCAATATGTTGCGTTCATTTGCCCAGTTCCTTCCAGTTCTAAAGTTACCTTCCAATTCCAGCAGAGGAGAATCTCCTTCATTGACCCATGAGGATAGAAAGCCCCAGCTTTGCAATCCTTATAGCCTGCAGTATCTAGACAAATACACTTTGTTAGGGTGGGGCAGGCAATCGCTGGGCCCCTTCCAGAGTTGGGTACTGTTACTCCCCCGCCATAGGGAATTTCACATTCACATTCTTAGCAAGTGCAGATTTGGCAGGGAAGAATCACAAGCTCTTTTTAATATGGAGCCACAGGTCATAGCTTCTGAGTGCTGCCTTTCTAAGAGTCAGAGCAGTGCAGAACAAGCTTAGTGTCAGGGTGGGGGTGCACCCACCTCATTCATAAGCAGAATGAGAAGTTCTCATTATTGCAACTGAACTTTTCATTGGAGTGCCTGGCTGATGGAGCTCAGAAAATAAGGCTGATGCTCCCAGCAGCCCTTTCTGTGATTGCTTCACTGTGGAACAAAGGTGCAATTCATGTAATTAGGCACCAGATGGCAGCTGTTCTCATGTTACCAGTACCAGGTGCAATTAAATATACTTACCTAGTGATAACAGTTTCTTAACCGATTTTATTAGTGTTGCAGTTGCACTCAGCGGAACCTACCTTTTAGCAGAGGCAAGGGGGTCTCAAGCTGGTGCATCATTCCCCTTACAGCAAGTCTGTGGGGCTGAACTGCCCACTTAAGCTGAAGTTCATGGGGCTGATTTTGCTTTCACATCAGCATAAAGCTGAGGAACTCCTCTGAAATCAGCTCTCAGATTAGTTGGGCCTCAGATGGCTTCCTGAGTCATTAGTTGCCTGTGGAAGGACATTTTTAAAAGACCTGCAAGAAACAGACACAGATACTGAGACACTCAAGTTCACCCCAATACTGCTAGCCCTGGAACCCAAAATATGCAGCCTGGTGTCTAGAAGGTTCATATAAATGTTGCAGTTCTCTCTGCCCCTTTCTCCATAGTCAGACAGGGTGTATGTGGCTGCCTGGGCCATAAAGGGGGACTCCTGTAGCCAGGGCATTCCCTGACTCGGTTTTACCAAAAGGGAGTACCAGGATAGGGTGGCTTCAAGGACCTCGATATGGACTGAGGTCACTTAAGCTCCAGGGGGAGCTGAACAAAGCCAGCTGGCTTCCCAATGAAACCTCGGTCCACTAGGGAGCTGAGCTTTCATTCCATCCTCAGGGGCTTGGAAAAGACTCGCTCATTCCTCAGGGAGGGATTGGAAAGGTGGTGAAGGAGGCTGTGGAGAATGTAGCTCTGCAGTCTAGCAGGAGCCCAAGAAGTGCCCAGTTTATACACCCTAGACTACAGTCTTTGTTTTATGTCGTTTATTTAGTGGGCCCCAAAAGCTAAGGACTGCACAGTGATTCAGACACCCTTCCCTTGTGGGATGTCTGTTGGACCATAGCAATAAGTGTCAATTGCTCTCAGAAAAACAGATTTCTTCCCTCTGCTGCTGTCATAGAATGGCCACCTCCATGGTGCCCCCTCAATGCCTAAGGCTGTGGCCCTGCCAATGACCCCCTGCCTCCATTCCCAGGGGCCGATCACCTGCCTGTATCTTTCCGAGCATAAATAGCTTGTTGTGAGCTTAATTTATAACAAAAGGTCCCACAACCATAATTCAGATTTCCCCAGCACAGTCCAAACAGTCACTCTTTCAAGCCTCCATAGTCCATCAACAAACCAAGTACAGCTCCAGCATCTCACTGCACCTACCTGAGTCCTTCTAGCTGGGGTGCTTCTCTGCCCTGTTTCCTTGCCAGGCACGGTTCCAGCTCCTGCCTAGAGACCTCAGGGGCTGCTAACCCCTCCATCATTCCTCATCCTTCAGCTCTGTGACTCTCAGCCAGCAGGCATCTTGCTCTTCTGCTGTCAGCTTTCAGGCCTCTCCCACAATGGCTCTTCGGCCTGGGGATGTTTGTGGGTGACCCGTGCTCCTACCCCATCTGGCTCCACAGGAAACTCTTCCCGCTCCCTCTTTCAGGAGTATCCCCTCCCTGAAACGCTCAAGCCAGCTCAGCTCTCACCAGACTCTGGGTTCTGAGTTCTCCCTTACTGTTGGTCTGTCTCCCATTTATATCTCCCAGGACAGCCCCTCCCTCCTCTTTACACTAGATTAGGGGGCACCTGACCTGAAACAGGAGCACTGGGCCTGATTTCATTTCAGGGGTCCGTTACCCTGTTACAACCTCCAAGGAACTCATGTTTGATTTATGTTGGGGGTGGGGTAGATCTTGACTCAGCCATACAGAGCAGTTCATTGTCATGGATAGCCCGACCCATGAAGAGTGGTAGGAAAGTTCAGCCAGTCTCATGCTCTCACTTGGTGGTGGTTCCTTACTGCTTTACAGCGAGAGTGATGAATCATCTTGTTCCCAGCAGCTGGAAATCTTCAGGAATCTCAAACACATCTCAGAGCTCTGAGCATGCAGGGGAAATCCCCACAGGCTAGTGAGGTTACCTTCCTTCCTGATAGAATATTTCATCACAGCTACGGTGTTCTTTCTGGAGCTGTGTGGCATAGGCAATGAGAGGTGCAATCGCTCAGCATTTGTGCATTTCACTGTGAACTCAGTTGCATTTCTTCTCTGCTGATGTCCCCAAGAAGTGATTAAACCAAAACACCCCCAGCACAGTTAATTCTTCCTCTGAGCTTCCTAGTGCAGCCCTCCTCTTCCACAGCATCTCTGGAGTCGGGGCTGCTTCATCCTGTGTACAGGGGGTGCACACTGTTGATGATGAGCCAACCATAAGCTTTCCAAAATGGGCTAATCCCAGAGCAAGACTCTTCTCAGTCTGAAAACGTGCCTAGTTTTGATGTGGACATAACTTTGAGCTGAATTGTTTCAGGAAAGAGAAATTCGAGTGGCACGAAAATGGCCAGAATACTTGACTTTTGCAGCATGAAAGCGCTCCTGCTTTGAAGGCACTTGGAACAATGCTAGATTCTGGCCCTTAAAGTGTAGCTATGAGTCAGATTTTTTTTTTTTTTTACTGTCTCGGTTCTTATACTGTGCTCACTACAGTAGCTGAGTCTCATTCACCCTGAATAACTTGCATTGCCAAATGTGCCCAGTTGTGAAATCAAAACAAGGTTTGTCTGGAGCACGACCAGTGCCAGCTATGATTTGAGAATCAGAAAATGCCTTTTGTTTGTATAATTGTCGGGGTTCTCACATGACACTTGTTGTGTTGGTACCCGCACAGCTCCTTGCTATGAACCATGGGTACAAAAATAAATGTTGCCCTTATCCTCTCCACAAGGAGGGCTTCAGGGGAGTCTCCCCTCCCAAAGCTCTCTGAAACCCATCTTTCGGAGGGGCAAGCAGCATCTGCTGCCCTGCACCCTCCACTAACTGGGCTATATGTGAGTAGAATCCCTGATGACTAGCAGTGAAGATTCAGTTTTATTGATAAAGCCGATGGTAGGATATGATCCAGCTCTATTGATTCATGCCTGCTGATAGTGATTTGTTTTTTGTTTTGTTTTTTCCCCCCTTGAGTAAACTGCATCTTATAAAATACATATGGCCAAAATCTACTTTTTGTTGGGTTTTACCCTAAAACAGTCATAAACCAATGATCCTAATGCAGTATTTTGTGCTCCTGTTTTTCTGTCTGAGTCCCCTTGGAAAGATTTGTTCCAATGAATTTGGGGCTGCCCAAAGAAATTACTCTGACTACGAGCAGCAGCAATCTGAGCAGAAGGTTCATGGTCACAGATTCGAAGGATCCATGCTAAATCACACGGTTCCTTTAACCAGGCACCAGATTGACCCTCCACACGTGAAGAAGCCACAAAGTGGCTGCAGAGCATTAACTCAGTGCAACTGGAGACAATCCGGATTCAGATCAGCATTCGCACCAGCTATTCTTCTGGCAAACTACTTTCCTACATCCTCATACACAGAAGGGCCAGCTGGAATTTGGCCTGTTGGCCCTGATTCAGCAAGTTATTGAAGCACATGCCTGACTGTAAGCATGTGAGTAGTTCCATTGAAGTCAGTGAGGGCCATAGAGAGAAGTTCTACATGCTGTTATGTGTGCTATTTGTACAGAATCACATTTAATACTAACAGCCTATTTTATTTTTAGGCAGAATATAGGGGCTAGTTGAGTAATTTTCATTTCCTGAAACCATGACACAGATTCTTGACTTTTGCAAGAAGTTAATAAAATGCAGATGTATCTTTTGTAATTAAGACCGTGACAATGCTTTTGTTTCAATAGGAATGTAGCTCAAAGGAAGTCTTCTTGCAGTCTCCAGAAAATTCTCTCTAAACTGTTTAGAGGATCTATTTTCTATGCAGGGGGGGGGGGGGGGGGGGGGGGGGGAAGCAGATGTAGCCGATTTACCTACTTTGTCTTGCTTTTTGTGATGCAGATCAGATGAAGATTTAAGAGCTTTGTGTGTACAGCACAAGTGCAGATGAAAATCAGCAAGCTGAGCAAAAAACCATCTAAATTAGGGCTGCTGTCAAGCCTTTCCAAAGGAATGGGTTGTTTAGATTTTCTGTGCTGTGGGGAAAACTCCCAGGGTTGGGAAGAGACTTGCACAGAAACACTTTTATCTCTGTGCTTGTTGAATCATTTCCATTCTGATGGGAGAGATATACTACCTTCTTCTTTCTGTGGTGCTGGCTGGAATTGGGTCACTTGATTTTGGTGTAACTGTGCTGCAAGAAATACTGTTTCATACAGCTGGGCAAAGCTGGCATGGTCCACAGTTGTGAAGCCAATTTCTTTCAAAAAGGGATCCCACTGTATCCTCGTCCATGGAATTTTTCATTCACCCGGCACATGACAGATGCCAATGCTGACTCAGTTTTCTTGGATTAGTTCACATTTTGTTTTAATAGTGCTTCTTGCTTCAGTAGCCCCTTTCGGCAGAAGATCTCAAAGTGTTTTTTCATATATTGGGGGGGGAAAAGCCCCACATCCTCACTGATGTAGGGAAGCATTATTATTCATTTTATAGGTGGGGAAACTGAGGCTCAGAGTTGAAGTGGCTTGCCCAAGGTCACCCTGCCCACTGAGGAAGGGGATGCAGACCTGCAATGGTTAACTAGAGTGCTGTGTAAACACAGGACAGTATTGCCCCACTATGGATGCACTGCAGTGTTGCCACTTGAACTAGTGCAACCCCACCCATGCAGTTGCCAGTGATTCAGTTCTGTAATGTAGCAGTCCTCAAACTTTGGCCAATGGAGCACTTGGTGGTGGTCTGCAGAAAGCTGGCTGGTCACCTACTTCTGGCTTTTCCTTGTTTCCAGCTGCTAAAATGCAGTAAATACTTTTTATCCAGAGAAGCATAGAGATTTGGGGTGATCAAGAATGGGACAGGGAGAGTCATGAGGCTCTTTCCATTAAGACCCGATCCACACTATAAAGAAGTCAGAGAACCCCCTACTCTAGTGTGGACAAAGGGAGTAAGGAGAGCTGAATGGAACATTTGCATGTTTTAAGAGTACTGTACAAAGTGAAATGTATCTGCTAATTAATCCTCCCAACACTGCTCTGCAATAGACAAGGAGCTATTTGAGATGTCACCGAGGCAGGGACCATCTTTCTGTTACATGGAAAGTGTCTAGTACAATGGGCTACAGAGAGAAATAAGAATGTCAGTGGAGCTGCTTATGTATTTTGCAGGTTGTTTGGCTCTTGTGTTGTAAAATGAAAAACACTTAGTAGATGGCTTCTTTTCCAAGTGCAGTTCCTATAGTAGGAATTGTATTACAAACTGCTAGACTGGGTCCCAAAACACTTATGCACATGAGTAACCCTGAACTCTGGGGACTTCTCAGAGTTTAAGTGTGTAGAGTCAGGGTGTTGGTGGTATCCAATTGAAAGCGTCAGAGCTTCGGGGTAGTGAAAAGTCAACAAATGCTCACCTCAAATCTGAAGGTGGGCCTTTTTCTCATGGTTGAAGGCACTGACATTTTGAAATCCATTCATTAAGTGAGGCAGGAAAAAGAAATTGAGAAGAAATCTCTCTACAGCTAGCCTTGTGCGCTTCTCTAAAACTATTCAAATACCTCAGCTATTTAATGGGGAATTTCACAGGAATGCAAAAATCCCCCTTACGTTCCTTTTTTTTCATATGTATAAAAAAGGACACTAAAAGTATCTATCCTCAATTCTGGGCACCCTTTACAAGACCCAAAATTCATAGTACTCAAAACATTACATCAAACTACAACTGGTGCGCTCACAAGCACAATCAATCATGGACCCCAAACCTAATTAGTCTGTACTAATAAACAACCCTAGCCAACCCTCATTCCATCTCATCTCCTGTGTCTTCACTAGGAAAGACTGTGATAAACTCAGGCTAACTAACTGAAGGTAAAAGCCTAGTGAAGACAAGGCAGTTTTCACATGTTAGCAAGTCAAGTTAGAAGCAGGAGGAGGGATCAGAGCAAGGATGCAATGGCCACTTCTTTGCACATGGCACATTCAGTAGGGGAGGAGGAAGTGTTCTGACCCCTCCCCCGAAAATGCTGTGTGGAAAGAAATGGCCACTCCATCCTTTCTCTGATGTCTCCCCTGGCCTCTTTAACTTGCCCTGATAACTCCTCTCAAAATGACCAACCTCCTTGAATTTTGATCACCAGTACATGGCAATTGATGTAGACTCTTCTTTAAATGCTGCATGCAAAACACCATCCTCTAGCACAGGGGTCCCCAACACGGTGCCCGCGGGGGATCTAAGTGCGCCCGCGTAGCCCTCGGGTTTTTTTTTTTTGCTCCGCCGGCAGCGCTCGGGGTTTTTTTTTTTTTTTTTTTTTTTTTTTTTTGGCACCCGCCAGCCGAAAAAGGTTGGGGACCACTGCTCTAGCATATTCAAGCTGCTCAGTTTCTCAAATCTCCTGGATCCCTTCCAGTCAAGCTTCTAGGCATGCAGACTGCGTTGGTCTTTCAAAACTCTCAATATGACTTTTTAGATTCTCAGTATGATTAAGGACAGCAGAAAGAGAAACCATATTTTCCTGAAAATGTAGGAAGATTTATAAGAAATCTGAGAAACTAAGTGATTTGGCAAAGGTACACAGCCAGTCTGGGTCAGAATTGAGGAAAGGAACATGGGAGTCTTGGTAGACACTGACGCTCTGTACCTCAGGGGAACACCCTACACCCCGTGTTCCTGTTTATAAAATGATTGTGTGGTATCCAATGCAAAGTTTGTCATGTTGGATGTCTTCAGAAGGCTCAATGTACTGAGCATGGTTTATAGTGATCTAGTAATTGTTAGTGAGGTTATAGGTTATAATTTCATGTATATAGTTGAGGCTGAAAATGTATCCTCATGGCTTAAAGCAAGTCCATGCAAAAACTCTCCAAGAACAGAGAGGTAGTTCACACCTTGTCAGGGCATGGAGGGGACAAACCCAGCCCAGCCTCACAGGAACAATGGACACTGGCCTAGGCAGCAACAAAAGAATCTGTTAGACCCTGGAGGGAGTCACCCCCCCCTCCCCCTTGGGTTGTTTGGGACTGCGATGAGGCAATGCTCACCTGACTCAAGGGTGGGGGGGCAAAGCCAAGAGGAAAGAGAGGACATGATACAAGGGAGAGACCTTTTGCCATGCTCTCTCTCCCACCTACATCTACAGACACCATCAGCACCAAGCAACTGAACCGCTGATCAAAGGGGAGAGCCTGGCTGAAGAGCCAGCCTGTGGTGAGAAGCATCTAAGTTTGTAAGGACACTGAAAGTGTTAAGATCAGCTTAGAATGCGTTTTGCTTTTCTTTCATTTGACCAAATCTGACTTGTTATGCTTAGATTTTTTTAAGTGATTATAAATCAATCTTTATAGCTAATAAATCTGTTTGTTTGTTCTACCTGAAGCACTGTTTGGTTTGAAGTGTGTCAGAGGCTCCCCTTGGGATAACAAGCCTGGTACATATCAATTTCTTTGTTAAATTGACAAACTTGTATAAGCTTGCAGCGTCCAGCGGGCATAGCAGGACACTGCAAGACGGAGGTTTCTAGGGTTGTGTCTGGAACCAGAGATATTGGCTAGTGTCATTTGCTTGCAAGTAGCTGGGAGAAGCTTACATGCCAGAGGCTGTCATGAACAGCCCAGAAGTGGGGGTTCTCACAGCAGAGCAGGGTAAGGCTGGCTCTGTCAAGAATTAGGATGACCTAGCAGATCGCCAGTCCAGATAACGCCAGAGGGGAACGTCACGAACACACTTTCTGAAGCTTCAGCAACTGTTTGAAAAGGTGCTAGTCCTGGAGGTGGAGGGCATAGCAGCAGCAGTCAGATAAAGGTCGGGGCCTACACCAAGAATTTACAGATCTTCGTGAGAGGAAGGATGGTCTTGTGAATCAAATACAGGATGGGAGCAAGGAGATCTGGATTCCACAGCTGCCTCTATCTTTGTGTGAAACCTTGGACAAGCCCCTCTCCCTGCTCCCCCATTTGTAAATTGACAATAATACTGGCCTCCCTCATAGGAGGTTGGAAATTTAATTTGTAAACCCGTTAGTGCTTTGGGTGCTATGGAAGGGCAGAGGATTATCATTTATTAATAATTGCATTTCACTGATGGGGAACATCTTAGAATCTAGAGCTGGGAAATTGACAAAGTAGAACTTGGCTGTAGACATCTGGCAGATTACTGAACTAGCAGCTTCTTTTTTCTTCATTTCCTGCCATGTTCAGAGGATGTTGTTAGTGTGACAGTTGCCAAGGGGATTTTTCTGCTGGTGGCAGATTCTGCTGTCAGACACTTTTTTTGTTGTTGCAGGAGGGGAAAAAAGTCTAACTGCTATAGTCCCAGCTTCAACTCAATGGGAGTTTCCCTCCAAAAACAGTTTTGTTCCATGAAATGTTAGCAGACTTTTTGGGCCAAGGGAAAAAGCTACTCGCTTGCCTTCAGGGGTGGGGCTAACAAACTATATAGCAGCATCCCTAGTTGATTGGTGTTGCTATCAAAATCAGGGATCAGCAAAGTGAATAGGGAGGAGGTTGCCTCTGGCTATCAGTTAAATGTCTCAGTACCATATATCTGGTTTTGAAGCCATATTTTTTTTGGAAAAGAGAGAAGCTTTGCAAAAACCATTCTAACTTTTAATCCCACTCAAGCTCCCCAGAGGCTCTCTTTAGCAGAGCGTTATCCTCTTCCCGTGATCCTTTGACACTGAATATTTTTGGTCTGCAGGCTACAGTAATAGCTGCTAGGGTTTCCTTTGTGCACAGGATTGGGTAGGAAATTACAGCTATTCATGCTGCGTAGAAGATAAAGCGCCTGTTCTGGGAACACAGATCCATAAAGATTATTAATTTAGAGAATTATTGCTTTTAGTTTAAAAACTAAACAAAAAATCTGCCATGGATGCTTTTTACTTGTCTCTAAAAGCAGTCCTGACAAAATCACCCTTTTTTGAGTGACTGGAGTATGAGGATGCAGGGTTGAATCAATATGACCATTCTGTGTCCCATTTTTAACAGACAAAAGCAACTCCCTGCAGCTGTGTCCACTACACCATTAAGTGATTTTTAAAAGCACCCCATGAAAAAGGTATGTGCATATAGAATAGTTTCCTTCATTACCAGTTGAAATAACTGTTTTCTCTTCACCCCCATAACTAGCACCATGGCTTTCCTCGTTCTTGGGACTGTGTAACAGAATTGCTTGTCCCTATAAGGGCTAGAGGTTTGGGGCCAGGCAACTGGAGTTATGAAGTAGGCACACCTCACTAGGGATCAGTTGATTTCCCCTATAAGCGCAGCAGGAAGCTGCGGAGAGAAAGGCCTGCTTGGTTGGAGACAACCAAAGGAAGCTGTGGCAGAGACTTTAGAAGAGCTGCTCTGAGTAGGAGTTACGTGTCTTTTGGAAGATCCTTGACTGGGAGAAGGGCTTGGGCTTGAAAGCCAGAGGGCTGAAGAAGGATCCTCTTGCACCAGTAAGGAAGCCTTATGCATGGGTGATTTTAGTTTGTACCTAAAGAGAGGCAGTTGATTGACATAGAACTTCCGAGTTCCTGTCTCAGCTCTGACACTGGCTTATTGCCTTGCTTTGAGCACAGGTGATGGGTTATATCCTGGTCTAGATCAAATCTTGGGAGCCTCCATAAAACCTGGACAGGATCGCCCAGGTCTAAAACCCATAACCCCATTTTCCTGCCATATGTGCAAGTAGGGAACTGGAAGGGACAGAGGTTAAAATGGCTGGAGAACAGATGCAGCTGGGGCTCTTTAATCTACAAGACACAGCTGCCATGCATAAAAAGGAAGAGGAAAGGAGGTTTGTGGTGGAGGGGAAATTCTCATCTAATTTGGAGAGCACAGTGACCTGCTCAACATAGGTTCTGGAGACAGAAGAATGTTGATTTCCGCCTCTTTACATGCTGGAAAGGGACAAATAATTGTTTGCTGAGTGTTCTTATCCCTGTTGGTGGGATGTTAGCTGATTCTGTGTCTGGGTAGTGGAGGGCAGAGTTAGTCAATTTTCCAAAGAGGCATCTAATATTGGGTGCCCTAATTGTCACCTTGGGCTGATTTTTCAGGAATGCTGAGCACCTGCAGTTTTTATGGACTTCAGCTGGAGATGTGGGTGATCCACATCTCTGAAATTGTGGCTGGCAGTGTTTCTGACTGGGCATGCAAAAATGTAGGCACTCAAACTGTGGCCACTTCTGAAATGTTTGACCTTAGCTTCTCTGTCTGTCTTTCCCCCATCGGATCCTTCCTTGGCTGCCTCCCTTGCAGGGATGTTATCACATGTAATGTTTGTACAGGGCTTTGAAGGAAGAAAGAACTCAGTTATTAAAAAGAATCAAAGTTCAAGGGTTGCATAAAACTGCGAGCAGAGATGGTTGAGTGCATTCAGCCCTGCCCATTGCCTGTCCGGTTCAGGATGTTGGTTTCCTTTAACAGATGGGATGAGATAAAGCAGGTAGAATTGCTCAGCTATTTATCTGAGCTGGAAATGAAACACACAAAAATAACTGGTAGAAGGACTAGATCCTTTAATCTCCTGCTGTGGAGTAGTTGAGAACCAGCCAGCTTGATACTACTTGATCCTATAGTACTGTCTATTCCACAGAGATAAAAACATATACTGATTTTCTATACTCTCCCATAGGAAGTAACTCATGGTAAAGAGAGGTACTATGACAGAGTACTTGTCATAGGGGCTACACTGGAGTTCATAATTAGTTCAAAACAGTTAAGAACTGGGGAACCCCAATCAATTTTAAAAGCAGCAAAGAATCCTGTGGCACCTTATAGACTAACAGAGGTTTTGCAGCATGAGCTTTCGTGGGTGAATACCCACTTCTTCGGATGCAAGACATTCACCCACGAAAGCTCATGCTGCAAAACGTCTGTTAGTCTATAAGGTGCCACAGGATTCTTTGCTGCTTTTACAGATCCAGACTAACACGACTACCCCTCTGATACTTGAATCAATGTTAAGTGTAGACTAAAAGGCATCCCTTCTATCCATTTGGGCGCATGGCTGCGTGTCTCACCCCCAGATAATATCCAGTATCGGCATTAAATTCTTCCCTATGCTGCAAACAAAATGATACAGAGCTGAGTGATCCTCCATCTGTGGCTGTTGAATCACTTATAGCTCCTAATACTCTTATTGCTATTGTGGTTTATCTTTGTCTCTTGGCTCATTAGGATATTAAGTGGCTTCTCAGCTATTCAAGGCTGAGTAAGTGCTACTGGTGTAGATGCTTCTGGTAGCAGTGGAACTCAACAAGCCCTTTGCGGGCCCCATCTGTAAACCTGATCCCTGAGAGACTCTACTCTAGTAGCACATGGGGGATCATGCAGAGTCTGCTGGAGGGCACCTCAGTTCCTGTGCTGCCTGCAGAACATCCTTGATGCTCAACCAACACTGCGAAGCTTGGTACTGGGGCCAGTGCTGGAAACCAGGGCACACATGATTACAGGGCCACAGTGGCTTATTTCCTGAAGGGGCCCCAAGTGCTCGCCCAGGGTGCTTAGTCAAAGGCAGACCAATTCTGAACCTTCACTTTTGATTCTCTGGCTGGTTTCCTGGGATTTAGGCTGGTATACATCCAAGAGGCTTAAGGTAGAGACCTTGTGTGGCTGTAGTGTCATGGACACCTCTAGCTCTTGAGTTATCTGCAAAAAACCCTCTTATAACAGTCTCTCCCCCCCTCCCCACCACACACACACACAGTAGCAAGAGGCTAACAACGATTTCATCATAATTCTTCCAAATCTGCATAGGTGCTGTTAAGGAATTGAAATTAGAGATGGAAAATGTTAGTTCATCGAACCATCTGCCTGGCAGGGCAGGCCTGTTCTCTACAGGACACTTTCACATGTTTTCTCTAATCTAGTTTCAAAAATCCTAAGTAGATGGGCCTATCTCTGCTTGCCTTGGGAGGCTTTCACAGCGTACTAGGGCTCTCTGCCAAGATGGTTTTCCTGAGATTCAGTTTAAATATTTCCTTTCTTAATCTCACCCCAATACCAGTAGTTTCTCCATCTTTGGCCACCCCAAACAATTTGTCTCCATCCCCGGCCTTTGTATGCTTGTCACCCGCTATCACGTCCCTACTTAAGCTTTCAATACTTCTCTCTTTTAATCTTCTATTACCGTAGTACTTGGACCAACCACAATCAGAACCCCATTGTGTTTGGTGCTGTGTATGTACACCCCCCCCACACACACACCCTGCCCCGAGGAGCTTCCAGGCAAGACGAAGTGTGGGAGGGGAAATACAGGCATAGAGAGAGTAATTTGCCCAAGGCCCCACAGCAGGGAAGTAAGTCTCCGTCTGGTGCTTTATATCTATTGCACCACACTGCAGCCGCAATGGTTCCTCAGAAACCACTCCCCTAATTGTCATGTTTCCCTTTCCTGAGCTCCCTCCAGTTTGTCGCTGTCCTGAGGGTCTCAGACTTGGGTCCAAGATTCCCACAGCTAATCACCGATCCAAGTGCCTAAGACTAGACAATTAAGCAATCATGTTAAAACAATGTTTCAAAAAGAAATTGGGGAAGCAGCACACGTATGGGCTAGTTACACTCAGTCTGATAGTCTGTGTCCCTCTCCATGTGCATCTTCAGACTGTCAAGTTTCATCATCTGCTGCACAGGGGGTATGGGGATGCCTTCACATGCAGCATCATCTCTTGGGTTGGGCTGGAAGTGCTTGCAGCAAATACCAAGGTGTCTCAGTGTAATAAATGTGCATGGTTTATCTAGGAAAATTGCTACACCTCATGTTGGTATGTAGAATTTTTATTCTGTGTCCATTCATTTTATACCTTTTGGATACAGTTCTGGCTTTGCATCTGAGGCGAAATTCTACCCTCAGTGCCACCTGTGCAACTCCATTGACTTGCCTTCAATGAGGATAAACAGCTCTAACTAAGGGCAGAATTTATTTCATACCAGTTTGAGCCCTTCACATTTTGTGAATGAACTCCATGAAGTTCACCTAGATAATCCGCAGACCGTGAAGCCAGTGGTGCTCTGGATTTCTTATTGTTACCAAAATCAGTAGAGTTCTTCCCACTGATGTCTAGAAAATTCCCTGGAATTTTGGAATATATTGGACCCAGTCTTCAAAAGTTACCATGTTAGAGAAATGGCATGGAGTTGAATGTTAGGCCTCACTTTGCTTGGCCAATGATAGTTCCTGTCCCAAATTACTTGCAGCAGATCATGTGACTGATATAGTGTAAGTACAAAATAGAGCCACAGCCAGGAGCCCAGAGGCTGCATTATGAGTCCTGCAAAATGAACAGAAAACTTTCAGGAAGACCAGTAAAGTAGATCCAGGGCCGGCTCTAGCTTTCTTGCCGCCCCAAGCAAAAAAATTTTTGCCTTCGTGCCCCCACTCCCCGCCCACCAGTGCCCCCTCCCCCACACCCCCTGCCGCCCCAGCACTGGGCTTCCCCCCCAAAACGTGACCTCCTCGTTCACCACAGCAATCCCCATTTACACTTGCAGTGGGGATCAAACTGTTTCTCCTATTTTTATTTCACTTTAGTATAAATCTCGCCCCCCTGTTCCCCACAACCCCATCTTTAGTGCTCCAAATGCACACGGAAGGCATAGGGGCAAACCCTCAAATCTTGTACCTGGGAAGGAATGGGGATCTAGTAAAGAGGGTTCAGGCAGAGGAGCGGGTGTGGGGGTGCTTGGGGACTCTACACTGGCAGAGAAGTGGGGTGTGATGTACTCGCGGAGGAGGGTGGGGGAGGAGAGGTGCAGGGGAAGGGGGAGGTGTGGGAGGAGAGGGCTGGGGGAGGGTGCAAGGGGAGAGATGCAGGTGAAGGGAGGGTACAAGGGGAAGGGGTGCGGCGAAGGAGCGATGGGGGGAGGTACAAGTGAAGAGGCTGCAAGCGGGATGGGGGTTGCAAGGGCTGAGAGGGGCAGGCGCTGACAGCTGTTTCCCCAGCCCCCTGCAGGCAGAGCTGAGAGGAGGGACACTGACCCCTAGGTGCCCAAGCCACAGGGGTCCCCCGGCGGGGCAGTATCCCCTGCTTGGAGCTGGGCTCTGCCTCTCCCCGCCCAGGGCAGGCAGCGCGGGGCTGAGGCGGGAGAGGTGCGTGGCGGGCTGGGTCCGGGGGCAGGAGGGGGCTGTGGCAGCTCGGGCTGCCCAGCCACTCGCCCTGTCAGTGCGCGAGCCGGGATCTGTGCCCCCTGCCCAGCCCGGCGGCGCCCTGCACAGCCCACTCGGGCGGGGAAACGCCGCGCCACCCTGGGGAGACGCGGAGCGGCAGTGGCAGCAGGACCCCTCCTCCCTCCCCGGATCCTGGGCCCCGCTTCCCTCCCTCCCCGGGCTGCAGCGGCAAGAGGGGCTCCCGGAGTGTGTGAGGAGCCAGGGAGGGAGGGAAGCGGGGCCCGGGATACAGGGAGGGAGGAGGGGTCCTGCTGCCGCTCCAAGTCTCCCCAGGGCGGTGCGGCATTTCCCCGGCTTTTTACCACCCCAAGCAAAAAAAAAAAAAGGGGGGGGGGTGGAGTGCCGCCCCTTGGAACGTGCTGCCCCAAGCACATGCTTGGAGGGCTGGTGCCTAGAGCCGGCCCTGAGTAGATCACGATGTCTCTAAAGAGATTTGGGTTCAGATTGTAGCCACAAATTTGTCTTGTACCTGAGAGACCATGTTTAAATTTCTTGGCCCTTTTGGCACAAAGAATCCTTCTTATACCTTTACTGTTTGCTTGAAAACTTCCTAGCTGTAGTGTCATGCTAATAAAGCAGCTCTTTCAGTTTGTTTGAATAAGAGGGTGTGTAGAATAAACAGAACGCTATATACTTATCTACCTGTTAGAAGTCTTAAGAATAATGGCTAGCAAGTGATGGCAACACAGAATGTAATACATTTACCCATGTGACCCCTTTAGAAGTGTACCTCGGACAGTATTCCTCAAAGGCAGTAAAGAAGGCACATTCCTTCTGAAAGTTTTGACGTGAAGGCTGTATGTCATCTAAAGATCATCAGCATAATGGTTTTTATATATAACATACTGTGACTACTGTTTATAGATCAGTTTTTCTCCCTTCCTAAAAAGATGATTGTCAGGGAATATATCTCGCTGGCCGCTAGCCATAAACAAAACAAATAACCCTCCTATGCTCAGTGACTATTGTCATGGCATTTCCTGTTGCAAGAAACTAACACAATAGATTGTAGATTTTTGACTTGACTCTGAGCACAATGAATGTTTCTTGTGGGTCAGAAAGCTTGTCATCCAGAAAATCTGTTGGTAGGAAATGCTAAATCTCCCCCCAGATTTTCCCCACTGAAGTCTTAGCTACACTAGAAATTGTTTGTCAGTAAAACTGCAGTGATATAGCTATACTGGCAAACCCTACTAGTGTAGACACAGCTTCTACTGGCAAAAATGTGCTTTTGCTGATATAATTTACAAGAGTTCCCAAATGAAATAAGCTATATCAGCAAAAGCACTTTTTTTGCTGGTATAACTGACTGCACTAGGGCTTTGCACCAAAAAACACCTAATAGACATTATTATATTGGCAAAAGTTTCTAGTGTAGACTTGGTCTGAGTAACTGGGACGCTTCCTGAAGTTTTTGCTTTCCTCATTCCAATTTCTAAAATTGATAATGAGAGTTGGTCAGAAAATAGAATGTATGGTCCAAGGAAAATTCTGATATCTTGACTTCCCCCTGACCCCAGATGAAATAGAAATTCTGAAATTTCAATTTGAGACCATTAAATCATTTCATTTAATCAAAATGACACATTTTAACTTTGTTTCAATTCATTTTGTTTAGACACAATATAAAGGCTTAACCAAATGAATTGAAAAGATAGTCAAAATGACATGGTTTACCTTATCAAACTGAAACGTTTTACGAGAGAGCTGAAATGATTCATTTCTACTTTTTGTCATCAAGAGCTTTGTCTAAATCTACACATTACCATGAAACATTTAGATTTAGACAAAGCTGCAGTTTTTGTTGGAACACTGTTCTGTTGAAAACTTGTCATCCAGCTCTACTGGTAACATCAATGTATTTCTCATAGTCTTCATGTGAATTTATTGGTGGTGGTAAGACCTGCAACTATGAACACTTAGGGCTCAATCCTGTCCTTCAGTGAAGACAAACCATTACCTTAAACAGGCAGTTGAGGATATCTCCAGAATTCTTCTATGGTACAAAACTGATGTAGACTGTCTACCTTAGTCTCTTCTGCTCTCCCCCCAGTGCTGGGGGTATATGGGGTTCAGGTCGGGGTTCAGCTATCCTGGACTGGTAGAACAGCCCATTTGGAGCTGTTCTTACCAACATAAATTGGAGCAAGGCTAGTCTAATTTATGCCAGGTCAAATTGACATCCAGCTGGCCCTGTGACTGGTAACACTATCTCTACTCCACCTCTTCCCCCCGCCCCTTCAGGTTTACCTTAGCTGAGCTCATTCCTCTTGAAAACTGAGCCCTAAATATCCACCGAACAAATGCAGCATGTGAAGCAGTGCAAGCTTCCCTCCCACATGAACTTTCCTGATCTAAGGGGATCTTCTTTAGAGGAAAGTCAGTAGTTCAGTCTTTATGGCCCAGTCACTCCTTAGCCTTTCTGCTGGGGTTGCTAATTGGTGCGAAAGGTGATGTTTTTTGTGATATGGGTACCTATCCAAGGGGACTGTAACTGACATTACCAAACTCATTTCATGCAGGCTACCAAACAGTCATGAGATGGTAACTATTTGCAGTCACTATCAGACTAGGCTGGATTTGTACCCATGACATTGAAGTGAAAAGCTCTGTTTGGCACTACCAATCAATCCCTCAGCCATCATCTGGGCCTATAACTTTTTTTTTTTTAGTTCCCATCACTCTGACATTCTGCATCAGATGAGTTCTTAGAACTTTGTTTGGATGTGTTCTGTAGCTGGCTCCAGTTACCATAATTCCCCCCCCCCCCCCCCCCCAAAAAAAAAAGTTTACACAAACACACAAGATGTACGGGAACACATGCTAGTGCTAACTGTAGCGTGCCACAATGCTTAGTGGTAAAACTGTACGCTCCTTCCCTCCTCCTATAAATGCCAGAGCTGAAGATTGTTTATTGCTTTAAACTCTGTGCTCCCCAAATGCAGCTAACACCCTTCTGAACGAAGTGAAACAAACAGGAACAGAGGACTGGGAACAGAACATACATACAATGGAGAGAGAGATGATTTTGCCAGCTGTTTTAAAACTGGCTCCTGTACACCTATAAATGTGAAACTTGATCAGTAATTCAAATAGTACTTTGGTTTGCCATCCTCGGGTATTGCTTCAAAGCAAAAACCAGGAAAAAAACCACCTGTTTTCTTCTGTTCTGGCTGAGAGAGAGATTAGTCCGTGTTGTGATTATATAGCACATCTGCATTTGTGCATTGAGACACCCCAGAAAAGAAATCCGTGCTGAAAGCAAAGGCACGGAAGCACTGAATTTTGCACACAGAAATTATGGCATTGTTTTATGATGACACAGGATGCATCCATGTTAAATAACTTTAAGCATGTTAATTAACTGATTATACATAGAAATTCTTATCCCAGAGCTGCTGCCAGATTTTCACTTATTTGCCACACTCCTTAATAATGTTGTCTGTTAAAAATACCAGGTCAGATTCTCAGCTGGTGTCACTCCCTTGGCTTTGATGACAGTGATTTATGCCAGCTGAGAATATAGGCCATTTGTATGGAGTGTTTCAGATTATGACTACAGGTGTTCAATACTCTTCCAACTCTGGGAAGTACTGATTCAAAGGACTTGCTGTTGGTTGAAGCACCTGACTGGTCATAAAGGGACACATCATGCTCCCCTTACTTCCCAGTAGCTCCAGTGAATTCAATGAGCCACTGATATGTCAGCTGAGCATGGTTTGGCCCTAATTACTTAATATATGGAGATATACCTATCTCATAGAACTGGAAGGGACCTTGAAAGGTCATTGAGTCCAGTCCCCTGCCTTCACTAGCAGGACAGGACTAAGTACTGTCCGTGACAGTTTAGTGTTGTTGTTTTTTTCCTTCCCCTCCTCCCTCCAATCCCTAAATGGCCTCCTCAAGGGTTGAACTCACAACCCTGGGTTTAGTAGGCTATCCCTCCCCCCCTTGCTAAATGCACCAAGAGAGCTCCACCCCTGGTTTTATTAATTGCCCCCCTGGGGGGGAGGGATAGCTCAGTGGTTTGAGCATTGGCCTGCTAATCCCAGGGTTGTGAGTTCAACCCTTGAGGAGGCCATTTAGGGATTGGAGGGTGGAGGGGAAGGAAAAAAACAACAACACTAAACTGTCACGGACAGTACTTAGTCCTGTCCTGCTAGTGAAGGCAGGGGGCTGGACTTGATGACCCTTCGGGGTCCCTTCCAGCTCTATGAGATAGGTATATCTCCATATATTATATTATTATTATTATTAATTAAAAGGGAAAAAAGACAGGATGAGTGGGTGACTGAAGGGGCTGGTAATAAGGGAGAACAGAACTTAGGTTGCCTGTCCAGACCTAGCCCTGGTCAGTAATGACAAAGTCATGAAGCCGGCTCTGTGGCCTAGGTGAAATGAGTGTGTGTCAGTCCAATTGTCAATGGAAAAATGTCCACATCACAGCAACTACCCTCGCAGTTGGGTTGATTGCTTCTTCTCTCCCTTTGGCAATCTCAGACGATAGACTAAGAATTTAGTGGCTATGGAGCGAGGATGATTTAGATTGATAGTTCCCTAGGGCAAGCAGCTAATATAGGGCCCTGATCCTTATTGAGGATTTAGACACTAGTGGAATATAAATAATGACCTCTAGAGGTGTCATTCTCCCTCTCCTCCCCCGGGCAGGGTTCATGCATGGGGGTGTGTGTGTGTGATTGCACTGTTATCCTGTGGATAAATAGAACACTTCAACTTCCTGATGTCTCAGTCTCTTTCTTTTCACATAAACCATGTATATCCCATTGTTGTACGGGAGAATTTGACTTGGAGCAAAGTAGAAAGAAAAAGTCAAACAATTCTTCAGGTATTTCGACTGATACTTTAGACAGATGTTATGGCTACGTGTTAAGTGTAAAATAAACAAATATGCTAAGCCGTGAAAACCTGAGGAAATCTACAAACCACCGAGGCTTTCAGAAGTGAGATTAGTACTGAGATGTAGTAGGGGAAAATAGCATACGATGATATGGGAGCATGTAGCATACACAGATTTTAGGGAAAGCTGCATACACTGCATATTTGTGCAGTCAATATTTTGGAAGGTGGAGCCATATCATGCTTAAGCTCTGATTTGTTAACTAAGCACAGCTGAACCCAGCCCATTTATAGAGGACAGACAGCCAAGGCAAATGCATGTTTAGATTGAGAGCTCTTTGATGGAGGGGTTGTTTCTTATATATATCTGTATTGCACTTAGCCCAGTGGAGACCCAATCCTAGGTGGTACTGCACCATGAAAAATAAATCATAAATACTGAAAGGTTGTAGTACTACATTCCTTTTCCCTATGAGTCACTACTGAACCTGGTGTTAGTGGCTTTGGGCTGTTTGCTTTGTGAGTCACCTTTCAGCTGAGCCATAAACCAAATGGGCCAACCAATGACCATAGCACTGAAGAATGAGCTGTGGGGGGAGTGCTGTCTTGGCTGAATTTCAGGGGGGGGGGATTACTTTCTTTTTTCATCGAGTTTAAGGCTAGAAGGGCCCACCTGATCATCTAGTCTGACCTCCTGTATATCCCAGGCCACCAGCATTACAGAGCATCTGCACATTAAACCAAACAACCACAATGACACAACAGTATTAATAGTCCAGTCTCTCCTGTGGCAAGTATGTGCCACAGGGAGAGAACCGGAGGGACCGAGGTGCAGGGCCTCTAAAAGGACAGGGCAATGATTAAGTGAGCTATTCCCAATAATTCTGCCAAGAGACCTGCACCCACTCTTGGGGGGGAGGGATAGCTCAGTGGTTTGAGCATTGGCCTGCTAAACCCAGGGTTGTGAGTTCAATCCTGGAGGGGGCCACTTAGGGATCTGGGGCAAAATTGGTCCTGCTAGTGAAGGCAGGGGGCTGGACTCGATGACCCTTCGGGGTCCCTTCCAGCTCTAGGAGATAGGTATATCTCCATATATTATATTATGCTGCAGAGGAAAATGAACCCCTCCCAGGTCACTGCCAATCTGACGCAGGGGGAAATTCCTTCCTGACCCCACATATGGCAATCAGTTAGACCCTGAGCATGTGAGCAAGAACCAGCCAGCCAAGCCCCTGAGAGAGAGTGCTCAGTGCCACCTCCTAGCAGCAGCCCACCCTGTCCTGTGTCTCATCTCCAGCCATGGTCCTCTCTGGTGCTTCAGAGGAAGGAGACAAACAAAACACGCAGAATATATTTTGTGGGGGAGAAGGGTGGGGAATCCTTCCCTGGTCTCTGCAGCATGTATTTTTGGGAACATAAGACATAAACAAGAAGTGAGATCCAGGGCTGCTGAGCCCTGACCCCTACCACGGGAAGCAACCTCCTCAGACAATCACACTTAAATGTGTTCAGTGCTCTCTCGGAACTAATTAAGTTGATTCAGGGCCGCCCGGGGGGGGCAATTTGCCCCAGGCCCCGGGCCCCATAGGGGCCCCCACGAGAATGTCGGAGGTTCCCCCCCCACCTCCGCCTCGCCTTCCCCCATCCCCCGGCGTCTCAGCGCGCCGCGTCCAGGAGCGGCGTGGCTCGGGTGGGGCCTGAGGTCCTCCCGCTCGGGGCCGCGTGGTAAGGGGGCGGGGCTGTGAGCTCCGGCGGGCCGAGCGGCAGGAGCTCCTGGACGTGGCTCGCTGGGGCTCGGGGAGAGGGGGTAAGCGGCATGGTAAGCCCCTCTGAGCTGGGCACCCCCCCAGCCCTGACCCCCAGCTCCAAGCCCAGCCCCTCTGAGCCAGGCACCCCCCGACCCCATCCCCTGCCGCCCTGACCCCCAGCTCTGAGCCCAGCCCCTCTGAACCGGACACCCCCACGACCCCATCCCCCGCCACCCTGACCCCCAGCTCTGAGCCCAGCCCCTCTGAACCGGACACCCCCCCCGACCCCATCCCCCCGCAGCCCTGACCCCTAGCTCCGAGCCCAGCCCCTCTGAACCGGGCCCCCCCCGACCCCATCCCCCCCAGCCCTGATCCCCAGCTCTGAGCCCAGCCCCTCTGAGCCGGGCACCCCCCGACCCCATTCCCCGTCGCCCTGACCCCCAGCTCTGAGCCCAGCCCCTCTGAGCCGGGCACTCCCCAACCCAGAGCCCAGCTCCCCACCCAGCCCTGGGCAACAGTAACGCCACCCCCAGGCAGCGACAGCCCATTGGCACCAACCATCATCATCACCCAGTGACAGCCCATTATGTAATTGCAAATGTATACATACCATTAAAGCATTTAATGTTTTTAAATAATGTATTTTGTGTATTTTCAAATTATTAAAAATTAATTTTTGAATGTATTTCACTGGTTATTTTTTACATTTCCAAATACATGTTACTATAGTATTGCAACTTTTTTTTATGGAAGGGGCCCCCGAAATTGCTTTGCCCCAGGCCCCCTGAATCCTCTGGGCGGCCCTGAGTTGATTGTCCCAGCCTCCTATTGGGAGGCTGTTCCAGAACCTCACCCCTCTGATGATTAGAAACCTTCTTCTAATTTCCTGCCTGAATTTGTTCAGGGCCAGTTTATACCCATCTGTTCTTGTGCCAACATTGTCCTTTATCTTAAATAGCTCGTCACCCTCCCAAGTGTTTACCCCCTGATGTATTTATAGAGAGCAATCATATCCTCTCTGTCTTCCTTCTGCTAGGCTAAACAAGCAATGCTCTTCCAATCTCCTCTTATAAGATAGGCCCTCCATTCCCCTGACCCCCCAGCAGCTCTTCTCTGCGCATGTTAGGTTTCAATTCACCTTTCTTGAACATGGGTGGCCAGAATGTACACAGTATTCCAGATGAGGTCTCACAAGTGCCTTGTGCAATGGCATTAATACTTCTCTATCTCTACTATAAATGCCTCACCTGATACATCCTAGAATTGCATTTGCCTTTTTCACAGCTGCCTTGTGTTGGTGGCTTATAGTCATCCTGTGACTGACCCACGCACCCAGGTCTCTTATCTCCTCTGTTTCTTCCAATTCATGATACGCCCCCCACCCCCGCCTGTAGCAGAAATTCTTATTATTAGACTCTATGTGCATGTCTTTCACTTTGTACTGTTGAGTTTCATCCCATTTCTGTTGCTCCAGTCTTCAAGGTCACCCAGATCTTCCTGTATAATATTCCAATCCTCCTCTGTATTGACAATGCCTCCTAGCTTTGTATCATCAGCAAATTTCATTAGTGCACTCCTACTTTTTGTGCCAAGGTCATTAACAAAAATGTTGAATAAAACTGGTCCCAAGGCTTATCCTTGAGGAACTCCACTAGTAACTTCCCTCCAGTCTGATAGTTCACCTTTCAGCACAACCCATTTTCTTTTCCCCTTTAGTGAGTTCCTTATCTACCTTATAATTCTTGTACTAAAGCCCATATTCTTTAATTTAACTAATAATTTCCCAAGTGGTACCATGTCAAACGCTTTACTGAAGTCCACGTACATTGGATCTACTGTATTGCATTTTTGCTTATCTAAAAAAAACCACCAGTTATTTTCTCAAAGAAGGGAATCAGGTTAGTCTGGCATGATCTATCTCT
Organism: Platysternon megacephalum; assembly: GCA_003942145.1. NCBI lineage: Eukaryota > Metazoa > Chordata > Testudines > Platysternidae > Platysternon > Platysternon megacephalum. The sequence goes on from QXTE01000279.1 coordinate 848,376, forward strand.
GGTAAACCTATGTTGCCTTATATCCCCCTTACTGTTTACCTCCATGAATTTAATTATTCTTTCCTTCATAATTTGTTCTACAGCCTTGTATACTACTGAGGTTGGACCAACAGGTCTGTAATAGCCTGGATCACTTATTTTCCCTTTCTTAAATATAGGTACGATATTAACTATTCTCCAGTCATATGGTACTATCCCCGAATAGATAGATTTATTAAAAATCCTTGCTGCCGGACTAACCAGCTCATGTGCCAGTTCTTTCAGTATTCTAGAATGACAATTATACAGTCCCTCCAGTCAGAGCTCATTAAGCTCTAAGTTTTTCTCAGATGTGGTAATTTCCATTTCTATACACTAATTTCCATTAGCCTTCCTGCCTTCATGCCCATGTTCCATATTAGCATCCTTATTGAAAACTGAGGCAAAGTAGTTATCTAGTTTTTGGGACATACCTAGCTTATTTTTTAATCCCCTTCCGATCCCTGCTCCATAGAAGCCAAACCTCATCCTTCTTTATTCTCTTTTTATTTATATAACTTAAAAAAACCCTTTTATTATTTACTTTAATTTTTTTGGCAAGAGCTTATTCATCTTGGCTTTTAGCAATTCTCATTTTATTCTGACATTTTCTAATCTCCAAGGTGTAGATTTATTTTCTGATCAATCCATTTTTCCATTCCCTATAGGCTCTCTGCCTACTCCTAACAACCTTTTTGAAGTGCTCATTCATCCAGTTGGGTCTAGAGCCTTTCCCTACAACTTTTTCCCCTTGTTTAGATGAAAATTGCAGATACATTTTATAGAGGTGATTTGAAGAAATTCCAAGCCTTCTCCACATTTAAGTCTATGAGCTCTTCAGTCCAGTTGACTTCTTTAACCAATTCCCTTCATTTTCCAGTCTGCCCTTTTGAAATAAATATCTATAGTTGATGACCTCGTTTTGATTATCCTGCCATTTAATCTAAAGTAGATCAACTCATGATCACTCTATCCAAGGTTATTTCCTATGACCAGCTGGTCTATGATGTCCTCACTATTTATAAAAACAAAATCTAAAATTACATAACCTCTTGTTGGTTCAGTGACAACTGGATGAAGAAAACTCTTGTCTATCATATCTAGGAATGACTGGCCCTACCCGTATTAGTAGCATTCATTCTCCAATCTATATCTGGGAAGCTAGTCTTCCATTATTATACAATTCCCAATAATATTTATCTCTCTAATAATAGTAAAGAAACCTCTATCTATATCCGAGTCTGACCCTACAGGCCTATAGCAGACCACTGACACTATCCCAACAGAACTCTTTTACAATCCTTCCACAAAGTGATTTTGACTCAAACAGATTCTGTACAGTGCTATCCTATCAGCTTTACCATTATTTCTCTCTCTCTCCTAAACAGTAAATACCTTCAATACCTGTATTTCAAACATGAATGCTATTCCACCATGTTTCTGTAATCCCTATAATGCCTGGTTTGACCTCCTACACTAGTAGTTCCAGTTCCTCCCTTTTATGTCCCAGACCAGGCCCGCCAACAGCAATTCCGGTGGCTGGGGGCACTCGGGCAATTGCCCCCTTTGCCCTCCCCCCATCGGCGGGCCTGGTCCAGACTCCTTGCATTTGTGTATAAGCATTTCAGTTGCTTCCTTCAGACTTCACCCAGTTTTCCAGCCTTTTCACTAACTGTAACACCTATCTCACTACTAGTTCAATCACTATTTGTACTTTCTTTCTCCTTGCTGTCTATGCTCTTACCTTGTGGTGTTCTGTTACCCCTCACTATATCTTCAGTGAGCTTATTTTCATCTTCCTCTTTTGTTCTCTGTCACAGTCCCCTCTACATCATCTTCATTTTTCCTAAGCCTCTGGTCCTTGGCTGTCTCCGTCATCTCTTCTGTCTTCCCTTTCCCTCCTCACCAGCCCATTTTCTACCTGTTTCTGCTCCTTGTTTCCCAGCACAGCAAACCTATCACTCAACTTGATTTCACCACCAGAGGTCTCTTCCTCTGCCTTGTCCTCATGGAGGAGAGGATGTTATGGAGGAGGGGAAATTGAGTGCCTCTAGGAGAGCCAAACTAAATTCTTCCTGCATTTTCTAAATGTTTACATAATTTTTAAATAACCACAACATTTATGACCCATTGTAAATACTATATTTCAACACAGTACATTTTTGAAAATATGTAACAATTTTGTTATTAAACAGGAGGGAATGACCAAGGCTGTTAATTCAAATTGGTCTTGTTACAGCAACTCTAAGTATTTCCATAATCAGATTTAGGTGTCTCTCTATGCCAAGAGGCTTTGTGTTCCAGGATTGTAGGTAAATAAATTACAAGCCTGCCTTTTAAGTCTTTATCATAATTATACAAGTCTAGGTGTAATCTTGCATGTAATTGGAGGCGACCATATCTTATCCAAGTCAGTTGATTATACTTTAGTTTTATATAATGTGCTGCCAATATTTTAACGAAGACTGAGAGAAAAAATCTCCTTAAATCCATTATAAACCTCCCTCGGGGCATATGTGACAGGAACAGACTGAGAGGGGAATCTGTTTATAGAGTCGTATTAATGGGGGAATCTATGAGATCCATTCATTTTTTTTCTGATGTAAATATAACTGCTTTCTTATAACCATTACCCAGGAAGGATGCACCCACTTTGTTCAGCCAGATTTTGCTGAAGAAGTATATACTCTGTTCTTAAAAATATATATGGAATCTATTGACAGTGCAGCACTGTGATCAACTGGTACAGTCTGAAGAGGGAAGTTGAGGTGAAGGTCTTTATAAAGGGATTCACGGGCATCCTCTCCTAGGACACTTTAAAAATTTTCATTTGGTGCAATCTGGAGCAGTCTTATGGCAAAACATTTGCTCTTCGGAGGGTTGTTTTTTTTTAAATGTCACCTCTAGCAATATCTGGAGAGGGGGCTGAATGTCATTTAAGAAAGATGGAAATCATTCCAGCCCTTCCCCTTAAAATGCAAGCAGAATTTTAAAAAAGGAATCCCTGCAACAACCTAGTGTTCCCTTCTGCACGTCAAGTACACTGTATTTATACTACTGCTTGTATTGTGGTAGCATGCAACGTCCTAAATCAAGATCAGGGACCCATTGTCAGAAGCGCTGTACAAATGCTTAGGAAGACACAGTTCCTGCCTTGAAACTCTTGGAATGTAAGGCTCTGATCCTGCAAAGAATTGTGGGAGGGCAACAGACTATGCCCCTACCGATCAAAATGCTGGATCTGGGCTTAATCAGACAAGATGCATCAAGCGAGCTTAACAAACAATCTGAGGAGTGGGTGGACGAGGGCATAAGAATATGTGATGGCATAATCAGATTGTTTGGATAAAGATTTGCTCAATCAGGTATCAATAGAACTGTTTTCAAATCTAGTGTGACGCATATGTATTTTAGTTCTTCATACAAATGTAGTATGTGTATTTTGGAACCATGAGGGTTTGGAGTGTCTGTCATATTGGATGTTATAGATGTAATTTTCCTTCAATAGGTGAATAGTTGTAGTTAAATGTTGACCACCACCTTTGTAGTGTTTTTATTTGAGCAAAATCTTATGAAGAAAGCGCTCCCAAATCCACGAGATAAATTCCCTTTCCAGTCTTGGGTTCGCATAATGACTCACTTTATATTTTGTTACACTTAACTAAAGAAATGATTTCATTAGTAGTTACTTAACATTTATATTATGGAAGCACATAGAGGCCAACAAAGTGCTAGGTGCTGTACAAATATATAGTAAACAACAGTCCCTGCCCCAAATTGCTTACCGTCTAAAACAGGAGTAGCCAACCTGAGCCTGAGAAGGAGCCAGAATTTACCAATGTACATTGCCAAAGAGCCACAGTAATACATCAGCAGCCCCCCAGCAGCTCCCCACACCCGCTCCCAGCATCTCTCACCCACCAGCAGCCCTGCCAATCAGTGCCTCCCCCTCCCTCCCTGCACCTCCCGATCAGCTGTTTTGTGGCATGCAGGAGGCGAGGGGGAGGGGGAGGGGGGAGAAGTGAGGGCACGGCAGGGGAGGGGGAGGGGGCAGGGCCGTGGCAGAGCCAGGGGTTGAGCAGTGAGCACCCCCTGGCACACTGGAAAGTTGGCGCCTGTAGCTCCAGCCCCGGAGTCGGTGCCTATACAAGGAGCCACCTATTCACTTCTGAAGAGCCGCATGTGGCTCCAGAGCCACAGATTGGCCACCCCGGTCTAAAAGATGATACATAACAGATGGACAAGACGAATAAGCAGCTCAGGGTGGGGAAGAGAAGGCAACAACCACCAAAAACAGGATGTGCACAATTCTTAGCCAGTCAGGAGCAGTAATCACAACTCATGAGAAATAAGTGTCCCCTTTACATAATTGTTAGGGTCCATATTGACCAACTTCCTCCATGGGTCTATACTTTACCTACATACAGAAGACTGATCTGGCCATTGAACATGTCATCTCACTGACTCATGTCATCTTAGGCTGATGACTAAAAGCCTGGGGTATCTATAAATTGCTCCCTCTAAACCTTACTGGTGGGGTCACCTTGCTTGCGATTCACTTCCATGTATCTGGTTACATTACTTTGCAATGTTGTGTTTATACTGACTTCCTCACTTCTTAGAAGATATTGGGTAAATTAACTCTGAAAAATTCTAAAAACACCACAGAAAAGATAAACCCAACTCAAGATTCAACATTAGATTCAGTAGAAAAAAGAGGGCAAAGAATGAAAGCCTGAATTACTCTGAGTGATCTCTGAAAAAAGCCTTTGATTAATAATTCACCTTTGTAGATGAAAAATTCACTTTGCTCTTTGAGGAACTGGACACCCTACAGAAAAGGGAGCTTGTTATTACTCTGGAATAAATGAGAGACTGAGAAAATAGACTGTCACATCACTTTTCTTAGCCAAAGTTCGGCAGTTCCAGACTTCTTTTGAGCACAGAAAAACACAAAGTAGGAAGACAACCACAGGATATTGGGCTGTCGGGGGTACTAATGTAATCGTTGTCTGAGTATGGAGAAAATGAAAACGATGATTAAACCATATGAGCCAGTCGTTTACAAAAACAAGGTCCCTATGCTCAGCCCTGGTATGGGGAGCAAAACCTTAGGAAGATGCCATGATTGCTTAGCACAACATCATGGCCATGTGGTTGGTTGGGTTTTGGTTTGGAGTTGGGGATGATCTCATGAAGGAATGTGGGAGGCCTCTCCCCTAAGTGCTATGATTCCCCATCCCCTCCCAAAAGCCATGGCAGAGCAAGGGGCTTAAAGTTAAAGCTGCTTTCCTCCGCTTTATAATTCATGACCCTCTCAACAGAGGAGGAGTTAGTTGCTAGCTCACCTCTGCACCATGCAATCCCTCATAGGAAGGGGATTATATGAAGCAGGAACTATTGCTGTTTGAAGCTATAGGTAACATGGTAACAGGCATACAGACGTTCTCTGTTCTATGAGGTTAACACACTGCCATGAATGTAATATGTGAACCTGATCATGTTTTGTAGTGTATATACAAGATTATTAGAATACAGATGGTATATTTAGTTACGTAAATGCTACATCTTTGCTTTCTGTGTATTGCTCTTTTAAATCTCTAAGAACTACTTCATACAAAGAAAGGTGGCAATTTTGGGCCTGATTCACTGTTTCCCTGCACCTTGCGCAGTCATGTGTATCGGTGCAAAGTGAACATAACATGCTGCCAAACCAGAATGGTACCATTTTGCATCCACTCTGCGCTTATGCAAATGATTGCAGACAAGGTCCAAAGCAAATGATGAGTCAGCCCTCTGGGCCAGATCCTTGGCTAGTGTAAATTTAAGTCAATGGAGCCATGTTGAGGATTTTGCCATTAGCATTTAGTACAGAGAAGACTGTCGCAGAGGGGAGACACACACTGCGTACTCTCTTATGGAGAATTTACTTTTGTTCCTTCTTGTTTTGTTTTTCTCTTAAAACTAAAAGTCATTCAGACTGAAAATATCTGTGTGGTCACTCTTTATATATGGAAAACATAACAGTTTAGCATTTTGAGTGGTGAGGACAAACCTGGAATAATCTTCTTGAATTACCTTATAATGTGGATTTGAAAATTAACTTAACAGTGCACGAGGATTCGAGTTAACAGAAGATTAGTTTGTATTTAACATAACACATTCTGTTTGTTCATGCTGACTTTTTATGGAGTGTGTGATGTAGAGGTTAACTACAAAGGACTGAGAGGTAGGTGGGGACTGGTTTCTATTGTGTGTTGATTCACTGAATTAACTTTGTGACCTTGGGCAAGAAATTTGATTTTAATGTGCTTCAGTCAAAGTTAGTTACAAAACACTGATACATGTTTTCCAAACACACGGCAGCACTCTAAGCGTTTCTTGGGACACTAAAGCAAAAAAGAGAAGATTGTTTTCTTCATTTAAAAACAATAATTTGTGGTTAGCCCATGTTGTAATTGTGGTTTATTTTAAATCAGGGTGTGGAGCTTGTACCATGAATAGGCAGCAGAGATATTTGAAGCATTCGTAAATTGTTGCATGGGTGAAGGAGGGTTGTTACACAATGACCGCACACCCTGGTGTTTTTTTGCGTTTATCCAAATCTCTCACTGGGATAATGCACTAACAGACTGTGGTACTTTCACACTTGAGCCCACATTTCTTTATCGCACTGTAATAAATTCACAACTGCTACAAAGACCAAAAAGTGCCAGGCAGCATAAAAGCAGCTATAAAACTATCAAAATCCCATCAGTGGCCTAAGCCTGGGTAGAATTTAGGGAACTGAAAGTACAAGTGTCATATTGGGCAGGTCAGATTTGAGGGATGTGTCATATGCCCCAGGCAAACAAAATAATGTTGATATTGACCCTCTACGCATTCTGTAGGAAGGCAGCCGTTCTGCAGCTCTGAGTTATATCTGACAATCTTTCCTATGCCAGATATTTGTAATATTCAGAGTACGTGTATTAGTCTGGATCTTTGCAAGGACAGGGCAATTTAATGGTAGTTCATCCCTCCAGAGGGAGGGTTGTCATAAAAAACAGATCTTCCCCCCCAGAAATCTAAGCCGATTGATACTGTTCAGAAACCCAAAGCCACTGGTTGCCTGTTTATTACAAGCATAGATAAGTTGGTGAAACACAATGCTGCATTGATGCTGATGCTCCGTCGTGGTGGTGGTCATCATGTCTCTCATAATTAAGACTACGTTTTAGTCATGGGTATTTTTAATAAAAGTCATGGACAGGTCATGGGCAGTAAACAAAAATTCATGGCCCGTGACCTGTCCATGACTTCTACTATATACCCTTGACTAAATCTTGGACGGCCCGGGGTCACGTGTCCCAGGATCCCCGCTGGTGCTGGGGATGGAGGGTTGGCATGTCTGGCAGGCTCCCTAGCTGGCTCTGCACCTCCCTGGAAGCAGTGACATCCCCCTCCCTCAGCTCCTAGGTGAAGGCATGGCCAGGCAGCTCTGGGCGCTGCCTCTGCCCTGAGCGCCGGCTCCGCAGGTCCCATTGGCCGGGAACCGTGGCCCATTGGAGCTGCAGGGGCGGTGCCTGCAGGCGGAGGCAGCGTGCAGAGCTGCCTGGCTCCGCCTCCACCTAGGAGCTGAGGGAGGGGGATGTCGCCACTTCCGGGGAACCTCCCGAGGTTAGGGTTAGAGCTCTCACCCTGTCCTGTCTCCTGCCCCCTCCCACACCCAAACTCCGGCTGCTGGCTGGGGGGCGGGGGGTGAGGCGCAGTGGCCCGAGACTGCCCCAGCAGCAGCCGGTGCGACTGGCCCCCCAGGGACTGCCTGAGCTGCTCAGGTGGCCCCCGGGCCAGGCACACCACCTGCTGCAAAGTCATGGAATCTGTGGCTTCCGTGACCTCTGTGACAAACTCTCAGCCTTACTCATAATTCGTTTGGTTTAACAAAGAGTCACCGATTACACAGGTGGCCCAAGAGCCTCTCTGCCTGGTTGGCCACATCTTTATAACATAAGAATGACCATACTGGATCAGACTAAAGGTCCATTTAGCCCAGTATCCTGTCTTCTGACAGTGGCCAATGCCAGATGCTTCAAACAGAGCTGAACAGAACAGGGAGGTCATCCAGGTCTAGCATCTGGCAGTCAGAGGCTTAGGGACACCCAGAGCATAGGGTTGCATTCCTGACCATCTCAGCTAATAGCCACTGATGGACCTATCCTCCGTGAACTTATCTAACCCTTTTTTGAACCCAGTTATACTTTTGGTCTTCATGATGTCCCTTGACAATGAGTTTCTCTCTCATGTCATGATTCCTTACTTTGCTTAAGAGCCTTTGGTGTGGGACCTTGTCAAAGGCTTTCTGAGAGTTAAAGTGCACTATGTGTACTGGATCAACCTTGTCCACATTTGTTGACGCCATCAGAGAATTCTAATAGATTGGTGAGGCATGATTTCCCTTTACAAAAGCCATGCTGACTCTTCCCCAACATATTTTGTTCATCTATATGTCTGATAATTCTGTTCTTTATGATAGTTTCAACCAATTTGCTTGTTACTGAAGTCAAGCTTACCAGCTTGGAATTGGCAGGTTTGCCTCTGGAGCCTTTTAAAAAAATCTGTGTCACATTAGCTATTTTCCAGTCATCTGGTACAGCGATAGGTTACACTCTGCATTTAGTAGTTCTTCAATTTCACCTTTGAGTTTTCAGAACTCTTTGGTGAATACCATCTGGTTCTGGTGACTTATTACTCTTTAATTTATCAATTTGTTCCAAAATCTCCTCTATCGACACCTCAATCTGGGACAGTTCCTTCAGTTTTGTCACCTAAAAAGAATGGTTCAGGTGTTGGAATTTTCTTGACATCCTCTGCAGTGAAGACCAATGCAAAGAATTCATTTAGCTTCTCCACAATGGTGGTGTCTTCCTTGAATGCTCCTTTAGCACCTTGATCATCTAGTGAGCCTGCTGATTGTTTGGCAAACTTCCCGCTTCTTGCTTTTGCTGTTAGTTTTTGTGTCTTTTGCTAGTTGCTCTTCAGATTCTTTTTTGGCCTGCCTAACTACACTTTAATCCTTGACTTGCCAGAGTTTACGATTCTTTCTATTTTCCTAGTGATATAAAATTATTCTACTTAACTGCCAGGGGGCAAATTTGTCACGTACACACAGGGTCAGCTATAGGTTGTCTTAACTCAGGAAGTTCGTTCGAGAAGAAATGTAGCCAAACTCCAAACCTATGGACAGTGGAACTCCCTGTGCTTGTATCCTGTAGATAACTAACCGCTTAGTTTGCAAAATAACAAGAGGAGGGGGCACGTAAATGAACAATAAGGGGTCACCAGAGGGGCAGATGTATGTAACTTGCTAATTATGTATGGTAATGATAGCAGATTTTGGCCAATCATAGAGTGATAGATTATCATAGTCAACTGCATATAATCCTTTGGTATAAGTGTTTTCTTTGTTCTTGCTGACCCATGAGCTTGAACCCAATTGCAATTGAAATAAACGGATCGCCCCTCCCGGGGCTCTTTGCTTGATTAGCTGTGTCCGTCTCTCCTTTTGCCTCAGCTGGAACGGACAGAAATTTCTACCACACTAGGTATGATTTGACTTCCAATTTTTAAAGGATGCCTTTTTGCCTCTAACTGTCTCTCTTTTACTCTGTCTAGCCATGGTGGCTTTTTTGATCCTTTTACTATTTTTTTTATTTGCGGTATACATTTAATTTGAGCCTCTATTATGGTGTTTTTTAAAAGTTTCTGTGCAGCTTGCAGGCATTTCCTTTTAATTTCCATGTAACTAGTTTCCTCCAGTTTATTTTATTTTCACAAGGGTTCTTAACTTTCCTTCTGTAGTGCCATACAGAGTCCCTTGCAACTGTTTTTCCTCACATTCAACCCAAAATCCTCTGCACAAGTTCCTATGGGGCTTCAAAGGAGCCAGTTCCTAAAGAGTTTCATAGAAGACATGATTGAAATGATTAAATATCATGTGTATAGTATCATAAATTAACAGGGTGCTTTACAGATTAAAGTATGCAGTGTTGTTGTAGCTGTGTCGGTCCCAGGATATTAGAGAGACAAGGTGGGTGAGGAAATATCTTTTATTGCAGCAATTTCTGTTGGTGAGAGAGACGAGCTTTCGAGCCAAATAGAGCTCTTCTTCCAGTCTGGGAAAACTACTCCCAGCGTCACAGCAAAATGCAAGATGGAACAGATTGATTAGCATAACACATTAGCACATTCAAAGTTGAGTGGCCCGTTAACACCTCTGCAGTCATGGAACAAAATGAGGAGGTTAGTGGGCTACAGATTGTTGTAATAATCCATAAATCCAGTATCTCTGATCAGTCCATGATTTTGAGTGTCTAGCAGAGTAATGAATTTAAGCTTGCAGGCTCGTCTTTTGAAAGTGTTGTGCAGGTTTTCTTTGAGCATAAGGACTGATAGGCCACATATCAAGTATGACTGCTTTGTGAGAAGTGTTCACCTACAGGTGATAGGCTGTTTTTGTCTTTGATCATTTTCCTGTGTGTGTTCATTTGAGAGCATAGTGATTGTCTGGTTTCACCCACATAGTTGTTGTTGTTGTGGCATTTAGTGCACTGGATGAGGTACCCCACATGCTTTGATAAACATGTATAGGAACCAGTGATCTTGCAAGGTGTGTTGTGGGGGCGTTGATCATTGTAGCAGTGGAGATATGTCTGCAAGTCTTGCATCTGTAGTTGTCACCTGCCATCCCACACTGGAATCCATACAGGGTATCATCAAACAACTACAAGCCATACTTGATGGGGACCCCATCATGAAACAGATCTTTCCTGAACCCCCATTTCTGGCCTTCAAATAACCTCCCAACCTCTCCAATCTCATCATCGGTAGCAAGATCCCCACAGACCAGGACACACCAACTCAAAGTGGCACCAAGACCCTGCTAGAACAATAGCTTGCTCAGTTGTAAATTTAAAAAAATGTACCCTTCTCCCCTGGAGGAGGTGTCAAAGCCTATTAACAAGAATCCCTTTCTTCTTACAAGTGTGGTGAATTTTCCTCCTCCGCGATCAATCCAGACTAAAGAAAAGGAAACTGGGGACCAGCTCGTGCAAGACTTCCAGATGCAGAAATGTCATTAAAGCCAGTGGGAGCTCAACAAGCCAAGGGTTTGCAGAACTCCCCAAGCTTTGCTTAGAGATGATCATTCACAGTGGTTAAGTAGAATTACATTTAGATCCAAAGGGGATCATAGATTCCAGGGCCAGAAGGGACCATTGTGAACATCTAGTCTGACCTCCTGTATAACACAGGCCAGAGAATCTCCACAAAATAATTCCTAGAACTTCTCTTTTAGAAAAAACATCCAATCTTGATTAAAAATGGTCAGTGATGGCGGATCCACTATGACCCTTGGTAAATTGTTCCAATGATTAATTACTCTCACCATTAAAAATGTATGCCTTGTTTCCAGTCTGAATTTGTCTAGCTTAAACTTTCAGCCATTGGATCATGTTATACCTTCCTGTGCTAGATTGAAGAGCCCATTATTAAATATTAGTTCCCCATGTAGGTACTTATAGACTGAAATCAAGTCACCCCTTAACGTTCTCTTTGTTAAGCTAAATAGATCAAGCTTTCTCTAATGCATGTTTTCTAAGATCTGGAGATGCAGTGCTTCAGACAACAAATTTTACTGCAAAGTGAATGAGATTGCAGTATAAACACAGGTTACTTCATACAGCCCAGACCAGACAAAATGACTTCTATTTGGCTGGTTGGGTTTTTTTTTCAGCTGGAGTAAAGAGTTATTTTCTCTGTAACCTTGCACAGTTCAGGAAGCAAACAAGTCTAAATACAGAAGCGTGTATTTCTGTGACCAAGGTGAAGGAAGGAAGGAGTGGTTTTTGGTATCAATTCTAACCCTAGGCATTGCTGTGAAAAAGCCTGTACCATAACAGGAGAAGAGAGGATGCAGAAGTGAGCAGCATACCAATCAGCCTACACTAGCATGGAAGGATTTAAAAAAAAAAAAGTCTCTACATTCAGTAAAAAGAAAAAGCGATGCACTGTACATTCCCTGCAGTCCTGAAACACAATATGGGGAAACCTTCAGAATTCATCTGAAAAGTCCTGTATTAACAAAATAAATAAATAAATAAATATCCAAAGCAAGTGTGAGGAAAGCTGAAGCAAAAAATAAATAAATAAATTATTTCTTCACATTTATTAAAAAAAAAAAAGCCTGTCTGTAGGTCTAAATGCGTTTACAAATGTGTAAACCTACACACAACCCCGGATAAAACTCCTTCCTATAAGGATAGCCCACATAGCAGTTATATTTTATAGCACCCACAAGTGGGGTAGGCACTTCCCTGGCAATCCCGAGAAGACAGGTCCCAAACCTGCAATCAGATCTGATGACAGGGATCCCTGTGCTAGTGCAGAGCCCCACTCACCTCAGTGGCTACGAGGGCCTGCATATGTGGATCCATTTGCAGGTCTGGGCCCTAATCAAAGAACATAATAGAGGAGAGAGGCTATTCCACATATCAGGGAGGAGAGGGGATGAGGAAGGGAAGGATGCCTTGCACAGATATGTGATTACTCAGTGTAAGCATCTGTATGTCTAGGTATTTTTTTTACATTTATTTTACATTGTTAAAAAGTGGACTTTTTTTGTAGGCAAAGTGACAGAAGTGAGATTTTAGCGGTGATTTGAAAAAGGTGGAGCTGGAGGTGTGTCAAATAGATTTTGGATAGGAGTTCCAATGTAAGAGGCAGTATGGAAGAGGGTAAGGAAACAATTGTGGGTAAGGAGACTAAAGGGATTTTGGAGGGAGCATCATTAGCAGAGTGAGAGAGGATATGGAAGGAGATGCAAGCTGGGCCTCCATAGTACTTTGGACATCCTGAAGGAGAACAAGGTTAGCATCACAGAGATCAGAGAAGATGAGACTGCAGTAGTCAATGCAGGTCAGGGATTGTCACATGGGTGTGGACCTGTGATTTGGCCATTGGGATAGACAGAAAAGGTGGAAAATATTTATATAATATAGGCACTTCCTCATGAAGTGGTCACCACCTGAATAGGTGGTTGGGAAGAGTGGGAGCAGCCAGGGATGATCCCAAAGTTGTTGGATTGAGTGATGAAGACATGTTGTCGGCAGCAATGGAAAATGTGAATAACAGAGATTCAGTTTGGTCATAATCACACACTACCACAAAATTGCCTAACAAAACAACAGCCATATTCATCTCACCATTACATCCCACAACCCACCACTCCCCCAGAACCTGGGACTATAGCTCAATCTTGTAGCATAGAATCATAAAATTGTAGATTGGAAGGGACCTCAAGAGGTCATCTAGTCCAGTCCCCTGTACTCATGACAGGACTAAGTATTATCTAGACCATCCCTAGCAGGTGTTTGTCTAACCTGCTCTTAAAAATCTCCAATGATGGAGATTCCACAACCTCCCTAGGCAATTTATTCCAGTGCTTAACCACCCTGACCGGAAGTTTTTCCTAATGTTCAACCTAAACCTCCCTGCTGCAATTTAAGCCCATTGCTTCTTGTCCTATCCTCAGAGGTTAACAAGAACAATTTATCTCTCTCCTTGTAACAACCTTTTATGTATTTGAAAACTGTTATCATGTCCCCTTTGTCTTCTCTTTTTTCCAGACTAAACAAACCCAAGTTTTTACAATCTTCCCTCATAGGTCATGTTTTCTAGACCTTTAAAACATTTTTGTTGCTCTTCTCTGGACTTTCTCCAGTTTGCCCAAATCTTTCCTGAAATGTGGCACCCAGAACTGGACACAATACTACAGATGAGACCTACTTAGCACAGAGTAGAGCGGAAGAATTACTTCTCGTATCTTGCTTACAACACTCCTGCTTATACAGCCCAGAATGATGTTTGGTTTTTTTGCAACAGTATTACACTGTTGACTCATATTTAGCTTGTGATCTGCTATGACCTCCAGATCTCTTTCCGCAATACTTCTTCCTAGGCAGTCATTTTCCATTTGTATGTGTGCAACTGATTGTTCCTTCCTAAGTGGAGTACTTTGCATTTGTCCTTATTGAATTTCATCCTATTTACTTCAGACCATTTCTCCAGTTTGTCCAAATCATTTTGAATTTTTATCCTATTCTCCAAAGCGCTTGCAACCCCTCCCAGATTTGGATCGTCCGCAAACTTTATCAGTGTACTCTCTATGCCATTATCTAAATCGTTATCTAAATCATTGATGAAGATACTACACAGATCCAGATCCAGAACTGATCCTTATGAGGCCTCATTTGATATGCCCTTCCAGTTTGACCGTGAACCATTGATAACAACTCTCTGGGAATGATTTTTCAACCAATTATGCACCCACCTTATAGCGGCTCCATCTAGGGTGTATTTCTGAGCATGCTGCGATGAACTAGCGAAACTGCCCACCAGCACGGCAGGGATTAAAGAGAGCCTTTGAGCCCATCTAGCCTTGCCCCCATTATACCTGCAGCCAATGCCAGGCCTGGACGGGGAGAAAAGGAGAGAGCCTGGCTCAGTTGGGGGCTAACTGGCAAAGAGGCAGGAGCTAGCTCCCTCTCTACCTGAGGGGAAGTGTCACTAGCCTGACAGCTGAGGCAGCCACCAGGGAGTATGGACTGTCTCCCCAGCCAGGGGAGGCTGTGGAGCAGACCTAGGAGCCTCTGGCAACTCGGGGAACTGGGTGACTGAAGCCCAGAGATATCGTGGGGTTCAGCCTCACCAAACCTATGGCTGCCCTGGCCAAAGGAGCCTGGGACCATGGCTGGGCGCTGCCCAAGGTCCACGAGCGGGTGCTACTGGAGGCAAACCACCCCAGTGACTTGAACTATAGGAGCCATACCCCAAACTGAAGGGACAGTGGTAGGAAGTAGCGCCGGGAGGTGGATTTAGACTGCCTGCTGGTAGGGCCCCCTGTTCAGGGGTTGACTCAGACAGGGCCCTGCGATGGGACCTGGTGGAGAGGGAGGGACCGGAGCCCCCTACCTCACCGCCTAGAAGACTGGTGTGCCTCGACCAGGTAAACAAGGGTCCAGAGGTCAGGAGTGCCAGCCATTAGGCTGCCTGGCCCTCCAAGCACCCTGTTACACAGGCCTTGAAGGTAAATAAATTCAGGCTTTTATGGATCAGAGAGTAATATGAACACATGGTAAAGGCCCTGTTCATTTAGCTAAGGCACCTCTCTTAAACCAGAGGACTATTAACTCAATCACCTGCGCTGATTGCAGTTGTAGCAATATCTTGATTTTAAAATTTCCAGCGATGTAAAAATTGTTCAAGTTGTGAATAATCCTCACTGTTAAAAATGTGCATCTTATTTCTAGTTTGCATTGTCTAGCTTCAACTCCAGCTATTGGATCTTGTTATACCCTTAACTGCTAGACTGAAGTTCCCATTATCAAAATTTGTTCCTTAAGAAGGTACTCTAGACTGTGATCAAGTCACCCCTTAACCTTCTCTTTGTTACATTAAATAGATTGAGCTCTTTGAGTCTGTCACTATAAGGCTTGTTTTCTAATCCTTTGATCAGTCTTGTGGCTCTTCTCTGAATCTTCTTGAAATGTGGACACCAGAACTGGACATAGTATTCCAGCATCGGTTGCACCAATGCCAAATACACAGATAAAATAATGTCTCTAGTCCTACTCCAGATTCCCTTGTTTATGCATCCAAAAATTGCATTAGCCTTTCTGGCCACAGCATTGCACTAGGAGCTCCTGTTCAGCTGATTATCCACCATGACCCCCACATCTCTTTCAGTCACTGCTTCCCAGGATAAAGTCCCCCATCCTGTAAGTATGACCTACATGCTTTGTTCCCAGATGCATACATTTACATTTGGCTGTATTAAAATGCATTTTGTTTGAAAGAATGTGACTTTTTCCCCTCTCATTTTGGATTGTTACCTGTCAGGTAGGAAGGAGTTAACTTCTTTTCTTAAACAAGAAAAGCAATGCTGTGACTGAGGGAAAGCCTCTAAGCTTGAATTAACTATCAGGAAGAAACATCACTTGGGGGTAATTACTGCAAATCTCTAGACACATAAACAACAACTAGGCAGAAGTTCCACCTGGGGACAATTGCATATACTGGTTTTGACCGGGTTTAAGAGGCCCAGCAAACAAAGAACTCAGAATTGTATGAAGTGGCCAACCTGACATGGAGAAGGTATCACTCTCCTTGGATCCAAGAACGGACATGAGGCTGCAACCAAAAGGGACAGACCCTGCAGGAAGGGTTCGAAGGACTTTGAAACCTACAAGGGTCTCCATGTGGAAGATGGGTGACACGTTATAAGACAGGCATACATATAAGCTGTTTATTGTTTTCAAGGTATGCTTTCTCTGTAATGCTTTTGTTGTAAATAAATACATTGCTTTATGAAAGCTGGCTGGGCACTGGTAAACTCTGTCATAGCCCCTGGGAGATAGCAGGATGGCATTTGCTGAACTAAACTCAGACTTACTAAGGTGATCACAGTGAATTTCAGGAGGAAATTGCAGCCTAAATCCCCAATATGGAGGGCAAGGAATGTGAGTTCCTGCCTTGACTAAGGATGTGTAGAGAGATTCTTTGTTAGAGGGGCCCAGAGGCATCTAGGAGGGGGGGGTGGTAGTTACTGAGCATGCTCAGTAGCTATCTCTGTAGCTGTACAGAGGATTTCCATTAAGGGGGAGGAATAGCTCAGTGGTTTGAGCATTGGCCTGCTAAACCCAGAGTTGTGAGTTCAATCCTTGAGGGGGCCACTTAGGGATCTGGGGCAAAATTGGTTCTGCTAGTGAAGGCAGGGGGCTGGACTCGATGACCCTTCGGGGGCCCTTCCAGCTCTATGAGATAGGTATATCTCCATATATTATATTATAATTATAAGGGCAAGCAGTCTAGTGGGTTCCACACACCCACAATCTGAGAGCTGAGCCGCTCAGTGCAGACAGGGTTATAAATAGAAGAGTTGGAGACAAGTCTGGCCCGAGGACTCGGAGCTTGTCTTCACTTGAAACACTGCAGTGGCACAGCTGCGCCACTGTAGTGCTTCAGTGTAGACACTGCCTACGGTGACAAAGGAGATCCAGTGGATATAGTGTATTGAGATTTTCAGAAAGCCTTTGACAAGGTCCCTCACCAAAGGCTCTTAAGCAAAATAAGCAGTCATGGGATAAGAGGGCAGGTTCTCTCATGGATTGGTAACTGGTTAAAAGATAGGAAACAAAGGGTAGGAATAAATGGTCAGTTTTCAGAATGGAGAGAGGTAAATAGTGGTGTCCCCCAGGGATCTGTACTGGGCCCAGTCCTATTTAACATATTCATAAACGATCTGGAAAAAGGGGTAAACAGTGAGGTGGCAAAATTTGCAGATGATACAAAACTACTCAAGATAGTTAAGTCCCAGGCAGACTGCAAAGAGCTACAAAAGGATCTCTCAAAATTGGCAACAAAATGGCAGATGAAATTTAATGTTGATAAATGCAAAGTAATGCACATTGGAAAACATAATCCTAACTATACATATACAATGATGGGGTCTAAATTAGCTGTTACCACTCAAGAAAGAGATCTTGGAGTCATTGTGGATAGTTCTCTGAAATCATCCACTCAATGTGCAGCGGCAGTCAAAAAAGTGAACAGAATGTTGGGAATTATCAAGAAAGGGATAGATAATAAGACAGAAAATATCATATTGCCTCTATATAAATCCATGGTATGCCCGCACCATGAATACTGCGTGCAGATGTGGTCACCCCATCTCAAAAAAGATATATTGGAAAAGGTTCAGAAAAATGATTAGGGGTATAGAATGGCTTCCATATGAGGAGAGATTAATAAGACTGGGACATTTCAGCTTGGAAAAGAGGTGACTAAAGGGGGATATGATAGAGGTCTATAAAATCATGAGTGGTATAGAGAAAGTAAATAAGAAAATGTTATTTACTCCTTCTCATAATACAAGAACAAGGGGCCACCAAATGAAATTAATAGGTAGCAGGTTTCAACCAAACACAAGAAAGTATTTTTTCACGCAACGCACTGTCAACCTCTGGAATTACTTGCCAGAGGGTGTTGT
Organism: Platysternon megacephalum; assembly: GCA_003942145.1. NCBI lineage: Eukaryota > Metazoa > Chordata > Testudines > Platysternidae > Platysternon > Platysternon megacephalum. The sequence goes on from QXTE01000279.1 coordinate 866,479, forward strand.
GAAGGCCAATACTATAACGGGGTTCAAAAGGGAGCTAGATAGACTCATGGAAGATAGGTCCATCAATGGCTATTAGCCAGGATGGGCAGAGATGGTGTCCCTAGCCTCTGTTTGCCAGAAGCTGGGATTGGGTGACAGGGCATGGATCACTGGATGATAACCTGTCTGTTCATTCCCTTTGGGGCACCTCCCATTGGCCACTGTCAGAGGACAGGATACTGGGCTTGATGGACCTTTGGTCTGACCCAGTATGGCCGTTCTTATGATGTTGGCGTAGGAAATCTGCTTCCCGAAGAGTTGGTAGCTAGGTCGACAGAAGAATTCTTCTGTCGATCTAGCACTGTCTAAACCGGGGGAGGTTAGCTCCAGGGCCATCTCTAGCTATTCTGGGGCCCTATTCAGCCCCCCCATGGGGGGGCCTGGCTTGGGGGACTGGGGGAACCACCCCCCAACACTCACCAGTGGCGTGGCTGGGGCGGAAAGGGGTGGGGCGGGGAAGAGGCGGGGAAGAGGCAGGGCTGGGGCGGGGAAGGGGTGTGGGGGCCATGGGGAAGAGGCGGGGCAGGGGCTGGAGCAGCATGCAGCTGCGTAGGGCACCAGGAAATTTGGTGCCCCAAATTTTCTGGTGCCCTACGCAGCTTCATACTTTGCGTATGGGTAAGGACGGCCCTGGTTAGGTCAGTGGATTTTTCATACCTCTGAGCAACATAGCTGGATTAACCTAATTTTTTAGTGTAGACCAGGCCTGAGTGGCTGAACAATGCAGGACTAAGATATGTTTGCTGTGAGATCTGCATCCCAGAGCCTGTGCCACTTTGGAGCTAGGTTACAAACTCCCTATTTTGCTGGAAGCTGAGGAGATGCCAATTATTGACTCTGGGACTGGAATTACTGCTGACTGGGAGTATTTTTGGATTGCTTTTGCTGAGGACATTATGAGGAGTTTGGAGGAGAATTGTGAAGCTGCTGTTCTCCTCTGGCTTCTTGATGCCATGCTGCAGACTGAACTCCTCTCTGGGGGAAAAATGGAGGCGAATGTGTGCCTGTGTGAAAAGATTGGAGGGGAGTATGTGTGTACTAATGTATATCTAGGCCCTTTGTTTTCAGTTTTTATTGAATTTCCCTGAAAAATGCCCAAGTTTTGAAAAACTCATTATTCAGGTTTTACTGATTTGTTTTTTAACCTGAATTTTGTAACTCCCCAGACCCGTCCTCCTGCTCTGGAAGGACAGATGGTGGCTGCCTTCTGAAGGGTCTCCCACCCGGCAGGGACTCTGCAGGGTGGGTGGCACAGCACACCTGCACCAGGTAACTGCTGGCTGGGCTGGGGAGCTGGGTTTTGGCAGCTGAGAATCATAGAATATTAGAGTTGGAAGAGACCTCAGGAGGTATCTAGTCCAACCCCCTGCTCAAAGCAGGACCAACACCAACTAAATCATCCCAGCCAAGACTTTGTCAAGGCAGGCCTTAAAAAGCTCTGAGGATGGAGATTCTACCACCTCCCTAGGTAACCCATTCCAGTGCTTCACCACCCTCCTAGTGAAATAGTGTTTCCTAATATGCAACCTAGACCTCCCCCACTGCAACTTGAGACCATTGCTTCTTGTTCTGTCATCTGCCACCACTGAGAACAGCCGAGCTCCATCCTATTTGGAACCCCCATTCAAGTAGTTGAAGGCTGCTATCAAATCCCCCCTCACTCTTCTTTTCTGCAGACTAAATAACCGCAGTTCGCTTAGCCTCTCTTCGTAAGTCAAGTGCCCCAGCCCCCTAATCATTTTCATTGCCCTCCACTGGACTTTCTCTAATTTGTCCACATCCCTTCTGTAGTGGGGGAACCAAAACTGGATGCAATACTCCAGGTGTGGCCTCACCAATGCCGAATAGAGGGGAATAATCACGTCCCTCCATCTGCTGGCAATGCTCCTACTAATACAGCCCAATATGCCGTTAGCCTTCTTGGCAACGAGGACACACGGCTGACTCATATCCAGCTTCTCATCCTCTGTAGTCCCCAGGTCCTTTTCTGCAGAACGGTTGCTTAGCCAGTCGGTCCCCAGCCTGTAGCGGAGCATGGGATTCTTCCGTCCTAAGTGCCCAACCGCTGCAGCGACAGGACTTCAGGGAGCTGAGGACTCCCTCCACCTCTTACCTGCCCCCCAGGAGTACCGGGCACTCACCCTCCTCCCTCTCCCGCCGCTGCACTACCACAGAGGAGTGAGATGGGTTGGGGAGCCAAGTTCTGCAGCTGCTACAGTGACAGGCCTGCATGAAGCGGAAGGCTACCATCACCACTTCCCTGCCCACTGGCCCCCATGAGCACTGGCACCGCTCACCTCCCCACCTGCTGGCCCCTGTGGGTATTGAGCCCCTCACCGCCCCTGAAATGCCGCCCCCAACAGCGGCGGCGGAAGGTCCCGCCCCCAAAATTCTGCGGACGGCCAGGGCCCCAGCACCCCCCAAATAGTAGCGCCCTAGGCGACCGCCTAGGTCGCCTAATGGGTTGCGCCGGCCCTGCCCTCACCTCCTGGTCCCAATGAGTACTGGGCACCCCTCACCCCTACCACCTGCTGGCCCTTTGTTTTGTTTTTTTACCCATTTTTCACTCATTTTTTTACCTTTTTAATAAAGGCTGCTTGTGACGCCGTATGGAATCTGGGGGACACTTTAGGATATTATAAATACCGATATTGTGAAATTACAATGAGTTGTGCCAGATATGCCATGTAAGGTATCTGCAAAAATGTTATAATTTGCCAAGTATGATAATCTTGTTTGTGTGTTTGTATCACCTGTGTATGGTAAGTTATATATATGGTATGTCTGTAGTTCCAAACTTGTGCTGAATATCTGGGTGACACCGCCAGACAGATTGGCATTGCACTGCCTAGCCTGCTTGATGGCCCATCAAGGGACATCAGCTATACAATTAACCCATTGAGAGAAGGCAAGGGATACACTTTATGATTCAGCAAGGCATGCAGGGGAATGCCTATGGACAAAACTCTAAGACTTCCAGGCCATGCGCTGGGCAGCTTGTGTTTGGAACAAAAGAAATACATGTTGCATGGCAAAAGACTATAAAAGGCAGCTCCATCTTCTCCATTTTATCTTCATTCCTGCTTCTTACCTCTGGAGTAACCTTTCTACAAACGAAGCTCTGAACAAAGGACTGAATGATCCATCCAAGCTGTGGGACTTTCAAGCCAGCAAACTCACACATACGACTAAGAACCTGATACATGGACTTTGAATCTTTGTATGTATCTGAGTACTTTTAACAACTCTCTTCTTGTTCTTTCTTTTTTCTTTATAATAAACCTTTAGTTTTAGACATTAAAGGATTGGCTGGCAGCGTGCTATTTTGGGTAAGATCCAACCCTATACTGAGCTGGTAATGTGGCTGACCCTTTGGGGCCAGAAGAACCTTTTGTATATGGGAGCAAAGTTTTTAAAAATAACTTCTCACTGAACTGGACCTAGGTGCTGATTGGGAGCCAGAGAACTGGAATGCAATAAATGGGGCTGGGTGATTTCCTTTTTTGCTTCTTAATAACCAGTGTGCGGGACCAGAAACATAGTTTGTGACTGGTTGGGGAGTTTAATTTCAGTGTTACCCACCAGTCTTGGGAGTATCTGCTCTCCCTTTTGCAGCCTGCCCTGACCTTGGCATTTCCAGTGAGGGCTGCCCTAGGCACCCTGGGTCACACTGATAAATGTATGGGAAATTTTAACCAAAACAAACACCGAAAAGAAAGGGCCTTACGTATATCTTGCGCTGAAACTTATGTAATGGCAACAAAATGGAGACGTCTATGTAAGAACACCAGCAGAGTTACTGCATAATAGTTGTTTAAGAAAAAGTTTTCATAAATATTCTAAATTCTAAATCTAATTGCAGATTTTTATGTATTAAATGTAATGCCTTAAACTGTATGTTAATCTTTATCAGCGGTTTTATTCTGTGTAATACTTTTAAACAAGTCCTGAAAAGACTGAGCTCTGGTCTGTGCTTCAGCAGAACAGTAGGCTGAAATGCAGGAATAAAGGAGTGTATTAGTTATATCACCTCAGTACCCCCATTGCCCATTACACATACTTGAAAAATTGGAAAGGGTACAGAAAAGAGCTACAAGAATCTGAGCTCTAGATAAAAACACCTTATATTTCAGATTTAAGATTTAAGAAGCTCAGTCTGGTTATTTTATCCATCTTCTCTTTGATAAGTTAAATAGGATAAGTGACTTGATCATGGTCTACAAGTATCTACGTAGGGATAATAAGATTTTGTATAATAGAGGGCTCTTTAATCTAGCAGACAAAGGCATAACAAAATCAAGTTGCTGGAAGCTGAAACTAGACAAATTCAGACTAGAAATTAGGTGTACTTTTTTAACAGTGGCAGTAATTAATCATTGGAACAGGTTACCAAGGGAAGTGATGAATTCTCCAACACTTGAAGTCTTTAAATATAGATTGTCTTTCTAAAAAATATGCTTTAGCTCAACAAGAAGCTATGGGACTGATGCAGGAATCACTTTGCAATTCCTATAGACTCTGGTATGTAGGAGGTCAGATTATCACTGTAATGCTGGCAGACCAGATGCCAGCTATTGCAAAGGCCTCAGGCCTCACTGATCATTAACAAATGCATAGCTGAAAAGCAGGCTGGCTTACCTGTGGTTTAGTATAGTTAAAATAGATATTAGTCTTATAAGAATGTGTTCAGTGTTTAGACTTTATGGAATGCTTGTAGGATGCCACATGTAGTAGTCCTGCTTATACTATTTGTATCCCATACTGTAAGGTAATACTTAAGTGTTGGCTTTATAACTGCACAATGTTTATTCTGAAACTCTAACTCTCCAAACGGGAAAAAAACCTTACCTAATGCAAAATGCTGGATCCCTACAGAAGGTGTTATCTCCTATCCTTCAGAAGGACTGTTTGATCCAAATGGACCATTGTGGAACAAAGACTTTGTTCATTGGTCCCCCTACCCACCCACAGAGAGGTTATGTGCAGAAGCACTTGTCCCATCAGCTTGGACTCTAGGGAGGTGGCGATAAAAATCGCTGATCAGAAGGAATTGTGGTCTTTTTATGATGTTTGGACTCTAAACGACAAAGATTCCTAAACATGAGCAAGAGTCCCCACGACTAACCAGGGTTTGCCCTAATGGATGTACAAAGCTGGCATATTTCAGGAGCTCTATCATGATCTAATAACTAAAACTGCTTTTGTGTGTGTATGTTCATCTGTTTTAACTTTGTAAATAACTTATTTCTTTTTCCTACTTAATAAACCTTTAGTTAGTTTATTACAGGATTGGCTACAAGCACTGTCTTTGGTGTGAGATTTAAGGTGCAAATTGACCTGGGGTAAGTGACTGGTCCTTTGGAACTGGGAGTAACCTGAATATTTTGTGATCTTTGGTGGAAAGTGACCATCTATCACAGAGCCAAGCTTGCCTGGGTGGCAAGATAGATCTAAATGCTCAAGGGGACTATCTGTGACTCCAAATTAAGGCTATATAGTGCCTGAGGAATTTACACGTTACGTAGTTGGTGTAATCTAATTCTAGAACTTACAACCAGTTTGGGGTTTGTGCCCAGCTTCTTAACAGTACATCCTGAGGTTGGTATTGTAGCTCGTGAGCTACTCCAGACAGCGTGACAATCATAATTATCCCTTATGGCAGGGGTGGCCAACCTGAGCCTGAGAAGGAGCCAGAATTTACCAATGTACATTGCCAAAGAGCCACAATAAAACGTCAGCAGCCCCCCGTCAGCTCCCCACACCCGCTCCCAGCGTCTCTCACCCACCAGCAGCCCTGCCAATTAGTGCCTCCCCCTCCCTCCCTGCACCTCCCCATCAGCTGTTTTGTGGCATGCAGGAGGTTCTTGGGGGGGAGGAGTGAGGACATGGCAGGCTCAGGGGAGGGGGCGGGGCCTGTGGCAGAGCCAGGGGTTGAGCAGTGAGCACCCCCCCAGCACATTGGAAAGTTGGTGCCCGTAGCTTCAGCCCCAGAGTCTGTGCCTATACAAGGAGCCGCATATTAACTTCTGAAGAGCCGCATGTGGCTTCAGAGCCACAGGTTGGCCACCCCTGCCTTATGGCTTTAAAATACACTCATGTGAATCTACACTCCCTTGCAGAGAGGATCTTTGAACTTCCAGGTTTTCAACCATTTCCTTCTTGTTGTTCTACTATATACAAAAGTTTCCCACGCTCAACCACTCATGGCTTCCTCTAACTTCTTTCAAGAAGCTGCACTGCTGAACTAGTTTTTTTTTTAAATTTAAATCCAGAGTTAAAATCCAATTAGAACAGTGCCCCATAATTCTGACACACTGTTTATTCCTTGTTTGCTCTTAACCCTGAATTGATGGTGTATAGCATATTCTTGAAAGCTGTGAGCCATTTAGGTTATATCTATACAGGGATTTTTATGTGATTTAAACTATGTATACATGGCTCTATTTAAAAGTTGCAAAGTTTGTCTGACTGGTGTGGATGGGGCTATCGTGAATGTATTTAATACTGCACCTTTAATACTGCACCTTTAATTTCCAAGAGACTGCTGTCGGGTGTCATTTTGTGTAATGGAGGAATGCAGCTCCTTATAGAGGAAATAAACACTGCTCTTCACTGAGACTTTAGTTTTGTCCTTTCTTGTTGATTGCTTTAAACTAAAATAAATCATTCAGGCTGAAAGCATAGGCTTATTCTGTGTGTATGGAAAAGAGAGGCCAAACTTCACTAGAAAAACCTTTAAATAGTTTCCTAATAAAGTAAAACCTTCATATAAAAACAGGTTGAACAACACACTAGAAAATACATTGTAGGGAATGATCCAGAATTGTTTGTCTGTTTATTCATTTTTTGCATTTTGTCTAAATGCTAAATTGTGAGCTCTCTGGAATATAGGGTCTGTCTTTGTGGTCTTTATACAATATCTAATACAGTCCCTCATCAGGTGCTACCCTAATAGAAATAAATAAGTTTCAAGGGGATGGACTAGGTGATCTAATATAAAGTAATGAAATGTAATAACTTACAATTAATAAAATCTTGTAAAGGAAAGCATGCAGATCCAATTCCTACAGAGATTCCTACTGCCTGTGTTTTATAATCATGGGGCGAGGGAGGGTGCGTGGGCTCCAAACCTGAAAACAACCTTGCTGTTTAGAGTTAGGACCTGACTCTGCACCCCTTACTCTTATAAATAGTCACACTGTCTTCAGTAGTGTACATAAGGGCTGCAGGTTCAATTCTTTGGATCCTTCCTCCGCTGTGTTATTGTGTGTAGACTTTGTCAGTGACTCATTCCTTTCTGGGAGCAGCAGTGCCATGCATTCAGTAACTGGCTCTGCTTCTTGCAACTTGTAAAGTTACTTGGAATTATCCTGTGGTTTATACTAATGGGATGGCTCGCCCAGCTAGGGCCTCCCTTAAGAAAGTGTGGAAAAACTGTGGCAGCTCGAAATGTACCACGGTGCAACTGGTGAAAACTCCAATTTTCTCCGTAGTTATTTATGGATGTGAATCATGGGAAGTTAATGCTGCTGAGAAGAAGAAACTTGATGCTTTTGAAATGTGGACTCTTGTGTATCTCCTGGATGGGAAAAAAAGATGAAAGCTTATGTTAAAAATATTGGAGAGATGAAGACTCTGATTTGGAAAACAGACACAAACATATGTACTTTACTAGCATTAGGCGTAGAGATGGAAATAACCTTGGGAAAGTTATTATGGAAGGAATAGTGGAAGGTTATTGTAATAGGAGATGACCAGCGAGGAGATGGATGGATGGTGTGCAGCAGATCACTAGAAGGTCAGCTGCTGAATGGTCAAATTTAGCAGTGGATCATGAAGGCATCAGGAAATCCTGTTATAATGTCATTGCTATCCAGACATGAACAAATGGATTTGCTTACACTAGTGAAGAATATTGTGACATTATACACCCACAGGAACATGCCAAGTAGCACTAAGGGACTCTCCAAACAGAAGCTGAATCATTATGCAATCAGAATAATATAACGGGATAATATTTTTTTCAAATTATTCAAAAGTATAGGAGCATTCTAAGGACAAAGAGGCCATTTCCCAAGTTGGCAGGTCTTTAGCCACTTAAATCTTTATAGCCACTTTAAACTTCACTTAAAAACCAGTAGACAGTCACTGTGTCAGGAATAGTCAATAGGCAGACTGTGGGCCAAATCTGGACCGTCAGACACTTTTGAATGGACCCTGAAATCTTTTTATTTACTTATTATTATCATTATTATTGTTGTTTTTTAATTATTTTATCTGGAGTCTAGACCTTGACAAAAAATAACTGTTCTTCCCCTGGGTGTAGATTCTGGAGCATTGGTGTCACTTTCCTACTGAGAAACACAGCTTTCTGTACCAACTTTAGTTCCAAATGGATTTAAAGTGTAGCCTGAATAAGAGTACTTTGCAAGAGTCTAAAGTTTAGGTGATGAAGGTACGATGGTAGCAGGGTCTACACAGAGGAGAAAAGGTTGTGATATCCTCCCCAGATTTCAACCGATAAAAACCATCCTAAGCACAGCTGCTGCCTGACCATTTAGCAGCAACACTGAGTGTAACCACACCTACTGACAGGGACGACTCTAGGAATTTTGCCGCCCCAAGCAAAAAATTTTTTGGCTGCCCCCCCTTTATTTTCGTGCCCCCAGCCCCGCCCCAACTCCACCCCTTCCGAACCCCTTTCCCCAAATCCCCAGCCCCGCCTCCTCCCCCGGGCATGTCGCATTCCCCCCCCATTGCTTCCTGCAGGCCCCCCGCAACCTCCCGCCCTAGCTCGCCTCCGCTCCGCCTGCTCCCCCGGGCGCGCCGCCGCTCCGCTTCTCCCCCCTCCCTCTCAGAAGCAGAGCAGCGTTCAGGGGAGCAGGCGGAGCGGAGGTGAGCTAGGGTGGGGGGGCGCAGGAAGTAACAGGGGGGTAGAGGAACCACTCCCTGCTCCAGCTCACCTCCGCTCCACCACCGCCACCTCCCCCGAGCGCCCGCCGCTCGGCTTCTCCTCCCTCCCTCCCTCCCTCCCAGCCTTGCTGCGCAAAACAGCTGTTTCGCGCGCAGCAAGCCTAAGAGGGAGGGGGGAGAAGCGGAGCGGCGGCGGCGCGCTCAGGGGAGTAGGCGGAGGCGAGCTGGGGCGGTGAGCTGGGACGGCGGGGGCACTTTATCCCAATGCCCTGGAGTCGGCGCCTATGATGGCCGGCGCCAGAATGCCGCCCCTAGAAATGTGCCACCTCAAGCACCTGCTTGTTTTGCTGGTGCCTGGAGCCGGCCCTGCCTACTGACTGCAAATATAGACCTCAAACGTCAGCCACACACCCTCAGTTAAAAAGACACACATAATCCTCACCATATCTACCTGTTACGTTCCCCAATCTGCCAACATTACCTCAGGGTTATCTGGATTGGGCGTCAGCCAAGTTGTCCTCATCCAGGTCCAGATCTCTGCAAGACACTAGGCAAGACATTCAAATACCAAATGAAATGGAAACATAAAGCTGGATGCTATCACTATGTTGAAGACACTTCAGTTCAGCTCATTAACTCTTCCAATAGCCCCCATACATATACTGACCAGAAGGGGTCTATGGAAACAACATATGAGTACTCTTGTAAAAGAAGAATAGTTGCCCAGAGCCACACGCTTGGGTCTTTTCCTTCCCCTGCTGCAGGAGCTGACCCCCATACTTTTTAGGGGTGTGTGTATGTGGAGGAAAGAAAGGGGAGGAGAGAAGTGCACATGTGTCTGGCACATGCTAAGGCAGCTGTGTCTGTGAAAGAGGGGGTGCTCCCCGAGGTTGGCTGGCCTGGCGCAGTCTCTGGATGGGCGCACACACCACCTAGGTCAACCAGCCCGTCCTAGAGTTTGTGGAAGGGTGTACGCTCCCCTGGGCCAGGTGGCATGGTCCAGTGTCTGCGGGGGGGTGGGGCGCTCCCTGTGTTGGTCTGTCTGGCGCAGCCGTGCTCCTGCTGGGTTGGCCTGGTGTGGTGTCTGTGAGTAGGGGGTGTGCTCCCACTGGCTCAGGCTGCCAAATATTTCCTGATGAAAACTCCAGGGCTGATAAATGTACATGGGTGGGGGGGAATGAGCTAGCTGCAGGGGAGAGGTGTTGAGTGGGGGGAACGAGCTAGCTGGAAGAGAGGGGTGTGTGTGGAGGGGGGGGAATGAGCCAGCTGGGGAGGAAAGGGGAAGGTTGGGGGGGGGGAAACGAGACGGGGTGGAAGTGTGTGGGGATCAGCCAGTTGAGGTGAGGGGCATGTCCTTGGACGGGGGGGAAGAGCCAGCTAGAGGGAGGGGCATGGGAGGTATGAGCTAGTTGAGAGGGAAGGGGCCAGTTGGGGGGGGGGGGAAGGGGCATGTGTGTGGGGAATGAGCGGGGGAGGGGTGTGTGGATGTGAGTGAGGAATGAGCCAACTGGAGAGGAGGATGCATGTGGGAAATATGAGTGGGGGAGGAATGGGGGGGGGAGCCAACTGGAGGGGAGGAGAGGAGTGTGTGTGTGTGGGGGGGGGGGGGGGGAAGGAGCCAGCAGGAGGACAAAAGGGGAGGGCTGTGGTAGGGAATGAGCCAGCAGGAAGAAGGGGGTGTGCCTGGGAACAAGCCAGCTGAGGGGAGGTGTGTGTGTGGGAATGAGCCAGCTGAGGGGAGGTGTGTCTGTGGAGAAGAGCCAACAGGGGTGTGTTAGGGTGAGACAGTGGCGGGATGGACATGTATGTGGGGAACAAGCCAGCTAAGAGGGGGATGAGCCACTGGAGGTAGGGCTATAGGGGGGACAACAAGCCAGCGGCAGAGAGGGGTGTGCATGTGGGGGAATGAGCCGGGGAGGGGGCAGGAATGTGTGTGTTGAGAATCAGTGGGCAGGGGGGTTGTTTGTGTGTGTGTGGGAAACAAGCCAGCTGAGGGGAGGGAACTGGGATGTGTGTGTGGGGGGGGGGAATGATCCAGCTGAGGGGAGGGAACTGGTGTGTGTGCGGGGTGGGGAATGAGCCAGCTGAGGGGAAGGGATGTGTGTATGGGGGGGGGGGGGAACGAGCCAGCTAGGGGGAGGGATAGGTGGAGTGGGGATGAGCCAGCTGAGGGGAGGTTTGTAAGTGTGTGTGTGGGGTGTGAATGAATCAGTAGTAGGGAGGATGAGCCAGCGGGGGGGAGGATGAGCGAGCTGGGCGGGAATGTGTGTATGGGGGGGGCATGTTGAGAGGAGGGAAGAGCGTGTGTGTGGGAATGAGCCAGTTCGGGGAGGGATGTGTGTGTGGGGTGTGAACAAGTCAGTGGTGGGGAGGGGATGAGCTAATTGGCGGGAAGGGTGTGTGGGAATGAGCCAGTTGGGGGAGGGATGTGTGTGTGGGGTGTGAACAAGTCAGTGGTGGGGAGGGGATGAGCTAATTGGCCGGAAGGGTGTGTGGGAATGAGCCAGCAGGGGGCAGGGAGGAAGGATGTGTATGTGGGAGGACGAGCGAGCTGGGAGGGAGGGTGTGTGTGTGGGAACAAGACAGCTGGGGGGTGGAGGGTGTGTGTGTGGGGAGATGAGCCAGCTGAGTGGGAGGTGTGTATGAGTTTGGGAGGGAACCTGCTGGGGGGAGAGGGGATGAACAAGCATGGGGTGTGTGTGTGAAGGATATGTGTTAGGGTTGCCAACTCTGACTGAAATTATTCCGAGAGATTCCCCCCCATGACATAATATCATTTTCTTAAAATATCCTGGATTGCTTTCAATAGTCACTGGGAGACTGATGCAGAGTCCGGGAGACTCCAGGCAAACCCTGGAGGGTTGGCAACCCTAATATGTGTGTGGGGGAGGAGCGAGCCGGGGTGGAGGGGGACGAGTGTGTGTGTGTAACTGGGTTACAGGTCCCTTTCGGCCCGCCTTGATCCCCAGTCACTCTTCACATCCCTCCCTCCGTTCGGGGAGGGGGCAGCCGCAGGGCCCCTCCCCTCCCGCTCCGTGTGTACAGGTGATGCGGGAGGGGCGGTCTGGCGGCCGCGCCTGAGGGAGGAAGAAACCCCTCGGCCTCCACATGTGCAGGCGGCTCCGATTGGCTACACGTCCCGAGGATTGGGGCAGACAGCCAATCAGAGGCTGATTGCTCCGTAGAGTCTCTCTCTCTCCTCCCTCCCCCAGTAGCGCGGCGGGTGGAGCGGGGTGGCGCTGCCTGCGGGGCTGTGAGGGGACGCGGCTGGCGGCGCGGGCTGAGGGGGAGCAGGTGCCCGCCCCCGCCTGGGGAAGGAGGCGAGTCTGAGGGCGGCGCCCCGCGGAGCAGCGCCAGTCTCCGGCTCCCCGCCGGTGCCATGGAGGAGGTGCTGCCCTCGGGCTTGCTGGAGATCTGCGTGCTGGTGGGAGTCTCCGGGGAGAGGGTGAGAGACGCTTCCCAGGTAACTCCCGGGCTGGCTGGCTCGCCTGCCCCGCAGAGCAGTGCTGTGCATGGGGTGACCAGATGTCCCGGTTTTTGGGTCTTTTTCTTATATAGGCTCCTATTACTCCCCACCCCCCGTTCCGATTTTTCACACTTGCTGTCTGGTCACCCTAGCTGTGCTGGCAGCGACAGGCTGGGGAACCCGCTTGCTTGCCCTGCGCGCCAGCACAGCCCCAGACCCGGGCTGCCCCGGTGAAACCGAATTGCTGCCCGCTGGGCAATGGGTTAGAAAGCGTTGGCCGGGCTGACAGACCGGTGTGTCCAGTCTAGCAGTGAAAACCGGCTTCCTTGTCAATGCAGTGAATGAGAGACGAAATGTGGCCATCTGCTTTGCTAACTTCCTCCCCTGCCTCTGTTCAGACACTGTAACCCCAGAGTGAACTTCAGAAGGAGTAAGCACCGTTAATCATGCGTTCGTAGGTGAGAAATCTGACTCTGTTTTCTTGGCAGTTAACTGAATTTGAGCTATAGCGTGTCCTTGCGAAATACACAGACTTTCTAGCATGATGGGCAGGAGAGATGTAGGGAGGGTGCTTTGCCCAAGTTTGCCTGTTACTGACTCATGACATTGCACTGGTATGTTTTGGTGCAATGGAATAACTTCAGCGTGCTGCCTCAAAAAGGCTTTGGGCAGCAGCATCACATCACAACTTGATGGGTGCCTACAAAGTGACGTGTGGAATCCAGACATGCCACTGTCAGGGTTTGCGATGTAGAATCATAGGACTGGAAGGGACCTTGAGAGGTCTTCTAGTCTAGTCCCCTGCACTCAAGGCAGGACTAAGTATTATCTAAACCAGGGATGGGCAAACCCCTGAAGCTCCCCCAGTGCCCCAACCCTCTGCCCCAGCCCTGATCCCCCTCCCACCCTCCTAACCCCTCGGTTCCAGCCCGGAGCACCCTCCTGCACCCCAAACCCCTCATCTGCAGCCCCACCCCAGAGCCTGCACCCCCAGCTTGAGCCTGCACCCTTTCCTGCACCCCAACCACCTGCTTCAGCCCTGATCCCCCTCCTGCCCTCGGCCCCAGCCCGAGGCCCACTCCTACACCCTGAACTCCTCATTTCTGGCCCCACCTTACAATTTCTATTCCCAGATGTGGCCCTTGGGCCAAAAAGTTTGCCCATCCCCGGTTTAGATAATATTTAGTCCTGCCTTGAGTGCAGGGGACTAGACTAGAAGACCTCTTGAGGTCCCTTCCAGTCCTATGGCTTGAACTTGAAATTGTTTGTGCTCATTAATGGCATCTCACAAATTTTTTTGTTATTGTTAAATTTGTTGCCACTTTTTATGGGGCATCTTTTGTTGGTTTCAGTTTATTATTTAGCTGATATCAATGAAAGGTTCAAATTTTGGAGCCTTGTTTAAGGCTAATAAACATGCACGCTTCAAAATTAGGGAAATAGTGGTGTCACAAATATTGCTGCTAGATTATTTTGAATTATAGACTGTGAATATAACATGTAATTAAGAGATCTGTTTTGAAAGATTGAAGGAAAATTGGCCAAAGTGGGAACTGAACCAACTGTAGTGTTCTGCTCATCCTGTTCTGAATCCTGTCTCTGCACAGGATGTCAAAAAGGGAGGAGGGTGGGCAGGAAGGAAGCTGTATTAGGGGTAGCTCACTGAGAGAGCATATATTACAAATGGTAACATTGGATGCTGTTGCCATGGTAGACCTGTGATTTTGGTCATATTAGTAGGCAACTTAATTGTCTGAGCAGTTTTTAGACTTGCACCGCTTCCTTTACCCAGTGTGTAAGGTTGCCTGCGCAAACTTAATTAGGCCCACTTGTGTGTCTTTAATTAAATGATCTCATTTACTTAACTTTGCAACCTTAATAATTTTTGTGTGTGTTTATACTAAAGAAGAGTACACCTTCTAAAAAAATGTCATTTATCCCACTAACACTTATGCACATGCTTAACTATTACGAGTATTAGTAGTAAAGTCAATGATGTGGTACTAAAGTTAAGCATGTACATAAGTGTTTGCAGGATCAGGACCCAAGTGCCATTGATTTCCCCCCTCCCCCCCCCCGTGAGATTTATGCTGTATCTACACTAGGAACACTTTACTGCTATATTATACTGGCAAAGCATTCCTAGTATGGAGACAGCTATACCAGCAAAACAAGTTATACTGGTGAGAGTACAACTTTGCTAGTATAGCTGCATCTACAGTAGGGACTCATGCTGGCATAGCTATGTTCGTCAGGGATCATTCCTCTTCACATCCCTGACCGCCATAGCTGTGCCAGCAGAAATCTGTAACGTAGACCTGTCCCTCAGCTCCTAATTCGCTTATGCACTTGAAAATTTTACCTGAAATTTTTTTCATTTTGTTTAATATTTATTGGATTCCAAATCAAATGTATGCCAATGTGAGAAAATAGATGCTGCAGCCAAAGCCAGGTGGGCCAATGTATGTTATACGTTATCTGCCTGAGGAGATAGAAAACTGTCACAAATTTTGTACAGCAATAAAAGCACCAGTATAGGTTACAGTGTAAGATCCAGAATAAATTAAAAAAAAAAAATTCTTTTGCTTTTACTTTCAGTGATGGAATAGATTTAAATGTAGTATATATGGCAAGGATAATTGTAACTGTTTTAATTAAATGTGATATTGGAGCTTGTAATGTCTTACTATTTGTTATGGGCATGTGTGTATTCAGTGCTAAACAAAACATGCAAGGTAAAAACATGTCCTCCCATGAAAGATTCCAATATGAGGCCCCAACCACCAAGCTGATTTCAATGATGACTGGGACATATAGATGATAGAGCGCACTGCAAAACCATAACTTGAGGATATGCCAATTTTTCCCATTGTTATGCTTTTGTTTTTATATGGCGTGTTTGTTTAAGAGACGAGGTGGATGAGGTGATACCTGTTATTGGACCAACTTTTGTTGGTGAAGGAGACAAGCTTTCGTGCTTGCACAGAGCTCTTCTCCAGGTTCATTTATTTCATATAATTTTATAGGCTCTCAGTGAATTTAAGTGATGTCCTCTTGAATTTTCATGCATTTAATGAAAGTAGTGCAATACTTTGCACTTCTACTGGTGTTGCACATTATGGGACAGTACTGTGTGTTTAAAATTGTAAGTTTTGCTAGGCAAGCATGTAGTACTGGGCATGTTTTACAAAAAGAAAATCCACTAGAGGTAGGCGGAAGTTATGGATTTCATAAGATAAAGCCACAGAAATGGATAGCAGAAGTTGAAGAGGTAGAATTCTTCCTGGTCTAGGGTCAGGTATATTTAAACTTTTCTATCTTAATATTTTATTTATAACAGAACAACTAAAAACAGCCACATTTTCTGTAATACTTATCAAAATATACAAATCTACAAAAACTTTCTCCAAAAAACACACAAGATTTTTTTTTCTAAACAGATTTTTGAGAGAGAAATGAAATGTTGAGAAAGCAATTAACTTACCGTACAGTAATTGTCTAGGAAGAACTCGCATACCCTGCCGTCTTCCCCACAAGGGTCTGTGTATCTTTGCTGAAGCCCTCAGGAATCCCCGTTCTGCTTTCTATTATTCATCTTTGAAGTTATAGCATTTATTTTGCTGAAGCAAGATGCTAGCGTTTCTGGGTTGTCTGGAGAGTGAACTGTTGAGCAACAAGAGGCACTTTCTCTTCCCAGGGGCTGAGTATGCTATTTCCAAAACATTGTTCAGCACCTGGCAAGTGAGATAATGTGACTTAGATAAACATTTTATCGATTTATTCAATTACATAGAATATGTTCTGGCAAAATATTGGTAGTTGTGACTTTGCTGCTCGCAGGTCATCAGATCTGAACATTGTTATTGGAATGGCGTTGTCTTATATTAATGGCATGTCAATAGAAGAATCCTAATAGTTCCTTTTACTGTACTGGATTGAAATGAGCTGAGTGTCCAGTGTGGAAGCAGTGACACTGTAATAATGTAAACAGGACTATTGTTCAGCTTATAATGTGTATTCTGGTATAAACATTTGAAAATAAACCCATAAGTACTGTTAAAATAACGTTGAAGGATGATACTCTTGTAGCATGCAATAGTTCACTTCATAGAGGGTCAATTTGGGAACTGGGCTCCGTGTCCCACTCCTGTGGAGGCAGAAACTGAGAATATAGCTGAAGAAAACACAAGGGATGATCCATTAGCTAGAGTACTAGCCCAGATTTTGGAGACCCTGGGTGCAATTACTTACACCCCCACAGACTTTCCTGTATGACCTTGGGCAAGTTACTTGGTTGATCTGTGCCTCAATTTCCCCATTTGTAAAATGGAGTTAGGGAAGTAGTATTGTGTGATATTTGTTATGAGGATAAATACACAAAAGATTGTGAGGTGCTTAGATACCTTTTGTGGTAAAAGGAGTCATGTAAGTGTGACAGATGGCAATATCCTGGACAAACCTGATTGAATTGAGTTTAGTAAATTTGGGGTCCAATGTATTAAAATGCAGTTGCTTATGTGTTTTTGTGAGATTATATGTAATTCATGTAGGAGGACGGGGTAGGCTAATGTAATTCTTCTGGTTATCCGCCCTTTGAAGACATCCCCTGTAGAGGTTTGCATATACTGCTTCAAACTGGATTCTCCAGTGACCATCAGACAAAGAAAAGATTTTTAAATTTTAAACTGGCTCAGGGCTTTCTGTTCTGATCCAGCAAATGGACAAGACCTCCAGTCCACAGAGGGCCCCAATCCTTAGGGAAGAGTTGGAAGGACTGACACTGACCCAGAACACTTATGATCTCTGGTAAGCTTATTAGCATGCATGTAGGTATTTTATTGTTATGTTTTCTCTGTAGTGCCTTTACCTTAAGAATAAAATATGTTTGCTTAGGAAGAACTGTGTGGTAGCTGATAACTAAGGGCAGTTCCATTGTGTGTGGTGTCTGAGGGGAGAAGCAAGCAGGCCTATTTATGTAGACTCACTTTTGCTGAGAATAACACACTGAAGACTGGGAACTGTTCAGGCTGGAGATACCTGTCTCTCTCTTCCTTCTGACCAGGGTCTCCACCCAAGAAAGGCAACAGCTTGGAGCTGGAAGCCTGAGAATGGGTACCAATACTGACAGCTCACACGGAGGACCACACCCCCCTGGCCTCCTGACTCCTTGATTAGCCTGCCCGCCCTGTCAATCAGGCTGACCTGGAGCATTGGCCTCTCCCCAATGTTCCTGGAGACTGTCAGTCTCAGGGTCCTGATTTCCCATCGATCCTTCCCCTTTCTTTTGGTACTGGGAGCTAGCCAACCAAACCACCCCCACTGAGTTTTAGTAAGGGGACGATAGTCCCATTACATATGGCTTTTAAGTACCTGAGATGCCCATCACCTGCAGTAGGGCCCCCCACTTCCCATGAACCCTTCAATTAGCACATAGTTCTGCAGAAGGTGCAGCCTGGATGATTTTGGAGGCTGGGGCGCCAGGAGGTTCCCCATCCCTGAGCAGCAGCTCTGTAACAAGCTCACACTGCCCCCCTCCGCAGTGGGACTGGGAACCTATGAAGACAGTGGAGTTATCCCAGCATATAACCAGTTCCACCCAAAGCTTGTTGAAATCAGTAGGAGTCTTTTCATTGTCTTTAATAGACTGTGTATAAAGTCTAGATGAGGTTCTTTGCTTCTAGGACAGGGGTGGGCAAACTTTTTGTCCTGAGGGCCGCATTGGGTTTCGGAAATTGTATGGAGGGCCGGTTAGGGGAGGGGGTCATGGCCTGGCCCCCAATCCCTATCTGCCCCCCCCCCCCCCCCCCCCCCCCCCCCCCCCCCCCCCCCCCCCCCCCCGTCCCCCCCCCCCACCCCCCCCCCCCCCCCCATTCCCTGATGGCCCCCCCGGGACCCCTACCCCATCCACCCCCCCGCTCCCGTCCCTTGACCGCCCCCAGAACCCCCACCCCTGACTGCCCCCCGCTGCCACATCCAACCCCTCCTCTCATTCCTGACTGCCCCCCCGGGACCCCTGCCCCGTCCAACCATCCCTTCTCCCTGTCCCCTGACTGCCCCGGGAACCCCTGCCCCTGAATGCCCCCCCGCTGCCCATTCAACCCCTCCTCTCATTCCTGACGGGCCCCCTGGGACCTCTGCCCCCATTCAACCCCCCTGTTCCCTGCTCTCTGACCACCCCGACCCCTATCCACACCCCTGCCCACCCCCCCAAACTCCCCTGCCCTCTGTCCAACCCCCCCTGCCCCCTTACTGTGCTGCCTGGAGCACGGGTGGCTGGCTGCGCTACAGCCGTGCTGCCCGGCTGGAGCCAGCCACGCGGTCGCCACAGCACAGAGACCGGGTCAGGCCGAGCTCTGAAGCTGCGCTGCCTCAGGAGCTTGTTGAGGCTGCGGGGGAGGGGGAACTGCAGGGGAGGGGCCGGGGGCTAGCCTCCGCGACCGGGAGTTCAGGGGCTGGGCAGGAGGGGCCCGCGGGCCGTAGTTTGCCCACCTCTGTTCTAGGAGCACAGTGCATTCTGAAACTCTGCTGCACTGGTTTACTATTGTAAACAGGAGGGTTTCACATTACCTACTGAATAATCAACACCTCCTTCAACAGGTAACTTTTTCTGAGAGGTCTCCCACTCCACTACTAAATGTAAACCTGCTTAGCTTACAAGGTCTGAAAATAGCAGGTCGTATGGTTACAAAAGCAAGGCACTTCTGAATTCAGTAGGAATTTTGGATGTGCACAGAACACAGGACTGGTTCCTGTATGGTTACAGAACTGCAGTAAAGTGGAACAATTTTCAGTGTGTATGATTGGAAGATATCTGGATCCATATTGTAAGACTGTCCCACATAATGAGGAAAAGTTGAGGAGCCTTTGCTGTTTGTTGCAATCTTAGTTTCTGTGGAGAACTTGTCGTCATCTTTTTATGTTTTTACAGGAAACAAAACTAAAAAAATGGGTAATGGTGGTTGAAAATAGCAATTCTGGTCCTAGTTAGCATTGGGAAGATGCCAACATTTGTTGCTCAATTTTATCCTACTTTTTCTACAGAAAATTACAGTGGATCAGTATTTGACTTGGGAGAAATGAAGTAACAGAGAGTGGCCAAAATTGAACTTGAGCGCTC
The DNA here is from genome assembly GCA_003942145.1 of Platysternon megacephalum. Lineage (NCBI taxonomy): Eukaryota > Metazoa > Chordata > Testudines > Platysternidae > Platysternon > Platysternon megacephalum. Next base: position 886,014 of record QXTE01000279.1, read on the forward strand.
CTGAACTTTGAGGGTGTAAATCTGGAAGGCAGGTGCTAGATTCCCTTTCTGAATGTTAGATAAATCTGGACAGGAAAAGCCAATTTCTGCTTCCATGGCTCAGAAGTGGAAACTGAGTCACATCCTCCTGCGTGCCTGGTATCTAAAGCTGCCCAGGTCCTCTAGCATTCCCTTCCTTACTTATCATTTTAACTTCTCCTGGTGGGGTCCACATACCTCTGACTCTTGCTAGGCTTCAGATAGAGGCATATTGTCCATTCATTCCACGGAATTCCTTCTTTGGGGGCTGACAGCTGAAGCCACTAGCATTCCTAATCCAATCTGGGGAAGTCTTTTACTCCTTGTGCCTACATGTTCCCCATTCACAGCTTCACCCCCTTCTAGCAGCCAGCTCCCCATTCACAGCAAGCTCTGTGCATCGGGTCTCAACAGCCCTGGCAGCTTCCCCTCCCTTTCTGAGTGATAGCAGCCAAAGGAATGCTGGGAGATGTAGTTCCTTTCCTGCTTCAGGGCCAGCTTTCCAGGCAGGGAGCTGGCCAAGGAACTACAGCTCCTGGGGTACCTTGAGCTCTCAGCTCCTAGGCTAGATCCCTGCCGGCACAGGGTGAGAGCTAGTCTGGAACATTGTTGCCTGTCTCTAGTCGTGGCAGGGGGGATACAATGTATCAGGGCCCTGATACAGTGTATCATGTCCCAGGGTGCGGGGGGGGGGGGGGGGGGGGCCGGGGGGGGGGGGGGGGGGGGGGGGGGGGGGGAGCCTGCGGGGTTGGGAGGTAAGGTGTTCTCTGAGGCTGGAGGCTGGGTGCCGCAGTAACCAGTATGCCGCTCCTCGCACCGAGAGGGGAGGAAGTGAGCATTATAGGCCTCTTCTGAGTGTGGCCCCAGAGCCATGGAGCCACTGGTGCCATGGTAAACCCTGTACTGAATGTAGTGTCTGTCTCTGATGCTTACAGTCCTATCGCTGGAAGGCCATGTGGCATAACCCAGTTATCCATTCTTGGAGTCTAGTTTTACTCCACTAGCCCTGAAAAATATACGGTAAGAACAATCTAATACAATATACTCAATCATAAGTCGGTTCATTTATAAGCTGACCCCCCCCCCCAAAATGGATAAGTAAAAATGGCAAATTTTTATGACCCATTCATAAGCTGACCCTATAATTCAGGGGTTGTCAAACTTTGGCTCCCGGGCCATCAAGATAAGCCGCTGGCAGGCTGAGATGGTTTGTTTACCTCGAGTGTCTGCAGGCGCGGAGGTAAACCTAAGTAAACAAATTGTCATAAGAATGGCCATACTGGGTCAGACCAAAAGTCCATCCAGCCCAGTATCCTTTCTACCGACAGTGGCCAATGCCAGGTGCCCCAGAGGGAGTGAACCTAACAGGTAATGATCAAGTGATTTCTCTCCTGCCATCCATCTCCACCCTCTGACAAACAGAGACTAGGGACACCATTCCTTACCCATCCTGGCTAATAGCCATTAATGGACTTAACCTCCATGAATTTATCTAGTTCTCTTTTAAACTCTGTTATAGTGCTAGCCTTCACAACCTCCTCAGGCAAGGAGTTCCACAGGTTGCCTGTGCACTGCGTGAAGAAGAACTTCCTTTTATTTGTTTTAAACCTGCTGCCCATTTGGTGGCCCCTAGTTCTTATATTATGGGAACAAGTAAATAACTTTTCCTTATTCACTTTCTCCACACCACTTATGATTTTATATCCCTCTATCATATCCCCTCTTAGTCTCCTCTTTTCCAAGCTGAAAAATCCTAGCCTTTTTAATCTCACCTCAAATGGGACCCGTTCCAAATGCCTAATAATTTTAATTGCCCTTTTCTGAACTTTTTCTAATGCCAGTATATCTTTTTTGAGATGAGACCACATGTGTGTGCAGTATTCAAGATGAGGGCGTACCATGGATTTATATAAGGGCAATAAGATATTCTCCGTCTTATTCTCTATCCCTTTTTTAATGATTCCTAACATCCTGTTTGCTTTTTTGACTGCCGCTGCACACTGCATGGACGTCTTCAGAGAACTATCCACAATGACTCCAAGATCTCTTTCCTGATTAGTTGTAGCTAAATTAGCCCCCATCATGTTGTATGTATAGTTGGGGTTATTTTTTCCAATGTGCATTACTTTACATTTATCCACATTAAATTTCATTTGCCATTTTGTTGCCCAATCACTTAGTTTTGTGAGATCTTTTTGAAGTTCTTCACAGTCTGCTTTGGTCTTAACTATCTTGAGCAGTTTAGTATCATCTGCAAACTTTGCCACCTCACTGTTTACCCCTTTTTCCAGATCATTTATGAATAAGTTGAATAGGATTGGTCCTAGAACTGACCCTTGGGGAACACCACTAGTTACCCCTCTCCATTCTGAAAATTTACCATTTATTCCTACCCTTTGTTCCCTGTCTTTTAACCAGTTCTTAATCCATGAAAGGATCTTCCCTCTTATTGCGTGACAACTTAATTTACGTAAGAGCCTTTGGTGAGGGACCTTGTCAGAGGCTTTCTGGAAATCTAAGTACACTATGTCCACTGGATCCCCCTTGTCCACGTGTGCCGGTGCGCCAGCTGCTTACCCTGACAGGCCGGGACAGCAGCTGGTGGGGAAATCTTGGGGGGAGGGGGAAGCTGGGGGTCAGGGGAATAACCCCTGTGACCACCCCCAACATGACCCCACCCGTAGCCTGTGACCCCCACACTCTCTCCATCCCATCCCTTCCCACCTTAGCTGGGGCAGGGCAGGGGAGGATCTCTCTGGCCTGGCAACAGCCTGCTCCGGCGGGCCGGGCTGGGTGGCGTGGATGCAGCCTGCCAGCCCCGGAGTTACAGCTGCTTCGGAGGCTGGGGGGAGAGCAGTGTGGCCAGAAGAGGAGAGACTCTGGCCCTGCCTCTTCCCTTCTTGCTCTGCTGGCTGTGCTGCCCCTCCTTGCCCCCTCTGTTTGGGGGGGAAGGGGCTGTGTCCCACCTCTCCCCGTCTCTATACCCGTTCATAAGCCGACCCCCTTCTCTGATGCGTCCCTTTTTTACTAAAAAATTTGGCTTATGAATGAGTATATATGGTATTTTCCTTTTGCATGTCTGAGACTAGCATACCTTTCACTTCAGATCAGGCTGCTAGTTATCACTTTTAGCTTGTCAAAAGGAATGCAGCAAAGGGTTTCAAATATAGATTTCCCTTGGCTGTCTAAAGTGACTCTTACTAGCCAGAAAGAGACAGATATATAGAAAAAGGCGGAAGAGGAAACCGACACACTCAGGAGTGAGTAATAGGAAATGTAGCTTCATGTCTTAGAGTTGTGCAGGGTACAGCAGTGCAGATGGTATTGTTAACTGATTCCTTTTCCCCATCTGGTCAGGTCAGAAAATCTTCTCTAGTTTACATATGAATTATTTTGGGGATGTTCTATAGCCTGTGTTATGCAGGTGGTCAGACTAGATGATCACAATGATTCTGTCTGACTTTTTTGTGGTTGGCTAAAAGAGCCCGAACTGTGGGATGGCAAATCCTGATGTCCTGGCATGTTGTGGTGATGGTGACCATGATGGTTACTCCTTTGTGTTGCATATAAGCAAGTTGCCAAGTGCTCCTCAGAAAAACAGTACGTAAAAGGTGACAATGTTGTCTGATCAGAACTGACCAATCAAAACAACTGTCTAATGATCTTTTTCTAGGCAGACATTTAGTAGTGGATGTGTTTTACATTAACAAAGCAAAGTCTACTAGAAGCAAGGGGAAGTTAAGGATTTCATAAGCGCAACCCTAGAGATGTGATAGTGGAAGTCAAAATGATTGAAGTCTTCCTGGTCTATGTAAAACCCTCACAAGCTGGTTTTGAAAATCTCGTTTCTTTCATAGATACTCTGTTTACATGATTCATTCAACTTTATTCTGTGTTTTCTTTCAATAGCAAGTTTATCTCACATATTTGTGGGTTCAAATGACCTCTTTGATACTCTCACTCACTTTGAATGATATAAGATTTTAGCTGGCAGTAGAGTTCAGTACAAGAGCTTGAAGATTGTAGTAGGGGCCTTTTGTTGCATTTTTGTAGGTTTGTTACTGGAGTCAAATTCTGTAATTTTTCATTTTATTTTTTGTAAATATCGATGACTGTTGACATGAAGAGCTTTTTTTTATGGTTGTAATGGTAAATGGATGAACCAGTTTCCCTTAGGGCTGATCTACACTCATAGTTTTACCATATCTGAACACAGTTGTGAAGAATCCATTTACACCTCTACCTCGATATAACGCTGTCCTCGGGAGCCAAAAAATCTTACTGCGTTATAGGTGAAACCGTGTTATATCAAACTTGCTTTGCTCTGCTGGAGTGCGCAGCCCGCCCCCCCGGAGCGCTGCTTTACCGCGTTATATCCGAATTCGTGTTATATTGGGCCGTGTTATATCGGGGTAGAGGTGTATTTCGCACAGTGTTGACTGTGACTTTGCACAGTCCAGGATAAATCACATCCAGCATTATATCAGCTAATTGTGATTAAACCCATAGGCCTTTAACTAATTTGAGTCTTCAAATGATATTAAAACATGGAAAAATTTGTAACATTGATTCTTGAGACCTGCCAAATGAATCCATGGACTGCATGGGAGACTGTTAGAAAGCAGGAGCTCATCAGTGATGCTGCTGAGAAATAAAGGACCAGCCCAGTAAACTCTCAGTTATGGCTTTAATTCTTCTATGAGTGGAATTTCTTCCTCCTCAAGGTGGTGGTGGTGGTGGGGGACCCATTTAAAAAAAAAAAAAGAACTTTTAAGAATTAGGAGAAGCACAGTATTTGCAATAACATGAGAAAATAAGTCGTGTTACTTTTAAAAGATATGACTCTTGACTTTTATATTTATGCTTTTTGCTCCCCCCCCCCACCATGATGACACTGCATCAGTTCTTAAAATTGTGTACAGTTAAACTACAGTAAAACTCCTCTAATAATGATCATTTCTTATTTATTAGCAATGGTGTCTGGCAACTGAAATGAGGTAAAATGAAAACATTAAGGGAGAAATTCTGGTCCCTGTCACAGTATTATCATCATACAAATTCTGTGGCCAGGCCCCCTGGTTTCTGCAGCACAGTGGTTTGGCAGATTGGAAATTCTGGGTTTGCTCCATGTAAATGTTTAAGAATGGAAGGTTTTACTGAATTAAATACAAAATTACATAATTTATTTTGTGTTCTCTGTTTATTAGTGAGGGGCTGGCTGTAGCTCCATAGTTAAAGCTGAGTTGAGTCTTTTGCACTTAAAGCAGGGATTTAATCTCTGTTGTTTTAGCTATTAAAGTCTTCTATAATTCTTCCCTCTCCTCTCCACGTATCCAAATGGTCAGCAATTCTTGCCATTTCTCCCTTTTGTTTAAAAAAACAAATCAACCTTTCCTTTGTCTCAATTTCTACATATTTTGATCTTCTCCTGCCTTCCTTTCCGGTTGCCTGCCTGCATCGTTCTCCTGTCCATACAAAGTGAGATGCTAAATTGATATCTCCCTTGCTTGTTGATTAGGCCTCTTCGTCCCTTACCATTTACCCACCATATAAAGTTTAAATTGCCTATCCCCCTCAAAACTCCACCCTGCACCATGTTCAGCCTCCGCACATCTGCCTTTATGCCCTGTTCATTTCTTTTTCTCACTCCTATCTTCTTGCCTTCTCTGTGCTGTCCTCTCTGCATGGGAGGACTTCCCCGTCCCAATGGGCATGTTTTAATCCTCTTCTTCTTCAACTCCCCCCCCCTCCCACCCAAGAGTCACTTCTTCCATGGCCTCCACAAATACTCTCCATGAAACCTTCTTTATTCCAATGTTAGATGAGAAGAGAATGCGATCAGGAAAACAAAACAAATATATCTAAGATCGCACCCTCCTCTGGGTCTTCCAGTGCATCTTATCCTGTCTTCTTTTTCTTTCTCTGGAATGGTAGGATGTTTGGAGCAGGGTCTGTCTTTATATCTGTCCCCTGTACGTGACCTAGCACTTTATGGGGTGTGTGGGGGAGGTAACTAAGTAGGTAATCTTTTCCATCACTAATTTCTAGGATATTATTGGATAACAGTGGAAGAGTGTGATAAATATATAGAAGGTGAAAGTTGACATTCCCTCCCAATCCCTGAACTGCAAGGTTAAAAGATGAGACTCTGGCTAGAAAATTTAACATCAGCTGACTTTGATCCTGACAATAAGGTCACTGTGTCAGAACTGACAGTGCAGTAAAGAGAGAGGTTGGATTTAATGCTGCTGCTGAAGACAGTGACATAAAGGAACTGCCACCCCCACAAGATGTCACATTGTGAGGCTATTAAATCCCTGGACATAATCCAGAACTCTGTAGCAAAGAAGTGTCATAGCCCTCAGTACAAGTGAATTATTAGTTGACTGATAAGTGAATTTGGTAATTCTCTTGTAGAGGGTTTAATACAAACTAAGATTGCTGCCACCAAAGTAACTCCTTGTTTTTCTTGTATAACAGTTTCAGGGCTAAAGGATAATTCCTTGATTTCCCACTAAAATGTTTAGTAGCATGTTTTGATATTAGAAATGTCTCGTTTCTTGATTACTTCATTAGAAATTAGAAAACAACTGCCAATTAAGAGAAAAATGAAGCTTCACACTTTTACCATGTCAGTAATATATCAGTCACCAGCCCAATTTATTACATTAATATATTTTTAAGTTAATTGCCATCCTCTGGATCTCCCAGTGGATACTTATCTAACCTTTGTCTTAGATTGTAAAGTCCTTGGGGCAGAGACAACGTCTTTAATTGTGTTCTGTAGAAGGGTGATTTTTTTTTTTCACCCTTAATTTCTTTGAAATATGCTAAGTGTACTGCAATAGCATAAGATACAGAAAAATTAGAAGGAATATATAATTTCAAAGATATTTTTATATGTACACTCCAGTCTGGAGGAAATCGCTGATTTGACCCACCCATTAACACAGAGGTAAGTCATTTAAAACTTTTCTTAATTCCAAAACTTTTGATATAAAAAGGCCTGTTTTTAAATGAAGCAATGCAGCATTGATTTATTGTTGAGCTGTTCAAAATAGTGAAAATATGTACAGGAGGGAAAGGGCAGAATTGTGCCTTTGGGAATATTTTTCATATACATACTGCTTTATGTTTGAAGTTGAAAGTAAATAGCCATAGGTCTGATTCATCCTTCCCTTAGCCTTGAAGCAAAGATTAGAAGATTGAGACACACATTCAGTCACAGTGAGGCCCAGCTTCCCAGTTTCCACACACCAAATTTGCTCTTGCAATTTTGAGGCTGTAGAATTAATCTGTTTCTGCAGCCAAGAAGTTAGAGATGCAACTATTCAGATCTGGCCCCACCACTCAGTCACAGCCATGTAAGGGAGCAGCAGCCCCCTTGCCCATCTTCTGAAATCTTCCAGGGTAAGTTCTTACAAAAAGAGAGAGCGAGAGTTTGTAGAACTACAGTATTTTTTACAAAGCTACTTACCAGAAAGCATTGCAATTTGCCACACAATCTTATAGTGTCTGGCCATGTACCTATGTAAGTCAGAGGGAAAACCCTCATTAAGGTCCATAGGTACTGTATTACACCCTTAGTGCTTAAAATGCCTCTCTTACCATTTATTTTAATTTTTTTTTTTTTTGGGTGATAGTGTTGGTAGCATGCAGTTTTTAACTGTGGTATAAAATTGTGTGGTAATCTAGAAGTATGGTCTCTTTTGAAAAATAGTATAAAAGAAATAAAAATGTAATTTTTATGAAACCAAGGATACACTTGAGGGGATGTGGACATATTTTCCTTTTTGTTCTTCTTTATTTCTGAGAAAATTGTAAGACAAATAGAACACATGAAAGGAGGAAAAAGTATCTTTTTGGTATGTGCTGATGTTAGTTTTGGAAGCGTTGCTTGCCAAAGAGAAATCATTGATATAGTAAGGCTTGAATCATGAATAGATTAAGATTAGGGACCTAATGCTGTGACCGTTGAAGACAAATGGAGTCTTTCCATTGACTTCAATGGGCTTAGGATGAGGTTGTGGAAGGGAAAATGAAGAAACTGGAAAGAAGAAAAATATATTCTTGTCACATTTACAATCACTAGGGCAGAATGGAAAATATGGCTAAATACATTAAAAAGAACAATAATAAATGTCTACTTATTTTGTTTTTAGATTGCTCAGAAAAAAGAGAGAAACTCTCCTCCCCTTGATCCAGAAGTTCTGTCAGTTTTTGTGCCTCCATTTATCAGCAAAGAGGAAATTCAAGTGACTAATATAAATAGTAGTAACTTCAATAAAACAAAACGACGTTCTTTCCGAAAAAAGAGAGAGAGACCTAAGGTTGAAAATGTGAAAAATCCAAATGGGGAACAGAAAGCACCTGATACTGAAGATATTAGTGTTCCAAAAGATATTGATCTTATTGGCTTGCCACAACTATGCTTTCCAGGTATTATGTGGTTTTCATTTAACTGTTAGTTAAGAAATGTTTATAAACACTTTAACTATTTGGTGACATATAATAATAATACAGTCACAGACCTCTTCCCTTATTGTGGCTGTTTATGGATATTGACAAGTTACTTTTTTTTAAATTTGTATTATCCTAGTACCACGCAGCCCTACTCATGGAGCGGGACTCCATTGTGCCAGGGACTGTACAAATACAGAACAAAGAGAGGGTCCCTGCCCAAGAGAGCTTATAATCAAATTTCTCTACTTTCCTATATTTTATGGTATTTTTAAGGCTGTCTTCTCACCTCACCTCTTCTCTGCCTTTAGGTTGAAGAAAATATTTTCCTTTTAAATACGAATGAATACCCTTTCCCACTCCAATACTGTATATATTAGGATGTCCCTAAAGTAGAGACCATTTCACATAAGCCTCTTTAAAAAAAAAAAAAAAAAAAAAAAAAAAATAGGCAAAAGTCCATCAGCTGGACTTTGTGATATGTTTTTGGCATATCACAAATACAAAATGAGCTGTGTAGTGTTTTCACTTGTCCAGTGAAATTTGTGTATGGCTTAAGATGTTGTATAACAATTTCAGATCAAGTGAATTATGTGGGTGTGCTATAATCCCTTTAAAATGAAGCATTACAATGGAAGTAAAGTAGCAATACTTGCTATAACTATAGCAATGCAAGCTGCGCTATTAAAACAAACTATTTTTCAGTAATGTATGTTTTGAAAAGTACTTGTCTTATTTGCAGGAGGACTTTACATAACTTCTGAATCAAAAAAGGATCACATTCATTTTTTGGTCTTCACAGATGTTTGTGGTAACAGAACCTATGGTGTTGTTGCACAGTATTACCAACCTATGCAAGTATGTTTTTTACCTTACACTTTTTTAATAAAACTTACTTACATATTAGGTAATACATTTTGATGATAATACCTACTTAATTTGATGCTTCACATAAGTTATTGGATATTTGTATATTTTAATACCAATATGGAACAACTCTTACTTTAAGGGAAGTACTCCTCACTTAATACAATTTTGTGCTCGTATACTCAAGCACAGTTCCCATAGAATTCAGTGGGAATGGTGCTGGAGTATCTGAGAGCAAAATTTGGCCTTAAGCATATTTTTAGGTGCTTTAATGTTTGTGAGTTATATACTCTGTGTTCTTGGTAGATGTTCATAGTGCAAATAACTTACTTTTAGCAGGGGGATCTAACCTTTACAAACTGAGGTGTTTTTTTAAAAGGAGTCTAAGGGAGTTAGATGTCCAAATCTCAATGGGAGTTGGGTGTCTAACTTGCTTAGATTCTCTCAAAAATACCAACCGTAATTTCATGAGTAACATCACAACATTAATATGTAGCTTTCTTGTAGGATGGTTCTCTCTCTTCAAATGGGCAGGCCCACAGGGAATCTGTGCAGACTGCTAAAGCTTTTGGCTGCTTCGTACCATTTGCTATTTGTGTCATATCCAGATATCCATATTTTAATGCCCTTAAGGACTGTCTCTCTTGGTAAGTATTACTGTTATATCATTTATGCCTGTGCTGCAAATACATTTACAAGTCAGTCCTTTATGTATGAATTGTCAAATTTTGACAATGTAGTGGGAATGTTTGAGTGACAACAAAACTGGAGTTTGTTATAAGTGATTATGGGATGAGGCAGGGGGAAAAACAAAATTAAAACAAAAGCCACCTGGATAGTAACAAAATAGAAATGCAGTTACAAAGAAATTCCAGTGTTGGTGTTCTTTGAGATTTTATCTGGCTGTGCAAAATTAATATCTGCAGGGAACTGATTTCTAATATAGATTTATCTAGAGTCTCCCTGGAAGATCTCAAACTCTACAGGTCTCTCAATTTGGGGAAAATTAATTTTAAAACACTTCACTGTGAACAGAATAAGTTTCACAAAGAGCATAAGTAAACTTGTCTCTAACTGGTTAGACACACTGTGGAATAAGGTGACCTAGCCACTCTATGTGAAGAAATACATGATTACTTGGATTCTGATAGTCCACAGGCAAATTAGGAGGAGAGAATCTTTTAGTTCCCAAATCACACTGTTTTGAAGGCTTAACAGTGAGACTAATAATCTACATTCTAAAACTTCTTAAAATACTTGAACTTTAAAGGTGGGTCAAGAGATGGGGTGGAACTTAGTCAACAAAATAGTTTCCCATCGTAGCCTCAATTTATTGAGGGGGCTACTATCTCAAGTTTTCACATTTTCACCTTCAACCTGTTTAATATGTATATGCCTGTGTCTGAAGTGGATTGTAAGCTCCTTAGGGCAGGTACTCTCTTTTTTACATTTGTACAGTGTTGAATAGCCTGCGGTTGTAGGCCCGCTGTAATAATCTAAATGAAAAAACAAGAGTTTCTGCTGTTTTTCAACCAATGCTAAGTCTCAAAAATGCCAGGAACCTATTCATGAATTTGCTGAATAGTTCTCTTCCCCCCCCCCCCCCCGCGCCCCAACCCAACCCCACCCCCACCCCAAAAAAAAAGGTTGTGGAGGAATCCCTTAAGCTTTAAGCCAGTGGTTAGAAAACTCACCCAAGATGTGGGTCACCAGGTTCAGTTAACCCCTCTGCCTGATGTGGAGAATGGGTCTGAACTTGGGTCTTCCACATTGCAAGCCAGTGTCCTAACCATTTGGGTTATGTGGGATATTGTGGAACAGGGCTCTGTCAATCTCTCCTGTTGAAGCTGTTCCATTTATAAATAATTAGTCATTGAAGGAGGGACTTGAACCTGTATCTTCCACACTCTCTAGGTGAATACCCTAACCACCAGGCTGTACAGTCATTCACTCACTTTCCCTGGCCCAATGATTATTCATTGTCAATCATAATGCTAATTTATAGTCATTCATAAAGACAGAACATAAGAACGGTCATACTGGGTCAGACCAATGGTCCATCTAGCCCAGTGTCCTGTCTTCTGACATGGCCAATGCCAGGTGCTTCAGAGGAAATGAACAGATAATCATCAAGTGATCCATCCCTGTCTCTCATTCCCAGCTTCTGGCAAACAGAGGCTAGGGACACTTCAGAGCATGGTTTTGCATGTTAATAATCTTAAACCCCTCTTACTGATGCCTCAGAAGGGACAGAGCAGAGACTGGCTTCTCTAGTGGACAGTCTCCTTATAAATATGGAGCAAAGGACAAACACCCATTCTGATAAAACAGAACCTTTCAGAGACCTAGGATACGGTCAACAAAAGACTATCACTGGCCCATCTGTGCAATGTAGCAGAAGTAAAGAAAGTTTCACCCAGCTCTAAATATGATCACGCCAGTTTCCTCATGAAACACTAGTTAGTAGATAAGTTTAGATCTTGCATTCTCCTGGCTTTTAGCTCTCTGCATTCTCCACAAGGAAAGAGAATATTTTCATGTGGGGAAAGCATTCACGTCTGTCCATTTTATCTGCGTTGAAACTGAAAGCTTAATTCTGTGTGGCAGGTTGAAGCAAAGAGCTGGGGAGCATGCTCAGTGTAGATGGAATATTAGCAATCTCTAACTTCAGCCTTCAGCTGGTGATTTTTTTAGCAGTTGGTTACTCAGATTTGGCTATGTTAAGTTTCATACAGCAGGAATGCAGCAGCCTCTATTTCCAGTGATTTCCCTAACTCCTATCGCAGAGAGCAGTTTGGCTGATGGATCCATGTGGCTGCAGATCCACCATCCAGGCTCCTCCCATTTCCCCAAGAATGCTAGACCAGCAAAAATCCCCACAAAGCATAGGTTGCAGTATACAAAGAGTGCAGAGTCTTTTGTGGGCCTTCTGTTGTTATAGAGCAGTAATACTCAGACTGAGGCTCGTGAGCTGCAAGTGGCTCTTTAATGGGTCTCCTGCGGCTCTTTGCAGCACGTGATATTAAAATACTGTGTGATTTTAATTATTAATCAATTAGGATGCTATTACTATGTTCTTAACCAATTGTAGTTGATATAGTAATAACACTTCGTCAGTCATTTTGCTGTGAGAATAATATATAAATAAAAATAGTAAATGAAACAATGAAACTCACACTATGGTGGCTCTTTTGAGTAATGCCGATCACCAATTTGGCTCCTGAACCACTGAGATCTGACTATCATTGTTATAGAGCAGGGGTAGGCAACCTATGGCACAGGTGCCGAAGGCGGCACGCGAGCTGATTTTCAGTGGCACTCACACTGCCCGGGTCCTGGCCACCAGTCCGGGGGGGGGCTCTGTATTTTAATTTAATTTTAAATGAAGCTTCTTAAACATTTTGAAACCTTATTTACTTTACATACAACAATAGTTTAGTTATATATTATAGACTTCTAGAAAGAGACCTTCTAAAAAGGTTAAAATGTATTACCGGCACGCGAAACCTTAAATTAGAGTGAATAAATGAAGACTCGGCACACCACTTCTGAAAGGTTGCCGACCCCTGTTATAGAGGAACAGTATTATCCTCTATCTTAAGGTCACCTAACAATTTTTTTCCAACTTTATTCTCTTTTTTTTTTTTTTTTTTTAAAGAGCTCTAACACACTGACTTGAAAAGGACTTTGAAAGTTGGAATGAGGATAGTTCTGGGGGCAGGAAAGTGTCTTTTGCTGCTACTTATTCCGCTCTGAAGCTTGGGGAGGGGGTGAAAGATTCTAGTTCTCCCAGAACGCTCCTGTGCACCGTTCACATGCTCCAGCACCTCCAGTGAAAAGGATTTGGCCTTAAATGGGATTGATATTTTTATTCATACATGATATCGCCGAGGTTTTTTTATCTTTTTGGGCATTCAGCTCAAGTTCCTAACATAAGCCAATAGTAGCAGTTACAACTTGCTCTTGTCCCAGTTATTTTTTTTAATCTGAGACATGTTCATATTTTGTAATTGGAAACATTAAATCCTGGTGGGTACCTTGAGTCACATTACTGACTTGGAAATTTCCGTCAGAACAATCAAGATCTTTATATTCTGTACCATTAATCTTAGTTTTATAAATACTTGTTGCATTACAAATGGGCAGTGCTGGTGATTCTAGTGCCAGAACAAACTAAAAGGGAGACGGGAGTGTGTGACTCTGTCTCCAAGGCAAACAACTGAGAGTCCAGACCATTACAAAACATTGTTGTTGTTGGATTAATCTACAGGAGTATAGCTCTTTTCAAAAAGTTAAGGGTTTCAGGAGCATTGAACAGGTATTTCCATTCCAGTGTGTTTGTATGCTATCCATGTCCTGACACACACCAATAATAACACTTACCTCTAATATAACACTTCTCATCAGTAGATCTCAAGTGCTTTACAAAAATCAGTATCATTATCTCCATTTTACAGTTGGTGAAATTGAGGCACAGAGAAGCAGGAATAGAACCCAGGTCTCGTGAGGCCTAGTCTAGTACGCTTGTCCCTAGGCCACAAGTTCTCCTACTTTCTAGCTAAACTGAAAAAAAGCATCTTTTAGTTGGTGGCAACCACCCATTTCTGGGTGAATCCTCATCTTGGATGGATGAACATTCTCTTTCTCTGTCTCTCTCTCAACATGTCCCTAAGTCTGCTCTACAGAAGGTTATGAGCCATTTGTGAGCCAACCCAAAGATGCTGTTAGAAGGCCTTCCTTTCTGAAAAATTTCTAAAGTAAATCATGCTCAGTTAATAGTGTTAGAGAACCTGTACACTCCTTTGTAATCTCTTTGCTTGAAGTATATTTTTTGTTCCCACAGCTCATTTCCGTCGGGCAGACTTTCCCAAGGCATCACTATCAGATACTATAGTAGTACAGACACTCCCCGGATTACGCAAATCCGGATTTACGGAAAAAGTTCCGTAAGCTTTTTTTTTTTTTTTGCACGTAATTGTCGGGTATATGTTCCCGACTTACGCAAAATTCGACTTACGCAAGGCGTTCCGGAATGGAATGCTTGTGTAAGTCGGGGAGCATTTGTACATAAATAGGCACAGTTCTGTTTAAAGTTGTCTGTCCCTTTCCTTTTGTACATTTTCCCTTTTTGTTGATGCAAGTGTCAGGATTTAACCAGACTAATTGTGACATATGATTTATTGGGCGTGCTAAGATACTGTCAGAACACTGACCGGCCTTCTCACTGTTGTGGTAATGTTTGTTGCATAGCCTTGTAGGCATATACAAGACTCAAGGAGCTCAGTCTGTTCAGTTTAACAAAGAGATGGTTAAGGGGTGAATTGATCAGTCTATAAGTAGCTGTATCCTTCTCTTCCCTCATGGATCACCTGGAAGCTGGCAAGTGCTCATGTTTTGCTTGTGCATCTGATATTCTTAAGGATGATGAAGATCCTGGGGAGGTCCTAGCGGCGGTGTTGGGTAGGTGGGAATCTTCAGTCCATCTGTCTGCAGCAGCTTTATAATTATAGAAAGAATGACAGTTGGCTGTGCCTCCATTTGAATATGCACTGTACAACTCTGGTAGGGTACTTTGGTAGCTTCCAGGAACAACTCTGGCCTAAACGATGCAATAAGCAAGTTGGATCCACGAGCAGCTTTACTTCAAAGTAATATAGCAAAATACAATGACAGTGCAACAGAATAAAATAGGTACCTACTGAAGCAACTGTGACAAGATGATAATAGGTGGCAGCTAATGGTTGTGACTTATAAACATTTAAGTAAACTTAATCGCTACTCACTGCAACAGACTTGCATTAAAAAACAAACAAACCCATTAAACGTCCACAAGAACATTCACCATCAGCACCTCCAGAGTGTGTGCTCCCTTGTAGTTTTAAAATCCCAGACACTTTTGTGGGTATGATGAACAGGAGTTCAAAGGTGGCACTAAGTATCTCTGAATTAGAGGCAGTCCAGATAATAGGGAGTGAGACACTTTTATATAGAGCAGGTTAAAATTGATACAGTGGTAGCTGGTAATAATCCCAGTTATAAAACAACAGCCATCAACTCTAAACAGGCAATTGCATTTTTGTACAAGCTCCCTGGTCTTCTCCTTGACTAGCCTGCGATGAGATGCTGTCTCTAGCATGAGGACTTTCATACCACGCCACCCAGGGGACTGACAAGGTCTCCCCAAATATGGAGGATAGTCTCCGGGATCTTCACACTTTCCACAATTGCCTGTGGGCACAACTCAGGTTCTGCCAGTACAGCCAGTGATTCTGGATGCAGCTTTCAGTAGCTGGCTACTGAGAGAGAGTAAATGAGCTAGAGCTCGCTGCTAGCAAGCCTCCAGGTACAGTATGTCCTTAATACTGGTCATGTGGTTTCAGCGGGGACGTCTGGGCAACTGAGTCTCCCAAATCTCTGGATCTAAATACAGGCAACTGCTACTAGTTCCTATTCCGCTGGATGCCTAAACCTGGTAAGGTAGCACAGCTGGCTCCCCTCCCTTCTCATGGAATTCTGGACATACTTTTTCAGGCCATGATCTTTTTTTCTCAGCTTCCTCTCTCTTCCAGCTACCCAGTTTCCCAGCCTATCAGTACAGCCCCTGTAGGATCTCCTGACTTTCCACTTCTGCCCAGATACAGGATTGCAGAGACAAGTTCAAAGTGTCCCAGAAGATGCCAAATGCTGCATCGTAGGATTTGTAGTCCTTACAGTGCCTAGCCGCTACAATTCAATTGGAAGTAGTTGTTGTTTTTTGGAACCAATGCACAGTACAAAGAAGCCTAATCAAAACACCTCTGGCAAGGTTCAGAAGCCCCCATAATGGAAGGAGCCTCCATACCTATATGGGGAACAGAAATTTGATAAGAGGGCTCTCTTCAATGTAATAGACCTTGCTATGAAAAGATCCAGTGACTGTAAATTGAAACTAGACAAACTCAGATTAAAAATGAGGTGCAGATTTTTAACCATGAGGGTAATTAACCATGGGAACAATTTACCAAGGATTGTGATGGATTTTCCATCGCTGAAATTTTTAAAATCCAGATTGGATGTTTTTCTAAAAGATGTGCTCTAATAAGTTCAAACAGGAATATATTTAGGGAAGTCCTATGACCTGTATTATACAGGTGGTCACTATGGTCCCTTCTGGCTTTATAACCTCTGAACCATTATTTTTTTTAGAATTAATTTTTTTTCTGCTAGAAAACTGAACACTTTTTGCTGGACCAAAGCTCTGCTTGGAGGATTGTGGAAAGCTTTTCAATCTTTATAACTGAGCACCTTTTGTATAACTTAATTGGGGTACAATTTTACTTTTGCTCAAAATACTAGAAAGCTGAAAATCCGTTCTCCCTGCCCGAATTTTCAAATGTGTGGAAGACAGAGGACACTCCTCCTGGTTCAAATGCTACACCATTAGGGAGTTCTGCTATACATCACACTGACAGACTAGGATAGCTGCAGGTATTCTGTTCTGAGGACAGCTTTATAGCTATGTGGCTCTCTGAAACTGTTGCCTTGGTTTATTTTAATTTTTTTGTTACCTGTGCTGGAGAAGCAAGAGGTTTAGGTTAAGGTTTTCAAAAGTGACCAGTGATTTTGAGAGTATTAATTTTTGGGTACTCAACTTGCAATTCCTTAAAGGGTCCCAATTTTCAGCGTATGGATCTTAAAGGGGCCCAATTTTCAGTGTGTGGGTGCTCAGCACTTTCTGAAAATCAGGCCCCTCTGATGTGTCTCAAGTTGACCACCCAAAAATTGAGCGGCCCCCTTCCTGTTGAATTTTCTGGTGGGAAAGGCAGCAGACAACTCGAGTTTTGCTTAGGATAGGGTAGGTAGATCAAGTAATTGAAAAAGGAAGAGGTCAGTGGCAAGTGAGGTATTGGGAACTGTACCTTAAGTTACTTAGTTTTGGGGACAGGAAGTCTGGGGAGGGGTGCTGCAGAAGCCCATATTCTATTATGCAGAGGTAGTTGGAACTGGTCACTATTGAATAGAGTATCTCTGTCAGGTACATTGGGCCAGAGTGATTCCTCAAAACCCCTGCAAGGGGGAGAGCACTGCATTTAGCCAGTATAGTGGTCTGCACTGCTGTACAAGAGACCTGGATTTGATATCTTTTCCCAGGATCTTGTTCCTTGAGCTTCAGGGTCTGGGAGTTCTACAGAAGCAGTGCTTGCAGTGTGTTGTAGGAGGAAGCACCTTTTGTTGCTCAAAAACATCCTCCCCTTGGTTAATTAAGGAGCAGTGGTGACTAGTTCTAAAGAATCAAGCTTAGGGCTAGTCTACACTGGCAATGTTAAAGTGCTGCTGTGGCAGCGCTTTAACATGGCTTGTGTACTCGCGGCAGAGCACCGGGAGAGAGCTCTCCCAGCGCTCTTAAAAAAAACCCCACCTCCATGAGGGACGTAGTTAGCCCCCAGCGCTGGTGCACTGTCTACACTGGCACTTTACAGCGCTGAAACTTGCTGCGCTCAGGGGGGTGTTTTTTCACATACCTGAGCAAGAAAGTTGCAGCGCTGTCAAGTGCCAGTGTAGACAAGCCCTTAGGCTTGCTTGGCCGAAGGGATGGGGCCAGAAAGCGGGGTTGGAGGAGACGAGATGGCAAAATCATGGGGGGGAAAATTGGATCACCGTGGCTTTGATAGGGAAGAGTTGTCATCTGAAAGGAGGGGCCAAACTAAGAAGTGAATTTTGAAACTGTTGGCCAGATAATCTATATAGATTTCTGTTCAGGAGAGGACATTGCTCTAACTTTTCAAAAGTGACTAGTAATTTTGGGTAACTTACTTTTAAGTGGCAGACTTAAGATACCTTGAAGAGGTATGAGTTTCAGAAAACATGGAACCCCCCACCTCCTAAAAGTCAGGCCTCTCTGTGGTGTTTCAAGTTGGACAACCAAAAATGTACCCAAAATTACTAGTCACTTTTGAAAAATTAGATGGTTGTATATGACTCCTGAATGGCTGGCTCAGTGCTAAGAAAGGTAAAGTCTGATTATATCTTGTGTTTTTAGATTGTCATTACATAACCTTGTAGTTTGTCAGAAAGGATTTCCGGCACTGAAAATAGAACCTCGCTATGATGTGACTCCTCCAGTTATTGGATGGAATAAACTCTTACGTATTTGTCTTTGTCTCCTAGTGGCTGATCAGGATCCACATTCTCTGATTGTGGGGAACAGTTGGTGGTCTCCAGTTCGTTATTGTGCTCTGTGGAGCTCTGTCTCTTTGCTAGGCAGTGTGCAAACATAGGGAAAGAAATGGTCACTTCCACATGGCGCTTAAACCCCAAGTTAGACACAATCACAACAACTATTGCACTGAAAATATGATAATATTGTGGTATGAATTGGAGCTGACAACAGTGTCTGAACTTATTTTCACAGGCAAACATAATAGCATATTTATGTACAAAAAATGAACCAAAGCATTTAAAAAAAAAATCTGATGATGTAATTT
This sequence comes from Platysternon megacephalum, assembly GCA_003942145.1. Taxonomy (NCBI): domain Eukaryota; kingdom Metazoa; phylum Chordata; order Testudines; family Platysternidae; genus Platysternon; species Platysternon megacephalum. The sequence goes on from QXTE01000279.1 coordinate 904,823, forward strand.
AAAATTGAAAATTTATGTGCACAAAAGTCAGGAAATTCAAAGTTCTAACTTCTTATAGTTATTAATTTTGCTACAATGCATGCACATTGAATCACACATTTTAATGGTCATTTATGGCATTACTCTATATTTGTGCAATGATACTTTAGGAAATTAAACTTTTGAGTTTGACGTGCATTTCACTTCTCAATTGTAATGCTGCAGTAGTAACTCTTTTTAGATTGTGTATTTTTAATTTATAACTGAATAGTGCGTGTAAGCCTGCAAGAAACAATCTAATTTCCAATAAGCTCTAGCCTTCTGTGGTTTTGAAATGGCTAAGAAGTTAAACTCCCAAAATAGAAACATTTGACAGGCTTGCACACATGAAGAATAAATAAAGTTGTGTGTGAAAGATATGAAAGAGCAGCTTCATATACAGCAGCAATGTTAAAATCAATTGGAGCCTCTAAATTATCTAATAAACCAGAGGTTAGTTTTAATAATACTTTTATCCATCCCAACAATTTTTTGAGTTTTAAGGTATCAAGGAAGAGTTTATTTTTTAGCCTCTTTGCATGTTACATTTAAAAAAATTTTTTTGGCATACTTTAATTTCAGCTTACTGGTACATCTGAGACCTCTCAAGGATTTAGACGTTGATGATCGTATAAAAGAATTTGCAGCAAAATTATCTTTAATACCCAGTCCTCCACCAGGAACACTCCACTTGGTAATTAGTGAAGCTCAATTTCATAATTATTTTAACATTACCTGCTATAAAATACTAAGTATGTTGTTTGTGTAAAATGGGGCATATTCTGTAACACCAGTTTTAATGCCAGTGTGATGCCACTGAAGTCAGTACCTGTGCTTTGGGGGCATAGACTGCTCTTACCCTGTTTTCTAATGGACACATGGTACACCAAAGAGGTGGGGAGAAGGTGGGGCCATAGCTCTGCCTTTCTGCACAGCAGATAGGGTAGTGAGGAGAGGAAGGGTTGTTGAGTGGGGTGCTAGTCTAGTACTTGGGAGATGTGGTTTCAATTCCCTGCTCTGCCACAGATGTTTTGTGTGACCTTGGGCAAGTCACTTAGCTTCAATTCCCCATTTGCAAAATGAGGACAATACTTCCCTATGTTACAGGGGTGTTGGGAGAATAAATACATTAAAGATTGTGAGGCTCTCAGATACTACAGTAATGGGGACCATATATAGGTGCACTGTAAAAAGGGGTGGATTTTCCCTATGTGCACCCGGTAAAGTTTCTCAGTTAGAATTGGAGAAAAATATTAGATAATAAAGCAGGTGAATCCAGACATATTGCTCTCATAAAGGCAGAGGTAGCCTAGAAAGACAGAATGCAGTTAGACTAAACTTACAATAGACCTAATTGACAAGAGTCCCTTAAAGATGTTTTTATTATGATTATATCAAAATACATTTTATAATTTTGTAAAAAAGGTATTTCATTTCCTCAATTTTAATATCTGTTTCAGTATCTAAAATCTCTTACTAGACTGAAAAGAAACACACAATGCTTTATAAATTTTTATGGAGATAATTATTGAGTTTAATACTTCCAGTACTGCAATTATCTTTTGTATATAAAGCTAAATTTTAGGTTCTGTGCTTGTATATATCAAATAATTTTCTGTCAGATAACTGTAATATTTTGTTAGAATTGGGATTTAAAATTTCTATGGGACCATTTCTTCATTAAAAATTAATTGAAAAACATGTGTTACTACAGATATTTAATATGAAACCACTACAGATAGTCTTTCCATCACGGGAGGATCCAGACAGCCCAATTATTGACTTGGATCTTCATCTTCCATTACTATGTTTCAAACCAGAACAGGTGCTACAGGTAATAAAAAACAAACAAAGAACTTTAAAGATTCTGTAAAGTGTCACATTTTTTGCTTGTTACCTTGATTCCTTTGTTGTTTGTTCCCAGAAAAATATCTGCAAGATGGAGTTCAGCTTGAGAGTACATATCAGTAATTTAGGGTTAAATACATTAGAGAGATGTAATTATCGCCAAATCATGCACTTGTAAACACAGGAAATTCAGAGCTAAGGTTAAAGTTAAAAGAAATCCTAACACATTAAAATATATGGAAATGCCCATTTAGGGCACTCAAACAATTTAACTCTGTGTAGTAACACCATGCAATAAATATGTTTCTGATTAAGGCATTTGTGTGTTTTGGGGTCCAGATTAGATTAGATTAAACTGATTTTTAAGGACACATTAGCTTGATTATTCTTTTTCCTTCATGATCTAACACCAGGTGCTAAATTTCTTAAAGGACCAATTGTTAAAACTCCTAAACTAAACAGATTTACTTGTAAACTCTCATAAAATTCATTCCATACTAAAACAGTAAATGCTGTAATTTTGGGGGAGTATACACTGTTTTTATCATACATAGCAGAGAATTGAATCTGTTTTAAATGTAAAACTCAGCCAACCATAACAATGGAGCCACAACAGGTGCCACCATATATGTGTCTAATGTAATTAATGAAGAAAGGCAAGACAATGTCCTGCCAGCAGCCCCTCTTATTTTTCTTAATACATCACCATTGTCCCTCTCAGCTGCTTCCTCTTTTGAACTGAAGGGCTGACTGGATCCTTGTTTCATCTGTGCCTTTGGTGTGTTCCTAGTGTGCATCTAATCCATCTCATTTCTGAAAATAGGTAGTGTTGGCTTATTTTTTTAGCCGTGCCCACTATCTCACGTATTTGTCTGCATGCATTTGGTGCACAACCAGCCTTCCCATTTGAAAATGTTGTGCATGATCACCTCCTTCTAGTGCATCTGGATGCATGTGCATTTGGGTAATTGTGCCCATACAACCTTAACAATTTGTGGCCCTTTTCTCTAAAATTTATGTGGTCCATTTGTGTGTTTCATCAGTGTCTGGTTTGGCTTTTTATCCCTTAATTTTGGTGCTATAAAGGCCTCTTACATTGTAGTCTTGTGGCTAGAGCCAGTGGACTGATAGCCAGGACTCCTGAGGAGAAATCCTGGTTCCACTGAAGTAATGGCAAAACTCTCATTGACTTCAGTGGGGCCAGTATTTCACCCCGGTTTTTATTCCTAGCACTCTGGCTGTGTAAGAATCCTTTAACTTGTATTTGCCTCAGTTTATCAATGTGTATTACTGTAACACTGATCTCCTGAAGGTGAACCTCAATTTGTAAATGGTAACGTGCTTGGAGATGCTTTTAATAGAATTTGCTCTACGTAACCAATATTACTACTAATATTAGTTATTTTCATGATTGTTTCCAGATTATAACTTGCATCTTAACGGAGCAGAGGATTGTTTTCTTTTCTTCTGACTGGGCCCTGCTAACACTCATAGCTGAATGCTTCATGTTGTACCTTCATCCTATTCAGTGGCAACACACTTTTGTACCTATTCTATCTCGTCAGATGCTGGATTTTGTAATGGCCCCAACGTCTTTTCTTATGGGATGTCACATTGATCATTTTGAAGAAGTTAGCCAGGTTTGTCATAGAACATTCCCACTCTGGCTGCCCCTTTTCCCTAGGTCTGTTTAGTAAGCCACCTCCCTTTCCTCAATTCAGTCCCTCTTTAAAACAAAATTTTGCCAGATTTCTTACAAAAAGAAATTTTTTTAACTTCAACAGAACCATCATTTAGTTATCGAGTGATTTTTATTCTTATAACTCTTGTCTTTCCTCTCCTTCCCCAACATGGTCTATGATCCTTGTTTGTTATGTGATGTCAGATTTGGGTCCCAATCCTGCAAATGTATGCTCAGATGTAATTTATGCACATGAGTAGTCCCATTGAAGCCAGTGTGAATTTTCCTGTTGCTAATGTTTTGCATGTATGTATGTGATTGCAGTATCAGGCCCTCACATTGTAAATTTTTCAGGGAGGGCTCATATCTTTGCTTGTTTCTCTGCGGCACCAAGCACAGCTTTGAAAATGCTTAATATTTTTGTGCAATACATGGGCCTCAAATTCCTAATTCTTTGTCATCATGATTTCCAGATTAGCATTTTTAACACTTTAACTTTAGCAATATAAAGGTGAGTTTTTAGAATGGAGTTTCAGAATTGGATTCACAGTTTCTTCTTCTCTTTGAATTTTAATATTATTTTAACAAGTGTTTGTGGGTTGATATATAAAGAGCATTTTCAGTGAAAAATAAAACTTCAACTGCTCAAAGTGACACTGTCAGATGGTTTGGGTCCAAAATCTAGAGATTTACATTTGTTTGAGGGTTTGTGAGGGTATGGCTACACTACGAGGTTTTTAACAACATGGCGGTGCCGCTACAGCCATGTTGCTAAAAGGCGTGCAGTGTAGCTGCTGTTTGTCAGCAGGAGAGAGCTCTCCTGCTGACAAAAAACGTTTACCCCCCACAAGCGGCAGTGGCTTTGTCGGCAGGAGAGTGCTCCTGCCGACAAAGCGATGTTCACACCAGTGCTTTTCCTTGGTAAAACTTTTGTCGTTTGGGGGTGCGTTTTTTGTTTTTTTTAACACCCCTGAATGACAAAAGTTTTGCTGATGAAGTGCCAGTGTAGACAAAGCCTGAGAGAGACATTCCTTTGCAGCGTTGGAAACCCAAACACAACAGCATTGTGCTAGTAGATATAAGATTAATGAATATGACTATAAACCAAATTAATCAGTCTAGTCTTGTCCAGGATCAGTAAAATGCAAAAACAAACATCCTAACCTGTGAAAGTAAATTGTAGTAAAAATAATTTTAGTCTACATAATGTAGATTGGTGCAACTATCACAGGTACAATTAAAAATATTATTCTTATCTCAGTGTCGCTTTGAAGTTTTTTTTTTATGTACACTGCATTATAATCTGAATTATATAGTTCTTGATCTTGGAAATAGATTTATGAATTCAGAACTTGATACATCTTCATTTATTTCTCCAGTTATTCTAAGTATGAAAACTGAATAAGGACTATTCTGAGGTGATTAAAAAAAAAATAGTTGTAGCTTGTCTCACAAATCCCATTGAGTGTCCCTTTCTGGCCACCCACTAGGATTTATTTGAAGGGAATCCAAAATTCTGCTGCTCTGGATTCCCAGGGGGTGGTAAGCTTCTGGAGTCTGAGCAGAGTCCAGCCCCAGTCGCAGGGTCCCTATGCCCACTCACAGGGCACAGACCTAGTATTTGTCCCTATATGAATTCCACATGAGTGGTACGCATGTGCCCCAGTCTGGGAATATTTACATCCTAAAGGCAATGTCCCTCACTAGCTCACCATTCCCTTGGGAGTCCTTGGGGGATTATCTGTGTTCCATCAGGCAGGCAAGCAGGGTCTTTCACCCCCTTGCCTATCCTGCCCATGCAGCAGCTTCCCTCATCTTACTCTGGGGCAAATTGTCACTCTCCTCTAGTTTCCCACATGAGTCCCCTTTATAGAGTCCTTTTGTTCTGCCTTTTGGTAATTTTCCATTACTCCCAAATCCCCCTTCCTTCAAGAGAAGTTACATACAGTCTCACAATAACACATAAACAAATGCATTTTTAATACAATGGACCCCAAAGGTATTAAACCTTACTGAAATTAAGTTTAACTTAATTCAGCAAGGTTTGTCCCTGATGCACAGGAAACTTCCAGCGACATGTCACAGCTTGTACGTATACGTTGATGTGTGGAGGATTTATGGACTTATCCATTAATACTACATGGAGAGAATATTAGATCTCTAAATCTGTGTATTTTGTCTTTGAAATCCTAATACATTAATGTGAAACTTCATTTATATTGAAAATAATTGTGTAGCTGTCTCAGTCTTCCAAAAGGCCAAGTTAGAACAGGACCATCCCTTTCTGGTTATAAATTGCAATACATTCCTAATAAGTTAAGAGCAATCACTGTGCTGGAGAAACTCACTTTATATTTAAGTGTCTGCAGGCTACATCAAGAAGAAATATTTTTATCAACATTATTTATACCGTAACTCCTCACTTAAAGTTGCTGATCTATCAGAGAATATGCTCGTTTAAAGTTGTGCAATGCTCCCTTATAACGTTGTTTGGCAGCCGCGTGCTTTGTCCACTGCTTGCAGAAAGAGCAGCCCGTTGGAGCTAGCTGGTGGGGGCTTGGAGCCAGGATGGACCGGCAGCCCCCATCAGCTCCCCGCTCCTCTAAGTTCCCTGTGCGGCAGCCGCCCAGCAGGCTATCAATTGCCGGGCAGTTCAGCTGTCCCTCCCCCACTCCCATGTGCAGCTCCTGCCCTCTGCCTTGGAGCTGCTCCTGGGAGCCTCCTCTTGCTGTGCAAGGGGGAGGGGAAGTGGGGTGCTAATGTCAGGGTGCCTTCCTCCTGCCCCCCCAACTCCTTTACCCCATCAGGCCATCTCCACAGAGCGTGGGGGGACACGACGGCTCAGGACGGACGGAGCTTGCTGGCAGCAAGTTGAGACAGCAGCTGCTGATCTACTTAAAAAGGCAGTGTACTTAGAGTGGGTCAGCATACTTAAAGGGGCAATGCACGTCTCTCTCTCTCACACACACTGTGTGTGTGTCTCCCCTGCCATGCTGTCTCCCCTCCCTCCATTGGTGCTGCCTTGTAGAGTGTGAGGCTACATTAACAACAATGTGTTAACCCTTGAGGGCTCAGCCTATTACTAGTTCATCATTTAGCAGTAGGGCATTCCCTGGGAAATATCCCACCCTCTGAGTCCTCCACCGCAACCAAGCTTCACAATCATCATTGCTGTGTACAGTATTAAATTGTTTAAAACTTGTACTGTGTGTGTATGTATATGTATGTATGATTGTATGTATAGATAGATAGATAGATATAGTCTTTTGGCGAAAAAAATTTCCCTGGAACCTAACCCCCCCATTTACATTAATTCTTATGGGGAAATTGGATTCGCTTAACATTGTTTCGCTTAAAGTAGCACTTTTCAGGAACATAACTACAATGTTAAGCGAGGAGTTACTGTATTTAATCATTAACATGTTTGTTTTTAAAAAGGAAGCTGAAGATTTAATTCTAATCAACATTGATAATGGAGACATTACACATTCAAAATCATCTGTAGATGAGGTGGTAATTCCAGATGTCCCTTCAGAAGCAGCAGAAACATTTATAAAAAGGTAAAAAGAAACCTGAGTGGTTCGTGCCGTAAGTAGGATAAGTCCTATGGAAAACTCTTTGACAGATTTTGTTTACTTCACATAAATAAAAATACCAGACTGGGCAAGGGTAAATTGGACTTTTTGTACAGGTAGCTTTATACAGTTACAGTGCATATGTCATAAACACAACCACAGTATCCCTTCTTTATTATCTGATCAATGTAATTCTTCTTTCCTTACGGTTACTAATGTTGGTATTCCATAATCGTGATCAGTCTATACTGGAAGAAGGATAGACACTGGATATGGTTTAATTAGGCCACAAATTTATCATTTAGATGTCTGGGATTACCCAGCACATAAAAGCGTACAGTGCAGGTAACTCATTAATTCTTTCAATATCTACCTGAGGGCTTTTGTCAGACACCTCCCCCCCCCCCTTCCCTCCCCCCCCCCCCCCCCCTCCCCCCCCATTTTTTTGCTAAGGTGGGCTATAAAGGAGCCGGGGGAGGGGGGGGGGGGGGTTGGCTCCCTGCTGAGCTAATCATAGGCGTACTGAATCCTTCCTGTTCTGCCCCTTTAACAAACACCTCTTCCTGGTGCCGGGAGGGCTTCCCCTTTATCAGGTCCCTGCCCTTCAGGTTCCTGGGGGATGAGTCGGTGTTGCCTTGCTGACCTGTTCTGCAGCAGCATCTGTGCCTCTCTACGCCCCCTAGCCCTTAAAGTGGTATACCTCTTTCTCTGGCAAGCCAGATGATGGCCACCCCACTTAAGGTGTAATGCAGTCATTGCTGACTTATTAAAAGGCAAATATTGCCCATACCACACAAGAATGTTTCCAGGGAGTATGTACACTGGAGATGTCTAAAGTTCCATGTTTTATTACGAGTAGGCTTCACAAGAAATGTTATTGGCTTTATAGCAACACTTGCAATTAAAATCTTGTAATTTCTTTAGTTGAAAGTAGGGTAAGATGCAAGTTTCTCTTTATTTTTAAAAAACACAAACAAAAAACCCTTGGTTTTTAAGAGAGAACTCATTAATTTTCTCTTTTCTAGAGTTGAGAGCCTTCAATTGCATTATGATCTAGAACTCTGTCACCTCAGCTCTAATACAGACTTTATTGAACTACAAATGCGCAGGAGGGCTTGGCAGCAAAAACTGAATACTGAAGTTCAGCAGATTACTTTGCAGTTAATTGTCAACATCTTCAGGTGGGTGATGATAATGATTGCATGCCATAAAACCCTAATACTAGTTAACATCCACACCTACTCTATCTCTGGGAATATTCTGTTGCTATTTTTCTTTTTAGATACTGTGAAAAATCTCTAGATCTGTTGAAGGACTGTGATAAGAATTTTGTTGCTATCTTAGTACAGTGGCCAGTGTTAAAATTTCAGCAGTTCACATATTTGGGTATAGTTTCATTATGTTATCTATAACTTTAGATAAAGAGTTCATGGTATTTTGTTATCCTGAGAAATTAAAATTCTTGTTTTAAACTCCCTGCCATTTCATGTGAAAACATCAGGAAGAGAGAGGTGTAGCCCAAAAGTCTCAGATTTGAGGATAGTCTCAGATTTGGTTCAGTATAAATAGCATTAATAGTCACACAAGTAGTGCCAGTGTCTTCTAGGCCTGCAAACTCTGCAAGGGTCATAAGAAGGAATAAAAATATGCTTAGGGAAAAGGGACTGTATAGGCATAGCCAGTGGACACAATGCAGAACTGATTGTTCTTCTTGTTTCTGTGACCCTTTAGCTCTGTATGACTTGTCCATTGTGCACATGGGTTTGGATGCGGTGACTGATCTTTGCAGTCCATTGACGCTTCCTATTGTCTGTTATGTGTCATGAGTCTGCTCTCCCAACCGTGTGAAATTTAAAGCATAAGAACACAAACAGGAAATGAAAAGTTATTAAAGTGCTTTGTAGTCTGTGGTTATAGATGGCATCAGCCATATTGATGGCAGTCAAAGTACCAATACGTTTAATTCATTTTCTCATAAGCAGATGAAAGAACAGTCAACTTGGCTTTGATTTTTCTTGTTGGTTTCAGTCACTTTCATAAATCTTTCCCCCAGAAATCTATTGTAATTTGCCTTTACATTTCTGGAAAATCTCAAATTTCCCCTTAGTTCCCTGAGATCTTACTTTATTAATGCAAGGTTGTGTAGGTTTGAGCAGAAACAAATTATTTCAATGTTAGTAAAATGTACTTGTAAGGTCCTCTCCCAGATTCTCTGAGTATCTTAATCACTTGGACCAGAGTCACGTTTTTCTTTTCCTCTTAGGTATTTGCCCAACTGCTCCAGCTCTACTGGTTCTGAGACCCTAACCCAATACCCTAATATTCATATAGTACCTCAGCATGCTCAGAGCATTTACTGAACATCCCATTCATGTGGGACGTCCGTAGGTTTGTGTGTGTTTGGAGAGGTGTCACTTCTAGTGCCCAGGTCCTACAAGAAAATAGAGGACAGCACAGAGAGAGAACAGATTCTGTAAATCTAGATTTACCAGTAGGAGAGCTCCATGGTTTGCTGGTGGATTTATCATGATGATATTTTAGCTTAATACAAAGGAATAAATACTAAAAAACGAGGAGTCCGGTGGCACCTTTAAAGACTAACAGATTTGTTTGGGGATAAGCTTTCGTGGGTAAAAAACCTACTTCTTCAGATGCATGGAGACTCGATAAATCTGTTAGTCTTTAAGGTGCCACCAGACTCCTCATTGTTTTTGTGGATAGAGACTAACACGGCTACCCCTCTGATAAAAATACTGAGGTCTGATGATGATTCTGCAGGCTCTAGTGAGTGAGTTTGTTAAATTCAAATGATATATTTGTGATGGTTGCTAATGTAGCATATTGTGAGATAAATGGAACAGTACAGTAATCAGGGAAGTGTCAGCATATAGCTCCATCCCAGTAATAAATGTAAATTGACATGTTAAGACTATTTGAGCTCACCCCTAGGGCATTTGTTCAGTTCGAGGTAGCTGGCTTGCTGGTACTCGATTGCCACTTAGTAGATACTGACATAGTCTGGAGAAGGAAAAAATGTTTTTCTAATGAGTCTGAGGAATCTGATATGCTGCCAGTGTGAGATTTACCGAGCTTTTACTATTGACTGCTATATACTCGAAATAAATATTAGGTGAAATATACTTTGCTACCTGACAAGTTTAACTCTTAAAATTATGTTGAATATTTGGCTACAAAAATGAATAGATGCTTCATCTCTCTAAATAGATAAGATCTATAATTAAAATCTGTTAGCATTCTCCAAATAGGGTTGCCATCTTTCTTCTTTTCTTCCTTCAAACTTTCTCTTTTTTGTTCTTTTTTCCAGCAATGTCTCTTCTGTCTTCTAATGCTCTATCTACCAGAGTCCAGGAATGAAGGAAAGTAAATCTTTGATGAAATTTCTGTTTCCAGCTCAAGCTGTCTGTTTTTATTCTTCTCAATAAAGTGTCTTGTATTTCTGTATACATAGGTTTTATACTTAAACCTACATTATTTAGGGTTTTTTTATATCCTTTTATTAACCACCATTTTTCTAGATTCATATGAATAATTAAGCTGCCATAATACAGTTAAGATAATGCCATCAGTCAGTGATTTATGACTCAAGCAGAGGCAGTATGGTCCCATGGACAGTACACAGAACTGGGCAGTTGAGTCTTGGGTTTTAGTCGAGCTCTGCCAATGATTAGGTGTGTGACCTCAAGCAAGTCACTTCTTCCATCTGTGAAGCAGGCTGATGATATCTACCCGACCCTTAGATAGTACCTTTAGATCTATGGCTGAACAGACCTAGGCATTTTTAGTCCTTATGAAAAATCATAAAGAGCAGCGAACATACTGATAACTCTTGCAAGACTCTGCAAACACTTCTAGACAAAATTGCCACACTTGATTTGCCACGTTTGTCCGCTTCTCCCACAATTCTGTGGAATTTACAGCTGTGCAGAGGGCCAGCCCAAAGTCTAGGCACCATTTAAACCATATTTTAATCATATTTGAGTCTTTAAAACCCTACTTGAGGCTTGAGACTTATGTGGTACACAGGTCTTGTGCTGGCTCTCTGCACAGGAGTGAACGTCCTCAGGTACGTTGTCCCAAATTTGGTTCACCGTACCATTACCATCTTCATTCAAATCCTTCCTTAACATTCAGTTCATCCTTGATACTCAATATGAATTAGTAATTATTATATAATAACAAAACAGATCCCTTATTTCAGCCACCATGTTATGCATATGTCTAGGATAAGTAACCTCATGTTTTTTACCCACAGCCCTTGGCTCAGAGAGTAGCCCTCTCGCAGTCAATCTCTCCCTTCCTGTTTCTAGAGTAACTTGCTTTTTTGGCCTCTTCCTGGAGCACATAAGTTGCTATTAACTTCTGGTTTGCAAGGGAAAGGGAAGAGCCTCTGCTTCCTGCCATAATATATATGCTAAAATATAGATGCATTTTTTTTATTGTTTTGTTTGTTTGTTTAACCAGTTCTCCCTTTTTTCCTGTCTCCTTTTTTCTGAATTAAATCTCTTTTGCTTAACATAGTTATCAGTAACGCTGGTTTTATGGCTGGACTTAGGGGACATTGCACCTGGGTGTGCACACAAAACATTTCAAATGATCAAATACCTTGCAATGTAATGGCACAAAAAAAGGCCCCGATCCTGCAGTTAGAGCTGCACAGGCAGATCTTTTTGTCTGTATGGTGCCCCAAAGTGGGGTTCTTGATGGCTTCATGGGTCTGTCCACACAGATATAATTCCAGGATTGGGGCCTAAGTAATTACATTAATAAGCAGATGGTACTCTGCATGGTAACTCAGATATTGAAGTTGACCCCAGTGTGTCTCAATGGATTTGCTAATGGAAAATGTCAGTGATAGCAGGTAGCCTGCTTTACTTCTATTGATAAGATTCTACATTTATTTTCTTTAATTCAATGATTAAAAATTGTTCAGAAAACCGAACCTGCCTTCTCGTAATACAGTGTGTTTCTATTAGTACCAGTGGTTCACTACAAAAATGCATTTCTTTAAGAAATCTCCAGACTTATAACATGCTCTTTATTAACAGGGAGGTAAAGGACCATCTAAATTATGAACACAGAGTGTTTAATAGTGAAGAGTTTCTGAAAACAAGGGCACCAGGGGATCAGCCATTTTACAAAAAGGTAATTACATCCTTGGTGTATTCTAATCATCTGTTAGCTTATTATTTTTTTATTATTATTATTACAAAACACCCCAAATGAAACTATTGAAATTTGGACTATATTTTATAAGCTATTAGTTTTCATAACACATTGACTAGATTTTAATTAATTAAAAATATACAGGCAAATATGGTAGCATATTGTTCTCTGAAATTATTTTGTGTCTCTTCCTCAGGTGCAAGTGAAACACATTTTTTCAAAGTGAAATTTTCCTTTTGCAAATGGCCAGCATGAGACTGAAGTCACAGTTAAGGCTTCAAAATAGGACTCAAGTGGGCATAGCTCTTGTGCTCAAAAGGGGTGAATTTTGCCCTAAGTGAGCCACAGAAATTTACAGTCCAGGAAAATTCGTTACATTTTTGAACTGGCTTCATGGTTTTACACACCATGATTTATATTGATGGTAAAGTCAATTTTGCAGCTAAACCTCTGGAAGATACATTTTAAAATTTTATGGATTAGGTTTTAAAACAAACCCGAAGTTTGGAAGAAATATAAATCCTCATATTTCAGGGTGTAAGTCAACCTCGAACTACTGAGGGTTGAAAAGATGGTTTCTTGATGGGCAGGTTATTCCACAACTGTCTACATCAGAGTTTGTTGCAAGTTCCTCTGAAGGAGCTGGTTCTGACCACTGCTGGAGACAGGATTCTGCATTAGGTGGACCCCTGATCTGACCCATTATGGCAATTCCTATTTAAGATGACAAAAGCAAAGGAATACAGGGTTTACATTATTTTTAATCTACTCCTTTTGACAGTAATGTCACTTTAAGAAGTGTTGAATGCCTATGGGACAAAGTAGGAGAGTTTGAGGGAGTGGGAGCATCCAGAATCCTATCTGCCATTTCAGATTCACTCCTCAGAAGGAGTAAGATCGCAAGTGCACTTATAACATTTAAAAAAAGCTTCATTTGTAATGATATTGCTACTTAGACAATTGGTTCTCCAGGAGCCGTGCTCTGAATCTGGCAAAGAAATCAGATCACTACCACTAATAGATTGTAATAATTAGTTTTCACCTCGACTAGATAATGAAACTTTTTGAGTTTGCTTCTCCAAACAACAAGTAGAATATTTTTGAATGACCTTTTTCTAGAAGATGCCCAAGTTTGAAGGAAATGGATCAAAACACTAACTCATTTTACTTAAATCTGTTCTGTAGACTATACTAACGTTCATGCAGATCTAATAGGACAAACTGCCAAATTTATGGTGGGATAATTTTTATTTTGCAAAGATTTTTATTGTGCAAAATATGTATGGCAAACAGAACAAGAAAAAAATGTGCAAATCACGAAACAATCCAGTAATATTTCTATGCAGGAATATTTCCTCAAGACAACTTAAAATGTTTATAAAGAAATTTCAAAGCCATAAAAATGTTGCATACAATGAATTATTTGTTAGAAACTATTATACAAATTGTGCTTTTAACACTTCATTGTAAATGAAATATTAGTAAGTTAAGAACTAAAATTGACATGTATATAATGCTTTACATCTTCAAGTTGCTTTGAGGATTTGTGCCATCTAAGTCCTCAAAATTTACCGAAATAAAATCAAATGACCTTATTTTCTTAAATGCTAAATAGCCTAATGATATGTTCATTTACAACAAAATCAAATTGGACCGCATTTAATAAAGTGGCCAATAATACCAGCATTATATTAAAAGGGCAATTGGTTCAGTTGCTGCTACCTGTTATCTTAATAAACCCAATTGTCAATATAGCATGCCATCTAGTGGGAAAATAAAGTTACAAATACATATAAATAAAAATCCCAGAATTGCTGCTTAAATGCCACTTTGACAAGTGCATTAGAAATACTGTATATAGATCGATGTATTTTTAATTGGAATGGACCACCTGGTAATTTTAGTCCTGCCCCACTGCGTTGTAGCAGAACTTCTTATATATGCAGTTTCTTTTTTCCTTTCTTATATTTTAAATACATAAATATGTTGTTCAAATTCACTGAAGCCCTGTGAGCATAATTCCCCCTGGCCCTTAGCCTATGATACCTAATAGGTATATCTCCATATATTATTATTATTTATCTCCTAGAACTGGAAGGGACCCCGCAAGGTCATCGAGTCCAGCCCCCTGCCTTCACTAGCAGGACCAAGTACTGATTTTTGCCCCAGATCCTTAAGTGGCCCCCTCAAGGATTGAACTCACAACCCTGGGTTTAGCAGGCCAATGCTCAAACCACTGAGTTATCCCTCCCCCGACATGGAGTTTATGCCCCAGGCAAAGTAGTGGAGAATCAGTTTATTTGTTTTCCCATTTAAAGAAAGCTCTTTTTCATAACTACCACCAAAGATCTAGATATCATCTTGTGTTAACCTTAGTAAATTTGTAAGGAGGTCAGGTATCACAGGCATAGGTGTGGTATAAAAACCTAGATGGATAGTAGGGAGACAACATCAATGAGGCTTAAACATGTGCTTAAATGCTTTGCTGAATAGGGTAGTTTGGTGCATTGGTGAACAAGATTAAGCGCCCTGTGCTAGAAATGTTTATACTGTTTCTAGGAATGATACAAATTATTGGTTACATATGGTGGTGGTCATTTTTTGTCATTTGAAGTGGTAAGGGAAGAAGGGAGACCTTTTGGGAGTTTGGATGTGTGTGTAATATTTTTGACTTTAATATCTGATATTTTTTTGCAGTCTTGTCCATTCTAAGGGGCAAAATTTGGGGTTTAGATGTTTCTAAGAGTCTCAGCGATAAGTCAGCTTAAGGAGGGATAATTTAATGGTTCTTACAAGAGGGAATATTCAGTCAATGGCAGGGATATCATCCCAATTTTCTCTTCAGTTTGGCGGTAGAATTTTTTAACATGGAGCTGTGAGGAGCCTCTTCCTTCACATCATGAATGAAGTTTAAAGTTGCACACTTACAATCAAAAATATTAGCAAATATAAAATTTAGTTTGTTTTTTCTTGTTAAATTTGTAGTTTAATATATTACTGTCTGTCATTAAAATGTATACCATAAAATTATACAGGGTGTGTAAAGAGGTTGACTTGATGTTGCTGTTGGAACTTTTAAGTTTTGCTTTTCTTGACTTTAGTGATTTTTTTTTTTGTGTGATTTTTTTTTTTTTTTTTAATTTTAATTGTGCAATGTTAACATTGCATTCCTATAGGCTTTTGCATTTAATTCTATTAGGTCAATAAAATGGATGAAGGCTATTAATAAAAAATGTATACTTGTATATGATCAACAATTAATATCAGTTTGCTGTTGTGTATTGCAGATGTTAGAGACCCATATATTTCACTCGTTTCTTAAAGCTCGTCTGAACAGAAAGATGGATGCTTTTGCCCGTCTTGAGTTGAGCACTCAGTCTGAAGAAGATAGGTAAAATTTTCTCACTACAGTTTACCACAGACTTGATTTTCCTTCCATTGAAATCAATGCAAAAATGTCTTAGAATGTTAGTGATGTAGGATCATGTCCTATATATACATAAGTTCTTCAAGGAGTGTCTCTGTGGGTGTTCCACTTTAGGTGTTTTGGCGCCCTGTGCTTGTAATTGGAGATTTGTAGTAGCAGTGCCTGCTTGGGCCACGCACGTGCCGTAGCTGTCTTGCACGACTCCGAGCGGTTACATAGCGGTGCGCAGCCAACCGTCCCCCAGTTCCTTCTCTACCGCCTTTGCCTTGAGTCGGAGTGACAGCAGCACCCTCTTACTTTAGATAAATTAATAGTTCATAGCTGTTCCCGATAGTGTTAGCTTAGTTGTAGTTATCTACCCTATTCCCTTGTCCTTTATATTTTGTTTTACTTTATTTTTCTTCTTAAAAAAAGGTACTCAGCTCTTGCCTTGAAAAAAAGAAAAGAGAGAAAACCAGGGTTTATCCCTGTTCTTTCTCCAAAGAACTTTCTCTTTCAGGCAGGCCTAGCTCACCAGGCTTTAAACGCTGCCTAACTTGCAGACTCTCCATACCAGGGTCTGATGGCCACGCACAGTATGTCAACTGCCTTGGCAAGACGCACATTACTCAAAAATGTCCACACTGTTGAAAACTGACAGGAAGGATAAGGAAGGCCAGGGATCTCCAATTGAAGCTTCTTATGATGGAGAAATCCCTCTGACCTCGAGTCCAGGACGCCTCCTAGCCAACAGTTGCCAGTGGCAGCGTCTGACGGGATCTGCTTCAACAACGGCTGCTAAGGAGCCTGCTCCTAAAAAGGCTACCAAAAAGTGGCCCCAAACTGAGAATCACCTAAAAGAAAGTGATCTCCAAATGAAAAATCTGCCCCGGTACCGATGGCACCGAGAGTGCTGGACCGCGAGGCACCGGAAACGTCTGGTACCAAGACTTCCCGAGAAGCTAAAGACCCTATGTGGGCAAGCTCTAATGCAGGTGCACGTAGAAAAGTCTGATCTGAAGAAAACCTCGGCACTGAGCAGTTCAATGGCGCCACCTGCTGTACCTATGTAGCACAGCTCTAAGTCATCGGCACTGACAGCTTCAACTCTTAATTTGTGGTCAGTGCATGATGCCTTCCCGGCACCGAGCTTCACGGTCCCGCAGCAATTCATGAGGCATGTGGACCTGATAGTGGCCTCAATGCCTGAATCTCCTCTACTTGGTACTGACAGTACCCCGTCTAGACCGGGACCACGCCTGGTAACCATTCCCTGTGGATCAGCCCCTCCTATCTCCAGTGATGAGGAAGAAGAGGATGAGGCAGTAATATACACTCCTTGCCTAAAGCTGGACTTTCTCATCACCAAACATCTACAGACCTGTGGGGCTGGAATGATCAACCATTGGCACCGCCCCCTATACCAGTGGTCTCCAAAGTGGGGTGTGCGCACCCCAGGGCGTGCGCAAGAGATTCCTTCAGGGTGCGTGGCAGGAGGAGCACCGCTTCAGCAGTTTGGGCGGGAGTCCGAGCACCTTTTTTTTTTTTTTTTTTTTTTTTTTTTTTGCTTGGGGCGGCAAAAATGGTAGAGCCGGCCATGAGGCGCGGCAGGAGGTACGTGCTCAAATTTTTTTTACTGATAGGGGTGCGCGATCAAAAAAGTTTGGAGACCACTGCCCTATACCATTCCCACCTAGCTGGCCATACTGGGATCCATGGGCAATGTATAGGGCCCAAAATCTCAGGCCCCCTAATCTGCTTAGGTCCAGAGCAACACTGTCCCCTTCAACTGTCCCAGCACCCTCAGAGACACAAGAGGAAGAGACCTAGGAGCCTGAGGACACAGCTGAAGGTGACACTGCAGCCCACTCACATCTCATCTTTGTCACTGGACGAAACGATAATGACACCCCCCCCCCCCCCCCCCCCCCCCCCCCCCCCCCCCCCCCCCCCCCNTCTTCAGAAGGGTAGCTGAATCCCTGGACATTTCGCTAGCACAACTACCAGAGACCCAACACAAGCTCACGGACATACTCCAGGTTTCCTCAGTGGCAAAGATAGCCCTGCCAATTAATAATGCTATCATGGAGCCTGCAAAAATAATCTTACAGACACCCACTACAGCTCCTCTCTCTTGTGTAAGAGGTCTTACAAAAAGTATTACGTGCCAGCAAAAGGAGCTGAATTTTTATTCATCCACCCCCCACCAAACTCTCTTGTGGTGGATGCGATCAACCAAAGGGGAAAACAACACCAGTCCAGAATGACCCCATATGATAAGGACTGGAAAAGGCTAGACTACTTTGGATGGAAAGCCTACTCCTCCGCCACACTCCAGTTCTGCATAGCCAATTATGTGGCCCTACTGGCAAAATATGCACACAATCTGTTTGTGAAAATGTCAGAATTTGTTGAAAGTTTACCTGATGACAAAAAAGAGCAATATAAGGCAAACGTTTCTGAAGGGCGTCTCTTCACTAGGACGGCCCTACGGGCCTCTCTTGACTCTGCAGACAGGGCAGCATGGTCCATTGCTACATCCATGGTCATGCGCCGTGCATCCTGGCTCCACCTTTCTGGGCTCCCAAGGGAGATACAAGCAACTGTTGAGGACTTATCCTTTGAAGGGTAAAAATTATTCGCAGAAAAAAGTCTCTCTACACACCTTAAAGGACTCAAGGGCGAACTTAAAAACCCTGGGCATATACGTACCTGCAAATAAAAAGAGAGAGCAGGTTTTACAACCAGAGATTCCGGTCTACACCATACTTCCAGCCACAAAGACAGTACAACCAACAGTGTAAACAGAACCAGACTAGATGTTGGCAGAACCAAGATCAATCTTCAACATCTCAACCATCCACCTCCAGACAATCATTTTAAAGGTGTGGTCAAGGGCACGAGACCTTCACACACTCGTTCCGGAACCAGATACAGTCCCCCGCCCATTCGGAGACCATCTATCACCATACTACCCAGTCTGGAACATCATCACGACAGACAAATGGTTCTAGAGATTATCCAGAAGGGCTACTCCATCCCCTTTATTTCTATCTCACCTACCCAACCCCTTTCCCCGTCCCTCTTCAGGGACCCCTCTCATGAGCACCTGTTATAACAGGAAATAAACCACCTCGTACAATTAGGTGCCATGGAACCCATACCATTCCAACACGGGGAGAGGTTTTTATTTCCATTACTTTCTAACTTCAGAAAGAGAATGGCGGGTGGAGACCGATTTTGGATTTACAAAAGCTCAACAAATTCATGAGAACACAATGTTTCAAAATGATGAGACTAGCCACAATAATTCAGGCATTAGAGAAAGGAGATTAGCATCCTGGAGGTCAAGGGCTGAGAGCCATTTTCATATTACTATTCACCCGTCACACAGAAGATTCCTGAAATTCACCCTAGGGAATCAGCATTTCCAATACCAAGTGTACTACCCTTTGGCCTGTCCACTGCCCTAAGAGTTTTTTTCCAAGGTTCTTGCTGTTGTTGCAGTTCGCCTCCGCAGACAAGGAGTGTTGATATTTCCATACTTAGACGACTGCCTGATAAGGGCACCAACGCAGCAAGGAGCAATAAACGCCACGCAGACCATGATAATCCTGTTCACGGACCTAGGGTTGCAAATAAATGTACAAAAGTCCACACTAGTTCCTGTCCAAAAGTTGGAATTCATAGAGGCTTGCCTCGATTGGCTCACAGCAACGTTACCCCAACAACACTTCCTCACTCTTGTCAACCTAATTTCAATGGTGATGGACAGCCCACAAACATCTGCCAGAACATGCTTACAACTCTTGGGGCACATGTCTGTGACAATCTTTGTTCTAAAATATGCCAGGCTCCACATGAGATACTTACAGGCATGGCTTTGAACAGAGTATATACCACACAGATACACTCTCAACACACGCCTCACAATGCCATGCAGGGTAAAAGACTCGCTAGCATGGTGGACACAAACACAAAACGTCTGCTCAGGAGTCCCTTTCCAACAAAAAGCTCCATCCATGACAATCACGACAAACGCTTCCCTAGTTGGTTGGGGGGCACATCTACGTGACAATACAATCTAAAGCCGCTGGTCCCCAGCGGAGTCCAACCTGCACATAAACTTATTGGAGCAAAGGGCAGTCCGAAATGCATACGAGCACTTTCTCCCTTTAATCAAGAACAATGCCATCAAGATCTTTACGGAAAATATAGCATGCATGTTCTATATAAATCGCCAAGGGGAAGCATGATCATACTCCCTATGTACAGAGGCAATATGCCTTTGGAATTGGTGCATCACGAACAAACATAGGATGCCGATATCTCTATGATCGGGATGTCAGAATACAACAGCGGATCAACTAAGCAGGGATTTTTCACAAACCCACGAGTGGGAGATGGATCCCGGAATTCTCAAAGCCATGTTCAAACTGTAGGGGTTCCCCACCATAGATCTATTTGCAACAGCTCAGAATGCCAAGTGCCCGAATATTGCTCCCAGGCCGGATTGGGACACCACTCCCTAGGCGACACATTCCTCCTAAACTGGGAAGTGCCACTGATGTATGCATTTCCCCCAACTCCACTCCTAAGCCAAGTCATTCACAAGATCAGGCAGGACAAATCCAGGATCATTCTCATTGTACCCACATGGCCCAGACAAACGTGGTTCCCATACCTGCGTCAGATGGCAGTGAAACCGCCTCATACCCTTCCCTTAGTGCCTCACCTTCTATCACAAGATGCGGGATGCGTCTGTCACCCCAACTTCGCAGTACTCCACCTCAAGGCCTGGTTACTTACTCCATGGCTGACGGGGGGTCGAGAAGGACTGTTCTGAGGAAGTGAAAGATATACTACTGAGCAGTCGGAGGCTAATCACAAGAAAGATCCATATGTGGAAACAATTCTGCACTTGGTGCCAGGACAAACAGATCTGTCCACAGTCGACCCCACTACCGAGAATCCTTGACAATATACTGGGGCTTAAAAAATCAGGGCTATCCACAAGCTCCATCAGAGTTCACTTGTCTGCCATCACCTCCTTCCATGACAAGGTGGACGGAGTCACTATATTTGCTCACCTGACGACTAAACGCTTCCTTAAAGGCATAGAAAACACTTAGCCCACACTAAGAAACCCTACAGCCATGTGGGACCTCAGCCTTGTTCTATGCGGCCTCACAGGAAAACCGTTTGAGCCCCTTGCAACTTGCTCCTTGTTGCACTTATCTATGAAGGTGGCTTTCCCCATTGCTATCACGTCCGCAAGACGGGTGGGAGAATTAGGTGCCCTAATGGCACATCCACCTTATACAACATTCTTTAAGGATAAAGAACGAGGAGTACTTGTGGCACCTTAGAAACTAACATTTATTTAAGCATAAGCTTTTGTGGGCTAAAACCCACTTCATCGGATGCATGCAGTGGAAAATACAGCAGGAAAATTATATGTATACAGAGGACATGAAAAAATGGGTGTTGCCATACCGTAATCAATTAAGGTGGGCTATTATCAGCAGGAGAAAAAAATACTTTTGTAGTGATAATCAGGATGGCCCATTTCCAACAGTTGACAAGAAGGTGTGAGTAACAGTAAGGGGAAAAATTAGCATGAGGAAATAGTTTTTACTTTGTGTAATGACCCATCCACTCCCAGTCTTTATTCAAGCCTAATTTAATGGTGTGCAGTTTGCAAATTAATTCCAATTCTGTATTTTTTTGTTGGAGTCTGTTTTTGAAGTTTTTTTGTTGGAGTATTGCAACTTTGAGGTCTGTAATTGAATGACCAGGGAGGTTGAAGTGTTCTCTGACTGGTTTTTGAATGTTATAATTCTTGACGTCTGATTTGTGTCCATTTATTATTTTGTGTAGAGACTGTCTGGTTTGGCCAGTGTACATGGCAGAGGGGCATTGCTGGCACATGATGGCATATATCACATTGGTAGATGTGCAGGTGAACGAGCCTCTGATAACGTGGCTGATGTGATTAGGTCCTATGATGGTGTCCCCTGAATAGAGATATGGACAGAGTTGGCAACGGGCTTTGTTGCAAGGATAGGTTCTTGGGTTAGTGTTTTTGTTGTGTGGTGTGTGGTTGCTGGTGAGTATTTGCTTCAGGTTTGGGGGCTGTCTGTAAGCAAGGACTGGCCTGTCTCCCAAGATCTGTGAGAGTGAGGGATCGTCCTTCAGGATAGGTTGTAGATCCTTGATGATGTGCTGGAGAGGTTTTAGTTGGGGGCTGAAGGTGATGGCTAGTGGCGTTCTGTTACTTTCTTTGTTGGGCCTGTCCTGTAGTAGATGACTTCTGGGTACTCTTCTGGCTCTGTCAATCTGTTTCTTCACTTCAGCAGGTGGGTATTGTAGTTGTAAGAATGCTTGATAGAGCTCTTGTAGGTGTTTGTCTCTGTCTGAGGGGTTGGAGCAAATGCGGTTGTATCTTAGAGCTTGGCTGTAGACAATCGATTGTGTGGTGTGGTCTTACCTACATGCCTTCAGCTTTCATCCAGTATAGCGGTCAGTAGGTTTCCGGTATAGGGTGGTGTTTATGTGACCATCGCTTATTAGCACTGTAGTGTCCAGGAAGTGGATCTCTTGTGTGGACTGGGCCAGGCTGAGGTTGATGGTGGGATGGAAATTGTTGAAATCATGGTGGAACTCCTCAAGGGCTTCTTTTCCATGGGTCCAGAAGATGAAGATGTCATCAATGTAGCGCAAGTAGAGTAGGAGCGTTAGGGGACGAGAGCTGAGGAAGCGTTGTTCTAAGTCAGCCATAAAAATGTTGGCATACTGTGGGGCCATGCGGGTACCCATAGCAGTGCCGCTGACTTGAAGGTATACATTGTCCCCAAATGTGAAATGGTCACAAAGTTCAGCCACCAGGTTTGCCGTGACATTTATAGGGAATACTGTTCCTGACAGCTTGTAGTCCATCTTCGTGTGGAATGTTGGTGTAGAGGGCTTCTACATCCATAGTGGCCAGGATGGTGTTTTCTGGAAGATCACCAATGGATTGTAGTTTCCTCAGGAAGTCAGTGGTGTCTTGAAGATAGCTAGGACTGCTGGTAGTGTAGGGCCTGAGGAGAGAGTAATCCTATGATCTCATCCTAAATTCATACCCAAGGTCGCCTCCCCTTTTCATTTAAATCAGCCAATTTATTTACCTGTATTTTTCCCGAAGCCACATGCTGACAGGAGGGAGGCCTCACTCCACATGCTAGATGTTTGCAGAGCATTAGGTTTCTACATAAAAAGAACAAAAACATTCAGAAAATCACCTAGACTATTCGTTTCCATAACACAACGCTTGAGGGGCCAAACCATCTTAAAACAGAGACTATCCAAATCTGGATGTATCCATTTGTGCTACCAAAACAACAATCTGCAACCCCAACCGGGAGTCCGCACATGCTCCACCAGAGCGTTAGCAGCATCTGTGGCCTTTCTAAATAATGTACCTATCATTGACTTTTGCAAAGCAGGTACCTGGACGTCAGCCCATACTTTCACTGAACACTATGTGTTAGAACAACAATCGGCAGCAGATGCTCAGTTTGGACTTACGGTGTTATCCACCCTCAATAAACCAACTCCAAAGCCCCTCCACTGAGGGGCACTGCTCAATAGTCACCTAAAGTGGAGCACCCACAGGAACACTCCTTGAAGAAGAGTTACTCACCTTGTGCAGTAACTGAGGTTCTTTGAGATGGTTGTCCATGTGGGTGCTCCACTACCCTCCCTCCTCCCCTCTACTTTGGAGTTTCTGGCCGATTCTCTGGGGTAGAGAAGGAACTGGGGGACAGTTGGCTGCGCACTGCTATGTAACCGCTCGGAGCGGTGCGAGACTGCTACGGTGTGTGCGCGGCCCAACTGGGCACTGCTACTACAAATCTCCAATTACAAGCACAGGGTGCCAAGACACCTAAAGTGGAGCACCCTCAGTTACCGCACAAGGTGAGTAACCTTGTCTTTCTAGGTAATTGATGAGCCATCTTTATGAAATTTTTGTCACATCCTTTGCAGTAAATGTCCTGCAGTAAATTGGCAATAGTCAGAGTGCTGTGAGTTGGTAGGTGTTACTGTAATACAAAAAAGAGCAATATTAGTACATTACTATTTATCTTCATTTATGCTGCTGCATAGTATAATATGTGTAAAATGTAATTAAAAATTGTTTTCTTCAGATTAAATTCAATGCTTGATAGCCCAAGAAGACTGACTGTGGAGAAAATGGCTTCTAAAAGATTTAACCCTCAGTATATGATTAGTAAACGTATGGTAATAAGTATGCCTAATCTACATGATATTAAGCCTCATGATAGTCCTGCTAGGACTTCATCACTCCGAAGATCAGAGACAGAGCGTGGTAAGGAAAAATGTATCTAACAAGTACAGTATCTTGCGATATCATGGACCAGGTACTTGGGTGCTCACTCTCCTGGTGCCTGGTGTGGCTCACAGTTGAGTACGCCAATCTCTGGTCAGACTCAGAAAACAGGGCAGACACACCCAAACTGGTGGTATATTCTACAATTAGATTTTACCAAACCAGCAATGAATGTGGATTCCTGGAGCACTATACTAGTTTTACCACAGAGCCATAGACAGTCACCATAGACCAGGGGTCTCAAACTCAAATGACCTCGAGGGCCACATGAGGACTAGTACATTGGGCCGAGGGCCGCATTTACTGACCCCCTCCCCCCCCGCCGCCCTCGGCCCCGCCCCCACTCCACCCCTTCCATGAGGCCCCGCCCCTGCCCCGCCTCTTCCCACCCCTTCCCTGCCCCCATTCCAACCCCTTCCCCGAAATCCCCACCCCAACTCTGCCCCCTCCCTGCCCCCAGGGGGCACAGGAGGGGTGTGGGGTGCGGTGGGGGCTCAGAGCAGGGGGTTGGGGTGCGGCAGGGGACTCAGCGCAGGGGGTCGGGGTGCAGGAGGAGTGCGGGGGGCGGGCTCCGGCCCGACCCGCACCGGGGGCAGGGCAGGCTCCCTGCTTGCCTGCCTNTGGTGTGGCGGCAGGGCAAGCAAGCAGGGAGCCTGCCCTGCCCCCGGTGCTGGTCGGCCAGGTAAACAGGGGGGCCCGGGAGGAGCTCGCGGGCCGCGTGTTTGAGACCCCTGCCGTAGACACTCCAGCCTATAGTACCTCTCTCACAAACTGGACTTTATGATGAAAGGTTGTTATTTAAACCAAATTCGCCACACATCAGGTTATTCCAGCCTTCTGGGGCAAGGCACTTACCCAGGTCAATCAATACTTCAAGTCACACACCAAAAACAACGCTGTAGCCAATCCTTAGTAAACTAACTAAGATTTATTAACTAAGAAAAAGAAATGAGTTGTTAAATTTTTAAAGCAGATAAAATACATTAGTTGGATCAGGGTATATAGTGCAAAATAATATCAGGGATGTTAAATCGGCTAGTTTTCTATGAGTCTCTCTGGGTTGCCCAAATAGATTTGGGACCTCAGTCCTTTTGTTCAAAATTTCCCTTTGTTAAAATTCACCAGTCTAGAGATGTGGTAGGAAAGAGGAGGCTACTGGCTTTTGTTCACTCGTTTTGTATCTTGACCCCTTTTTTGCTGGAAAAATCCTGGCTGTGTTACATGTCAGGCATCCATCCTTCATCTGAATTGCAGATTCTAGCTTGCACCTTTGCCAAAGTGCCATGTGAGCTATCTTCAGGGACAACATGCAGACACCTTAGTTTACAACTCTTTATTTCTAAAGAGCTAACCTGTGGGCGTTTCTCAGACCCACAACATGTTTAAGATACAAACACACACACAAATTTCATCACCCCACACACAATGTCTTGTACTTAGTACAAGATTTATCACAATTTTGCAACAGGACCATATTAGTGTAGATGGTCACCTTCCTTTCTATACAGCATCACACTGACCACGTAAACACAGCGGAAGTCAGGAGGTGGTAACCAAACTGTGCATGAAGTAGTGACTTGCATCATCCTGAACCTTTGGCTGCTCTGTGCTCAGAATTGTGCTATCCTGCAACCACCACAAGGGTCTGAACACCTACTCTAGTGTTGTCATTGTGGGGCTGCTTCCTGGACCAGTTACTGTGCCCATTTATCCTTTCCCACCTAGGGCTCAGTTCAGAAATACATTTAAGCAGATGCTTAAGCTCATCTCTGTTCAGTAAAGTCAATGGGGTTTAAACATGTACCAGAAGTAAAGCATGTGCTTAAGTGTTTTGCTGAATAGGGATAGACTACTGAATCAGGGTCTGTGCTGGCATCAAGGAGTGTATGGCGAACAATTTTATTTCTCTCACAGGCATAATATTGCATTACTGGGGGCGCAGGTCACATTTTAGGTTATGCAGGATACGTTTTTAATTTTTTCTAAAAATTCCTTGTTTGAAGATACTTGTAGGCTTTCATTCTTCACTTTTATATCGAGCATTTTACTTTTTTTTTTAGCTGTAAAATTGTCATCTAAATCAATTAGTACGTTCAAGATCCCAGAAATTCACTTTCCTCTGATGAGTCAGTGTGTTCACACCTACTATACAGATTTTATCAATCATCTCACCAGAGCTATAAATATTTTACAACATGATAATTCAGCATTGCTGGCAAGATATTTCTACCTTCGTGGACTTCTTGGTTTGATGCAGGGAAAACTACTGGATGCGCTTTCAGACTTTCAAAATCTATATAAAACGGACATAAGAATTTTCCCTACTGATCTTGTGAGGAAGATGGTGGAAACTATGCCTCCTTCTGAACGTTCCCTAGCAGAGCGCAAACCCGAGTTGAAGAGGTTGATTAGTCAAGTGATGGAAAAACAAAGAGAAGTTACAAAAGTAGATGACCATGTGAAAAATTTCAAATTACCAAAAACACACATGCAGTTGGATGATTTTGTGAAGCGAATCCAAGAATCTGGGATTGTCAAAGATATAGACACAATACACCGGCTATTTGATGCTTTAACAGTAGGTAAGCAGAAAATATGTTGTGTTAATTAACATCTATTTTGTTATGTAAATATTTTTTGTACTTTCATTGATAAGTGATGTAAGTTGCTGTCTAGAGTATTTTTTTTTTCTCTGTTTGGCCTTCAGGAAAATATTTTTCAAATGTTTCTCAATGCAATAAGCGTGTGTGTGTGTGTTTACTGAATTTGTGTGTGTGTGTGTGTGTGTCCATGTAGCACAGAACTTTTAAATTCACAGTAAAATGTTTTTGTAACTTTTATAAACACATAAGCATTGTTACCACAGTCTATCATTTCCATTTCATTACTCAGTTATGCACGTGGACCCAAACTCACCAAAGTAAAAAATGGTGCTATTCATGAGCTTAAAGTTAAGCATGTGCTTAGGTATCTCGCTGAATTGGGGCCTTTGTGCTACATCTTCATCATTTTGGTTGTGAAATTTAACAGTTCCATAGAAAATGAAACTCCACCTTATTGGCAATTTTTAATTGGGATAATTGCAGGAGATCTTATTTAGTGCAGTACATTTGACTCATTCTACACCAGGTGCTAAATGGTGTCTGTGGTGGTGTCTGCAAACCTGTTCACCATAGTCAATGGGTGAAGATTTCAGTCTTTTTTTGTATTAGCATTTAATTGTCCAGTGATATGCCAGCTCTATCTTGACTTAGATTACAGATAAAATATAGTCCTATCCTAATCCCCAGCAGATAACATGTCCGTATGATAAAACCACTAAACAGTATCGCAGACTAGCAATCTGTTCAAGAAAGGTCTGGAATTTGAATAGCAAGGGCTAAATTTTTCATGAAGCTACCATTAGAGCCTGAATAAGTATCATGGATTGTAAAAGAAAAGTTCAGGATGATGTTTCCAGGATAATTTCTTTACCTTCTAAATCTGAAACATGAATTTTGTGTTCTGGTTCTCTACGGTAATAAAGGCCACACCATTTGCAATTTGCTGCGTGTAATAACTGGAACAGTTGTCACATAATCTGGTCACTGTGTATTGAACATTGACCAAAATAGCAAGAATTTCTACATTTAAAAAATAGGTGGCATACAATTTATAATTATCTGTTTTGAGTTGGAATATCTGGAGTTCAAAAGCAGCCAGTTTTATGAAACTACAGTTTAAAGTGATTCTTGGGATGTCTATGGTTTATAAGCTTTTGGTCTGCAGATTAATGATGATCATCATCATCAATTCTATTCTTATCCACTATCCAGTAAATATGATTTAATAATGTTCAAGAGAACAAAGAGCTAGAAAATCCTAATGAAGATTATCAGATTTAGCAGAGGAGTAAGAATTCCTTTATGTGGGCTGCTTGGGCTTGTGGAAGTAAGAGAGGCTGTGCAGCTGTTTACTTCCTCCCAGGAGCAGGTGGGGAGAGACCCAAATGGATGGATGGAGGCCCATGGTATAAGCTAGCAGCAAAGTACTCCTTCCCCTCCTAGGGACAAAGAGAAAGCAGGGGAGGAATTCTCACTTTGAAATGTCTCCTGGGGTTACTCTTGGCAGCTTATACGCCAACCCTTGCTCAGGGCTTGGGCACAATCTAACCCTTAGTATCCTCAAAATATATTTTATTTTAAATTCCTATAATGGCTTCAAATAATAAATCACTTTTAAAAACTTTTAAGGACAACAGAAACAAATTGACCCTGAAACATTCAAAGATTTCTACAACTACTGGAAGGAAACAGAAGCAGAGGCTCAAGAGGTTAATTTGCCACGCATTGTACTAGAGCATTTAGATACAAACGAATGTGTCTACAAGTTATCCTGCTCAGTTAAAACTAATTATGGAGTAGGAAAAATAGCAATGACCCAGAAGCGCTTGTTCCTTTTGACTGAAGGAAGGCCTGGCTATGTTGAGATCACAACTTTCAGGAATATAGAGGTAAGCATGAAGTAATTAGTTGTTGCGATCTGTTACATGATTGTGAGCAAGAATATGCCAGACTCCATCCTGGTAGCACAGCTTCTCTCTCAAGCTGAGACATTTCATGAATGTTATACAAGAGAAAGAACTATGATGGCAGGGAATATATCTTTAAAAAATCACTAATTCTATCTGTGGCTACAACCAAAGTTTGAGGTATTTCTCAGTGCCGATTGGCCCTGCTAATGGATCAGTGCCCAATAGGGTAGGTGCTGTACAGACCTGTAGAAAAAAGGCAGTCGCCCAAAGAGCTTGTGTCTTTTCATAAATCCAGACTACAAGTGTATGAAAAAACAAATTGGGGCTAGGGAGTGAGAATGGATGGGGGGGTAACAGTAAAATGAGCACATTTTGTACAATCAGAAGTAGTCTTAGCTCACCCCCTGTTTAGCAATATACCTAAACATAAATTGTCCTTTGAATGTTTAGTTCTCATAAACGCTGATCAGAGACCCTGTCTGGGTGTTTGTGTATGTCAACACAAGAGAATTAGTTTTGGCTAGGAATGTTAGAAGTTGTCATGCTTAATGAATACTGCACCTTCTCTGTGATTGTGCTTTACTGGTTTCTTTGTTTCTCTGCATTTACAGGATGTTAAAAGTACTACTGTAACTTTCCTTCTTCTGAGAATACCCACTCTGAGGATTAAGTCTGTGTCCAAAAAGGAAGTCTTTGAAGCTAACCTTAAGACAGAGTGTGATCTTTGGCACTTGATGGTGAAAGAGATGTGGGCTGGGAAGAAAATGGCAGATGATCACAAGGTATAAATATTACTTTGTTAGTTGAGCTATTTGTAATCACTATTTATAAATGTTTCTGTTCCTCGCGTACTTGGGAGTTCACATAAAAACCTGGAAATGTATTTTCCGCTTTTCAGCAAAGAGTGAATAAAAGAGCACAGGGGGGGTCTCATATGGCAAAAAAAATAAAATGAAAATTTACTAAAACATGATTCTGTTTGTTACTATAGTACAGCTTGAAGTACTATAAGAAGAAATCATTTAAAATCTGGTTGTCAAAATAAATGTGGAAAGTAAGTTTTTGTCATAGGTCACAAACAAAAAACCAAAAGGCTGACATTTCTCCCCACATCCCTTTACTGAGGGTTTTGGGGTTTTTTTAAGTGTGAAATGGAGGCCTTAATAGAAAATTTTCCTCATTTTGCTTGGCACATTATTATGAAAGGTCACATGGTGAGCGGATTTTACCATGCCTGGACATGTGGTCCTGAATCCTGTGAGTAGATGGGCTAACATGGATTCCTGCACCACAGAGACCCCACGGAGAAGGTTTATACAAACAGAATATTCATCCAATCCAAAGACGTTGAGGGTAATCCAGGAACAAATAGATCACTTATCTATGTTGGAGAAATAGAGAAGCTACAGGACCAAGAATGATTACATGGCATATTTAATATTCTTTGTAGTCCCAAAGAAACTGGGCATCTCAAGAGCAGTCCTGTATCTTTATTTCTGAATATCTGTTTAGGGTTTTTATCCAGAATTGAAATAAATGTCAATTCCACAGTAGCTGTAAAGCTAGCTAAAAAGCCTTGCAATGTAAGTTCATATTGCACTCTTCTAGAAAGATGTCCATATTCTGGGCAGAAAGAACTTGAGTCTATTATGAAGACATATGCAAAGTGGTCACTTGGTCTAAACTTTATACATTCACCATAGCACCGCAGGCCGGACCTTGTGGCTTCAGCTGATGGTGCCTTCAGCAGCAGGATCTTGTATACTGTGTAGTACATGAGCCACACATACTAACATGCCAAAATTCATAAATACCTTTTTCCCAAGTATTTACTCTGTCTATTTACTTGCTTTATTTTACTGCTGACAAAGGCACAGTCCTGCGCACCATTTAGCACGCTGGGGACTGAGAATGGGAAATGTTATTTTACCATACCTACTAATTTTCCTTTCTTAGAAGTCTTGGACACTGGTCCAATTCCTACCTAAAAATATGTGATGGGGCGTCATGTACCTCTTGTACATAGTAGGTTGAAGGGCTGCTACTAGCAGGTCAGGCTCTTGTACTAGATCTGGACTGACTGCAGATTTTCCTTTATTGAAAAAGAGAGAGAGAGAGAGAGAGAGATGCCGGAAATGTCTTTCATAAGATCCTTTAATGCACTGCTGGCTCTAGCTATTACCAGCTCAGGGAAAGTATGTTACACATGGCACAATCTACATTACAATACAATTTAGTATTCCATTAAGTGGGTGATGGCACCAGAAAAGTGGAAAATAGTGTATCTGGTAAGGTTGGGTTAGATTTCAAAGTTGTTTTTATCTAATTTTAACAGTGGAAATCAGTGTCTGTGCAGCTCTGGAATTGTTCTTCTGGGATGGGTTTATTCAAGTCTATATAGGTTTCTACACTGCACTCATTACTGTCGTATACGAGCACTTTCCAATAGTGCCTAAAGCCACATAAACAACATCTGTCCTGTATGCATGCGCGCACGCACCCACCCACCCCTGTATGTTAGAGAAGGTTGGTGGGAGTTCATTCCACAATCTTGGGCCAGCCCCTGAGAAAGCTCTGCTCGTTCAGACACATTTGTAGAACATTACATTGTGCCAGAGGAACGAAGTTGTTGACCATGGATTCTGTCTTGGAGCTATAGTCGCTCTTTTAGCTATCCTGGCCCAGGCCACTGAAGCACTGAGTGCCTTGAACTTATTCTGTGGGATACCAGTGTAGGGAACAGAGGATGGGTGTGATGAGCTTGTGGTAGTCAGTGTTGCTGAAGAGATGTGTTTGCAGTGTTCTGCACCAGTTAGTTTTCTAAGCTCTGAAGGCTTCAAGACCTGGTATATTGCTTTGCTTGTGGTTCTCCAGCTGAGAGGTGACTAAGCTGTGAAAAACTGAAGCATGGTCCATTGTTCGCCAGGATGGGGGTCTCTTAACCAAATGGAGATGGTAGAAAATGTTACTTTCAGATGCTGGTATGTGAGAGCTTGGACTCAGTGAGGAATCCAAGAGTACTCCTAAATTATGGCGTAAACAGACCAATTGCAGGTATGTACCTTCAACCAAATGAGACTGTACGATGACTGCCAACTCTTCAAAATGCTTTCTTCTGTCCACTAGCATCACCTCTGTCTTGCTTGGGTACAGCTTCAGCCAGCTGTTCTTGATCCATGAGCTGATCTTGCCCAAGCACTGGCCTATCATGATGATAGTGGTATGGTCATATGTGGTGAAGGATTAATGGAGCTGTGTGTCATCTGCATATTGTGGCCACTTGAGTCCATGTCAGCTGACCAGTTCACCTAGTGGCTGCATGGAGATGTTGAATAGGACTGGAGAGAGAATTGATTCTTGTGGGACTCCACAAGTGAGGTAGCTAGTGGTAGAGTTGCACTCTTCTGTCACTACTCTTGGGTGCATCCCTCCAGGAAGGATTCTCAAACCATTTTAGCACATTACCTTGGACCCCTGCCACCTCTCTCTGGTGAGACAGCAGAATCTTACGGTCAACAGTGTTGAAAGCTGCAGGGGAGCGCCCAAAGGATGAGAGTGGATGTCTGCCCTCTATCCACTGATAGTAGGTGACCATCCATCATCAGTGCCACTAATGGTTTTAGATCCATGTCCTTGCCTGAATCCAGATTGGGCCAGGTATAGAACAACTGCTGCAATTAAATGAGTTTGAATTTGGCCTTTTGGGTAGCTTCTCTGTAAGCTTGCTCAGGAACAGAACGGTTGACACCGGGCAGTAGTTTGCTAGAACTGATGTGGCTTAGACAGCAGATGCTGTTATAGGCGTAGGGGTGCCTCTAATAGTATTGAGAGATCTCTGTTGTGAGTATAGAAAATGGGACTGTGTAAGAAAAATGATTACTAGATAAGCTAAAATCAGGTTTTTTGTTTTTAGGATCCTCAGTATATTCAACAAGCCCTGACCAATGTCCTCCTGATGGATGCTGTAGTTGGTGCACTGCATTCCTCCAAAACCATTTATGCTGCTTCCAAACTATCTTACTTTGACAAGATGAAAAATGAAGGTCAGTTATATATGCTTCAGGGGTGCACTTGCCATTATTAAGTCTGCTTCAACTTTTTCTAAATCCTGTGTTCAAAGGGTTGTGTCTAAGAAGCTTAAATTTGATATACTATGCAAGTTGTTGGCCCAGATGCATTCTTTCACGTCATTTATAGAGTATTTTCTCACAAGGCATTGTTTTAAATTTAAATAAAAAATGTTAACACTTTAATCTCAATCTGAATAAACGGTACAGGTTTATTCTAAAATTCATGAGTTTTATATAATTTGAGGTTTAAATTTTTACAGTTTTCTAAATTGTACAATATCTTTGTGTTTCAGTGCCCATGATGGTCCCAAAAACTACATCAGAAACACTAAAGCACAAGATTAATCCCTCAGTTGGCGAGACTTTTCCACAAGCAGTAGATGTCTTGCTCTATACACCAGGTACCGTGATATAGTTCATTCTTGAAATTCATCCACTTTAAATTAGATGCAAAGCTTAAAATCACCTGCTGCTATAACTTGTGGAGGAAGTAGCCTGATGTTGCTGCTGTTATGGCATGTTTTGTGTGTCTATAAAATATTGCACACAAAAAAACATGTTAAAAGAATATTATTAAGGTTGGAAGATCAAGTACTCAAAAGTTAGGAAATGCCAAAATTAAGGTTGCCTGTGAAACCTTAATTTACCCCTGTTGTGGATATGCATAATGATATAGTCTTTAATTACATGATCACATACTACTTTTTCCATAGCATTCCTACCTGACTGAATGTACATGATGGTGGATGGTGCTCTCTTAATTAGAGCTGAACAATGAGGATAAAACAAAATATTGAATAATGTATAACCTTATTTACTGCACTACTTAAAACTCTGAAGACAGAATTATTAATTTTCTCATTGGGCTTTTCTATGGTGCTCATCACTATACAATCTGAATGCTTCACAGATATTAATGATTTTACTTTCACAACATTCCTGTGAGATGAGATGGTATTATTATCCCCATTTTACAGATGGTGAACTGACAGAGATATTAAGGATAAAAGTATCCACTAATTTTGGGTGCCCAATTTGAGACACCTATAACCTGATTTTTCAGAGTACTAACTATTAGTCTAGCTTCAACTTCCAGTCATTGGAGCATGTTATACCTGTCTCTGCTAGATAGAAGAGCCCATTATTAAATATTTCTCCCCATGTAGACACTTCTAGACTGTAATCAAGTCACCCCTTAACCTTTTTTAAGCTAAATATATTGAGCTTGAGTCTGCCATAAGGCATGTTTTGTAATCCTCTAATCCATTTTCATGGCTTCTCAGCTAGCTCTTTTAAAACTCTGGACCTGCAGATTTAGAAATGTCTAACTTAACATCCTCCTGAGAGAGAGAATTTTTTAATAGAGGGTTTTACTTCTCCTCAAAGCCAGGTCTTTTTTTTTTTTTTTTTTTTTTTCTTGTTTTAAACTAGGAAGATCTTCTTCCTCAATTGTGGGACTGTGGCTTTTTGGGTATCTAGTAAAGTGTTCTTAAACAATTCCCATATATTGTGGGACAGCAGGGCCAGAGAGCAGCAGGAGAGTGGTCCTATTGGGTTCTGGGTGTGCCTGCCCATTGCTAAAGGACTCTCCCCCAGCCTTAGGGGAGGATCCACAAGGTCCATGAACTCAAATAATTACGGGGGACAACCAAAAATGTAACAGGCAGGTGTGAATGTCAAAGGGTCAAACGAAGGGAACCCGAAGGGGATAGAGAACCCCGAACAGCGCCCAGTGCTCCTCAAAGGTGTCAAGGGAGCCAGCGGACGCCGCCCAGAGGAACTCCGCCTGGATGCGTAAATGGAGGGAGGACCAGAAATAGGCCCCACTGTCTCAAAGAACCCCCTCAGCCAACATCCTCTCCCTGGTGTTGTAGATGGCAGGAGAGTGGTTCTATTGGGTACTGGGAAGCGGGCGGGCGGAAGCCTGCCCACAGCTAAAGGCCCCTCCCCCAGCCTGCGGAGGAGCTACTGAGCCCAGACCTCAACTAAAGTCCTGGGACAATGAAGGAAAAAACAGGACACGTGTGGGAGTCAAAGGGCCATAACTAGGGAACCGGAAGGGGACACCGAGCAGAGAACCTCGGACAGCGCCCACTGCTCCTCAAAAGCATCCAAGGAGTCAGCGGACGCCGCCCAAAGGAACTCTACCTGGATACGTGAATGGATGAAATAACGAAAACAGGGCCCCCCCCCGCCAACATCCTCTCCCTGGTGTTGTAGATGGCAGGAGAGTGGTAGATGGGAGGTGGATAAGCCCCAGGATGATCAAGGCCTTATTCCCTGTGGACTGGGGAAAGGTTACTACAGGTTAATTGGAGCACCTGGGGCCAATTAAGGCCCTGCCAGAGACCTAATAAACCCCCCGTGCTGCAGTCAGACAGGGAGGAGGGGAAGGAGAGTTGACTAGAGTTGGAGGAGTACTGCTCTTAACCAGAAGACCACAGTACCAGGGGAAGGGTACCGGCACAGAGGACTGAGGGAAACACTACCCAAGGAGAAAGAGGGTAAGCAGCCTGCAAAGCTGAAGGGGCTGGGACCCGGAGTAGGAGGTGGACTGAGTCCCTTCCCTTTCCCGATCCTCTCCCTCCCACACCGGGGCACGAGCGAAGCCCACAACGCCCAAGAATAGGGGCAATGGGTGGCACCCTGACCCACCACACTAAGAAAAAGCCTGGGACCCACCATATTAGTGTCAGCCATTTGCCACAATATCATTCACATTTTTTTTCTGATTTAAATTCTTTCTCTCAGCTGATTTGGCTCATAATTGTTTTCAGTTTTGTGAAATTGGCCCTATTAAAGCACCAAATATATACATTATTGGTCTGGATTTTATTCTGTTTGCACATTATAAATGTGATCAAGTCATGATCATTTACCTACACGACCACTGATTTTTATTTTTTTTTAGTTCCATATTTAGTTCCTCTTTATCTGCCATGACGAGTCTAATATAGAATTCCTCTGTGTTGGCACACTTTTTGAGTTAGGAAATGGTCACCTATAATATGTAGAAATTCCCACGATATTTTAGTACTGGTGGCATGAGACCTCCAGTATATGTCACTCAAATTGAAGTCCCCCATGATCATGCAGATTTTTCCCCTATGCATTATAGACAGATGTGTACATATGGTATGATTTGGTGGAATGTAGTGGACACCAGTTAATACCCCATCAGATCCCAGTGTCTCAAGTCAGGCCTGCAGAAAATGAGTGTAACACACAGTTCGTGACCACCAATGAAAAGTTTGATTAAAATGACTTGACTAGCATCACACACAACTCTGTGGCTGAGGCAGGGATAGCAACCCATACTCCAGTGCACTATTCAACTGCCTTAAACATGAGGCCATCCATTCTCTTTCTGCAATCCCCTGCCTTGTTCACTACACACCTTCCAACTTCTGCAACGAATGCAACAGAAGTTCTACAGACAACTATATAAACCTTCACTATATAAACCTTATTCATCCCCAGATCAGGTCTGTTTGTGCATTGAAGGAGGCAAGAGTCTTGTGGGGGAAAAAATAGTATCTGATCTTATAATTAAAGACTATCATTATGCACAAGTGGGACAGCGACTGGCAACCTTAATTCTGGCATGTACTAACTGTTGAGTACTTAATGTAACCTTAATAACATTTTAATGTAGTTTTTTATATATAACTTTCTAGCTTTTAAAAAAAAAAAAAAGCAAACTGAAAAAACCCGAAATTCCATCATATGGCATCATATTGACACCTACATGGGTCATCAGCAGGGTTGGGACCTTTAGCTCCAC
This sequence comes from Platysternon megacephalum, assembly GCA_003942145.1. Lineage (NCBI taxonomy): Eukaryota > Metazoa > Chordata > Testudines > Platysternidae > Platysternon > Platysternon megacephalum. The sequence goes on from QXTE01000279.1 coordinate 941,294, forward strand.
CACCCAAATTTCTGCCACTTGAGCTAATAGAGTAACTGATAGCAGTAGTAAGTTGTCATTCTCCATATGGACCAGCACTAGAGGGGGATAAGCAACATTTTGCCAGTGGATTTCACAAATATTGGCTGACAGCAGAGGCATGGTAAGACTCGGGAATCTTGGGTTCCAATCCCGTCTCTGGAGCAGGGAAGTGTTTGTTTGAGGGCCCAGACTCTTCTGAAGTGTGAACCCTTCTGCCATGTCTCCTCCAAATTGTCCCACTACTCTCCCCTCCCCCTGGCACCTTGTCCCAGTCCCATTCTTCTCATGTAGACAGTCCCAGTCTTGACTCCTCAAGCTTCTAGGCCAATCTCCTCCTCCCTCCAGTCCCAGTACCCTCTTCCCAGCTCCTCTTCCAATTTGTCTCTCTCTTCCCCACTGTGGCCCCCAGTGGCCTCCCTCCCTGGGGTCCTAATCCAATCTCAGTATCCCACACCCACCTCCCCTTTGGCTCGCTCTCCCAGTCTCTTTGCATAGCCAGTCCCAAACTCCCCCAGCTCCTCATCCAATCTCAGGGCTTGTTTGCCCTTCCCCGCAGTGTGACTAGCAGTGCAAACCAAAGTGCTGTGCTGTAACTCCTGTGTGGGTCATATGGGTCTGAACTCAGTTTCCTAGTTCGTGTTAACATATTCCTGTTTGAAGAGGACAATGTTAACATGAACTAGGAACCTTTTAGTTTGCATCCACACAGGGAGTTACATCGCAGCACTTTGGTTTGCATTACTATTCAGACACCCTTAGTCACATAGCCTCAGCCTTTCTCCCCACCCTCTGGCTCATAGTTCCAGGCTTGGGCACCCCACCCTACTCCCATTGTCCCGCTCCACTCCCAATCCCAGTTTACCTCTCCCTACAGGTCTGCCTCTTGTCCTTTCTGTATTCAGATCAGGCATCTTCTTCCTCTAGGCTTCTTGGGCCCAGCAGAGGGGTCAGTGGGAACGCAGGAGAGACTGTCTTCTTTTCTAAGTTCTGGTGCTTAGACCCAACACTGCCTGCAACTGTCCACAGCTGTAATTGCAGGAAGAGTCCTGCTCAGCCCCAGGCAGGGCCTGCCCAGTTAGGACAGCATATTCATGGAATTTAACTGCTAAAATTTTAAGTCTCACTGAGCATATTTTATAACTTGGCCAAATTTGGATGAATTTTCATGGGAAGCAAAAGACACGTGCTAGACCGAAAGGCCACCCCTTGCCAAATTTCAAGTTACTGCTCCAAAGCATGGAGGCAGTAGAGCTCTTCAAAGAAAAGGTCACCAGAATTTTTAAACCTGGATAAAGCAGATTTTTTCCTTAACCTCATTCTTGGAAACGGCTGTCCCATTTTGGCTGAAATTTTTCAGATACATTTAGCCTGAGGCAGGCACCCAGCATGGCAAATTTCAGCCCAAACAGTTTGGAAAGTTATGAGCAACTGAAAGAGTGTTTTGTAATAGGAAGGGTCAAACAACCTTAATTGCTGGTGCAACTAGCTCTGAGTATAATAAAAAAGTACCTATCCCCCCACCTCTAAATACAATTGCCATAAATTTAAAAATATAGTCCTCCTAAAAGACTAAATCAGCACCTTTCTCCTCATTCTTGACAAAAGAAACCCAGAAAACAACTCAATCAAAAATGAATTCATACCCAGGTTATACTCCACCTTTCCCACAAATCCTAGCCTTTGTGAAGCCCACAGCCCCTAAAGTCGGGTTAATTGGTCTTGCAGCATGTCATGAGAGTCAGCAAACTCAGGCTATTGAAACCAGAAGGGAGAATAAGTTCCAAAGTTAAGGGCACCCTCTGTTTTATACTGAGGGGGTTCCAGCTGGAGCTGCTTTTGCATGCAGATGTGGCAGTCCAATGCAAGGAAAGAAGCATTCTTGCAAGTAGGTGGCTCCCAGGCCTTTTAGAGGTTTGTAGGTCAAAACATAACCCCGTATATTTTACCCAAAACCCAATAGCCAGCCAGTGTATTATCTGTTAAGTATATTGCAGTAGCACCCAGATGCCCCAGTCGGGGATCAGGGCTCTAGCATGCTAGGCATGTTACAAATATACAGCAAAAAGATGATCCATGCTCTGAAGAGCTTACAAGTCTGAGATGCAAAACAGGTGGACTCAATAAACAGACATGGAGGAGCACAAGGTACAGTGGGATGATTATAATCAGCATATGATATGAAGTGGTTGCAACTCAGTAGCTACCTAATGTAGGTTCTGGGGCACTGATACCATGTTCCACCAGGAAGATATACTGCTTAATAACGTCTCCAAATGTAGCTAAGAGTACTGTTTATTCCTCTTTCCCCCCCAATAATAGGGCACCTCGATGCAGGAGATAGAATTGAAGATGCCCGTCCAAAGTTATGGTGTGCTTTAAGTGAGGGGAAGGTGATTGTGTTTGATGCATCTACCTGGACTATTCAGCAACACTGTTTTAAAGTGGGCAGCTCTAAACTGGTGAGTGAGACTAGCCTTGTTGTTGTTGTTAATTATTTGTATTACCATAGTGCTTAGGAGCCCTGGTCATGGATCAGGGACCCCATTGTGCTAGACATTGTACAAATACAGAGCAAAGAGCTTACAATCAAAGTATAAAACAAGCTACAACAGATAGATACAGACAGATGGGGGGAGTACAAGGAAACAATGGGACAATATTGGTTGGGCAGTAGTCTCAGTACACCAACAGCCTACCAGTTAAAGGCATTATGGCAAAGGAGACTTTTAAGGAGGGTATGAAGGTGGATAATGAAGTAGCTTTGTGGAGGTTTACAGGGAGCTTCTTTCAAGTGAGGGGCAGCGCAAGCAAAAGCACAAATATGTTTGTTTGGATATTTAAAAAGTGACTGGTATCGTGAGCTGATTGGAAGTGGGAATTAACCTCCTGAGGTCCCTTCCAACCCTGATACTCTATGATAATGAATGAGAGGTGATGGGTACGGATAGGCTGGGAAGGGCCTTGAAAAAGAAGACAAACAGCTTATGTATGAGGTGATAGAGAAGAGGGAGCCAGTGGAGGAAGCAGTAAGAGAGATAACATGGTCAAAGTGACAAGCTAGGAGAATGATCTTCACAGCAGCATTCTGAATGGGTCTGAGTGGGGCAAGACTGCATTGTCAAGTCCAGAGAGAAGGAAGTTGAAGTAATATAGATGTGAGATATTGAGAGCCTGGATAAGCATTTTAGCTGTGTGCATGGTTAGGAAAGGCTGCATCTTTGAGATGTTATGCAGAAGGAGACATCAGGATTTAGACATAGCCTGGGCATGAGGAGCTAGAGAGAAGTCAGAGTTCAAGAAGACTGGCTACGAGCCTGTGTGACAGGCAGGTTGGCGGGAGGGAGGGAGGGGTTGTTCGCAGTGATTGAGAAAGGGGTGGGGAGGAGAAGATTAGGAGCTCTGTTTTGAGTCATGTTGATCTTGAGCTGTTGGCTAGACATCCATGAGGGAATGTCAGCGAGGCAGGTCAAGATTTTAGTTTGGAAAGAAGGAGACAGGTCTGGGGTAAAGAGGTAGATGTGTAAATCATCAGCATAAAGTCAGTAGTTGAATTTGAGTTTCTGGATGAGGTTACCCCGAGATAAGGTACAGAGGGAGAAGAGAAGAGGACCAAGGACAGAAAGTGGGAGGGGGTGATGAGGAGAATCCTTAGAAGGACACGCTGAAGGAGTGTGTTGAGAGGTGAGGAGAGTGTCACGGAAGCCAAGGAAGGACAAGATTTCAAGAAGAGGAACATGGTCGATTGTGTCAAAGGTGGCTGACAGGCCAAGGAGGATGAGGATGGCATTCTAATTCTGAGCGTTGTCTTGGAAAAGATTATTAGAGACTTTGGCAAGCAGTTTCAGTGGTGTGCAAAGGGCAGAACCCTGATTGGAGAGGGTCTAGGATGGAATTGGAGGAGAGGAACTCCAGATTATAAAGAGCGCATTCAGCGATCTTACAGATGAAAGGAAGAAGGGAGATACAGTGGGCTCAAGAGTGGGCTTTTTAAAATAGAAGAGACTAGATCATTGCTTGTATTGTGAGGGGAAAGAGCCAGAGGCTAGCCCGAGGTTAAGGAGAAGAGTAAGGGAGGGGAAGAGACTAGGTGCAAGGGGATCGGGATGGTGGGAGGAGATGGCAAGTGGAGGGGTTAGAGGAGAGCAAACAAGAAACTTCTGTATCTGTAACGGAGGAGTAAGTTGTATGAGGGGAGAGGAAAGGTAAGTCAAGGATAGGGGGACAGTCATTTTGTCAGGTTTTTCTTGGAAGAAATTAGAGAAATCCTATGCAGAGAGAGAAGTGGAGGCAAGAGGTGAAGTGGGTTTGAGGAGTGAGTCAAACATGGCAAAAAGACAGCTGAGATTGCAGGCATGGTACTCAGTTAAGTTGGAGAAGTAGAGCTGTTTAACTAGAACAGTGGTTTTCAACCCGTTGTCCGCAGACCCCTGGAGGTCCGCAGACTATGCCTAAGATTTCCAAAGGGGTCTGTGCCTCTATTCAAGATTTGTAGGGGTTTTCAAATGAAAAAAGGTCGAAAACTACTGAACTAGGAAGATGGGAGAAGTGAAGGAGAAGAGAACAAATATAGAGTTGAGGAAGGCAGCCAGGTCATGGGATTTCCATCAGAGACGCTCTGCAGTGCGAGACCAGGAGCAGAGGAAGCAGATATTGAGGATAAGCCAGGGCTGGGGTGTTGGCAGGGTGGGAGATGGGAGGGGGCAAAAGAGTTGAAACTAGAGGAGAGTGAAGCTTGGAGGGAGTCAACAACTATCAATGGAACTAAAGGAAGAGAGGGCTGAGAGCAGACAAGTCATCAATGCTGATGGGCTGCAAGACACCGAGAGGCTGCCTGGGGAGCTGATGAGCGATGTGGAAAGAAACCAGACGACGGTCTGAGAGGGGGAACTCCTCAATAGAGAGACTAGAGAGAGCATTGCTTGGTGAAGACCAAGTCAAGTGAACAGCCCTCGTGACTGCCGATCAAAGGAAGAGGTGAGGCACAGCTAAGAGGTCATGTGAGTCATCAGCATGGAATTTGAAGTCATGAAGGATGAGTGGGAGGTAGCAAGGAGAGGAAGAGAGAGCGTCAGAAGACTAAATCGGAAAGGAAGGATGATGCGAGGAGTTGGGTGGATGGTAAATGACAGCAGCATGAAGCGGGCAGAGAAGGTGCAGATGCATTGCTGTTCATAAGAAAGGAAAGCCTGGGAAGGGGGAGGTGGGAGGGGCTGAAACTGGCAAGAATGGGAGAGGAGAAGCCCACCGCAGTCTGACCAAGGATGGTGTGTGTAAAAAGAGGAGAGGCCTCCCTTAGAAAGGACAGCTGCAGAGGCAGTGTCTGATGAAGGGATCCAGGTATCTGGGAGCCAGGAGCTGGAGGGAGCGAATTATGAAGAGGTTGTGGATGGCTGAGATCTTTTGAGAGATGGAGTGGGTATTAATGTGGGAAATAAGAAGTACATTATTTCAGAACATCCTGTGTTTAAAATACTGCTGCTGCTATTTCTAGTTCAAAAATTAAATGAATGTTTCACTTCTAATTGAAGAGAGAAATACATTTCATACAAATGGAAGAGCGTCTGTTATGTAGGAAAGAAATGTGTAATACTTTGAGCTTCTGTAGTGTGTTTCATCTGAAGATCTCATAGAGTTTTACATTATATTTTAAGCTCCAAAACCCTCCTTTGAGATAGGTATCAGTAAGTATTATTAAGCCTACTTCTTTGAAGGATAAACTGAGCCATAGCGATGACATCACTTATCTTCAGTCATACAGCCTTGTAGTGACAGAGCCAAGAAAGAACTGAGGAATCTTGATTCTTGCTCTGACTTCAGCCACTAGAAAAACTGTCTTTGTATAACACAGTGGCTCTCAACCAGGGGTACGTGTACCTCGGGGGATATGCAGAAAGGGGTACAGTAGTCTGGAAAGGTTGAGAACCACTGGTATAACATGTTTGTGTGCTTCTTTCAAGAGTGGTAGCTTTCTGTACTGAACTTTTAAAAGAAATCTTGCACTTTTTTCCCCTCTAGACTTGTATGGTAATGGTAGAGCAGAGCCAAGTATGGATTGGTTCTCAAGATGCCACTATTTACATAATCAACACCCATAGTATGTCTTGCAATAAGCAACTGAATGACCACCGCTCTCATGTTATGGACATCATTGTAGAGAACAGGAACAGTGTATCCAGGTAAATTTGATTACAAAGTTCCATTTTTTTAATATACATACCAGCTAATGTGGGAGGCATTCTTGGTACTAGAGCTTCTGAAACTGGACAAATGTGTAATATTAGAGAGAATTTTAAACAAGATAATGTGTTTATTTCCTCTAATGGCTAATCAACATCTAGACTAAATTTAACCTTAAGAGAAATCATGCAATTATATGTAAGGGTCCATATAAAACAGTCAACTACAAGATCCTATATAGAAGGTTAAATATAGTTAGCCCAATGTAGCTGATGTGATCAGTTTCACAATGACACCTTATTTCCAAAATAGTTCTGCTTTCCTGAGACAGAGATGAGACCAAAGGGGAGTTGCAGGCAACCAGTGATAAATTTCACACCGAAGCCTCTTAAAGATCATTCCATTTTTGCTTTGTCCACACAATAGATTCATCATACTTTTACAGCTCAGTTCTGGATTTATTTTTCTTTATACAAAAGCGAACGGAACAAGAAAAATAAATTAAAATACATCGTATGATTCTTTTAAAAATTAACAATGCAGAAGTGCACGTGCCAAACCTAACTTCTGCTGCCAAAGCCACCCTCTCCCTGCCACCTGCTGTGATTCCCTTCCAGCATGCTGCCCTGGCACTTGGGAACTACTCCTGTGCTTCTGTCCTATAGACTTTAATGCACACTCCGTTGTGGCTCACGGATGTATTTTAATCTAATATTTCTACTACTCTTGGAAGTAAAGATCTCTGCTTTGACTTGGCATTAACGTTTGTTGTGGTGGGAGACCTATAACAACATTCTCTTCGTTATAGGAGATCTCAGTTCTGGATTTGATTGTACACCATGCTATTTTTAATTTTGCTTTTTTACGTCAACAGCGAAGCATATTCATGTAGTTTAGATGGGACAGTGATTGCTTGGAACATTAGCACTTTGAAAGTAAACCGTAGACTTCAACTGCCCTGCAAAGATCTTTTTTCTGTCAAACTCCATGACAACCGTCTTTGGTGCTGTAAGTTCTTCATGCCTCAGATATTGGAATTTTTTTAAAATAAATTTTTGCATGTTATGTCACTTTAATGTAAAGAACAGTACAATTTCATGCCACTTTTTATTTTTGTATGATTAACCAGTTCTCTTCATCCACCCATCTCCATTCAGGCTGTTTAAATAGCATAGAGTAGTCCTATTGAGTTTGTTGGGACTATTATTGTGCTTTAAATTAAGCATTTTGCCTGATCAGGGTCTTACAGATACTCTCTTGTGATAGCAAGAAGTCCCACATAGGACAAAATTGCTGGGTTACTGCATGGGAGGATGTGAGTTGCCTCTGGATGGCCATGTCTCATCTGGTTGAACGTCTGTTCAGGGATGTTGCATTCACTGCAGGATGTGACATCTAGAAGCATCAGGCTTTGTCTGGTCTCACCCGAAGATGCTGGGTCTAGCGGTAATAGTATCGGAAGTTGTGGATCTGTGTTTGAGCCACCTCTTATGGCACAGGTCCAACTTGATAGTCTCGGCAGTCACCTTTAACTACTTCCAAGTGTTCTGCCATCCTGTGTGTAGGAGCGGAGTAGGATATGCTAAGGCTTCAGTGCCAGAGTAAAAGGTCATCAATAAGCCATCTTTTCCAAGTACAGGTTGGTTCAAGAAACCTAAGGCTTCTCCACCCAACATTGCTTTAACACTCAATGCTACCATAGACCCACTGTATATCAAGTATGCACATTGAGTGACAAAAGAGTTATTAAAGACTATGGGTAAACTCCTGGCCCGATGTTCAGTCAGTGGTAACACTCCCATTATTTTCATTGGGGCCAGAAATCCACCCTACAACTTCTGTAGTACAGAAAATCTCTGTCCTAGATCTATAGCAGCAAATACTTGTGCACGCTGAGAACCAAATAGTGATATGAAAATTTAAGCAAGTTCTCTTTTCCTCTTCTGTTAGCACCTAGAGTACCAATAGGCATGCTTGTAATTGCAGAATAGACATAAGAATGTACACTGTGAGAAGTCAATTGGGAATAGAGAATACCATGTATAGTTTTCATTGTGTGTTTTAGGAAAGCAGCAAAGAATCCTGTGGCACCTTATAGACTAACAGACGTTTTGCAGCATGAGCNACCCCTCTGATACTTGTTTTAGGAAAGATACTGCTGGTCACCCCACAGTTCTGCATGTACACATTTACCCCTGACTAGCTTTCCACGGTTTTGTTGGGAAATAAGAAGTCAGTACTTCAACTACTAACCTCATATTTTTACTATTGAAGGTACAGGAAGTGGTGTATTCGTAGCGACAACGAATGGGTCTCCTCGGCAAGAAATGAAAATTGAAGAGAATCCGAAGGATGTGTGTTCGTATTTTCTCTGTTTCCAGCTGTTTCCTGAGGTATGAAATTTAGGCTGGTCATTTGTCTTATAGGAAGTCTCTGCTTTATAAACAGTGCTGTACAATTATTTCGTAGGATATGTTTGTGAGTACACTGGTAAGATTGGTCATATTCTTTCTGTGCTTTAGGGGGACCAAGTATGGACGTCATGTTCAGGAAGTAGTGACCTGTATATTTGGAATGCAACAGATCTCTCCAGAACTCCTGAAAAGATTCATCTTCAAGACTGTTCTGAGATTACCTGTATGATAAAAGTAAAAAATCAGGTAGATTTAATATTTTTATTTGTTGCCCATTTCCGAGATGTAATGCAGTTTGTGTTCACAGCACTGTCATCAGTTGAGTTCTTTTATTGTGGGCTTGCCACGCACATTGGTCTGAGACATGAGTAGCCCTGAGCTAATAGCAGCCCAACATCATTGACCATCTAGTACTCAAACATACAAGCAAGGCCAGAAGCCTCATCCATGATTAAATGCATGATGGATGATTAAATGCATTATTAGTCACTGACCTTTTCACTAAACAGTATGAACCAAAGATTAGGTCCCCTGACACTTAATGCCTTATGCTCCAATGATAAAGCCCAAGGAAAGACTAGTGGAAAAATAATAAATGCTGATTAGCTGGCCTGTGTCTGGAAGATGGTCTCTTCCTATCTGAGGCTGAGGGAACTGGGATTGTTTAGTCTGCAGAAGAGAAGAATGAGGGGGGATTTGATAGCTGCTTTCAACTACCTGAAAGAGGGTTCCAAAGAGAATGGAGCTGGGCTGTTCTCAGTGGTACCAGATGACAGAACAAGGAGCAATGGTCTCAAGTTGCAGGGGGGGGGGGGGGGGNTGAATATTAGGAAACACTATTTCATTAGGAGAGTGTTGAAGCACTGGAATGGGTTACCTAGGGAGGTGGTGGAATCTCCTTCCTTAGAGGTTTTTAAGGTCAGGCTTGACAAAGCCCTGGCTGGGATGATTTAGTTGGGGATTGGTCCTGCTTTGAGCAGCGGGTTGGACTAGATGACCTCCTGAGGTCCCTTCCAACCCTGATATTCTATGATTCTAATCATCATGTGTCCCCCCCCTAACATGGTTAAAGGACCCGAGCAATTTCCCATATCACCATCTTCTAGGAGTGTCACTCAGCCCTCTCAGTCACAATATACCAGTCACTTTCAGAGGTCTGCGGCTGCTGCAAGTGAGTGCACCATTTGGTCAGGGGCAAAGGTCATTTCCATAAATAATAGCAAAAATATTCCACGATGAGATGATGACAGTGACTCCAGACCCTTCTGAAATAATCCCAGTCAGACTCCCCAGCCCGTCTCCCACGAAATGTACAATCACTTCATTAAGCACCCTGTGGAGTTGGGAAGCTTCTCTGCCACTGGGGCTAGGTTGGTGAGCCAGGACCTAACGGGAAAACAGAGAAAGGTGCCGTAGAAACAGAACCCCACAAGCTCTGGATACCCAACCAGCCTGTAAATTAAAGGATTACTCAGAAACCCAGAGCCCTCTTCTGCTCCATCTGCAGCATCATCCCTCTTCCCCTCCACTCATTCATAGCCCAGTAACACTGTACGTAACATTATTGTCCAACTCCCTTATACAAAAAAGGAAAAATCAGCAAACATTCCTGAGCTTCCCACCTCCCCAGTTTGAATATTCAATACTCCTGTCTTTAAGCCTGCCAGCGATGCAGCAACTTGGCTCTTTCTCCCCTAGGATAGGACGGAGCCAATGGTAAGAGCTATAATACCCACATATCCCTGCTGTAAAAACAAAACATCATTTAGTGGAATTGCCAGCCTGGGCCAGACTGGAGTGGCTGCCTGGCAACGACAGAAGATGATAGTGTTACAGCTGTCTGCTACAGGCTTACTTCTACATTCATTTAATTAAAATCAGACAATTTACTATATGATTTCCTTATTTTAGCAAGGAAGCAAAGACAAAGAATTTTGCCCATTTTGTCATTCTTAAATATGCTTCTTTCTAGTTACCAACCCTTATTAAAAATGTAATAGTGGCTATACATCCTGTATAGAAACATACAAACCATTGGCTCCAACAAGTAGCTTTGAAAGATCTTGGGTATTACTGTTTTCAAACCTGACCAGAGTACCACTGACTGTATCTTTGGGGGCACATAAAACAACTCCTTTGCTGAAACAGCTTAGGCTGTATCTTCGAACAGAAGTGGAATGTAATGCATTAAAAATTTATTCCGCTTTTCAGATTTGGATTGGCAGCAGAGGAATATCCCAAGGCAAAACCAGGGGAAAGATCTACGTGATAGATGCTGAAAAGAAAACTGTGGAGAAGGAGTTGGTGGGCCATGCTGATACGGTGAAGGCACTGTGCTCTGCAGAGGACAGATATGTTCTTAGTGGTTCTGGAAGGGAAGAAGGGAAGATTGCTATTTGGAAAGTTGAATAGATTTAACTTTTCCAAGTGTGTGTAAATACCGTTGTTGGAAAACTTACCAGTTTGGATTTTGTTACTCCAACTTCACCCTTCAGATGTCTTTAACAATGCATCAGTGTTATTTTTAATTTATTAGTATAATTATTTCAGTGGTAACTACATTATTGTAGTATATAGAAACAAAAGGGAATTTCTGTTTGCACCCTGTCATGATCGGCCATGACCTGCACAGTCAGTAAGGAACTGGAAGACTGAGTAGAGATATCACTAGATTTTTAAACCTCGGAGATTACATTTTACAAACATTGTCATGAAAGGTCAAGATTATGGGCCAAGTTCTTTGCTAAGGTAATTTGACTTCAGTGAAGCTGAACCAGCAGAGAGTATTGCTCAATAATTCAGTTTGAGCTAGTTCTTAAAGATACATAAGTATCATCCTACAAAATAATACTCTTGATATCTTGACAGCTGGAAATGTTTGTTTGGAAAAATATTAAATTGGACTGATTCATCATGGGTGATAGAATTACTGTAAATTCAAAGTATCTTTCTAAACTGGCAGCCCGATTAACACAAGGATGACTTTCCATTCCTGCTGTATCTATATTTATGGTGCATTATTTAAAATGCTGACTTTCCCTAATAGCACTTGTTGTCTGCTCGTGTGCCAAGATACTTGGATATTTCCAGTTACGGCAACTTTAAGCAGTAAGCATTCCTTTAAAAAACAAGTGTAGAATATTTGGCATCTGCCAAGTTCTTAGGAATGGAACCATTGCTGTAGTAGCTCTGTCTTTGGCAAATTTAATTTCAATGTATTATATGCTTGCTAGTGGCAGCAACGTTTGTTGGAGCTATGCAAACAAACCCCACCCCAATACCACTCCATTAACCGGGACTGCTCAGCTAGCTTAGCCTGTTATGACTTCTTGGCCCAAAAGACCCTCTGTAATTTAGATTGCCTGCACCAGACATGGAACAAAGATTTGTGTATGTCCTTGAACCCTAGCCAATGGGGAAGTGCCTTGCAAATCATAAAAAGAATCTACTGTTGATCTACAATTAAGGCTGATTTGGCAGAAAAAATATATATTTTGTCCATACTTGTCTCCCAGAGCCATAGAGGCTAACATGTTTTGGGACTGTCCCAGGATACAATCCTTTTGGCTACAAGAAGGCCAGAGGATTAATATGATATTGGATACCTCCATAAAAATTACTTCCAAGAGCTGTGTTTTGGGATATAGCCCATTATCTTGGAAACATCCCAGCTTCACAGCATGCTTGGCTCTCCAGAGCACTGCTTGTAGACAAATGACTGATACTGCTTAGCTGGAAGAGCAGACTGCATCCAGGGGTAGCAGCTTGGCACACAGACTTTGCTGACCTGACAGCTAAAGAGTGGGTAATGTTTTGGAGAGGAGGGACCTCAGACAAATTTGAAAAGATTTGGTCTGACTTTTTAGAAACCTGATGGAAACTGAGATGTTGCTCTGCTTTCCAATCTCTGCCCCCCTTCCAGGCTTTCCTTTCCCTCCCTTTCCACTCCTTTACTTTTTTGTTCTTTTTGTCTTTTTGCTTTTGTTGCCCCCTTTTTTGGGGGAGGAGGGGGCGACAATTTCAATAAAATATAAATAGAGAAATAAAACATGAAAAGGACTGCCATTATTTATCTCTAAGTTACATGAAGGCACCATATGCTATCACACAGATAATGCAAAATAATGGCAAGTAAATGCCATTGTACTGTGGTCTGGTGTTCCATTTGGCTTATGCTTCCTAGTCATTTCCTTTCAGGAAATGTGTGAGTTGGAGAACTATACATATGTGCAGAATAGTTGTCTATATCAATGCAGGATAAAGTGGAATATATAATTTCTATAAAATACTGTAAATAGATGGAAAAATCAGCTGCTACTTTTTTTGTTAACCTATATAACCTATAGTAGTGCAGGGCTAATAGAAATACTGTTATATAAACTATTGATAATCCCTATGTTAAGTCTTTCAGTCTGGGTATTTGATGATAGCTGAAATTCTCTTATCATTTGTTCAGTCACTGAAAAAACTAATATGAGAAACAGAATATTAAACACTATTGCAATTCTAGCCTCTTTGTAACTTGTTTTTATATCCATGTAATTCAACACACCACAAGGACCTAAATTTACAGTCATCGCCAGCATCTGCTGGGTGTAGCAGAGATAAGGCTGTAGAGAAGACGGCTGTGGCTGTCTGATACTAGGACTGTCTCTATACAAGGTTCTGCTTGGTTCTAGTCCAGGCTGAAGGCTGCTTTACTCTCTGCTGGCTGGCTATGGTTGACTATAACTGCTAAGCTTACCTTATCCCTGACATGCCTCCTATGCCAGGGACTAAAACAGGTGGTGAAGGAGCTGGCTATCCTGGCTTTCTCATATGGGGATTCTCCCATCCCATGGAAGTTCTAAGTTGGGGGATCCAGTAGCCACTAGGCCCCAAGTTTTATGTGACTTGCTCTTTTCTATCTTTGCTTTAATACCACGTCCATCAGCATGGTGTATGAGCACCAGTGTGGCACCTGCTATGCTTTCCCTTCACTCTAGAGAGCCAGGACGTACGATGTCAGCAGAGACGTCTGGGCGAAGAGCTGGCAATGACCAAGTTAGCTACTGTACTGCTCAACCATGTTACTTCATCTGGTCGTCCGTTCATAACTGCCTTCGTTGTCGCTCTCACAAAGCATTTTATAATTGGCTTGCCTCATCAGTGGGCTTTCAGTGCACCAGGAATGAGCTCTCATCCTGGCAGTGATGCCCTCTGTGATGTTGGGCAAGTGTTTGCCTCTGTTCCCCAAGTATAAAATGGGCAGAACAGTACAGTTCCCCTCTGACACCAGTGTGGCCCCACTACAGAGAAGCAGCAGATGTTCTGGGCCTTGCAGTTCTGCTCTCCAGGGAAGGAGACATTAGTGAGAGAGTCTGGATATACTCTAAGTGCAACTTGCTTTATTTGCACGCACACACACAACAGTCCTAAAATGAAATGGTCAAACAGCAGGTGGGGCAATCCTTCTGCCACGAATCTCAGCTCAGCACCAATGTGTGGTTTCCCTGGAGCAACCCTGCCTCCAGAACTGACTTTAAGCAGAGCCCCAGAGAGAGTGCAGACTCTCCTGCTGCTTGCGCAGTGCCCTGTCTCAAAGCTTCCTCTACACACAACTTTGCATAACTCAAAACTAACAACACCACAGCATATCTTCCCAAGAGTGGAAACTTGCTCACACGTCACAAAAAAGAACTTTAACAGGCAATGTAACAGTGCAGCCTAGTGCCACCTGCCATAATACTCAGGAATTCCTACGTCCCAATCCTGTGCTCATACATACTCCCTCTGTAGTAGTATTTATTAATAAGTATGTTCTCTAAGCCAGTATGACAACATGATCACCTGCCCTCCATGACTAATACCGAGTTTATTGATCTAGTCTCCTTTATAAGATCTGTATCTCTGTGTATAGCCATGTCTCCCATTAATGTCCCCTGATAATGTTAATACCCAGTTCTCTTGATCTTTCCTATTAGGTCTTTTTCCTCCAACCTTTCCTCAGTTTTGCTTGTCTGCCTTTGAGGTTACTCACTACTTTTTTCTCTTTTTTTAATAACATGGACCCAGATCCTCAACTGGTGTAAATCAAGATCGCGCCAAAGGCAATCAGTGGAACTAGGCTGATTTACTTCAGGTGAGGATCTGGCCCATGCTGTTGAAAACTGAGTGCAGTGTTCCAGGGATCGAGAAACTAATGAAAGGCAAGTAGGGGTAGATTATTTCCTTGCTTATTGGAGCATCCATGTGACTCTTATTAATATGACCCAATATAACATGCCTTTATTTTGCTATAGTATTGACTCTTATTCAGTATTATCACACTCACCCCCAGATCCTTCCCTAAAATGCTGCTGTGCAGCCTGTATTGTGTGTAATTTCAGTCCTTCCTGCATAAAAGTCATGCTGGATCTACTTCAGCAGATTTCAGCTCGCTTCTGAAACTTACCAGAGTGAATTGTATTTTAATCGTGTGTTCTTTAAACCATTTACAGTCTCTCTCTCAACTTCAGGACAGTCGCAACCTGCATTATTATAGTTTCCTTTCAGCCTCCAGTGAGGATGAGGAATAGCACCGGACCCAGGAACCACCCCCCCCTTCATCCCTCCCGATACCTCTACTCAACTTGACCCTAATCAGGAATATTTACACTCTAGTCCAGCCTTGTGTCTCCATTCTACCACATTCATAGGTTGAGTAAGCACATCAGAAACTACCCACCTCCACCATCCTGCGATCACCTGCACTGTCACTGCACGTCTAACTGACTTCTGTGGCTACACGTATGGTAGATTCAACCCTGGTGGTACCCAGGTTCATTCTCCACTGATACTGTTTGTGGAATGGTTTCGAATGCTTCCCTGAAGGCAGCAGCATTGCCTCTTGGGTGCTCTGTTATCCCTTTGAAAAAAATAACGTGGTCCAGATCCTCAGCTGGTGTAAATTGGTGCAGGTCTATTGAGGTAAATACCAATATACGCCAGCCCAGGAACTCTAGCTTCTATTGGGTGCTGCCACCGTGGTGGTGGTGGTTCATTGTCCCATTAGCCTGCAGGTGCTCACAAGGTCACTGCTTTCTCAGCTCTTGCTGGTTTCCAGGAAAGGAGGTTAGACTGCATTTTAATTCCCCGAGCCCCCTTTTTCTTTCTTCCTCCTGCCTCAGAAACAGGAAGGTCCGGCCTGATTCTGAGAGGAGCACACTCCTATAGAAGTCCGTGGAAGCTGCAGGCACTCGGCCCTTTTAAGAACCAGGTCGTTTTTCCGTTTGTAATCTCATCTCACAGTCCTTCATCAGGTGCTCTCGGCTAGAAAGACCAGTGGTCCCACCACAGCTAGGTCTTTCGCACTCTCACCTGAATTTCACAGTCTTGGCCTGAATATGTTTATCTCAGTATCTGGCTACTTTTCTTTGTTTTCTTGTTCCAGTGACATTCTAATAGTATCTTGTTTTGTGCACCTAGGGCAATGCAAGCCCCGCGCTGCCTCAAGCAGGTTCTGTAATGAGGATCTCTTACATACCGGTAGTTATTTAACATATGCAGTGTTGTTGCTGTGTCCGTCCCAGATATTAGTGTGACACGGTGGGGGAGGTAATAGCTTTTACTGGACCAACTTATCTTGGTGAGAGAAACAAGCTTTTAAGCTTACACAGAGCTCTTCTTCAGGTCTGGGAAACTTAACCAGAGTGTCACAGCTAAATACAAGGTGAAACAGATTGTTTAGCACACGTAGTTAACTTTGTTTTCCTTGCGGCGCTTCATGCTCCTGTAACCAACTGGTGAATGTGTTCCACAAAATGCCAAGATAGCAGCCACATAAGTGGGTAGGTGGGCTCATCTTGGATTCAAAGTGGTGTGGGTCTCAGATGCTTGGGCTGAACTTCCCGTGAGCAGAGGATGTATGTAAGTGTTACTGGATCCTTCTGTGCCCAATCTGCGGAGGCCACGAGTCTGTTAAAGTCCACAGCTGCAGAGACATGGTATTTTAGTGTAAGCTGTAACAGCTCATGCTCATAGCTCTGGAGAATCCCCGTCAGTGCCTGGTGTGTCAGCTATCACATAAGAGCTTAGTAACACACTGGTCTGGCTTCTTGGGCAGCTCCATGCTTGGAATCAGTGAATTTGTTTGAGCGTAGTGTACCCGTTTCAAAAGTGATTCTAAAAACCAGAGGGGTAGCCGTGTTAGTCTGGATCTGTAAAAAGCAACAAAGAGTCCTGTGGCACCTTAGACTAACAGATGTATTGGAGCATAAGCTTTCGTGGGTGAATACCCACTTCGTCAGACGCATGTAAAAACCATTGCATTCAGAAGTATCAATGCTAAGGAAAAAATACTGAGCTGCTGCTTAATGCAGCTGTTTTTAAGCAGCGGGTACTTAAGAGCAAGTGACAGATGCAGGGAAAATAAAATTTCATGTCTCATTTGGCTCCATTCTATAGGACTGTATTTTTTGTGTCTAAAAAAAGAACTACGATTAATTTCTCGATACAGACAGCAGAGGGCACCATTGACTTAACTAAATAGAACTCAATGCTTAGAGAGAAAATTTAAAGCTTTTTGCAAGGCCCCAACGCTCAATATCAAATTGAAAGGTAGGCCCCTGCTACCCAGGAGTTCTGCAAGCTATCTGGTGGGAACATTTATGCCCTGATTTTTGCGTTGACTTGTACCTTTTGTTGCAAGTATAAACGGACCATTCTAATCTGGTAGCATTTTGCATTCATCATTTGCACCCATAAAAGATGGATTAATTTAGAGCACCACTCACTACACAGGGTAGGCAGCTGTTTTAGGTAAGCAGGTGCATCACATGCTACATCTTAAAATGATTCACTGCTGGAAGTAGGAGCCAGCAGAAGCAGTTCCTGGCTGGTGAGGTGAATCTAGGCCAAAGTAATTCATTTTAATTACTGGGACATGCACCGGACAATAAGATGTTCAAGTCATTCTTGAAGAACTGCACATTCCCAGGTCTGCTATGAGTAAAGGCCCCTCATGTAGCCCAGAAGCAAACCCAATAAGTTGTAGGAGCTCCTGGGCTGTGCTGAAATACCATACGGCCGGGGAAGTTCTGCACCACAAAATTAAAAACTCTGTGCACAATATTTTAAAATTCTGAAAAAAAATGTATATTTTGTCAAAATAACGCTATATAATCATGTCAGTTTCAGTTATTTTGTAATTTATTTCGAAATATCTCTCAGCAACTATGTCAGTAACAATACAGACACACAAAAATTCCCCCAGCAGTAGAGAGGTAACTATGACAATCCAGTTCCTGTTTCTCTGCCCCCTCCCCCCAGAGCCTAGCTGCAGGGACCCCCTAGCCCAGATACTTGCATGCACCCCCTACCTCCCCCAGAGCCCAGCCATGGGACCCCCCCCCCATCCCAGACACCCATGTCCCCCCAGCCATGGGACACCCCCCCAGACCCCAGCTGTGGGGCACCCCTCCATCCCAGACACCCATGCCCCTCCCCCCCCAGACCCCAGCTGTGGGGCACCCCCCAGCCCAGACACTCACACCCCCTACCCCCCTGAGCCCAGCCATGGGACACCCCTCCATCCCAGACACCCATGTCCCCCCAGACCCCAGCTGTGGGGCACCCCCCAGCCCAGACACTCACACCCCCTACCCCCCTGAGCCCAGCATCCAGACAGCAAAACAGCCTGAGGCTGGGTCCCGTGAGTATGGAGTTTCCAGCTCAGTTTCCTTGCCTCAGGGCGTGCTGGGTTCTGCAGCTCTTGGGAACATTCCAGCTCCCTCTGCCTCCCCCCAGCAGTGTCTTCTATTTGTGAGCTGGGCTCTGCTGGGTCCAGCACCCCCTAGTAGCAGCCAGCAGCTCTGCAGCCCATTGCTGCGGGAGGAAAAAAATTCTGAGTATAATTTCTGCGCCAATCCTGCATTGGCATTGGCAGATAATTCTCCCAGGCATAAATACCAGCAGCAGAGGAAATAGGAGTTGCTCTATCTCCATGCACAGTAGCTCCTTCTGCTTTACCCTGAGAACCCAGCATGTCTGTTCACTTCAGTACCATTTGCTGCTTTTCACTTCCCCCATGAGGTCAGTCAAAGTGTCTCATTTATTTCTGCTGCGCTCCATAGAAGCCTAGGGATTTACACCAGCAATGAACTTGGCCCAAAGGGCAATTACAATCACAAGTACTGTTGTGTAAAAGTGGCACCTTCTTGCCTCTCAGCTCGGCTTCCCGTGAGCGTCCAGTCAGCTCACGGCTCAGAGAAAGGTTTCAGAGTGGTAGCCGTGTTAGTCTGTATCAGCAAAAAGAATAAATGGACACAAATCAGACGTCAAGAATTATAACATTCAAAAACCCGTCGGAGAACACGTCAACCTCCCTGGTCACTCGATTACAGACCTCAAAGTCGCAATGCTCCAACAAAAAACCTTCAGAAACAGACTCCAATGAGAAACTGCAGAACTGGAATTAATTTGCAAACTGGACACCATTAAATTAGGCTTGAATAAAGACCGGAAGTGGATGGGTCATTACACAAAGTAAAACCTATTTCTCCATGCTAATTTCCCCCCCCACTGTTACTCACACCTTCTTGTTAACTGCTGGAAATGTGTAGGGGACAACTTCCTGGTGCAAGTGCTGGAGGAACCAACTAGGGGAAAAGCTTTTCTTGACCTGCTGCTCACAAACAGGGAAGAAATAGTAGAGGAAGCAATAGTGGATGGGAACCTGGGAGGCAGTGACCATGAGATGGTCGAGTTCAGGATCCTGATACAAGGAAGAAAGGAGAGCAGTAGAACAGAGACCCTGGACTTTAGAAAAGCAGACTTTGACTCCCTCAGGGAACTGATGGGCAAGGTCCCCTGGGAGAATAACATGAGGGGGAAAGGAGTAGAGGAAAGCTGGCTGTATTTTAAAGAAACCTTATTGAGGTTGCAGGAACAAACCATCCCCATGTGTAGGAAGAAAAGTAAATATGGCAGGCGACCAGCTTGGCTTAACAGTGAAATCCTTGCTCGTCTTAAACACAAAAAAACAGCTTACAAGAAGTGGAAGATTGAACAAATAACCAGGGAGGAGTATAAAAGTATTGCTCAGGCATGCAGGTGTGAAATTAGGAAGGCCAAATCACACTTGGAGTTGCAGCTAGCCGGAGATGTTAGGAGTAACAAGAAGGGTTTCTTTAGGTATGTTAGCAACAAGAAGAAAGTCAAGGAAAGTGTGGGCCCCTTGCTGAATGAGGGAGGGAACCTAGTGACAGAGGATGTGGAGAAAGCTAGTGTACTAAATGCTTTTTTTGCCTCTGTCTTCACAGACAAGGTCAGCTCCCAGACAGCTGCACTCTGCAGCACGGTATGGGGAGGAGGTGACCAGCTCTCTGTGGAGAAAGTAGTAGTTCGGGACTATTTAGGAAAGCTGGACGAGCACAAGTCCATGGGGCCGGATGCGCTGCATCCGAGGGTGCTAAAGGAGTTGGCCGATGAGATTGCGGAGCCATTGGCCATTATCTTTGAAAAATCATGGCGATCGGGGGAGGTCCCGGACGACTGGAAAAAAGCTAATGTAGTGCCCATCTTTAAGAAAGGGAAGAAGGAAGATCCAGGGAACTACAGGCCAGTTAGTCTCACCTCAGTCCCTGGAAAAATCATGGAACAGGTCCTCAAGGAATCAATCCTGAACCACTTAAAGGAGGGGAAAGTGATCAGGAACAGTCAGCATGGATTCACCAAGGGCAAGTCATGCCTGACTAACCTAATTGCCTTCTATGATAAGATAACCGGCTCTGTGGATGAGGGGAAAGCAGTGGATGTGCTATTTCTGGACTTTAGCAAAGCTTTTGATACAGTCTCCCACAGTATTCTTGCCAGCAAGTTAAAGAAGTATGGGCTGGATGAATGGACGGTAAGGTGGATAGAAAACTGGCTAGATGGTCGGGCTCAACGGGTAGTGATCAATGGTTCCTTGTCTAGTTGGCAGCCGGTATCAAGTGGAGTGCCCCAAGGGTCGGTGCTGGGGCCGGTTTTATTCAATATCTTCATTAACGATCTGGAAGATGGTGTGGACTGCACCCTTAGCAAGTTTGCAGATGACACTAAACTGGGAGGAGTGGTTGATACGCTGGAGGGTAGGGATAGGATACAGAGGGACCTAGACAAATTAGAGGATTGGGCCAAAAGAAATATGATGAGGTTCAACAAGGACAAGTGCAGAGTCCTGCATTTAGGACGAAAGAATCCCATGCACTGCTATAGACTAGGGACCGAATGGCTGGGCAGCAGTTCTGCAGAAAAGGACCTAGGGGTTACGGTGGACGAAAAGCTGAATATGAGTCAACAGTGTGCCCTTGTTGCCAAGAAGGCTAATGGCATTTTGGGTTGTATAAGTAGGGGCATTTCCAGCAGATCGAGGGATGTGATCATTCCCCTCTACTCAGCACTGGTGAGGCCTCATTTGGAGTACTGTGTCCAGTTTTGGGCCCCACACTACAAGAAGGATGTGGATAAATTGGAGAGAGTCCAGCGGAGGGCAACAAAAATGATTAGGGGGCTGGAGCACATGACTTACGAGGAGAGGCTGAGGGAACTGGGATTGTTTAGTCTGCAGAAGAGAAGAATGAGGGGCGATTTGATAGCTGCTTTCAACTACCTGAAAGGGGGTTCCAAAGAGGATGGATCTAGACTGTTCTCAGTGATAGAAGATGACAGAACAAGGAGTAATGGTCTCAAGTTGCAGAGGGGGAGGTTTAGGTTGGACATTAGGAAAAACTTTTTCACTAGTAGGGTGGTGAAGAACTGGAATGGGTTACCTAGGGAGGTAGTGGAATCTCCTTCCTTAGAGGTTTTTAAGGTCAGGCTTGACAAAGCCCTGGCTGGGCTGATTTAGTTGGGTTTGGTCCTGCTTTGAGCAGGGGGTTGGACTAGATGACCTCCTGAGGTCCCTTCCAACCCTGAGATTCTATGATTCTATNGAATGGACGGTAAGGTGGATAGAAAACTGGCTAGATGGTCGGGCTCAACGGGTAGTGATCAATGGTTCCTTGTCTAGTTGGCAGCCGGTATCAAGTGGAGTGCCCCAAGGGTCGGTGCTGGGGCCGGTTTTATTCAATATCTTCATTAACGATCTGGAAGATGGTGTGGACTGCACCCTTAGCAAGTTTGCAGATGACACTAAACTGGGAGGAGTGGTTGATACGCTGGAGGGTAGGGATAGGATACAGAGGGACCTAGACAAATTAGAGGATTGGGCCAAAAGAAATATGATGAGGTTCAACAAGGACAAGTGCAGAGTCCTGCATTTAGGACGAAAGAATCCCATGCACTGCTATAGACTAGGGACCGAATGGCTGGGCAGCAGTTCTGCAGAAAAGGACCTAGGGGTTACGGTGGACGAAAAGCTGAATATGAGTCAACAGTGTGCCCTTGTTGCCAAGAAGGCTAATGGCATTTTGGGTTGTATAAGTAGGGGCATTTCCAGCAGATCGAGGGATGTGATCATTCCCCTCTACTCAGCACTGGTGAGGCCTCATTTGGAGTACTGTGTCCAGTTTTGGGCCCCACACTACAAGAAGGATGTGGATAAATTGGAGAGAGTCCAGCGGAGGGCAACAAAAATGATTAGGGGGCTGGAGCACATGACTTACGAGGAGAGGCTGAGGGAACTGGGATTGTTTAGTCTGCAGAAGAGAAGAATGAGGGGCGATTTGATAGCTGCTTTCAACTACCTGAAAGGGGGTTCCAAAGAGGATGGATCTAGACTGTTCTCAGTGATAGAAGATGACAGAACAAGGAGTAATGGTCTCAAGTTGCAGAGGGGGAGGTTTAGGTTGGACATTAGGAAAAACTTTTTCACTAGTAGGGTGGTGAAGAACTGGAATGGGTTACCTAGGGAGGTAGTGGAATCTCCTTCCTTAGAGGTTTTTAAGGTCAGGCTTGACAAAGCCCTGGCTGGGCTGATTTAGTTGGGTTTGGTCCTGCTTTGAGCAGGGGGTTGGACTATATGACCTCCTGAGGTCCCTTCCAACCCTGAGATTCTATGATTCTATGATTCTATGAAATGGGCCATCCTGATTATCACTACAAAAGGTTTTTTTCTCCTGCTGATAATAGCCCACCTTAACTGATTACTCTCATTATAGTTGGTATGGCAACACTCATTTTTTCATGTCCTCTGTGTATATATATATATATATATATCTTCCTACTGTATTTTCCACTGCATGCATCCGATGAAGTGGGTTTTAGCCAAAGAAAGCTTATCCCCAAATAAATGTATTGGTCTCTAAGGTGCCACAAGGACTCCTGTTCTTTTGGCTCAGAGAAAGCGAATTGGCGTCTGCACTGGCTCGTGTAGCGTTCGTGACAGACCACTGGGAAATGTCCCCGGTCCTGCTCCGAGCAGCGCAGACACATTGTAGCTGGTCCGGCCGCCTTGGAGTCAGCTTTGGTTCTGAAAGGCAGGCCACATAATCCAGTCCAAAACATCTGCCCACAGGCGGGAGCTCCCAAGGCCTCTCCCCACAGCCTGCTCAGGGCTCCCTCACCCTGGGGCCTTGCTGGCTAGAGCCCCACTCCCAGCGCCTTTATCTCTGGGTGCAGTGTGAGTCACTTAGCATTTCCTAGCAAGCTTGTCACCTGCTAACAGGGTGAGGCAAATCCTGCCAGCTCTTCCTAGGGGCCATGCCAGCAGGGTGACAGAATCGAGTGGGTGTTTTCTGGCCCTGTGTTCCTGAGTCTATGCAGGGAGGCGGCTGATTCATCAGGCTCCGGCACAAATCGGTCGCTGTGCCTTAAGCGCCATCTTCCATGCTACAAACCTCATCTGCGCTTGTGCGTCTTCCTGCCACTGTCGCTGCTGGGCTCAGGTCACCACTCAGTCACCTCCCACCTCTGCCCAGAATCTTGCCTGTTTCTTGAGCGAGCAGCAGGCCAGTGCGTCCCCCTCCCTGCAGCCCCTCCCTGATGGCCTCTCCAGCCCCATGACGGGGCTGTCCCTGTGCCTTCAACAAGCTGGTTTCCCCCCTTCTCAGGCTCCAGCTCTGTGCCCCTTTCTCCGCCTGTCTCACCATAGCCAGTGCTGGTGGCAGCCCTGACTTGTCCCGCAATGCTTTTCTGAATGCCTTTGGCGCTAATCTGCTGGCACCCGGCTCGCGTGCCCTCGGCCCCTTCCATTCGGTCTTGCAGCTGTGCCATGGGGGGGGGCGGCTGATTGTGGTGGCCCCTTTTCCTGCTCATCAGCTCCCCACCCCCTTTAGCAGCTCCCCGGGGCTCCTGGGCTAAAGCCTCGCACAATGCGCGAGTGCGTTAGCCAAACCAAATGGGCTGGGAGTGGGTGAGTGGCAGCATGGTGGGCAGCGTATCTGGGGCCAGCTGTGGGTGTTAATCAGCGGGCCCATGAAATCCGGGGATGAGGCAATGCCGCCATCATTGCTGGGTGTAAAGCACTTGTGTAACCCACACACCTCCTGGGTGTGGTGTTCTGGCACATCTAGTGGCACCGAGAGCAATTACAGCTAAGGCTTTAGAGCAGCTGCAAACAGCTTTTAGCTCAGGCACTAAGCACCAGAGGTCCCCAGTTTGATCCCGCCTACCAACGACCGGGGTCTGTGGGTGTTACACTTACACCTCCTCCCCCCCTCGACTGCCAACCTCATGGGCCCTCCAGGGGCTCGAAAGGGGGAGAGCAGACATGCATCACAGCCACTGGGCCCGTCTGGAGAAATATGCACGGCGGTGCCCGCCCTCCCCCCCAGAGTCACACGGGCCGGCCTGGCCTTTCCCTACCAGGCAAACAGCTGTTTCGTCTGCTCGTGGTGGGCAGGGTCTAACGGTGACAGCTGTGGCCGCAGAAACAGCCGCCTGACCCACGACTGTTTGCTCCCAGCCAGTGCGTTACGTGAGCAGGGCGGACGCGGCTGTGCTGTTCGCCTGTATTGTCGAGTAGAACTGCTGGGCCTTTTTGGGTAGGGCGGAGCGAGGGGCCAGTGGGTGAAATTCACTGCTGTGCCCAGGGCACTAAGCATTGGTGCCACTTAATTCAGGGGGCAGGATGGGCTGACACGCAAAGGGGATGTGATGGGTTCCACCCCCTTGCTGGCTGTCATTTTCGGGGGGGGGCAGCCGACCTGGTGAGGGGTAGTGCCACTGCCCTGTACTCCTGAGTGCCACAACATGCTCTGCAGCTGGGCCCTCCCCGCCAGCGTCCACCCACCCACTGTGCGCTGACTCAGCACGTCAGGCCCGCAGGGCTGCCCTGAGCCTCCACCAGCCTTGGTTACACTTGGCAAGATGTCCCCCAGATCCCCCACCCCCTTCTCCTGCCCTGAATTTCCCCAACACTAGGTGCTCAGCAACGTCCAGCCCGCTCCCGGCCCCTTCAGCGTGACACTAAGGGTTGCTTGTTCCTTTAAAGCAGGGGGTCGGGACCCCCTCAGGGGGTCATGAGGTGATTACATGGGGCCGGGGGGGGGCAGGCACAAACTGTCAACCTCCACCCCAAACCCTGCTTTGCCTTCAGCATGTATAACGGTGTTATATGTGGGGGGCAGAGGGGTCACACTCAGAGGCTTGCTCTGTGAAAGGGGGTCACCAGTACAAAAGCTGAGAGCCGCTGCTTTAAATCTACAAGACCCAGAACCCCCACCCCTCTTTGCAGCACGGGGGTGAGCCCAGCAGCTCCCCCGCTGGCTGCCTGCTGTATCGCAGGGGAAGGAGGCGCGAGCTGCTCCCTTGCTTGCCACATTAGGCGCGTAGGGACCTCGAGGGGGCATTGAGCCCAGCCCCTTGTGCTGAGGCAGGGCCCCGTAAACCTGGCCCGGGTCCTGAGAGCGCACCGAGGTAACGTGCCCAGCTCTGGCTGAGTCTGGGGCGCATGTAGCCACGGTTGGCTCCCCCTCCTTTAGTCACGCAAGGGTCTCCCTGCTCCAGGGGCTACTCTGAGTTGGGTGGTCTGGCCCCTAGGGACCACGCCCAAGCTAAGGAGAGTCAGCACCCAACCCTAGCCAGCCTCTACTCCAGCCCCCCAAGCACCTGTGGGGAGGGGGGGTGCAGCAGCTCGCTCTGTGGCTGCTGGGGGACCCCACTCACAATGCATTTCGCTCCCTGTGGCTGAGCGGAATAGGATAGAGCAGCTGCCCTAAAGCACCGATTGCTCCTCTGGACCTTTCTGACGTCATCCACCTGCCCAAAGATCAAGGCTGGCCCAGCGTTAGGGTGTTAGCCTCAGACTCAGGCTCCAGGCTCTAATCAGGTCACTGCTCTGCCTGTGACCATGGGCAGATCAGTTGCGCTGTGTTCCCAGGTGTACAGTGGGGACAACAGCACTGCCCCCCCTCCCAGGGTGTTGCGAGGATAAGTACAGTAAAGCTTGCGCAGCTTGCAGCCTGGGGTAGGCTGGGCTGGTTGGATGCCACAGAAATGATGGAGAGTCGCGGGGAGGAGGAGGAGAAACAAATCAGGCTGCTGGCAGATGAGGCAAATAGGTGTTCGGATGCCCCATGTCCAAGGCACGTCGCTAAGGGTAGAGGTAGGCAATGCAAGGCTGCTGGCTGAAGAGCCCTTCTGTTGTGGGGGCCGAAGTCAGACACCCCCACCCCCTCCACTGCCCCATTT
This sequence comes from Platysternon megacephalum, assembly GCA_003942145.1. Classification (NCBI taxonomy): domain Eukaryota; kingdom Metazoa; phylum Chordata; order Testudines; family Platysternidae; genus Platysternon; species Platysternon megacephalum. The sequence continues at coordinate 967,477 of QXTE01000279.1, forward strand.
CTCCAACAGGGTGTGAGCTGAGCAGAGCAGAGCAGGGGGCCACAGGAGCGCATGGGGGGTTATTGCAGGAAAGACTCATGCCTCCACCTCACTCAAGCAGGCAGCCATGGCCAGGGCCGGTGCAAGGATATTTTGCGCCCTAGGCAAAACTTCCACCTTGCGCGTGCGGGCCCCCCCCCCCGGCACATCAGTTCATTGAGGGACAAATCCCAACAAGCCTTTATAGACCCCAGGGGCTGCTCCCCAGACCAGGTTCCCCCCTCCCCACCCCCTGAACTCCCCTGGAGGGTGCACGACCCTCCCGTGAGCCCTCCCCACCCCACCCCGGTGGCCCTTGCCCCGAGTCCACTCATTGGCTTTGCCGGGCTTGGGCCGCTGCAGCAGCTCGGCAGGGAGAAGCCGCCTTCCGGCGGCACGGGAGAGCCAGAGCGTTGGCTTGCAGCAGCAGCGAGCCCCAGCCATGGAGGAGTCCGTGCGGCGCAGGGGGGCAGCAGCCCTGCAAAGGCGGCAGCGCGGCTAGCGGGGAGCAGCTGCACCCCTTGCTCCTCCTGCCCAGGCTGTGACCAGGCACCCCCTGGGGGCTCCTGCAGTGGATGCAGGCGGGCAGAGGACCCCGTGCGTCCCCCGGCTCCTCCCTCACCGCGCTCAGGCTCTGCGGCTCCCGGGAGTGTGAGCTGCCGCCGTTGCTGCCCCTCCCAGAGCAGGCTCAGGGCCCCGCGCCCCGGCAGTGGCTCACATGCCCGGGAGCCAAAGACCCTGAGCACAGTGAGGAGGGAGCTGGGGGGCGCATGGGGGCCTCTGCCTGCCTGCATCTGCTGCAGCCTGCAGGAGCCCCCGGGGAGGGCGCCAGGCTGCAGCCTGGGCAGGACAGGCAAGGGGAGCGGCTGCTCCCCACTAGCAGCGCTGCCGCCGCCTTTTCAGGGCTCCTGCCCCCCTCTGCCGCGCCAGCTCCTCCATGGCTGGGGCTCGCCGCCCCCGCAAGCCGACGCTCTGGCTCTCCGGTGTCTCCGAAAGGCAGCTCCTCCCTGCCGAGCCAGGGCACCGCGTTTTGGCACCCCTAGGGCCGTCCTTAGGATTTATGGGGCCCTATGTAGTATTATTAAACTGGTGCCCCTATGCCCGATGGCAGCCTGAGCTTGCAGCCCGGCAGGGGCGGAGGGACAAAGCAGAAAGAATAACAAGACGCGCGGCCCGCCTCACGGTGGCGTAGAGTCACAGTTCCCCGCAGAGACCCCTGTACCCTCTCCCTCACGCAAAATGGACATGCAGAAAGTACCTAATTAAAAGCACTAAACTTGGGCATAAAAAAATGTCAGTCACAGGTTTTTTGATATGCCCTGAAGTTTGTCAGACATTTATTTGCAAAAGCTTTGTAGGAAGGGTGAGTAAGCTGTCTTGCTGAATACAACATTAAATATTATGGAATACATGACGCAGCTCTTCTCTGTTTTACATTTTCTTAATCAGTATTTCTAAGCTGATTTTATATTTTAAATGTACTCTTAAACCTTCATAAAGTAATCATTCCAGATTACTACATATTTAACTCACTGAAACAGACATTATTTTAAATTAATCAGTTACAGAGGTTTAGTGTGTTCATAACAATGTTCATTGCTTTTAGAAAAAGGGAACACTAATTTACTGTGTGTGATCTCCATAACAATACACATGTTTATGAAATGTCACCAACTTTAAAAAATATGTTTCCAAAGATTTTAGGCATAACAAAGGATTTTATATCTTACTAAGGTACTGATTTTGCTTAAAACTAGTTCATCAGATAGTCAGAAGTAAAGAAAGGGAAACTCTTTGTCCAGCTATCTGGAAGCAAAGGGCTGTTGTCCGTTTAAGGGCTCTCTTCAATGGGGGTGGGGGGAGAGGGGGTGAAGGGAGAAATGGATGAACAGAAAGGACTGGAAGACTTTGGAAGTAAGTTTTTTTACTATAGTAATTAAAATGTGTATTTTAGATAAGGGAGGTCTTTTGAAGGATTTATTTAAAAAAACATATGTCTGAAGATCCAAACATTTAAGGCTAAAGATGATTGTGCATCTAAAAATCTATGCAAGGATTTTGTTAGAGATGTGATTTTATAATCTTCACCAACTCACTAATGAAATATTTTTAAAGCAAATTTTAAACTAAGATCCTGTAGACTGACATGTCCTGAGTAAATATGAGGCAAATGCCTGTTAAGTGGCTTCATTACCCCTTGAATGGCTCTTTAACAGTTTCAGTGTTGTGCTAATAGGTCTGGCAGGNATCCGATGAAGTGGGCTGTAGCCCACGAAAGCTTATGCTCAAATAAATGTGTTACTCTAAGATGCCACAAGTACTCCTGTTCATAAGACCCAGTGGGCGCCCCCAACCACTTGGTGCCCTAGGCGACCACAGTTCACCTAGTGGTTGCACCGGCCCTGGCCATGCCCCCCCCGCTGAGTCCTACGTCAGCCGGTCCACTGTGCACAGGAGCTGCTCAGGGTACTGCAGTGGGGGCAGGTTCTCCTTCAGTCATGAACTGTGAGGGCCCTTCTGTCCAAGCCAGCAGCTGTCCAGGGGACAGATAAGGACAGCAGCTGTTCAGCTTTGCCTCTATCAGACAGGATTAAGTCTCTGATTTTCTCTGGTCAGCCAAGGGCTTCCACAGTGGCACAGCCTGCCGAGCCCACCCACGCCCATTAACTCGGCGAAGTCCAGCATGACCTTTCCCTCCAGCTGCACCACAGACAAACATGCTTTACTGCATCATGTGCAGGCAGATCCAGTGTAATTTTTGCCCTACAACTAGACCCTGGCCTCGAGGGATGTTTCTCATCAGTGTCAGAGAATTTCCTGGCAGCGTTCCGACAGGCCCTGCATACAGAGCTCTGAGCAGCGTCTGTCTGCACACAGCTTGGCTAGCCTTCCGTCAGTCCCCTCCCAGCACACGGGCCAGAGCAATAGGGAGGAGTGGGCAGTTTCAGGCAGGGGCTCTCGGTGACCCTGGGGAAACAGAGCATGTTTCAGTGTTTCCACAACAAATGATGGGATTTTAGTTCCACCAACCTTTTCAAGTTTTTAGCTTTTCATCTCACGGTGGGATAATTTTTCTGGAAACTTCAACTATTGGAATCCAATTTTCTGTTCCACCAGCCAGCCCTACTCATAAAATACTACAAAGCAGCACACCATGTATTCGCATGGGCTCTACAAGCATGCAAAATATTATTGCTCTGTGTTCGTACAGCACCTCCCAGAATGGGCTCCTGGGCCATGACTCCTAGACAAATAAGTAATAATACCATTAAATGAAGTTCAGAACCCAAGTCCCTCCCCAGGAGGAGGCAACAAGCCAGTAACAAACCAGAGGCATAAAAAGACTTCCATAGATGGAGATTGCAAAGAGCTGAACTGTTTACTTTAGACTGAGACATGGTGAATAAGGGAAACATGATAAAGATATGCAAAATAATACATGCTATATACAAAGTAGAATGGGATCCCAGCCCACTGTCTTGTACTGAATGTGTGAACAAAAGGACAATAAATCAATTAAATTAAGACAGCTGATTTAAAAAGGAAATACTTATACAATGCAAAATTTGCCAGTGGAACTCATTGCCAAAAGATACCACAGCGATATCATGAAGAACTTAGCAGGACTCATAAAAAGGATTCGATATTTATTTAGATAAGAACATCCAGAGCTTAAAAAAAGTTTGGAAGAGATTGAAACCGTCATGCTTCAGGTCATAGATCAACCTATTACTGATGGGATTAGAAAGAAACTTTCCCTATTTTCCCTTCTTGCACCGATGTCCAGCCACTGTTGGAGACATGTTACCAGACCGGCCTGGTCTACACTACGATTTTAGGTCGAATTTAGCAGCGTTAAATCGAATTAACCCTGCACCCGTCCACACAACGAAGCCATTTACTTCAAAGGTTGACCAGGATGATCATCTCCACACACCGGCAGCGTACCTGTGGTCAGCAGAATCTTTGTGGCGTCAGAGTTTGGGTACATGTGTAACAGGGCCCTGCAAGAGGAATTAGAAGCAAAGCAGCTTGTTGATGGCCCCATGGGCTTCTGCCTCCCTTCTCTTGAAGCACAGAATGTGGGAAGACGCTCAACTGAGGTAAATGGAGCTACTATGAGCGTGAGGGTCTTTTCTTTAAGCAAGCTGCCTGAGCACACTGCCATATCAAAGAGAGGAAGGCTACAATCTGTAGACTATACTCTTAATGGGGTACATTCACAGGCATCACAGAGCAGACCAATTGCCGGGGGGCTTAAGATTTGTTCTGTGCTAGGTTTTCCTTTTCTGTCACACTCCTTACCCCCTAGCACTTCGGTTTTATAGCTTGGCTGGTCTCAGATCTCTTCACCCTTTTAACATTGTCAGGCTGTGGTTCAGCATGGATGATGAAAATCCTGCGTGACTGGGACAGGTTACTTCACTCAACTCGTGTTTCATGCAGTCTCTCAGGGCAGAGCACGAAAGGTCCTGTGAATGCCAACAGAACATTGCACACTTCTCTTCATTGCAGAGTGATGGGGGGTTTCTTGGCATAAGCGTGAGCCTGCAGCATAAAGCCCTGGTAGCCCAATGTTCTGGGAACGTTCGCCTGGACAAAGGGGGTGGTTTTACTAAAGAACAGAAGAGAGACTTACCTTTGAGGGGAGTCTTCTGAGCAGTAGCGGCGCCAGCTCTTCCGGCGCCCTAGGCGGCGGAAGGTCCCGCCCCCAAATTTCTACGGGCAGCGGGGGCGCTGGCGCCCCCAAAATAGCAGCGCCCTAGGTGACCGCCTAGGTTGCCTAATGGGTTGTGCCGGCCCTGCTTCTGAGGTATTTATAGCAGGATCATGCTAAGTTGGGCAACTTCTGGCTTGCAACACAGTAAGCTGTTCGCTCAATTAATTGAAATTTTTTTCCCTTCAGGCACTGCCAACAGGCCTCGCCTGAGCAAGCACACCATGCTGAAGGTCAGATTTATTGCTATGATAAGTTTTTGCCTATGCCGTAACCTGAGCAGCAGTTTGAAACGACTCCTATGTGGAAGAAAACATTCTGCAAATCCAGGAGCATTCTGTTGGCTGAAGAATAAAGCTCTTGGGAGGTGGGTAATAAAATTAGGGCTGGTTTACGCCCAAAAGTGAAGTTGACCCAGATAAGTTTGCTCAGGGGTGTGAAAAATCTACACCCCTCAGTGATGCAGTTAAGGTGACCTAACCCCTAGTATTGACAGCGCTATGTTGATGGAAGAATTCTTCCATTGATCTAAACGTAGCCTCTTGGGGAGCTGGAGTAGCTACAGAGATGAGAGAGCCCCTCTAGTCACTGTAGTGAGCATCTATAATCAAACACTGCAGTGCAACATCAGTGCCGCTGTACCGTTTAAAGTGTAGACATCGCTTATTTTAAAAGCAACGCTAGGAAACAGGTTATGTGAGTAGATCGGGATAAGACCGAAATGCATCCAGTCTCCAACTAGACAAAGTGAGCTAAATGCTAAGCTGGCGTAATGGGTGCAACTCCATTGACTTTCATGAAATTGCACCTGCTTATACCAGTTGTGAGTTGTCCCCATGAGAAAGGGTTCAGAATAAAAACCTTCCAACAGACGAATAGCATTGGAGGTTACAAGTGAGACAATATTTAGAGAGCTTCATGTTGCAAGTTTGCAAATGTGAGCTGGTAGGGCTAGTCTGATTACTGATGTGTCTGCAGAAGCCTTCAAGACTTCTTCAGGCTTCAGTCCTGCCAGTTTACCAATAAAACTGAAGTGGATGGTCAATTTGAACTCGTTTCTTTGGACAAAGGCAGACAAACACTGGTTTCAAAGCCAAGCTGGGCTTGGTTTCCTCCAGATTTAAAAAAAAAAAGACTGGATTCAAACGTGCCTCCCAGCAACATGGATCCTGAGTGGGTCAGAAATATAGGTAAAGTTATTGCCTAGTGATAGGTGGATCACTCTGTACCATCTTAGGTAACGAACTAGGGATGCAGAACCACTGCCTCTTCACCTGAGCAGACCAGTTTCCAGAGCATGAAGTCTGTAAAAGCGCTAGGAATTAAAGTCACCAATAGCAGTCTCTGCAACATAAGGTACCTCTGCCAGTTCACAGAGACTAAATGGGGGTTTGCAGTCAAGCAGACTCTACAAGGCTCAGACTACAGAGTATGGTATGCAAAAATCAAGGTATAATAGTACAACCCAAGGCCAGTACTGCTAGTGTCAGACTTGGGTTTTATTATTTTATAGACTTGCTAGTGAAAATGATAAACAATCTCAAGTGCCCTTTAATGCTCTAGCTACAGACTTAAGTTTTTGATAACTCAGTAAGTGACAGCTTCTCATTACACACAGGAATGGTTCAATCCAAAGGCGAAGACCCACGCCATTCTGCGCTTATGTAGGTTTACTACATCCCAGGCTGGTTTTGGTGTTTGACAGATGGTATGTTCTAATATTTCTCGCTGTGTCATGACAATGTCATAAGTGTTAGTCAAATATGTGACGGGTGTAACGTGTTTGGAGCACTGTTGAGGCCCGAACTGTAACACTTTGTATTTAAATGTTTACACAACACAATGTAATTAAGACTCTCAAACCTTGAAAGGTTGAGGAATATTATTTTCATTTGACAGTTGAGGAATGTGAAGAAGAGTGGTTAAATGACTTGTCAGAGACGGCACAGAAAGTTAATATTAGAGGGCAAGAGTTCTTGGCTCACTCTTGAAACCAAGTCACATCTCATTCACTAGTGACGCGTACGCTCCAGAACACTTGGCTAAGATATGCACAATACATGCGTTTTCAAGGACAGTACCGGCCCTTGTACTTAGGATTCAGACATCACACACAGGAACACATACAAACTCTTATTTAAATGTTTATTAAGATTGAATTGTAGAACAACAGATTGGAACACAATGCAATGTGGAGTAGAGTATTTCTAAATCCATTTTTTTTTCTATGCATAAATGAAAAATCAAGATTATACAAAAGAGAACAAAGTGCAGAACACAGTAAAAGTTTCTCATGCAATAAAGTTTGACCTTAAAAACAGAAAATAAGCTTAACAGTGTAGAAATAAAAAAAGGATGCTGTCTACTCAAACACATTCATCTGTGACATTGCTTTTCTTTATCCCTTTTTCCTCATAAAACTTAGTATGTGTTTAACACACGCTTATAAACATTGCTAAACTCAGCAAGAGCTATTATACTGCCCCAACTTAATAAGTTGATAAAAAAGTAGTTGTCATATGGCCAGTTCACAATGGAACCAAATATTTTTTCATTATGAGATGCCTATATGCAGCTTTCTATTAATATGAGGCATTTTAAATAAGCTAGTCATTTGGCTACCAAAAGGGTTTGGTGTCCATGTTACATCAGAAAGAAAAATTAGGAACCACCAATTTGTTCAGAGTTAATGTCATCTGGGGTTTGTTCTACTAAATACAACTTGGAAATAATCTGGCACTGGTGGGTATTAAATCAATAAAGCCAACAGTGTTTTAGGGGTACATTCCTAGATCTTTAAATGTGATTTTAAAATTTGAATAAAAAGGAGCCAGAGTTCATCAAATGTGGACGTGTGTGGTGGGTTCTCTCTTATGGAAGCTTGCACTGGAGGCCTATACATTTGTATTAGGGTGCAATATTTGCAGTTGTGTTACAGTGACAGCAGCTACAGCACTACAAGAAGTCTGTGTTTACTGCTGGCATCAGAAATGACAGCTCCTATTGCCATCGGGTTAATGAGGATGCTGTATGATGCAACAGGTTTTCAGTCCTCTGTGCATCAGACAAAGCTATGTGTCTCCCCAGAGGTCCAAAGCAAAAGTTTGCAGACTGGAAAGGCCAGGTTAAAAGCAAGACAAATGTGAAGGTTGTTCAGGTCTAGAAATTCAAATCAATCTTACAGGAAATTATCTTCAATTTAAGCAGGGCAAAACCAAGCATCTTAATGGCAGTACCTTTCTGCCCTGACTGGCTGAAGTCACGCGTTAGTGACATTGTGAAAAGAGAATGCAGTCCTTCGCGGATCCAATTTCCCCTTGCTGAAGTGAAAAATCCCTTCAAATAAAAACAGAGTTTAACATTTGAGTTAGTAGAAGATGCATTTGCAATATGCTTATTCTGGATGCAACATGAGAAATAGAAAACTCTGGGTAGCTTATCCTTTCAGAATGACCCTTTTCATCAATGCAAATTTACAAACTTGCAGTGTGGCGGCTTAAGCTCAAGGACTATCTATAGCCATAAAAATCACCTTAAGGAAAAATAAAATTTGGTATTTCTTACACAGTCATCAATACCATTCATGTGCAACATTTGGCGTGCATTACATTTATTTGGCCTATCAACAGAAAACAAGGAAAAGACAGCTGCAAATAGAAACAATCGCTCTTCCACAACAGATACTTCAGAGGTTTGGAATTTCATGCAGGTGTTCTTGAAACAGGATATATATTGTATAGCTTAGTTCATCTTGCAGCAGACTAAGAAGTGGGGAAAATGGGAAGAACTCAAGTGAAACAACAACATTACTTAGTACAATTCAGGAAGAGCCTACAACCACCAAGGATTATTTGGCCCAAACTATATAGTTCAGTACCTAGTTTTACCTCTAGCTCAGTCACTGAAAGTTTTAAATTCTATATATAAACTAGAGGTAAAACTAGGTACAGAACCACAGGCTGTCATGCAAACCAAATCACATTAAATTGCAGTTAGGAAAAATATGGAAATGTTGAAGAAAAATAATCTTGACTATCAAAATAGGTTTCAAGGAGGGAGCTGTGCTTCTGTTGTCTCCAGTGAAACTATTTAACTTCCTCCTCTTCCTCCCGCCATTTGTAAATTTAGTCTTAATCCAGAGAGCTGCAAATGGGTATTAAGGGCCCGATCCAAGGCCCACTGGAGTGAATGAAAGTCCTTCCATTGACTTCCCTGGGCTTTGCAAGTCCTACATCACCAAAACCCAAGATTAGCAATATGGGTTCTAGCGAGACTACTTAGCCTTGAATGCCCTACTTCCCAATACTGCCCCCTCTGTCATGTAGTTATTCAAATGCTCTGGGACAAGAGGAATTCCTCCTAGAGTGAGACTCCCCTTGCTCTAGTATCCATGCCCTTTTTTATAAAAAAATTAGCTTTCTGGGGAACGTTTGGCATGTTTCTCAACTGAATCTGTCAGCCAGAATTTCCATAGTGAAAGTCACTCATAGAACTGTGGCTAGTGATGGGGAAATTCTGATTCCCAGGAGCAGGAGTCTACGTTCAGAGTGTCCCTGCTGGTCAGACTTCTGAAGTGGGGAATGTTCCATATTTTACAAACAGGCCCATCTACGATAGGCCAAAAAGGACACAAGAGATTCAGAGAGTTGTAATTTGCACCGGATTTGTTGTTTCTCCTCCAAATGCTTCTTTTCACCTTGTTGTGAAAGGCATGCGTCTTTCCTCACCAACAGTTGTCCTGAACTGACTGTTGACAGAGTGGATCAGAGATAAATCAGCTTAAAATTATTTAAAGGTTATTTAGGTAATAAATCTCCATGCAAATAATTTGAGTAATTGGACGAAAACATTCCTAAGAAATTATTGCTTCTATTTTTTGAAATCCTTACTGAGCTGCTTGGTTCAAATACGATTAGACTATGATAAATCAATGCAGCCAATTCAATTTTATAATTTCCAAAAATGGTTATGTTTAAGCCTCTCTGACTTTACGCAGCATAATGCTAGACTTGATGCCTGGCAACCAGCTTTCTCACGCAAAGAGAGACTTTACTAATTTAACCTTTTAAGAACATGAACCTAAAGCAGTCAAGTGTTATCAAGAAACACAAAGATTTTTAATGAGTGGATGTAACATACTATATGGTAAAGAGAAACACAGGAAGAATTAAACTACCAAAACTTAAACCTGCTGCAGTATGTATCTTATTTGATAGCATACAGAAGATGAAGTGAACTAAGTAGTAATAGTGGCAAACCTAAACACTATTTAGAGTCATCAGGAAGTTAAACAGCCCCCTCAGCTTTTTCCTCCCTTCAATTCCACAACAAGAAATAAAGTGATTACACTTTGATGGGTTTGACTAGTGCAACCTTAAAGTAATAATCTCGTTGCAGTTGAAGATAAGGGATAGGATATGTTACCTACCGCAAGGAAAAGCCTGGGCTACAAAGGGAATCTCTCAAAATCAAAGAGCTCTAGAATTAAAAACCTCCGATAATCATCACTAGGAAGCAACCTGTCCAAGTCCAAAGCTGAAAAGCATCTTTAATTTCGTCAGGCTCCATAACCTGGCTAGGCTATAGAACTAGCTACTTTGGTTACAAGTCTTTGAAGGCCTAAGCAGGGCTACCCAAACATGAAGTATTGCCAGCAGGACGCAAACGTGTTTACACTGAATGATTGTTTCCCTGGGACTTTTGCTTTGCTGCAGCGCAGTAAAACGTTGTGCTACAAAGCAGCATAGCTAGTTTACATTTTAATGGGCTGATCTAAACAATGCTTTCCCAGCCCAAAATATGCACATTCTAGTCTCCAATTCTTAGGAAAGAGGCTTGGTAAAGGCTGGTCAGCACAAAATTCCATCTGACCTGATTGAAATCCTCTGGATCTGAAATTGACTCCACCCCACAATCAAACCTTCACCTCCCTATTTTTTTTGGGGGGGGGGGGGGGGGGGGGGAGAAGAGAAGAGTAAGTGTGCATGCGCCCAGCTCCAAAAAGCAAAGTTTTATGATCCCTCTATTCGCTGTGGAGCAAGAGGCAGCCAACTGCTCTTTCCAAGGCTAAATTGTCGCCAGTAGTTGATGCCAGTGCACATTTTGGCTCAAGGCGGCTCTATGCTGGGTCACGCTAATTTAAATAGCATCCAGTGAAACATTTGTCGAGAGGAAAAAGGACCAGATTGGTATTACAGATTAAATTGATAGACAAATATCACACGCAACGGTAACTTTAAAACTTGTTTCTATGTGTAAGTTTCTAAGAACTACTGACTGTCTCCGTTTTAACAAAGAAGCAGAATCCTTAGAGTATTTTAAAATAAAATATTGACGCCAAACTTTAAAACTGTGTAATGACGTTTGTATTTCACAGGAATGCCAGTTTTATGGTGAAACAGCACGGCATTTCTGTTATATGTGAACCCTACTAGACTATATACAGAGATGATAAAACTCACTCCAAGAGTTCAGTGAGAAATATTTCTAACTGATTTCTTCAATAAGGTCTTAAATGCTTCAGTAGTATTATTCTCCTGTCTGAACACAAAATTCAGAAGTGTTCTAATAAAAATATTCACAGAAAAAAAAAAACGATTTCTTTTCCTTCACACTTCAAACAAGAATCCTGTGCAATTCTGTATACGTGGTGGAATTTCATAGCACTCAATGTAAAAACAGTATATTCACTCCTGTCAGAGACATGAGAACTGCCTAAAATCCTTCGGCTAAGAAGTAAACATATGATGCCATCAGTAATTTATCAACGACATTGGCAAGACGGCCAGTTAGCTTCAACTATACCAGAATATAGATCTTCTCTTAAATACATGTGTGATTCAAGTAATTAAAAACAGCTTGTCATTTTGAAATATATATAACTTTGCTTTTGAATAACTATTGCAGCAGCATGATTCAGACATGCATTCTAAAGTACTGCAACGATTTAATGAATTTGAGGCAGCAGAAATATTACAACAGTGGTCTGGATTTGCCTGATTGAACCTGTGAACTCGCTGTAGTCTCTTCTATTGCATGTGGAAATGAGTAAATAGAGTTACGAACACTTCTTATAAGGAAAGGACCGGAAGTTTGGTGGTTTTGTTTATAAAGACACTTTAAAAGGCTGCTGCGTCTGAGTTACGTCTACCCATGGTTTTAGGCATTGCTAAAAATTCAGTTAAGCATTTAAATTAAAAATAGTATCTTTCCTATCGCTCGTCACTGAAAGTTTCTTTGCACTGCAGCTATGTCCTGAATCCGGAATTATACATCAGGACAGCAGCTCAAAAGAGCTCCAGCATACAACTCCTATGTAGGGACAGGAACTGCATTACATGCTCCTGGATTGGATTTTCAGGACCAAAGCTCTTTCTGACACAGATTTTTATATAAGCAGACTATGGCATAGAAGTTATAGAGGTAGGCCTTCGGTTTACCTTGTTGTACTGACACCAACTATACTATTGTGATTCCCAGCCAGAGGGTTAAAGGATCATAAAAGTGCAATCAACAACTCCTTCCCCTCTAAAGAGAATCCTCACATCAATTCCATGAAGCCAACTGAATGAAATTCCCTTCTCCATGGCAGTTTCATCAAAATGAGATGATCAACTTTAAATACTGAGAGAAAAATCAACCCTAGTAAGTTCAACACACAAAGCTCCCTGCTAATATTGTCACAGCATGTTCCAATGCCGCTTGTTAAATTCTGCACTCACTGCAAATGCGGATCACCTTCCCAGCTGCTGTTACTTCCATCAGCAGCTAAACCATACACCCAATACCATCAACTTCTGACAAGCAGCAGTACTTGGGAACAGATTTGTTGAACGGTTTGAATAAAAGAATTGACAGCAGTTCTCTTAAACTGTAGTAATTGCTTTTTTAAAACAAGTAACTGCAAAGAAAAATACTTGGTAGTAATTGCACCCAGTAAAATAGGATGAAATCCAAACAAATGTTAAAAAAATTGTAGCTGTCAAATCAAATATTGGGTGTACAGGAAAAAAAAAGAAAAAGAAAGAAAGAAAGAAAGGCGTCTATGCATTTGATTCACCTATTACATTAGCAAGATCTGAAATGTTCAGACAAAAAAATTAGCAAAGCCTATGGTCAAAATAGCTTTTGTTTTCAATTACAGTCTAAAAATTGCAAGCAACCTTCATTTTTCTAAACTGCTAATTGTACACACTGTGAATCTGTCATGACATTTTCAAAAACATGCAAGAACGAACAATGTACTTGCAGATTTATATATTTGAAATCTAAGTGTGTTCTTAATTTTAAAAGTGTTCAGAAGTGACAATTTCTAAATTGTAGCGAGAGCAATCAGCATAATAGCTATCTGTTCAAACCTATCCTAGGACTACAGAATTTCATCTACGTTTTCGCATGAAAGAGCCATTTTTTTGCTGCAATTTAAGCAAAAAGTAACTATTCAAGAGAGTCAGAATTTTTTTCCTTAAGAATGTCCTCATTCATGCACCTGCATTCATGCACCTGAACTGCTTGGAATGTGTATAAATAACAATGACCAGTTCAAACTATTGACTCGCTTTCCAATTCTGATGAGGCTGCCCCTTTACTCGAGAGCTTTATAGCAGTTGGTTTCTCTGCATCCACGCCATTGCTTTCGGTGGTCTCGGGAGGGCTCAGTCCTTTCTGTTCTTCCTTTGGGTCCTCTGAGACGTCAGGATAAATCACCAAAAACGTAGCGGTCAAAAAGCCCAGGAAGGATCCTACTGATGCCACCATTGGAATAACCTGGACTGTGCCTACTACATCCACCACTCCTCCAAGTGCTGAGGCCACCAGGATCTGGGAGATGTAAACTTGGCATGACAGGATAGCACAGTCTATGCCAAATCCTCGCTTTGAGTTTCCAGGGCTGTGGTGAATATACTGAAAGACAAGGAATATACATTAGAAGTCAGGCATCTAAGCATAAACAATCTTCCCAGACTTCCTGAACCACATTCCCTCCTGGACACACCAACTCGCTACCCGAGAGAGAGAGAGAGAGAGAGGGGGAAATGCTGAATGGTTAAACAGGCAACACTTTCGCTTCTGCTTGAAGATTAAATGGTACATGGAGGCAATAAAAATACTACTATGCACACAGCTCCTATTAAGGTCTATCAGCTATCAGGAATTCGTTATTCTGGAGTGATAATTCTTGCTTATTTTGTGCCAGACAGGCCATTAATCACTCCAGTTTAAGGGCCTTTGCCATCACAGCTGGCTCCAAATTAAGTTTGATAAAGGTCATTTTTCAAATGAATTGACCAGTAGAAACTTCGATGATTTTAGACAATGTCAATGAAAACAGGTGTGTCCAAGTAGTACTCTTACAGGTTGGAACCCAAACACAGCAGTACTAGGAATCTGAAAGTGAAGTTGACTGCACTTCTGTTGTCCTGACTGATTTCCAGCAGAATCTTTGCACTTACGATACCTGGGGTTGTATCTCCAAACTATTATCAGAACCTCTAACAGGTTTACAATACAGCAGATGGTGCTTAAACGGGACAGCTCTGTAGACAGCCTATCCTCCCAATTAAGAGGACAGGTCCTTTAACAAAAAGGTTCGCCAAGATTTAAGACATAGCAATGAATATGAGTGCAATGACTGCATTCATTGTGTCACTTTTTCCTTTTAATCATTATTTGACCACTCCTTTTTAATTAAAAGGCCGGCGCTCATATTTCATATGCATTTAACCCCTTTTACACCATCACTTATCAACTTGGCATCAAGCTAATGTGTCCCCACTGAGCAGAGTTTATGCTAATTGTGGCCTGATGAAGTAGCAGTCAGTGCTGTTCACTATCAATCTTTTCTCCGGGAGATGCCCCAACAATGCATATATCCCAAGTAGCAGATCTATTTTGTCACTCACAATCTAAAGAGAGAGGTGTAAGTGAACTGCTGTGATTAAATATTTCACATACCTCTTTAATATCATGGTATTGTCCTAAAAGCGCATAAGGACAGTAGGATATGCTCATAGAGACTATTCCCATAGTGCTGATCATTATCATAGCAACGTACACATTGGGGAACATAGCCATCACTGCAGTTCCAATAGCAAAACCCAGTGTGCCCAGAATGTAGATCACCTTTATACTAAGGTCGTAGTTGTCCAGGTATTTTTGTAGTAAAGCTGCAGAGAATTAAAATCAAAAATCAAATACACATCATCAGTCTACAGAATTACGTTTTACAATACTCAGTCCTTCAGTCTGACATAACATTTAAGGATTACATGGCACTTTTTATATGTTCAGAGTGTTGAACAAGCACTGATTAATCTTCACCACCTACCTAGGCAGTAGGAACATGTTATCCCTATTTCAAAGAAGGGGGAACAGACACAGGTTAAGTGACTTGCCCAAGTCCACAATTCAAGCATGTGGCAGAGCTGGGAATAGAATTCAGGTGTTGCAGGATTCCAGTTCAGTGGTATGATACCACTATATGTGATCAATGGCATTAACTAACATTTTCTGTTAAAGGAAAAAGTGTCCAGATATTTTGAGCACAGAATAGATTCAGTTCCTAACTCAGATATTTACTAGATTACATGCTTTTGATAATTAAAATAATCCAGCCCCAGAGCCAGACTTCCTTTTGTATTTTAGAATGAGACATCTGGCTGGACATGCCTGAATAATGAAATGGTCCCAAGGATATTAAATTGTAATTCATATGTGCATATGCACCCATGTGTGGGCTGCAAAAGGCAGAATTAAAGTAGGTCTAAAGCTCTAGATTACAGTATATTTCAAGTGTAAATGGTAGCTCTAAAGTTTATAGGCTGCTTATCTGTCAGAGACTTAACACAGATTCATGTCTTAGAATGGTATATTTAAAGAACAGTCTATTTTTTTTTTTTTTTTTTTTAAAAACACACACACACAAGATTAACATTTTTGATAGGCATACAGGGGCGGCTCCAGACACCAGCGAAGCAAGCGCGTGCCTGGGGCGGCAAGCCATGGGGGGCGGCCTGCTGGTCGCCGTGAGGGCGGCAGTCAGGCAGCCTTCGGTGGCATACCTGCAGGAGGTCTGCCGGTCCTGCGGCTTCGGCGGCGGGTACGGGACCTCCCGCAGGCGTGCCCCCGAATCTGCGTTACCAGCGGACCTCCCGCAGGCATGCCGCTGAAGGCGGCCTCACTGCCATGCTTGGGGCGGCAAAATACATAGAGCTGCCCCTGTAGGCACAGTTTTAGTTTTCTGATGGCTGGCTGCCTAAAAGTCACAAAATGTCCTCAGAAGTTATTTTAGGTTTTAAATTAGAAAGGAGCTGTTCATATTTCTGCATTTGAGGTACTTTGCCATACAGACACTTGAGGAGCCGCCTTAAGACTCCCATTATAACATGTGAAATGCATTTGCAAGTTCTCATGCCCCTGCCTCAACCTTGCAAGAGGTGATTGGAAGGTGCACTCTGGAGTCTAGACAAAATTATATTTTTACTTTGAAAAAAATATTTAAACATACTGTCCCAGCAGTATCCCACTCACGTGATTAGTGAGAAATACTTCATTGCTTGTCTGCATGGAGTCTCTTACCTGAGCAAACAGCAGCAGTCGCAGCATAAATGACCAAGCCCCTGCAGCCCATCTGAACTCCGGCATTGTAGGCATGCAGTTCAGTAGAATTAGAAGGGCCCTGCATGAAACAAAGATTTACCCGAGTATAATCAAAACAGAATAATTACAAGCAGTTCTGCATTGGCAATACAGGCTCTTTGCTCACCTTGGGATCCCCTTTAAAGATGACCTGTCCCATGAAATCCGTATAAAACACTGCTTCAGCAATGATGGAAAACCAGGTTAAGAGGTGACAAAGGCAAAGCCTCAGGAGCTCATTGGGCATTTTTAGCATAGACAGCCACAGAAGTCTGACAGTGGTTTCAGTTTCCCCTTCTTCACTCTCAGTGTCTCCACTAGAATTTGTTGTGCCACTCTGATTCCTGTGCCTGTACCTCTGCCGCTGTCTCTTCTGCATGTCATAGATATCATTCATGCTGCGGGAGGACTTGATCAAGACAATGGCATTGGCCCGACGGAAACGATAGCGGTGAGAACCGATTTTGCCATAGTAGGAGAAGGTGTAAGATGGCTGACGATAGAACATGTGCCTTCGCCTGCGCATGGAGTTTGAAGTACTAGATTGCTTCATGCCAATCCTAGCATGTCCATTGAGGAGGTCTTTTGGTAGGGAGCCATTGTCATTTGGGACTTTGGCTTCATTCAAGTGATTATCAAGCAACATCTCCTCTTTTTCATTTTCCCTGAGGAAAGCAGACAGGCGGTTAAATTTGTACTTCAGAAGTTCCTGGCTGGTGCTGAGGGGAGTGTTTGGGTATGAAGGGTCCTGAAAAATGGAGGGCTCAATGTCATGTAGAAAAAGCAGCTCTGATTCAATTTCCAGAGTAGCATCTGGCATGTGCAGAACAGAATCGCTCTTACTCCTTACAATGTCCACCTCAAGGAACTCCATATCGAGGTCCTGCTCTGACTGAACCTCCTCTGGGTACACAGAGGTCCCATAGGGATCTTCCTCGCTAATTACATTCAGTCGATTCAGAGGTGGAAGGCTGCCACTGAGCTTAACACTAGAAAGTGTATCTGCTTCATCTTCAATTCTGTCTTGTTGAGGGTTATACTGCTCTTCTTCAATGCTAAAAAGGTGAAGAGCAACAGAGACAGAGAAAATAATGGCTGCAAAAAAGAAAAGCACTTGTTCTTGAGATTTAAAAAGGTCACCCAAGAAGGTCTGCATCCAGTCCAGCCCTCCTAACATATAGCCAATGGCTCCTCCAAGACCTGAGGAAGGGAAAAAACAAACAAACAGTTACTATTTTGCTGCATGAAAATAAAGAGGTTACATTCAGTCTGACCTCAAACTTAAGTTTCCCTTGAAATACCATCTCATCTAAAGCACCCAAAGGAGATCCAGAAATACACAAACAAAGTGAGACATGTAGAAGTTTCCACTACTAAGTTTAAGACATTTCTTGTTTCATGGGAAGTATGAGTCTCTGATTACAGGCAAAATATTTTTGAGACTGCCATGAATTATTTTAAGTGGTGGTGCACTGGAATTCTGGATTTCCCAGCTTTAATTTAAAATATATTTCCAGGCTGGAGTCAACTCTCAGTCTGGCAATGGGAAGAGGTTCAAGAAATAAAAAGCGGTCAGGCAAATTCTCACAAAATGGAAAATTCATTTTTTAAGTCTACAGCTTTAGATAAAAGTCCGAGACAATGTGATCGGTTAGTCCAATGTTATCACGTGATAACAAGCTGATGCACTTGACAGAGTACATAATTTCAATACTGCCCTAAACCCACATATTTCTAATGATGTGGTTCATTTGCAACTATGGGAAAACCAGAGTTTTAATATTAATGTCTTTGAGGGAACTGAAACAAATATCCATTTGGTATGTTACCATATATTTTAAATATACGCCACACCCAATTTTCCTTTCGGTTACACTGGTGTACGTCCAGATTACTCCAGATTTATTTTAGTGGAATAACTCACTGACAACACCATAACGGTGAAACTTGGGCCAGTTTATTATTTTTTGTCTGTCTTTTCTATTTAGATTGGAAGTACTTCAGGGAAGAGAATGTCTTACTACACGTTTGCAGAGTACCCAGTGCAACAGGGCCCTTAATCTTGACAGAGTCCTCCTCTAAGTGCTTTGGTTATACAAATACAGGCAGTCCTCGACTTTACGACGTTCGACTTACGACAAACGGCACTTACAACATTTCTGAATTGACACCCTGATGCAACTTACGACCACTGGTTTCGACTTTACGATGCTCGGTCCCGCAATGGAGTGTATTGCGGTTCTGAGTTACGATGTTTTGACTTATGACGCAATTTACAGGAACCAATTGTGTCGTAAGTCCAAGGACTGCCTGTAATCATATGATGCTTTATCCTGTCTCCACTTGCAAGTATTATTTTGCCATAGCCAGGGTTCACATAATAATATAATATAATATAATATATAAATAAATAATATAATAATATATGGAGATATACCTATCTCAGAGCTGGAAGGGACCCTGAAGGGTCATCGAGTCCAGCCCCCTGCCTTCACTAGCAGAACCAATTTTGCCCCAGATCCCTAAGTGGCCCCCTCAAGGATTGAACTCACAACCCTGGGTTTAGCAGGCTAATGCTCAAACCACTGAGCTATCCCTCCCCCCCACATAGATGTTCTCTTCATATAAAAAGTGTCAAGACCCTCCACAGTGGGATGGCTACGATGCAGTACGGACACGAGAAGTTCAGTGAACATCTACAGCTAATCTTTCAATGAAAGTCAGCCAAGTAATGACTTGTCAACTTCGTGCAGATACAAAAATTGCAGGAGAGATACACGTTAACTGCATACCAGCTGAAAAGGCATGGATGTTGAGTGCCATGTCTTGTTCTTCACTGTCCACCACATCTAGTAAATAGGCCCGAATTGGCCCCTCTGTAGCATCAGCACAAAAATCCAGTACCACCACCCCAAGCACTGTGAGAACTATGCCAATGGGCTGCTTGTCTGGGACATCTCCAATGGCCAAACCTGTGGAAAAAACAACAAAAAAAAAAAAACAGGGGAAAAAAATCTTTAAGCATTTTATCCAAAAGGGGCAAACTGCTCAAAAGCAAGGTTAATCTCCTTAAGAGAAAGGCAGCCAACGCACTTACTGGAAACATTCCTTTACTGAATAAAATGGCCATTTCAGTTCTTTGGCACAGCTTCTTGCATGGTCTGGGACAGAAGATACGTTTTTACATTTATGAGAAAAACTCTTGAGAAACAAGTGTCAATCTGTTTTAAGCACCTCAAAGTATCAGCTACTATTTTTCATTTCTCATACATGTGATCCTCTAAATTCCAAAGGCAGTTTTTGTGACAGGTAGCCAGGGTAGAGAGGTTAGCACCCACAAAATTACGTAACTGGTCAAAATACTGGTTATAAATGCAGTTATACGAGTTTCATTTTTCCCCATTCAATGTTGTAGATTGCACCCTTCAATATAGAGCACTCCAAGATGGTCCCGCCGGTGTAAGCTACGCTAATGGTACATTCCAAAAGTGGGAATGTGCAGAGGCCACTCAAACAATACTGCCCACTTCTCAAAGGCCCGCAATTGCTTCTGTGTTTTAAAAAGAATCCCATGGAACATGTTGAGCATGATGCTATTACATGTATCCTCTGTTCCCTCGGCAATACTGCAACGGCCCCCCCATAGTGACAAAAGGGTAATAATTAGGGCTCTCAAGCGATTAAAAAAATTAAATTGCAATTAATCGCACTGTTAAATAACAATATAATACATCACCCCTCAAATTTTGGAAGGCACTTCAGATTCTTAAACCTTGGGTCGAGTGCTGTAGCTATCTTTAGAAATCTCACATTGGTACCTTCTTTGCGTTTTGTCAAATCTGCAGCAGAAGTGTTCTTAAAATGAACAACATGTGCTGAGTCATCATCCGAGATTACTATAACATGAAATATATGGCAGAATGTGGGTAAAACAGCAGGAGACATACAATCCTCCCCCAAGGAGTTCAGTCACAAATTTAATTAACACTTTTTTTTCTTTTCTTTTTTTTTTTAAATAGGAGTGTCATCAGCATGGAAAGCATGTCCTCTGGAATAGTGGCCAAAGCATGAAGGGGCACACGAATGTTTAGCATATCTGGCATGTAAATACCTTGCAATGCCAGCTACAAAAGTCCCATGTGAACGCCTGTTCTCACTTTCTGGTGACATTGTATATAAGAAGTGGGCAGCATTATCTCCCATCAATGTAAACAAACTTGTTTGTCTTAGCGATTGGCTGAACAAGAAGTAGGACTGAGTGGACTCTAAAGTTTTACATTGTTTTGTTTTTGAGTGCAGTTATGCAACAAAAAAATAAAAAAAACGACATCTGTAAGTTGCACTTTCACGACAAAGATTGCACTACAGTACTTGTATGAGGTGAATTGAAAAATACTATTTTATCATTTTTACAGTGCAAATATTTGTAATCAAAATATAAAGTGAGTAGTGTACACTTGGTATTCTGTGTTGTAACAGAAATCTATATATTTGAAAGTGTAGAACATCGAAAAAATATTTAATACATTTCAATTGGTATTCCATTGTTTAACAGTGATTAAAACTGCAATTAATTTTTTAAAAATTGTGATTAATTTGAGTTAATTGCCTGAGTTAACTGCAATTAAGTAATAATTACTTTAAAAAAAAGGTGTTCTAAAAGTTTGAGAACACAGACCACTGATTGATTTAGTAAAAATGTAATCACTAGAAGATGAAATGTTGCCAAGTAAAAGTTTTAGCTGATGCATTAAGCTAGGTTTGCCAATATCAACAGATGCAGACCTAAACTAACATGCAGAGGTATCTTAAATCAGAATGAGCTTCCTCTTTATCTAGATAAACCTATTAAGAGGCCTGCAGTCAGATGGCTTTCACAAATTTGCAGGGGGAGAAGGAATAGCAGGAGCAGAGAGACAACTAGTGGACAAAGCAACAACCACATCATATATTACCCATTCCTCCAAGCATTAACAATTTCTTGCAGGGACTAAGAAAACTGGTAGAGCAAAGCAATGGAAGTTGCTGATGTCTAATAAGTAAACATGGTTTGTTTATTAACAGGAACAGTTTTTATCCGGGGCAAACTGTAGGAAGTTAAAAACGTCACATGGCGGGTCAGGCAGGCTTTGGAAAGGTAAAATGCTGACCCAGTGTCAAATGTTCAGTTCACTTCCTGAAATATTAAGACTTCTGTTAGAAATAGAGCTGCGTCTACCACACAAATAAGAGCAAAAGAGTTATGGCTCGGTTCCTTGCTATTGTATCAATCCAAAGGTGATGTAAATGTTTGCCCAAATTTACTTGCTGCTGCCAGTCCCATACTAAATTTCACAAAGATTCTCAGATCCTAGATTAAATCTTGTAGTAAACTATGTTCTAAGCAAACAATTTATTTTTAACAACTTTGATGGGGACTCGGGAAAAATTATTTTCCCACATACAGTTTCTGATAAACAAATATTAACAGTGTTCTGGACATTTTCAATACCAGGACTAAGAAAAGAACAAGAAAAAGTGAAAAGATAATTTTTGAAATAATGCTGGAAACAGGATGTGTTGCCAGATATGCATTAAAGGGAAAATGGATCACAACAGGAAACATTTCCCTGTGAACAGGTTGCTACAGTTTTCCCATGTCAAGAACTGGCCGAATTCATCTTAGCGTCTGCAAATATGCTGGCAACCACTGTTAATGACTAGGTATGAACAGTTACAGCTAGGCGTGCAACACATGTACTCTAGTATTTAGCACAGTACTGTAATTTTTGAAAGAGAAGAAAAACAAAGTTTGGGATAGTTCACAGGTTAGAAATTTCAAGACTATATATTAATGTAGTACGAAACATCATATACATTAATCAACCGCATATCGTCTGTTTCCTATGTAAATATTTTAGATCCAAGACTGTAGCAAAAAGGAGGAATGCAGGTGATTTCCCCATTATTTACCTATAACAGAGCCATTAAGGAAAAGTGCAACGCCAAAGAGGACACCAACGCAGAGAGCAAGAATAAAAGGCCGCCGGCGGCCCCAGCTCAGAGTGCAGCGGTCACTAGCCGAACCTATGAGTGGAGTGAAGATCAGGCCCAGGATGGGGCTAAGGAACCAAGTGAGGCTGTAGTATTGTTCAGGAAGACCTAAAACAAAGACAAAGACAAATTACACGTTGGGCAATGAACATTTTAGACCTAACAGGATTTTCTATGTTTATGAAAGGTATAATACATGAACAACAATACGTCTGTCTCTAGTAGTCATTCTCCTGAATGCACAACTGCATTAGATTCCCTAACTGGCAGAGAACTCACAGGAGTTAGACAAGTTATAGTTTCAATTTAAAACCACATACAGCATGAAGATTACAGTTAACATATCTGAATGGCTGAAAATAAAGGTTATAAAATGAGTAGCATTATTTAGGCGTCAGTGGGGAGATTTCATTAGTCAATGCCATTCAAAAGGCTATTCTGTTAGTGTGTGTATATACACTGATTTGACCCTGTAGGAAAGAGTAAAATAGAGGAGTCCGTGTTTAGCAGGACGATTTTTGGACTTTACTTGTACATGGAATATAAAAACAGGGAGCCTTCTGACATTCTTGAAGAATTACCTGTAGGCCACTGCATCTGGTATTTCCCCTTCTTGCAGAACTATTGATGCAAAACTATTGATAACCAACTGATGCAAGTCTGAGAAAAGCAACATTCAGGGCTAATAAAGCTTTAGTATCTTGAGACCTATGGACAGTTTTACAGCCATATAAGTGTTCCGTTTCCCATAGAACCTTCACCAAGCAGTATATATTCCCTGTGCTCAGTTTTTGAAAATTGGACTTATTTATAAATATCTTAACCTGTTAAAATGAAACCAGTGCCCTGCTCATTGCTGTGCTTATAATTTTTTACCGAAGTGTTTACAATTGAACAATGGACAAAAAGCAATTATTTGCTAGCCCTCAGAATGGATAAATAGGTTGCTCCTCTCTGAAACCAAAAGGGTTTTTTGTTTTGCCTTCTTCCTCCCGCCCCCCAAAAATAAAATTGAGTTCTGTGTTCAGGACTGAGGGGGGAAGTGAAATGGGTTTACCTGGGAAAAAGCTAGTGCAAGTGATGAATAACATCTGGAGAAAGACAAGTGAACAGAAGGAAGGAGACCAAAAAACAAAAAAAAACAACAAACCAACCACACAAAGGGAAAAAAGCCTACTACCCACATTTAGTGTGAGTAATCCTGTCCTGCAGCCTATAGATGGCTGGAGTGCTTCAGAGCAGGTGTTACTCTTACTGAATGTATGTTCAGAAGTGTTTTCCCTCTTTAATACAGCACTGCCTCATATACCCTTTTGACACAATTTACAACAAAGCAATATGGGCAAAATAGTCCATTGTTTATTGTCTAAGTAGCACAGAGCCTAAAAATGCCAATATTCTAATGCTAAAGAAAAATACTCATAATTCAAAACCATAGGTAGTGATCACAACTGTTTGATCTTTACCACTGAGGTCAAGCTGCACTTCATGTTTTCATCCTGTGGATATTAGTTATCAAGTGGGATTATGACAATCATTCAGAAAAACCCATATGGTAGTTCAGGAAAGTCTAATCTCATTGCTATTTAAAGTACCATCAAATCTTGACTAATATGATGACTTGTTCTATGAGAACTTGGTTTCCCAAGATAGCAGGAAACAGTATGTGGTAAAGTAAATAAGCTATATAGACAGAATGTAGTTGTTGCTTACTAAAGAAGGGTATTTTATCCTAAAGGCTCTGAATGATGTTCTGAAGCTAAGAACCTCTGTGTGATGGCACCAGCTTTTGCCACCTGTAACATGTTCACAACCACAGCTGCCTGGCCCAATATTGGTCTATTAAGTTAATCAGATTGCACTCAGCTTTGTCAGGACTTCTGCTACTAGTGGAAAGGCATACAGAAGCTTTCTTCCCAGTGGATGGAGCAGACACTCTTGATAATAGTTCTTTCTTGGTGGGAGCTGAAGACCAGCAGTGTCCTGTTCAAGTGACTGGCAGAGATCCACCTCCAACATCCTCCACTAGAAGAGGATCTAGTCTCTCCTTGATGTAGATCCCACTCAGATGGCTTAAGTTAGCTTGCAGTTGTGTTCTCCTTCTGTGCTAGCTATGAGATAACTACCAGTGGCCTATGGGACAAAGCTCAGAGAGACGTGCCAAGGGAACTACAAATAGATGGGGCTGTGAGACCAAGTGTTCACACCATGGCTCAGGCTGCCACCTGCTGACTCCGGCTTAGCTTTTCTGACAGGCTGATGAAGTCTTGGATATTGGCCATGGGCGGGAAGGCTTTGAGTTGAGCTACTCCTAGAAGGGAGCACCAAGATCTTGTGGGACATGTGAAGTTTACCTCCCAGCTTTCAGGGACAATTAGAAGTTAACAGCTCTGATCCTGGCTTTCCTCAATCTCTGCTCAGTCTACAGCTCTAGCTTGCATCTACACCAGCCATCTCCCCTCGCTGAGCCTATTCCTGGTAGAGCACTGCACAAAGTCAGCCAGCAGGGGTGCACTCACCCAGGAGTCGGTCTTAGGATACAGTCCTGCCTGGGGGCCAGCCTCCGCTTGCACACTGATCTTATACCAGTGTTCACTCCTTTGGCTTCACTAGTTTACTTCAGGATGAGAGCAGAATCAGGCCCTGGATGTTTAACATGTACCATACCAGGCCATATATGATGTTAACACTTATGCATGCCTCATCTATTGCACAGGCTGGAGCTAGTTTAATGCAGAAACCAAGCTCAGGAGGAGGAAATTCTTCAGCACAACAATGTACAAAGCTCAAAGCCAGACAGGTTTTTAAGTCAGTCACTTATGGTTGGATGACTTTTTGCACCCACTACATACCTGCAAGACACAAGAGGAGAAGGAAACGCCCAGCACTGTTACACTCCCTAGAAATCCCCTTTCATCAGGTTAGCCCTGCATCAGTTGTTCATATCATGTGATGCAGCTTGTTATAACAAGTACTACCTTAAAAGACATCCAGTAATTACAGTTTCATTAACATAACTGGTCTGTGCAGAAGTCACCATGACATGAAACAAGTCAAATGCCACAAACCTTTTGAACATGTGTATGCTGGGAAGAGTTTAAATTTTGATCTTCAAAACTGGGTAATTTTTGTTTTGGGACATTTATTGACATCTGAGCTCAACTCAGAAAGGCTTAATCTATTTAAGCCAAAGAGAAGGTGTTGCATGCTAACCATACAGCTTCACCAAATAAACACAGCTGAAGACATCCAAAGCTAGCAAAAGTTTCAATTACTTACATTGACAATATCAATCTATTTGAAGTCAAAGAAATGTACCATAAGAACATAAGAACGGCCGTACCGGATCAGACCAAAGGTCCATCTAGCCCAGTATCTGTCCGACAGTGGCCAATGCCAGGTGCCCCAGAGGGAGTGAACCTAACAGGCAATGATCAAGTGATCTCTCTCCTGCCATCCATCTCCATCCTCTGACGAACAGAGGCCAGGGACACCATTCTTACCCATCCTGGCTAATAGCCATTTATGGACTTTGCCACCATGAATTTATCCAGTCCCCTTTTAAACATTGTTATAGTCCTAGCCTTCACAACCTCCTCAGGTAAGGAGTTCCACAAGTTGACTGTGCGCTGCGTGAAGAAGAACTTCCTTTTATTTGTTTTAAACCTGCTGCCTATTAATTTCATTTGGTGACCCCTAGTTCTTGTATTATGGGAATAAGTAAATAACTTTTCCTTATCCACTTTCTCAACATCACTCATGATTTTATATACCTCTATCATGTCCCCCCTTAGTCTTCTCTTTTCCAAGCCGAAGAGTCCCAGCCTCTCTAATCTCTCCTCGTATGGGACCCTCTCTAAACCCCTAATCATTTTAGTTGCCCTTTTCTGAACCTTTTCTAGTGCTAGAATATCCTTTTTGAGGTGAGGAGACCACATCTGTACACAGTATTCGAGATGTGGGCGTACCATGGATTTATATAAGGGCAATAATATATTCTCTGTCTTATTCTCTATCCCCTTTTTAATGATTCCTAACATCCTGTTTGCTTTTTTGACCGCCTCTGCACACTGCGTGGACATCTTTAGAGAACTATCCACAATGACGCCAAGATCTTTTTCCTGACTCGTTGTAGCTAAATTAGCCCCCATCATGTTGTATGTATAGTTGGGGTTATTTTTTCCAATGTGCATTACTTTACATTTATCCACATTAAATTTCATTTGCCATTTTGTTGCCCAATCACTTAGTTTTGTGAGATCTTTTTGAAGTTCTTCACAATCTGCTTTGGTCTTAACTATCTTGAGTAGTTTAGTATCATCTGCAAACTTTGCCACCTCACTGTTTACCCCTTTCTCCAGATCATTTATGAATAAATTGAATAGGATTGGTCCTAGGACTGACCCTTGGGGAACACCACTAGTTACCTCTCTCCATTCTGAGAATTTACCATTAATTCCTACCCTTTGTTCCCTGTCCTTTAACCAGTTCTCAATCCATGAAAGGACCTTCCCTTTTATCCCATGACAGCTTAATTTACGTAGGAGCCTTTGGTGAGGGACCTTGTCAAAGGCTTTCTGGAAATCTAAGTACACTATGTCCACCGGATCCCCCTTGTCCACATGTTTGTTGACCCCTTCAAAGAACTCTAATAGATTAGTAAGACACGATTTCCCTTTACAGAAACCATGTTGACTCTTGCTCAAGAGTTTGTGTTTTTCTAGGTGTCTGACAAAGAAATGTAGGTACAACAGTACATAAAAATTCAGAGACTTTCCTCTGGTATTCCACCCTTCAGTTAAGAGAAAGGAACTTGATACGGCATTAGCTTGTAAATCAATCTTTAATCCGATTTGAACTGATCACTCAGGTACAAAATTAAAACCCACTTTTAAACCTTTTCCGTCAGCTGCAATAGAATTTGCACTTCTCTAAATTCTACAGACAGGGGACTGAATTTGCATGCTTTGAAGCAAGGTTAATGAATTGCAAAGAAAGGTTACTGAACTGTTGCACAAAAGTGTCACAAGATTTTTTTTTTTAAATCCAATGATTTTATTGCTAGTGTTACTTCTTTCTGTTTACTACTTGCAAGGTCAGCTTGTTTCTGGACATTATGTAAATCACAGAATAGTCAAAAGTCAGGCTAAGACAAATTGCTGTGATGAAAGTTTACAGTCTTAGTTGCCAAAAACTAGGCTCCTAAATCCACACATAAGAGGCTCTGAAAACTTTAATTTGCAATAGTTTCAGAAGGGGCTCAGTACTTCTGGGGGGAAAAAAATAGGCCATTTAGACACCTAAAGTAAATATGGTTTTAGATGTCCAACTTTGAAATTTTTCAGCAAACTACTTTTTAGTAGCCAGAATATTCTTCTTTAGAAATGTATTATAAAGGCTTGTGCAAAACTTGAGCCACAAGCAAGAGAAAAATTAAGTACAACTCCTCCTGTTTTTCTGCAGAGCTGTCAAGACACCTAAACTTGAATGGGTCAGAGGTAACTTTGTAGAGATGGCTTCCGCAGTGATGAGACCATTGTACATTCATTTAGTGGTCGGAAGAAGGGAAACCTTTGACATCTGAGTATAGGCTGCAGCTGCACCTTATCTTGTCTGACTAACACGACCACTCTCTGCCATTACAGTTCAGCTGCCACATGTGAACCTTGCAGCCACCCTGCTGTTTGCAGGTCAGATGTTTGCAACAGCACCCCTCTTCCCACCAAGAGTCACAGTGGACAGAGAAAGGCATGTCTGGCTTCTCCAAACATTGAAAGTATGCCTACACTGGGAGGATGCCTCCCAGACTGGACGGACAGGGCTCACACTAGTGCACTAAAAATAGCAACCTGGACTTTGCAGCTTGGGCTCAAGCATGCAGAGGGAGGGGATGGGTTTGGGCGCCTGAGCTCCAGCGTCACAGTAATGTCCAGACTATGATTTTTAGCACGCTAGTGCAAGTCCCACAAACACAAGACTGTTGCCCCAGGCTGTGAGGCTCAATCCCAGATGTAGTATAGACCTAGTTTGCCAATTCAATAGTGCTCCTAATCTCAACAGGCCTCAGCGGTGAGACTCCTCAAAACATCCCTCCTAGATGTTCTTCATAAAGCCCAAACTATCCGCATGCCTAAGGGATATTATTTTTTGAGGAACAGAGGGGAGCACAGTTGTGTGTGTGTGTGTGTGGGGGGGGGGGGGGGTACTTTCAAAAACAGCATCTTGGTCACTCCAGTACTGCTAGGTTTTGTATAGCAATAGGCATTTTATGTTACAGTCAAAAGACTAAAGACACTTTTGGAGTAGTTCCTGACAAGAGTCTGTTTCTACTTCTATCCTAGCATGAGTTACTAATAGCAAACCAGTCTGTCACAGTATTTTCACGTGCGTGTACGTACACACACACCCACACCCACCCACCCACCATTAGGAGAAAACAAACAGAGGGAATTTGAAAGGATGAAGCTGAAGTGCCCCAAAATGTTAGGTGCCTCTTACTAAGTATGGTTCCCGCCCAACAGATGATATGTCACATTTAGACACTGCAAAGTGAGGATCAAACACATCACAGAGGGGGTAAGAAGGGTGAAAATGATATTACAGATACTTATGAAGGCACATGTGCATCCCCATAGTTCAATTTTTTGCATTCTTCCCTCCCCTTTACAGGCAGGATTTAAATAAGGTGAGGGAGATGGCATGTTGAACATGTCCAGCCATAAGGAGAGAAGATGAGGGAGTACCTTCTTTAAGTTTTTGGCACTGACAAATCCCCTACTGTGTTGTGCTGGGGAATATTCATTACCACCATCTAGTGGTAAAAAAGGCAGCCAGGTGGCATTTTAAAAGTGAATTTCATTCAGGTGAAATGTGTCAGATTAGCCCTGTAGATTATAGTTCTCTACGCTCAGAACAGGTACACCGAGGCAGAGATTTTGACTGAACTTGGAATGAACTAATCTTTTACAGTGTGGTACTCATCTATTCCCATCCAGTCACTGAGTCTTGCTAAGGTGACAATTTCTGTCAATTGCTATATTCAGCTGGTAACTGGACTGTAATAAGTTCGCGATTGAGCCTATCAGACAGTAAGCATTTGGAACCTAGAGGTGAAAGCACCTGCATCCTGTTACCAATCCCATGAGCCGTCTGGTGCTGTTCCTTTATTATAATCCTTTTGCCCGCAATTTTCCACTATTGTGTTTGTCCTGTCAGGGAATAGGATCCAAACTTTATGCTTTGTGATCATTAACAGTCATGCACTGAGCTAGGCAACACTTGTAATTGTTTTTGATTTTTCTGTTGACCTCTTGAGGGGAAAAAGTAATTCAAGTCCTGTTATTTAGCAGTCAGCGAAAACACACAAATATTGAAGAGGAAAAAATACCCTGGATAAACAAGCTCTAGTACTGGCCCCATGAGCTGACATTGTGGAGAAGGTTAGAAGTCCTACACAACTCAATGAAAACAACAATTTCATTTCTATTAGCAGCTACCACTGCCACTGAGACCCTTGCAACATGGCATTTCCCAGCAAGCTATAAACAAACAGGACACTGGCTTCTAGTAAATAAGTTTTTGTTTTTTTCCCCAGACAAAAAAAAAAGCCCAACAATAGTGGGACCAGCACTGCTCCTGGTTCACAGGAAATGCTTACTGTGTCACCAATAGTCTGAGGGCTGTATGAGGTCACGAGTTGCATGGAAGAAAGACTAAGTCACATGCAGCAGTTTCTATTCAAAACCTCTTTCTGATAAAGTTCTGGGTGGGGGTGGGGGAATAGTTCCTTGCAAGTATAAAACAGAAGATCTGACATGGGAATAGGAATTTAGCTTCTATTTTCACCTGTCAAATTATCACCTAGAGATCTGCTTGTATTCTTGACATAAACCAAAAATCAGAACCAAAGAGAAAGACACCAGACAAGTATATGCGCACATAACATAAAAAGCCACTGTGTTTTGCAAATACTATGCATTCTGCACTATTGTCCCTTAATTAAAATACTGAATTTTGCTCAATATTGGCAACAATCCTTTACCTAGTTAAGTTTTCCAGACCAGTTGTTACAGACCTTGTATTTTGTTATTGTAACAAACAGTACTAGGACAAGACCAATAAATATTTGTCATTATCTCACCACAAAAATATTTTTCAAGAGCCTCTAAATAAGTGTAAAAACCCTCAATATCTGCACATATTCTCATTAGAAGAGGATTTTATAGAGCAGTGTCAGCTTTGTTAATTTCTTCCTCTTTCAGAGGGTTTGTATAAAGAATGGGGCTTCTGAGAGAAGAATGCAATTTTAAATAAAGGTTTTTATATTCCTTCCCTTTGAATTGGGCAAATATTTTTAATGCTAAGTTGCCACTGATTCATTATTTCCCCAAAGAAAGTGGGAACATGGAGGCTGCCAGAAGATTGCATGCTCACCCTGGTGAGCATTATTTTCACTATGAACCTTTATCAGAAACATTAAACGGACTATACCCCTCTACTCTTCATACGAAGCCTCCTTGTAACATTCTTGCAAATCAGATGGTTCAATCTCAGAAGGTTTAGAGTTCAAAATAGACTCTAAACTACCTAGCAGGTTCCCTTCACCTGGAGTAGTCATCTCCCGTTGTCTGCTACTCCTGATGTGCTCAGGGGAGGGATGCAGGTGAAGGGAGCTGTTCCATGTCTGAAAATCACTTTGGTCTGTGAACATGACATCACTACTAGCAGCAAGAGGACTGGCTTGGAGTCAGGCAGAGGGCATAGCATTCTTCAGCCAGCCTACCACCCGTTCTACTCTACTGAGGCGAGGCTGACTGGTCTGTAGTTCCCCACATTCTTAGTCTCTCTTTTTTAAAATGGGCACTAAATTTGCCTTTTTCCAATCATCCGGGACCTTCCCCAAGCGCCACGAGTTTTCAAAGATGATGGCCTATGGTTCTGCAGTCACATCAGCCAACTCCCTCAGCACACTCTGATGCATTATATCCGGACCCATGGACTTGTGCATGTCCAGCACCAACCCCCTCTCCAAATCAGCAAAGACTCTGAAATCTGTAGCTCTGACAGTAATAATCAGTTTGCATCCTGGTGTCTAATGAGCTGAAAAAGACTAGAAATTAAATTTAATTCAACCCTCTAGCTTGTTAAACCAGCAGTGATTGACAAGTGCCTTTTGACCTTTCAGCAAGAGGATCTAAAGAAGATTAACTCCAGATACAAAACACTTTAAACAAGAATCCCTGAAAGCTGACAGACCACCCCCTCATCTGAGAGGTGTAGGTTGTATGCTCCATGAAAATACAAGTTACATCTAACCAGCCCCTCAAGATTAAGTGCATAACCTAGGCCTAATTATCCCTAGAAGGCACAGGAGACTGCCTGTTACGGGCAGTTCAGAAAGCTACAGATACACAAGGACTTAAAGGTCATATACACCAGTACAAGGAGTATGAAGTGTACATTGGTTTATAACTGCTAGGCTGCACCTATGTTTAGGTGAATGCAGCAGTCAGTAAATTACTTTTCTGCACTGTAATCTCTCGCTCTCTCATAAGGGATGGAATTAAAATGCATAAGCGGTGCATGATGCCCCACTTATACTCCACATGCGTTATGTAAGACTGCAGTATTTAGCCATTCTGTCTCACTGCAAGATTAGACAATTACAATGACATGTGTTGCCTGCAGATATGCAGCATCCCAGTTTACCCAAAGCTCAATAGTGTTTTTCGTCACAATTTCACATTTAGAAACAGGAGTGTTTCAGTTAAGGATATAATTTAATAAACTAGACGAACACAAGGAAATCTTATTTATAATTTAAAAGTTTACAATACTGCCCAATAATATGAACTCTTATTTACAAGATATCTTTTTTGCTACATTGATTAACATATTATTGTCCCTGAATAGGATTATACACTTTTCATTGGAGAAAATTTTAAAGCCAAGTCATCTCTGCAATATGGCTACCTTTTTGCATTCAGGACTTTAAACTGTACACAACTAGAAATACTAAATTTGCTTGAGAAGTCAAATTAGATCATCAGTGAAGAATGGAAGCCAATGATTGCTCATCAGGTTAGAAGTTTTAGGAAACTAGTGCAGACCATTGAGGACACTGCTTGCAGCTTTTAGGTTTGCCAAAGCCTCTCCAATTTGATTCTGAATGGTCTTTTAAGAATATGAGTAGGCAACACCTGGGATCTTCAGTTACATGAAGTGTTAATTTTTTAGTTAGGTATAACATTCTCTCACATTTACAGAGTGTCTTCCTTTCCAAAGGATCCCCAAATTTGTAAACTGCAAACATAACGGAATAACTTTAACACTAACGCAGACACTGTTTGAATGGATGGCAACAACCCAGCATAGAAGGAAGTGGGGGTAGAGTGAAGGGGATATTTTGGCCAAGGACATCAGGGGAAAACTAATCCTATGAAGACATCTCACTGCAGGGCAATTACGACCTCCCCCCCCGCCAGATCTCATCTGACAGACCCATGCACAAAGCCAGGACAAATCTGACTGTTTTGGGAGGGTTAGGACAAACAAGATTCCAATCTCAACATGACATACAACTACTTACTGCCTGCCAAGCAAGCTACTCGCCTGCACTTAGTCTTGGATACACTGCCCAAACAATATACATTACCCAAGGCTGAAGAGGCAGAGCAAGCAGACGGAGGGCAGGTCTACACTTAGAAAGCTGCAGTGGCACAGCTGCATCGGTGCTGCGGCACTGCTTTACTGAAGATGCTACTAGGCAGATGGGAGAGCTTCTCCTGCGGGGCACCATAGTTAGGTGGTAGCTGTGTTGATGGGAGACGCTTTCCCGTCGACATAGCGCTACCTACACCAGGGGGTTAGGTCAGTATAATTATGTCGCTCAGGGGTGTGAAAAATCCACACCTCAAGTGACAGTTATACCAGTATTTTGTAGCATAGACCTGGCCTGCATGGAGCCTAAGGCAAGAGTTTAGCAAAGGCACAGGTAGGCATGTTATTTATTCCTTTTGTTACTTCATATTTACAAGGAAACAAAAAGACCAGTTTTTATTTTCAACCTCGGGTTGTATGCGTTGGTGAGACTAGGCATCTAGGATACAGAAATGCCAGATCACATCAGCAGCCCGTCTTTGAAGGAGTGACATACAAAAACGCTCCCACACTTTTTGGAGTTGGAAATCATATTTAGAATCCTGGTTGAACAATTGTAAAATGCCACTTTCTTACTGAATGTAGTGTCGTTTTAGCCCAGGATATTAGAGAAAGACAAGGTGGGCGAGGTAATCTCTCTAGTTCTGTATAAACTCGAAAGCTTCTCTCTCGCTCTCATAAACCAACAGCAGTTGGTCCAATAAAAGATATTACCTCACCCAACTTGTCTCTGACCTTTTTACTGAGTATCTTTTTCCTCTGTGTATTTAGAGTACTGTTTGTTTTAGAGCCAACATAGTTAAGAAGGAGTGAGATGGGTTTTTCTTAGGTATCACCAGAATTGTTTACTGAATTCAAATTGGTCACACTTGTGCAATCTCACTGAAGGCCATGGCACTGCACAGGTATTATAAAAGCCATTATGAGTTTCACAGGTGTAGCTAACGGCCTAATTTAGCATTTTTGTTTTTGGTGAAGACACATGAGAAGGAAGAACCCAGCTGGAGACTCAGCCCAGAACAAATCCGGAAGGCTGGCAGCTAGAAAATATTTTCATCTGCAAGATGAGCAAGTCTGATATGGAATCAGTGAAATTCATGGGGCACTTCAGTGTCACAGTTCAGGATTAGCTGCACCTTTGAGCTGGTTTCCAGTTTCACCAAGTAAACCCTTTCAGATGTCAGGCCCCTCATCTGCTCCTGTCCTGGAGTGGGATCCCACAATTCTCCCACTCAAATCAAGTAGCCCCTGAGGCTACCAACCAGCTGTGTTGCTCAGCAGGCCCAACTGGGTTCAACAGCCAGAAAAATCTCTCTTTTGGGAACTGACAAGTAGGTGAACAGAGTGAACCAAACCAGACTTTTAAAACAAAGTACACTATACTTTCTATAGTAGGAACAAAGCATAACAAAAGAGTTTTTTTTTTTTTAAGTCTGCACACACCTCTTTACCTAAAGCTTAGATAAGCCTAGCTTCTCCTAGGCACCCCCACTTCTGAGAACTGGGGTTCAGTCTGCTCCCCATGCAGTCCCTGTCTCTTCCCCCTTGGGTTTCAAGGGCATCATTTTTAAATCCATTCCAGAGATCTTAGACTAGAATCACCCCCACCTTTTTTCCTAGCTTGATGCAAAGAGTGACCTTAGAAGGATTAAAGGCGGAGTTGATTCTGCGTGGATTCAAACCCTCAACCTACCAAACAGCCATTGCTACCGTAATATACATTTATGAGGACTTTATTGTGAATTGTCATCATGCTGCAGCAACAACCTCCTCTCTTTTCTAAAGGCTTTAGGACGGACTATTGGGCTGTTTATAATAGGGATAAACACACTGCCATTGGCCCAAACATTTTCTGTCCCAATTGTGCTATCAGGATGTTCTACCGACGAAAGACACCAAACAAAAAACTCATTTCTAAATGTGCTATTTAATTTTTGGGGGGGCAGGGCAGCTGATTTAGACATTCCAACAGCTGCATCAATCCTTTTAGCCCACTATTCAATGTGGATTTAAAAAAAGAAAAAGAAAAAAAAAAGGAAATTCTAAAATAATGTATACTAAGCTCCTAAAAAGGAAATACATCTTTCTATGCCCTTGCCTTTATTGCAGTTAACACCCCATATAGCTACATTGAGGGGTGCACAAATCCTATTATTGCTTTTCCTATTATCTTAGGCAAATGAACTGTGAGTTTTAGTTTGGATGCATGGTTTAATACTTAGACAGTCGCTCCAGGAAAGCACTACAGTACATTGGTTGTTAATTGAAATGTCATATGAATGGACTGCTATATGCATTAATGGTGGTAAAAGGGCCATCACGTGTAGCATTTAGATTCAACAGATAAATAGCTTTTGTTTTGTCTTTTGCAAACAGTTTTCCCTCTCTAAAGCTACCAAGCATATTCAGCAACAGTCCCTCAGCTGCCTTCTTGCCCTTCGGAGGTAGAATCCATGTTAAAGCAAAGTAAGGAGGCGGATTAAAGAGGCAGAGTTCAAACCAAAAAATGAATGTCTTGTAAGGCAGTTTTTTGGAAAGTTTGAAGGAGGATGTGACAGGCGGTGTGAGAGCAACACTAAGCCAACTGAAATATATTCCAAGAATGGTCTTTCCGAAGAAGACTATAGATAGAACTAAGAGGTTCTAAAACGAACATTTCAGAAGTATCAGAGGGATAGCCGTGTTAGTCTGGATCTGTAAAAAGCGACCAAGAGTCCTGTGGCACCTTATAGACTAAGAGATGTATTGGAGCATAAGCTTTCGTGGGTGAATACCCACTTCGTCAGACGCAGATGACGAAGTGGGTATTCACCCACGAAAGCTTATGCTCCAATACATCTCTTAGTCTATAAGGTGCCACAGCACTCTTGGTCGCTTATTTCAGAAGTAGTGCAATTTACTAGGAGAAAAAAAGTCAGTTTTCCCCATTAACCTGTTTTTGGTTGTCAATGGAGAAAGTTAAGCAATATTTTGTGCTTCACTAAGGTAACATCCATCTTGAAAGTAACCTTTTTGGCCACATTCTGCCAATAATTAAGATCTACAATTTGGCATAAGACATAAAAGTGGCAAAATGCCTAATTCTGCAACCCTTAAATGGAGTAATCCTTATCTGCATGAGTCCCATCTTATTTAGTCACTAAGCCTACTCACCTAAGTAAGGAAATCAAGAGGGGAGCTAGTTTCCTAAACTTAGAAGTGCATTAAGAAGTACTGCAGTTTTAAAAGTGTATTAAAATTCAGGACAGTCCCAGCCAAACTGGGGGGGTTAGCAGGTGTGTTTATTGTACTGTACACTATTTGCCATTGAACACTTTTTTTTAATTTATGTTTTATACTGAACAGTAGCAGGGCACCTAATCTCTCTAATTTCAGATGGACAGTAATATTACTATCTTTTCCCAATGTTTGAAAGTCAATATAAGTCAAGCAAGCTATGCATACCTTCATGCTGGGAAGGCCTCAGCATTAAGCCATCTATTCTCTGCTTTGTGGCAACAGAATTGCAGAAAACTTTGTTCAAACTGCATTTTACTAAGTGTGCTTATTCTGATAAAAAAAAGAAAAGAACAGCCAACACTTGGGAGAATAAACTGACTCTGCAACTGAACTTTAGTGACCAAAGAAATCTTAACTCTTCGGCTACTGGATGGAGTCAAAGAAAATAAGCACTGCAGTAATCAAGACAACTAAATGGTCTACTGGACCTAGTACTGTACAATTCTGTTATGTACCAAAGTTCAATGCAAAACAAAAGGAAATCTGTATTTGAGACTCAGATTGAGGCACTTTAAATGGAGTATTCTTAAATGTTGTGCAATCTGCAGAGTGCAATACAAGTGTAATTATATTTTAGTCACACCATGAGACCCATGTAAGAGAGCAGGTATGCTTGTCATTACTATTCCTTGCCAAAAAATGTCTGGCTATGCATGATTGCTATGCATGACTTTCCAAATGAGGAAACAAAACACAGAGCGAACTCCACAACCTATCCAGTGCAACTAACTTTTGCCCATCATAAACAATCTGATTTCTGCATAGCAAAGGCATTTTGTACTGTTCATCTTAAAGCAGTGGCTCTCAAAACTTTTTTACTGGTGACCCCTTTCACATAGCAAGCCTCTGGGTGTGACCCCCCCTTATAAATTAAAAACACTTTTTAATATATTTAACACCATTATAAATGCTGGAGCAAAGCGGGGTTGGGGTGGAGGTGGACAGCTCGCGACCCCCCCGTAATAACCTCACGACCCCCTGAGGGGTCCCAACCCTCAGTTTGAGAACCCCCATCTTAAAGCCTAGAGCTGTGTTATAAATAGAATTAGAACTCTAAAGTAACAAAAAAGGGGGAAACTTTTCTGCACCTCCAATTAGTAAGTGGAAGTACAATTTTATATTATATATAACTGGCTCAGAAAAGGCTCAAACTGAAAAACATAGGAGCCAGTTAAGGGACACAGAAGAGAACAGGATAAAAGGAGATGCAGGTGAAATCAACCTTGACAATTCTTCTGTAACATTAAAACAAATAGTGGGGATCTGGCATTTTGGCAGCACACACACTGCTGGTATCAGAAACTGGATCACTGGGCTGCAATCCCATTTTCCCAACCATATTAAGCATCTGCAAGAAAACAGCCCTCTGGGAGCCTGAGAGCTGTTCATTAAAGTGACCCCAAGCCAGTTTCTTCAAAACAAACATGGTTTAGGATTCCAAAAGCTACATAGGAAGCAGAAGAAAGGATGAACGCAATAGAAGTTTATATGCAGCTGGTCTCACCTAAACTTTACCCTTTCCTTGCAAGTTTTGGTAAACTCCACTTAGCCCAGCTACCTGCCCCACCTGTCCAACCAGCTGCTGCGCTCTCAACCCCATCCCCCCCAGGCAGGGGTTAAAGATGTAGTGTTCTTTTGATATTAGGCTCTGGCCTTGGAAAAATAAGCCTGTTAAACTGACTGGAGACAGGCAGGTAGGCATGTTCCAATTAATAGCTCACTCATTGTTCTCTTAAAGACCCTCGGTATTGTTCCTGGAGATATCTTCTCTTGGCCGGTGTTTCCTTTCCTGTTTGCTTCTCCCTACCAGCCTCCTTTGTTTTAACTCCAAGCAGTGGAGCAGAATATTTCATGCAGGTAAACAGAGGTACATAAAGTATTCATACAACCCCCCCCCCCAAAACCCAGATCTTTGTATTTTTCCCCACCTTCTAGTAACTAAGCACTACACAAAATCTCACATGATACACAGAGCAAATAGATGCAACTCCAGAGTTCATCTGCAGCTTTCACGTGATAGTTGTGCACATTACTGTGGCATTGCACTGTGACACGGACAGATCTCTGTCTGGGTGGACCAGGTCCCAGGATTACTCCAAACATTTCCCTTTCTTTAGCTTCTGAAAGAAGGAGACCCAACAGGTGAGACTAGAAGTGGATTGTCTTCCTCCAGATACAGAGTCTGGGGTCTCCGTCTCTCTGTGCTGGACACTGCTTGTGGCTGGTAATTGCATGAGCCAGTGACTGACTTCTCTCCCTGCCCAATGTTTTCTCTTCCTTACCCCCTGTGAGCTAGGCACTTTTGATTGGCTCAGCCATGTGGCTGAGCCACAACTGAGTTCTTTCTCCTCTACCCCGCAGAGATTAACCCAGAAGCTGTTCCTCTTTCTACTGCTCCAAGCTCATACCCAGTAGCCAAACCTCTCCCACAAACACACTATCTGTCCAAGACCAATGCATATTTGGGCATGGGCATTAGGGTTGCCAACCCTGCAGGATTGTCCTGGAGTCTCCAGGAATTAAAGATTATGTCATGTGATGAAACCTCCAGGAATATGTCCAACCAAAATTGGCAACCCTAAATTGGGCAGGCTGTCCAGGCCTGCAATGAGTCTCCCTAGCATGTCCATGTCTACTTCTGAAGCTACACCTCTGTGACCCAGCCCCCACTGCTGGTCTGGTTTCATACTACCACTGACAGAAGAACAGAAATCACCACTAACAAAATGAAACTTGCTTGAAAGTCTTCCTCTTCATCCACAAAAAGATGAAGAAACAGTGGTTGGGCAATAATTTTTCTCAAGTCAGCTTCTTAACTGCTAACTAATTGCATTTGGCATAGAAGTGTGCATGGAATAGACAGGCTTTAGCAGTTTGCTCTTTAAGATCTTATGTACAAGTAAAAGGTCATGTCACATACATGTCCTAGATCTGACCAGGCTTCTCATATAGCCCATGAGATTTAGCTCTCCAACTAGATTCTTCAACTCTCACTGGAGAGCAGAGTGCATTCTCATGTGCAAATATACTGAAAAAATTAGAACAAGGAAAATAATTCATCTGTTTCCTGATTGAGATTTTCAAATCCGTCTAGGGGATTCAGGTAAGTTTCATTAATCGTAGTGGAAATTATGCTTACACCCCTGCACTGCTTGAAATTCAGCCTCCATTTTAAAAATATTTTAAAGATTAATGGAGTTATACAGGCTTCAAGAACATGAAGCCAGCTCAAGTCCTCATATTACCTTGAGTTGAAAGTTAGATTCACAGTAAGAACACAACTAATTTGATCCTTGGCAGTACACACAGCAACATCTATTAATTTTGTGAGACACCTCAGGGGGCATGAATTAGTCAATTATTAAAAAAACGTGATGGGTGGGGATGTTTCAAGATGTTATTAACATTTGCCTCAGGTGCACTGTTTACAGTATTATACGTTCACCACCTGAGACATGTATTAATGGAATAACACATCACATCCTCTAGGTTCTTGGGCTATAGATAAAATTAATGGCTATATGCCTAAATCTATTTTAGAGGTTTTATTCAGTTAAAAGAACTCTTTCCATTCTGGACTCCCCGCCTTACCAAAGATCTTAAATTTTTTCTTCAAGTTTAAAATACAAATTTTTTTTGCTAGCTCCCAAATCTCTATTTTGCATGAAGAATTTTTACTCAGGACAGTAATAAGAGCCTAATTCACCATCTGTATTTGAAGGGAAAAAAAAAAAAAAAAAGGCGTTAAGGAGCCCAGGTTACCATGAGCAGCTGATGAACTGGAGAGGTGGGGAGCAGGCCAGAGCCATAACTTGAAGACATCTGAAGTCTGTGCACCTATTATCCAAAGCACACTGAAGGCAATAGAAAGATGCCCATTGATTTCAATGTGCTTTGGCTCAGGCCCAAGAACTTCAAATGGCTCTTGGTTTTCCCTTCATCCTTCCTTACTATTTTGTCATTATCACTTTGATTGTTTCAAAATTAGATTTGGGACAGGCATGGCCTTTTCATGCAGGATGACTGCACCATTTCTCCAACCACAAGCTTGTACTATTGCCCAGTGCATCATTTTAATTTCAACAGTTTTGCCTGCACCTGGGCTATAAGATCATTTGATCAGGGATCACAGATCCTTAGGTTTGTGAAGTACCCAACATGCTATTAGCACTATCTCATCATGCCTAAGTTGACAGACAGACCAGAGAACAAAAAGGCTACTCTACATGTAAATCAGTGAAATAAGTGAAGTGGTTTCTTGATTCTACAGTATATGATGAGAAAAATTTTCAGACAAAAATAACTATTGTATTCTGCTTGAGTTGGTTCCACCTCTTTATTAGAGCCTATTAGAATCGAAGTATTCGTTTCCTGAAATACTATTGCTTAGCATCACTGCCTGAAAAAACATTATATTCAGAGGTAAGCCTGAAACAAACATGAATATTTAATGTGCAAATGGCAAATGTTTACAATAAGTGGCCATTTATTCCATTACAATGTAATGCCATCAGACATCCACTTGAATATGAAACAATACATAAAAAAAAGTTAGTGGTACTGTTGTAATAAAGCATGAATTTCAAAACTTGAAATATATCAAAGACCAATTGGGCAGCGTCACCTGAAATGGGTACCCCTTATCCATCACATTAGAGAAGGAGGGACTAGAGCAGGGGTCCCCAATGCGGTGCCCGCGGGCGCCATTGCGCCCGCCGGGGGGGTCTAAGTGCGCCCGCGTAGCAGTTTTTTTTTTTTTTTTTTTGCAACGCCGGCAGCGCTCGGGTTTTGTTGGTTTTTTTTTGCTCCGCCGGCAGCGCTCGGGTTTTGTTGTGGTTTCTTTTGGCACCCGCCGGACGAAAAAGGTTGGGGACCACTGGACTAGAGTTTGTCTCTCTTTTATAGGGAAACATTCTTACATTTCTAAGTCACACAAAGGGTAGATGGGATACTTAAGGTTCAAGTGAACATTTTTAACAGTAAGAGTTCCTTTTAGAAAAGGGAAATAAGTGAAGAGTAATACATTTAATAATTTATGCTGTTTTAGAAAGAGGGAGAGTGGAACATTTCTGTTGCTGACAATCAGTTCTGTGCTTATTAACTATTCATAGAATACTCAATGACATGGGGAAAAGCCTTTCAAATACAATAAAGGCTTAGTGAATCATTTACCATATTAACTATAAAAACTATGGTACAGTTGTGACTGTTATAAACTTCAAATTTTATAGACACTGCTGAAACACCATTACTCAATTGCAATGTTATAAACTTTTCACATTAAAAATATAATACATTAACAGTTACAAGATAGATTTCTTACACTGGAAGGCCTTTGGAATCTTCCTGATTTCCTGGGCATACAAGTTTTACCTTTTAAGAAAATGGTGAGTAGATTTACATGAATTAACAAGCCCAGCAAGCATTCATGTCTGTTGGCCACATTATGCATACATTTCCCTATTTTCTAAGGATGTGAAAAGTGTTGGTAACAAAGGCCATGCACACTAACAGTCTAATGATTTATCACTTTTTTCTGGTATTATGAACCAATTACTTTCTAGTTTTTAAAAATCAAAAAAACTTAGTAAGTTATAGCAAAGCAGCATCAAAACTGCTAACCCTGTTTTGTTCTTTTCATATCATTTCAGTGGTGTGGTAGACAGATACACTGTAGGAACTGTTTCGACTGAAGGAAAATTTATACCATATAGCAGTGGTCCCCAACCTTTTCCTTCTGGCGGGCGCCAAAAAACAAAAACCGAGCGCTGCCGGCGGGCGCCAAAAAAAAACAACAACCCGAGGGCTCCGCAGGCGCACTTACACCCCCCGGCGGGTGCAATGGTGCCCGTGGGCACCGCGTTGGGGACCCCTGCCATATAGGGTTAAATTTTGGAAGAGCGTTAATAATGAAATGACATCATTTGTAAACAATGGTACATGTTCCCTGCTATGCCCCTACAGCAGTGCTTCCAAATACTATTCCCTCCTGGGCCAAGGTCAGGGCAGGGAGAACAATTGTACCTGGGAGCCCAGCTCTTACAAGTCATCTACCATCCCTGGTAACTTTGAGCCCTGACATTCCCCACAGGAAGACAGAAGAACAAGAGGCAGCAAACAGATGGATGTACAGCTGTACATTTTCAGGCCTGAAATTCAATGTAACCAATACATATCCCTGACAGTACTGACCCGGCTCTTGCCATTTTCTAGTGGGTGCCTGGCTGGCTGCTTAAACTGCTGAGCAAGTCTCTGCACCTCAGCTACCCACCCACGGGCAAGGCTCTCTCCCGCCCCGCTCTCACAAATATTGTGCAAAATACAACATGCAGCTATAATCTCAGGCTTTTTTTCCTGCAGCTTCCAACCTAGCCCATTAACAGTGCCACCTTCCTTTCAGATGGCCAAATGCACACTCCACTGTCATTCTACAACTAGTGATGTGACAGTTAAATAGTTCCTTCCTTCTATCCAAGCAGCCTGTGAATGACTTCATTAGCCAGGGAAGCAGAGGATAAGCCGGGTCTCCCTGGATAACCTGAGCAATCTCCACACCTAATGCCATAGTGAGCCAGGGGGCAAACTGTCCATTATTCATTAAGGTAAATAGGGCTGAGTTCCAAAAGATCCTAGCATCATGGCTTTTACAGACCATCCTGCATTTGAGTTTGTAAATCTACCATGGTGGTCAACCAAATCATTAAGCACCATGGAGAAATACCCCTTTGTTTAGAAACTGAGGCCTTGTGCGGGGGCAGACTGTAGGCACATGGGTTCCATCAATTGCCCCAATACAGTCTGGGAACCCCATGTGTGAAAGCCATCAATCTCCTGAGCATTGCCAAGCTTTGCAGCAGTATCTTATGGATGGTATCAAACGCCTGCATGACAATAGCCCCAGCAGTTGATCTCCCTTATGCTGAATTAGTTGGCTATGGACTGGTAGCATTCAGGGGTGGCTAGCTTCCAGATGGCAGCGGTGAGTGGGGCACTGTCTTGGTATGCTGCTGTTGCAGCTCTGGAGCTACTTCAGTACAGATATCCAAAAAAGGTTGCTTTCACCATCCTGAAATTCTCTCACCACTTACTCGGTCATCCCAGGTGTCCAGAATGATCCTTTCCCACCAACAGATGCTGACTTCCCAAGCCCTGAAGGCACTGCATGAAGCTGTTCCAGGAACAGCTCTGTTGTAGCAGTTGCTTGGTGTCATCCTCTTCTTCCTCATCCCCCTTCCTGTCACTGCTGAAGGAGCTGCTACTGCTACGCCATCTGCTTGGTGGTGCAGCAGGCAAAGTCCAAACTGAAGCTACTCAGCTTAAAGAGGTCAAATAAAGCCCAAGCAGCCACTGTATATTTGTGATTGCTATGCTCGCAATGCAGCCAACAATTAAAAATGTTACTAGCCTGCCCAGAAAAAGAGGAAGCATGAAATGGAGAGAATGGAATCAGACTGAGTTTGGCCTCAAGTTCCAGAATTCCACAGGTTTCTGCTATGCATCTGACAACGTGTGAGAAAAATCCCAGAGTACACAATGCTCAGTAGTGACGCAAAGGATTGTGGAATACCTTCCCAGATTGCCATGCGCTTAGTACGCTGCATGTACACTTGTACGCTGCATGTACACTTAGTACGCTGCATGCAAATTGAAAGAGGGCAGAGCTGTCCTATGTGCATGCTATGGTGCACTATACAGAAGGCATACCAAAACAGCAAGTGTCAACTGAATGCAAGCTACACCCTACCCCTCCCCCGCCCATGTAG
Source organism: Platysternon megacephalum (assembly GCA_003942145.1). Classification (NCBI taxonomy): domain Eukaryota; kingdom Metazoa; phylum Chordata; order Testudines; family Platysternidae; genus Platysternon; species Platysternon megacephalum. Next base: position 1,011,583 of record QXTE01000279.1, read on the forward strand.
ACAAGGCCATGGTTCTCCTTCAGCGACGATTGTTTACTGTTGATATAACATGGTCACTCAGTTTCAGCATGTGCACATACCTTAATAGTTCAGTTGTATCTTTTAAATAAAAAAAATGTTGAAATATATAAAATTAAGAACACATGAAAAAACACACAGTATTACTGACTCACACCTTCTATTACTGTACAACCATTCAGCACTGCCAGATTTCCATATAGATTACCTGTTGGGGCAAGCCTAGAAAAAAAAATGGTTTGAAGTTGTGAGGGAGGGGGAAAGAAATCTAATAAATTCATGCAGAACTGGAAAAAAAAACCCTAATGTGCCAATATTTAAAGAGGGTATATGCTACGATCCACAAAGTTATAGCCTCATTAGCCTGACATTGATTCCACAAACCAATCTTCAGGTTTCCAAACCACATAGAAAGGTCAAAGTAGGACTTGATCAAATTTGGCAGTGTCAGATAATGAAGCAATACTGTTTTAAGCTGTATTTTAAAGCATAGATAGTACATATAAATAATTCACAGGCACCACTAAACCTGCTCAAATTCTGTCCTCTTCCCATCCACCACTTGCTGCAGCAAGTGATACTGAAGTGTTTATTAATCTAAAACACTTAATACCTGACCTTCACCTTTGGTTAGAAAGTCTGGAGAGTCATGTCCTTTAATGAGCCCAGCAATTATTTGGGAAACTCGCAAAAGCACTTCCTTAATATGCAAGAAGCAGAACATTCTACACTCATTTTAATCCTCATTTTATTTCTATTACACAATGCACTGTGGACTGCAGCAAGGATGCCTAAAGTTGTTCTGTCCATTAATGGACTTCTTGTTACCAACCAAGATGGCCAACAGGTAATCTTATGGACATCCTGTACCAATAACCCTGACCTAATTAAGGGATAGAGTTGTTGGCATGTTTTAAAACTAGATTGCAATTTAGCTGCCAATAGTTTAGATCAGCAACTTTATTTGAGCAAACAAAAACTTTTAGATGTTTAGTTAACATTAGCTGTGGCATATTACTTCATAGCTACACAGCTTCATGTTGACCATGGATCCATGCTATCTTCATTTGAGATTTTTCAGACTCAAGCATAAAAAGTTGAAATATTGTATGTCATTCCGAATGTTAAAATATGTAAGTGAGAGGTTGAACTGGGTATAAGTGCTCTCTCCTTTTCCTCATGTGCCAGTTGCCTATTGCATAATATGGGCAAGTTCTTGGCACAATCTCTTTGTATCTTTAAACATATAAAAAGAGATACCAAGCAAGAGCTTTACTGAATTACACACAAGATAAAAGATTCGCTAGAAGCTCAAAATAGAACATACAATATTATATAGATCAATAGTTATTGTCAAAGCCAATCCATACAATATTCTCAGCATTTTCTTGGCCAAAGTAACCTGATTAAGTTTCCCAGTTCTTGTGTCAAGACTACTGAAAATAAGTTTGTACCTAAAGTCCGCTGGACTAAATATTTGTCCAATATGTTAAAATGGATATTTGGATATAATCTGACATGATTTGTTTTCAATGTATTTTAAAAAAACTGAACACATTTGAAAATACATAGGTTTATATATTTGTACTGACAACTTAGAATATTAGCAAAAAATACTTGGTTCTTTTTCCTCAAATCTCCTATAAGAGGTAACCCTATGAAACAACAAGCAAAACCATTATAGAGATGGTATATGCAAGTTCAAGGTGTTTAACATTTTGTAAAAGATCACACAATTAGTCAGTAGCAGAGTCAAGAATAGAACTCAGATGTTCCAATTTGCAGCCCACTGCTCTAGCTGAAACAAAACCACTTCTTCCTATGGCATTAGCCAAAAAACAACACAAAACATTAACAAGCAATGGCTTTATGTTTAAAGCAGTATATTAGACATGAAAAAAAAATGTACTTACCAATTTGCAACAATACTGGGGTTACCAATGCTGTCTCCATGGCATAACAGAATTCCCTGCCAAACATCACTGCACCATGCATCACCCACAGGCGTACTGGTATCCGGTTTATGGATCCTTCGCTAATAGTCTCCTCCCTACTCTCATTCTCTTTGTTTGCTGGTTTCTGAAGATCTGTCACAGGTAGCTCTTGAACTTGCATAGATTCCGAGTCAGCATTCTGGGGAGCCATTTTCATTATCATAAAAATATATATTTATTATAGCTCTATAAATAATACTATCATATCTCTAAGATGTCTTCTCTGTCAGCTTCTGTTGTGTTCCTGGTGCAAGTAATGCTTATATTCCTCTTGTACAGATAGGTATTTCACAACTTCTCAGGTAGGTATGAAACAAAGAACAGGAAGCTACTTAGTAGGAATTTCAACATATGGCTTGCTACGTTTACTGTGAATTAGAGTTAAAAATCCATAATTGCCATTCAGTTAATACCAGTTTCATAATTATTATTGACAAGGTGCTGAAGTTGTTATTCTTGCTACGCAGAGGTGGAAAGGCGACACAAAAAGGTGCTCCACTGTTAATCCCCATCGAGTGGCTGATTAATCTGCAACAAAGCAGTAAAGTGCAAACCATTAGATATCCAAGCAATAGATTTCAAGCTGCAATCAGCCTTCTGAATGTATACACTAAACAAACGTTTTCTTCACTATCAGCACCCCTGCCCAATATAGGGCCTTTATCCCAAAGCACTTTAAAAAACAGTGAACAAGCTTCACATCACACATCATTAAAATGCAGCTGCTGTTTAACTGTACTGAAACACTACTCTACAGTTCAGGGCATGAGGTGAAGGTTAAAGTTAAATTATTTGCAGGAGAAAAATCTAAGCAAAGTGTAATTACTATATTTAGGCTTTGGCCAGAGTACTAGGTATAAGACTCAGTAATTCTCAAGTTCTTTCATGAACTCAGCTTTAGGTTCCATTTAAGAGATGTCACAGCATACGCCAACACTGCTTTCAGGACACAGGTTCAGTGCTGACAGGTGAGACCACCATGTACTGACTCACCAAATACCACTTTCTGAAACACCTACAATGGCCCTCCGAGGTCTCAATGATAGAAAGTACTATACTTTAAATACTTGAGAGATCCACAATTGTCATTTACACTAAGCACACAGTAATATCCATTATCCCACAGTTTCCTCCCCAAATCTCCATAATACTTGAATGCATGATCTATTTTACAGGTTGGTAGAGGTTGACTTCCGTGGTTTACTTTAAAAACCTGAATACCCAAGAGTTAAAAAAAAAAAAAGCGTGGAGCATTCTAATAGGAAAAACTTGATTATCATGGTCTTTCCTGTAACAAATTTAAGCAGAAGTGTAAAAAAGTCACTCAGCTGGGAAGAAACTTTTGAAGTTCAATACTTCAATATTGAACTTCTGAATATGTCATGTCCCTAATGCTTACCTCTTCTCCCTGCAACACCAAGACATCCAATCATAGCCCCTAACTTTCAAAGCCTGTCAATACTGCTGATTCTAAAGTTGATCACAGTGGAATGATGCAATGCTCCGGCCTAAACAGTATTCCTAGACTATGTTCTGCCCAAGAAGTGAGACAAGGACTTCTCATGTCTCCCATACAGCAGGGCAGAGAGAAGCATCACTGAGCCACAGGAAAACTTAAGTAGAACTAGCCATAACCCTACACTTTTAGGCCTGGTCCACACTAGGGGGGGGGGGGAAATCGATCTACGATACGCAACTTCAGCTACAGGAATAGCGTAGCTGAAGTCGAAGTATCTTATTTCGACTTACCTCCCGTCCTCACGGCGCGGGATCGACGGCCGCGGCTCCCCCGTCGACTCCGCTACCGCCGCTCGCCCTGGTGGAGTTCCGGAATCGATGGGAGCGCGTTCGGGGATCGATCTATCGCGTCCAGACGAGACGCGATAGATCGATCCCCGATAATTCGATTGCTACCCCCCGATCCAGGCGGGTAATGTAGACGTAGCCTTAATGAGAAGGATAAGCATTTTACAATAAGTGCAACTGTTAATTTCCAAGGAGTCAGATTTGGCATATTAATTTCCATGTTTGTTTCAGAGAGATGTGTATGAAAATCTAACCCAAGCACAAAATGTATTTGATTCTACTGAGAGAAACAACGTGGGTGAGGTAATGTCTTTTGTTGGACCAACTTCCACTGGTGAGAAGCTTTCGAGCTCAGAGCCTTTCTTCAGGTCCACAATGTTATTTTGTAAGTTACCCACTACGTTCTCTTTGAGAAAGGTCTGAGCAGTCTCTTGACCCATAACCAAGGCAAATTCCCTTCCTGTTTATCATCATCGACTCTAGATCCTGTACTGTGGATCATCTACTCCTATAGGTTTCTCGTCTGGACAAGCATTACCTCCCAAAAGCATAATTCTGACAAGGGGTCTGATTTAAGGAAAACCATGGAGATTAGCTCAATCTTGTTTAAAAAAATTATAGTGGTATCATATTGAAGAGTTAATCTCAAAATTCAAGATCAAAGTTGCAATATGTTGAGGTTGTTTGTTTTTTTAAACAAACATAAACCCCACCACACTCACCCTGCAACTGAATTTTCACCCCAGCACAAAGGGCCCCACAAAAGAGTTTAAGTGATGCAGAAAACCTTAACACAGAGTTTATGAGATGCACAGGGCCCTTTGCACCAGGGTGAGTTTCACCCTATGAGATTGGCATTTTATTCCTGTCTTTTACCAGTCTTTTGGTCCTGCTGCTTCAGCATACTGTCTGCCATTGCTTTACGGCACTATAAAACTAGAGAGCTATTTGTATTGCCTTACCCAGTATATGTTGTCACAACCAGATAAAAGAAGGCAATGAGCCTTCATAGGAAGTATTTTTCCATGGCACAAAGTTCATCCAGATTGCAAGGCAGCTGAGTATTTTGGTCAGACTAACATCCCAGTGTTTTAACAGCTGCACTATAGAAGAAAAAGTCACTTTGTGGGGTTTAAACTATTAAAAATTACAGGAGCTCTTTAATGTAATCATTTGGTAACAAACCTTAACTACTATAATGTGCTCCATATGTGGCTAGATCTTGATCACTTGGAGATATTAAACCTGTGCTAGAATGCAGCAGCTTGTTTATCATGCAGAGAACACTTGTGCTTTAGGAGTGCCAAGTGTCTGTTTAACCTAGAGAGCCCTAAACAGTTTTGAACAGGGTTACCTGCGAGTAGGGTGACCAGGTGTCTGGTTTTTGACTGGAACATCCGGTCGAAAAGGGACCCTAGCAGCTCTGGTCAGCACTGCTGTGGAGCTAAAGCAGGCCAGCCCCTACTTGTCCTGGCACTGTGGACTAGGTTGCGCCCCGGAAGCTGCCAGCAGGTCTGGCTTCTAGGCGGGCGAGGGTGGGGGGGGGCGGGGAGAAAATGTGGCTCCATGTGCTGCCCCCAGGCTCCACACTCCCATTAGCCGGGAACCGTGGCCAATGGGAGCTAGGGGTGGGCCGTGCCTGCGGGTGAGAGCAGCATAGCGCGAAGCTGCCTGCCACGCCTCCACCTAGGACCCGAACCTGCTGGCCGCTTCTGGGGTGTAGCGCAGTCCGCGGTGCCAGGACAGGCAGGAAGCATGTCTTAGCCCCCCTGCTGTGCTGCTGACCGGGAGCCGCTGCAAGTAAGCCTGCACCCCAAACCCCTCATCCCTAGCCCAGAGCCCCCTTCCACACCCTGAACCCTGCATTTCTGGCCCCACCCCAGAGCCTGCACCCCCAGTTAGAACCCTCACCCCCTCCCACATCCCACTCCCTGCCCCAGCCCAGTGAAAGTGAGTGAGGGTGGGGGAGAGCGAGTCACCAAGGGAGGTGGAAATGTAGTGAGCGGGGGGCAGGGCCTTGGGGAAGGGGCGGGACTAGGGTGTTCAGTTTTGTGGGATTAGAAGTTGGCAACCCTACCTGAGAGGTCATCTCTCCAACACAGCAGTACTACTGTAGCAGAGATGCTTAGCTTGGGACTGTGACTTATAAAGCACAGGGAGCTGCTGGCTGGAAATCATCCACAAAAGCCCCTCAGTTTTGGAATTTGTTTCCACCCTTGATCTGCCTGCATAGTCTGTAGACATTACTTCCTTTGTGGGGGAGGGTAAGTGGTGGGCTGAGGTCAGGTGAGGAGTGTAATTGTTATTATGGTTTTAGTATTTGATGTGTGCACCTGTTGACTATTCAAGCGGATAAGGGGCAGTGTTATTTGTACTTGCATATTTACGGTAAATGCAAATATTAAGAGGGACATCATATTTTTATGAACAAAAAAACAGCTGCAAACTCAGAACAGATGCTAGAATAAATAGACAACTACCTTTTAAATACATCCAAATATCAATTTAAAACACTACTTTACTAAAAATAGTTTGAAATGTGTTTTAGGACCTGTCACTCAGCAGCCTGTCTTAATAGTATTAAAACACCAGTATTTGCTAAAATACCAACATTGTGTTATTTGGCACTGTGGAGGAAACAAATACGAAGACATTCTCTGCCCCAAGGAACTTATAGTTTAAGACTCATCACTATAGGAAAGTGCAGACTTCAGAGTTTCTGCTTTGTTTCCTCTCATTTTACTGTTCAATAATGTAATGTTGAGTTGGAAGGGGGATTTGACTTGGGTTTTGATATGTCTACACTGCAAAAAACCCTCATGGTAGTGAATCTCCAAGCCCAGGAAAATTGACTTGGGCTCTTGGGGCTCCAAGATGCTCCCCCTCACTGGGTTTCAAAGCCCTGGCTCCAGCCCAAGGCCAGATGTCAACACTGCTCTTTTTAGCCCTGCAGCCCAAGCCCCATGAGTGCAAATCAATTGACCTGGGTGCAGACTCTGTACCATGGGTTTTTCTTTGCAGCATAGACACACCTTTATAATAGTCATGGGATTCTCTCTGAAGTAGAAGATATTTAGAAGGTATCTGAATGAAGCCCGAGTGGTGCTTAGTTTATCAGATGAGAATGTTTTTCCATACATGGGGCAGGATTAATATGCAAGTGGGAGAAGGATGAGGGTGGAGGCTGGTATCATTGGCAGAGTTAAAGGGATGAAGAGAAGATGAGATCAGAGAGTTAGGCCAGGATACAGTTGAGCAAGACCCTGAAGGTGAGACTAAGATAATTAAACTTGATATGGATGGCAAGGGGGAGTCAGATTCAAAGAGTGGAGTGACAGGCTGGGATTGATAAGGGATCCTGACTTTTTGTGATAATCCCTCCCCCGCCCCCAAATTATCCAATAACCCCAGAAAAGTCCGTGTTTTTCTGCGATTAAAATGAAATGCAGAACTTGAGTTTCCCTAAAGCGTGCTCTCTCTAGATTATATCACTGGAGCACAATGTTTTGTTGATATATTTACAATTTTTAAGCAAGCTCAAAGCCTACCAGTGCCATCAATCATAATAAAATTAAATAGAATTGCTATTTGTATTTCTTACATATACCAAATAATTCTATGTACTGGGCTCAGCACTGGGTTGGTTAATATTGAGAGCTGGATAAACTGGATTTTACTGTATGTTTCTATTTTTTCAGTGTAAAAACTAAATGGTTTTCTGTCAAAATGTAAATTCCATGTTTTTCCACAGCAAATAGATTTCTAGGATCTCTGTTGAACAAAGAAGAAAATGTTAACAGCTGCATTTTTCTTGGACTGGAAAGAGACAATCTGGGTATCAGAGTTTGAGGTCACAGAGAAAGTAGTTATGGTAATCAAGACAAGTGACCTGGGCATGGACAGGTTTTATCCACTGGATGACTAAAAACCCAACATCATCTGCTTGATGGTTAAAGATTACAATGGCCTTCCCTCACTACTGCAATTCAACTTCAAATGCAAATCTAATGCGAAAATACTATCTTGGAAGGGACTATCACATCTTCATAGTGAAGTCTTTTGCAAGACTTAAGTATAAACACAACTAGTTTATTTTATAATAATCCTACTTCCTCCTCTCCCCCACAATTAACTTTGCAGTGACACAAAGATTAATACAAGAATAAAGTTTGCCAGGACAAGAGGTTAATGCTCATTTACAGAACCATGGGGGAATTTCAGGAGCAGCGGGTTCTTCCTTACAAAGATGCCAGGTTATAACAGGTCTTAGAGAATCACTGGTTTCATTTTACTGGATCTGAAGGCTGTAGGGAGAGATTAATTCCTCAGGTGGCTCCCAGTCAGCAGCACAGTGGGGCTAAGGCAGGCTCCCAGAAGCAGCCAGCACATAGGTGCAGGATTCAAGGGGCTCTGCGTGCTGCCCAGAGTGGCAGGTGCCGCCCCGCAGCTCCCACTGGCCGTGGTTCCCGGACAATGGGTGCTGCGGAGCCAGTGCTCGGGACGGGGGCACCGCACGGAGGCTCCCTAACCCCTGCACCTAGGAGCCGAACATGCCGGCTGCTTCCGGGAACTGCGCGGAACCAGGGCAGGCCACCAGGGTCCCTTTTTGACCGGGCGTTCCAGTCGAAAACCGGATGCCTGGCAACTCTAGGGCCAGCAAACAATGGGGAAAGTAACAAGTTATCTAGAAACATCATAAAACTTCATAGCTGAGAAGAGTTACTATAGTGGTATCACTTCAGAAGTAGTTATTTGAAAGAGCGTTTGTGGCCATTTTTAATACAGTAAAGCCTCAGTTACATGACATCAGAGTTACTAACCGACTGGTCAGTTACACACACCTCATTTGGAACTGGACATATGCAATCAGGCAGCAGATACAATAAAGCAAATACAGTACCGTGTTTACCGTAAACTACTAAAAAAAGGGAAAGTTTAAAAAAGATTTGACAAGATAAGGAAATTGTGCTTGTTTCATTTAAATTAAGATGGTTAAAGGCAACATTTTTCTTCTGCACAGTAAAGTTTCAAAGCTGTAGTAAATCAATGTTCAGTTGTAAAACTTTTGAAACAACCATAACGTTTTGTTCAGAGTTATGAACAACTTCCATTCCCGAGGTGTTTGTAACTGAGCTTCTACTGTATTATGAAAATCCTTTTACTAGTGTCTAGGGCTCCAAAAATCTTACATTTCATGCAGCTTCCGTTTAACAAAGCAGTCTATTCATTTTATTTTAAATATACCAATAAGTAGCACAGGCCAAATTTCAATGTTAGAATTACTTTGTTCCAGTTTGGTTCAATAATATTAAATCTCAGTTATACTTTTAGAAGCGATGAGTTTGGTTTACATTTTACCTGGCATTCAAGCAGTTTAGGCATTAAAACAGCTGGCTTCCCTTCCTCAAACAGTGCAAGCAGAGAGGCATAGTAAATAGATGGCAGTGAAGGTCCCTGTGGAAAACTACAATGTTATAAACAAGCCACATGGCATCTTAAGTGTAAAGGAGGACAGAGTCAGCACATTAAGCTAACTTTGTAAAACATTTGACTCAGGAAAACTAAAATTATTCCTCCACCCTGACATATGAGTTCACCAAGCTTTCTATCACTGTTTTTGTATCATACCCAGCACTGTAGTATCTCAGCTTGTTCCATATGGCAGGAGAAAATAGTGTGAACAATTCTACAACATTTATCTACTGCCTACCTAGAGATCATCTTAATAAGCATGTATAAAGGTTGGGTAAAAAGCCACAAGACAATTTAGATACGAACAAATCTAAAGTGGTAAGATGTGTACTGGGGAGGATGAACTGCTTACATAACAGCTCTTCAATGCTGATTTCTATGCATACTAATATTTTACCTTGACCTTTAGCCAAATAAAGACAGTAACAACTATAAGTTTAGTTAATATTTCAACTGGAATATTAAGTGAGCATTATTTTATAACATATTCTAGTGCAAGTTCATCTGTGCTAAGTTTTTTCACAAATATCCTGAGAAACATGAGAACTCTAGGAGGGTGGTAATCTTAGAATTTAGTGTCAAGGTTTTGGGTAGACTGAAAAAAAAAAGTGAACCATTATTTGTGAAAAGTTTTTTCTATCTTTCACAGCTTTCTGGTCAAGCATTTACCACATCTTTTGATCCTGCCCAATGAATGATTATGGAGATGGTGAATGTCTATAAGCAGTAGGAAAAATAACTGGAAGTTGAGGGAGGTGGCAGGGAAGAGGAATAGTGATATTGGATCAGACTCAAGGTCCATCCAATCTGTTGGATTTTCTCCAATGGCTAGTATTAGATGCTAGAGAAGTGTAAAATGCTTAAACAATTACACATGAGTATGAATCAGGCAATTGTCTATGAACCCTCATGCTTCACAGCATGTATTATGCCAGGGGTGGCCAACCTGAGCCTGAGAAGGAGCCAGAATTTACCAATATACATTGCCAAANTCAGTACATTGGAGAGTTGGCGCCTGTAGCTCCAGCCCTGGAGTCGGTGCCTACACAAGAAGCCGCATATTAAACTTCTGAAGAGCCGCATGTGGCTCCGGAGCCACAGGTTGGCCATCCCTGTATTATGCTTTTTAAGAGGTAGCCAAATATTACACTTCTGCATCTGTGAAGCTCTCATTAAGGAGATCAGAGTGCGTCACATCAATCCCAAATTGGTGAATTCAGGGGAGCATAAATAGTTACCACTATTTTCCTCCAGAAAATTCTAACATTGAACGTATTTTAAACATTTGTTCTCTGTAAGCAAAAAAACAATGATGGGATGCAGAAAATGGATTGTTCTACAAACAGTCTCAGAGAATACTAACAATCATCCCTGTGGTTAGGACTAATAGTCATCCTCCAGAGTTGAGGAGATTCCAACTTTATTTAAAAAAAAAAAAAGTAACTGGGCTTTGCAGATCCAGCTACAGTCTGCTGAGGAACTGTCCTTTCCTTGTAACGCAGGACACGCTCTCCATTAATGCTTTGTATAGTTGGCTTCCAAAGAGGCTATTTAGCACAGTCTAAAAATTTAGACTATTCTTTAAAAAGCAGTTTTACAAAACCTAATAAAAATGTATTTTCAAATTATTTTCCCAATTGAATTAAATATTTGCTTGGACTGTTTACAGTCCAAACATTGCTGCATTATTCTGTGCAAGAGTGAAACTGCTAGTATATTTTCATTAGCCAAATTAAGTGAGAGGCTAAGTAAACTATTCAAACTGAGTATTTTAAAGATTAACTAACATTGTAGATTATCACAAGTAAGGACATTTGATAGCCTGACAAGTGCTCCTTTGTAAAAGGAAGTCATAGAATATCTATTGCTTCTCTCCATTTAAGAGGGGAAAAAATTGAGATAATCTGGACTTCCTTCCACAATTCTGAGTATTTAAACTTCCAGACTACTTAAGTACACAAGTGAACTGGTAAATGGTCTAACTTAAAGTTCACTGCTTAAATACAATGCAGAAATTCTGTAGAAGTTTAATAAAATGTTTTAAATAACCTCTCATCCAATGGTACCCAAAGTATCTTATTTTATAAAGTGACATGTTCGCTAAACTGCATGCCTGAACTCCTTAGCAAGAGAGGTGTTGTGCTTCTGGGATATATTGCTGGGTGTTTCTGAACATTCAGGGACAATATTGTTATGATTTGCAAACACAAGGGGAGAAGCAAAATACAATTGTTGAAGTCAACAACTTCCTCTATTGTCCTGTTTGAAATTTAAGGGTAAGGGATGCCAAAACACGTGACTTTGCTAATGCAGTAAACCCCAGCTAATGAAAACATGTTTACCATACATTTGCTAAGCACGAATAGTACTACAGATCAATGCTGTGGATACAATTATTAGGACTATTCAGGTGCCAATTCCTTCCTCTATTAGAGATTTGTTATTCTATATTTTAAAAGCAATACTTAAGGTTAAAAATATGGAAACTCACAAAAAGAATCCTGTATAGTAACAGATACCTAGAGAATATAAACAAGTATACCTAGTTGCAAGGAAGAGGCTCTCCGAAAGATACAAGTTCTAGCCATAGGAAAAATAGGATCACCCAAAGATATTCCTTGAGATCTAATGGTATGCTATAGTTAGCCCAACAACTTTCCTAAAAAGCCTTTAAGCTCACTGGGTCTATTTGTGAATTCCTCACCCACCCTGATTTCCAAAACCAAATATTAAATATAAAACAGAAAAACAGGGCCATTAGAATACAAGTGGAAGAGCAGCACAACAGTTCTACAGTTGTGTTAGGGAGGGAAGACAGACACTTAACCATGACTCCTCTGCAGCAATCATGATATTAAGAACTTCCTCCACTTCTCTCAACTAGGCCTGTTACTCTTGACAGGTTTAATTCTTTGGGTGGAGGGAAGAGGAACTTCTGCTGGAGCAGAGTTATCCTGCCCTTTTCCATCAGTCAATATTCTCTGTAGCCCAGAAAGGCAGATTTGAGCATCCCAGATTCTGGATTCTTAGATAAGGCCAGAAGGAACGATTGTGATCATCAAGCCTGACCTCCTGTATAACATAGGCCATAGGACTTCCTTGAATTATTTGAACTAAAGCATCTTTTGGGGGGGCGGTGGGGGAAGGGGAAAATCTAGTCTTGATTAAAAAAAAGTTTCCAGTGATGGATTACCAATCACAGCCCTTGGTAAATTGTTCCAATGGTTCATTACCCTCGCCTGTTAAAAATTCACACCTTATTTCCCATCTGAATTTGTCTAGCTTTAGTTCCAGCCATTGGGTCTTGTTATACTTTTGTCACTGTAGAGCCCTGTTATCCAATTTCTATTTCCTATGTTGGTATTTATGAACTGTGATCACGCCACCCCTCAACTTTTCCTTTGATAAACTAAATAGATACACTCAAGGAGCTCAAATCACTATAAGGCATGTTTTCCAGCCCTATAATCATTTGTGTGGCTCTTCTCTGAAGATTCTCCAATTTATCAACATCCTTCTTTAATTGTTGACAGCAGAACCGGACACCGTATTCCAGCAGCGGTGGCACCAGCACCAAATACAGAGGTAATATAGCCTACTTACTTTGACTGAAGATTCCTCTCATTATACATCCAAGAACAGCTTCATGCTGGGAGTTCATATTAAGCTAATTATCTGCCATGACCTTATGTCCTTTTCAGTCACTGATTTCCATCCTGTAAGTATGGCCTGCATTTTTAGTTTCTAGATGCATACTTTAGATTTGGTCATGTTAAAGAATATATAAGTTTGTTTGCACCCAGTTTACCAAGCAATCCAGAACACTGCACCACTGACCCGTCCTCTTCATTATTTACCACGCTCTGATCGTTGGGTCATCTGCAAACATTAGCAGTGATGATTTTATGTTTTCTTCCAGGTCATTAAATATTTTTATCAAATAGGAATTGATTCTTGGCCCTATGCTACAGGACCACACTGGAAAACACACCTGCTTGATGATGGTTCCCTGTTTACAGTTACCTATTAAAAACTGGCTGACATACCAAGTCAACATGGTACACTGAGACCATTCTATTTTTTTTTTTAAATCAAAATGTCATGTGGTACCAAGTCAAATGCCTTAAAGGTAAACCTCCTATATTACCTTCATCAGACCTGTAATCTCAAAAAAAGATAATTGCTAACCAACATGGGTTTATGGAAACTAGATCTTGTCAAACTAACTTGATATATTACTCCCCCTTAATTCTATATTTAATCGAGTACCATATCAATTGTTAGTCTTTTGTCCAGGACTGATGCAAGGATCATAGGCCTATAGTACCTAGGTTGTCCCATTTACCCTTTTTAAATAGCAGCACAACATTAGCTTTCTTCCAGTGTTCCAAGTCTTGCTAAAAATCCCAACATTACTGGCCCAGCAAGCTCCTCTTCCATCTTTTAAAACTCTTGGAATGCAAGTTAGCCAGACTTGCTGCTTTAATAATGTCTAGCTTTCGTAGCTACTGTTCAACATCCTCCTAAGCTATTATGGATGGAAAGTGTTTCATCAACACCTCATCTAGCTTTTTCTCCCAAATATAGAACAAAAAGTATTAAAACACATCTGCCTTGTCTGCATTATTGCTAATCCTATCATTTTCATTTAGTAATGGACCAATATCCTTTTGCTCCTTATATAGTTAAAAATACTCATTGTCCTTAGCGCTAATTAAATCATGCCTGTAGCTTGCAAACGAGGTTGGTGCTTGTATATTGGGCAGAGGCATGCTGTCTAAAAGGGAAGGGAGGTAGCCAACCTGGGAGTAGGAACAGAGATATCCTGCAATGTGAAGCAGGATAGCTAGGATGAACAGGCAGTCTAGGAAAGGAGGAACTTGGATGTTCCCCATAAGGTAGATGAGGCAGCTTGAAGAGAGTCTTGGCATGCACAAATGGTGGGCTGAATCATTACACTCTTCCTTCCTTCCTTCCCACCAGACCTCTACTGTGATGTTCTGAGGCCACAATGTAAACGCATCAGCTGCAGGGAGTCAGGATCTCAGAACTTCCCAACTAATCTCATCCTCAGTACTCTATACCAGAATACTACTAGTTTTTAATCTAAACAGGCCACTAGCAACAATTTAACTTTGATAGGCAACATAAGTGCAGGTTAGTGTTATTATGAGAACTTATGCATTTCCTGATACTCAGTAAGCTATTAAAGTAATAAGGTTGTAGATAAAAAGTAATAAATACCAGCAATACCTAACTCTTATCTAGGTGCTTTTCATCTGCCAATCTCGAAGTGCTTTAAGGAGGAGTTCAGGATCATCATCCCCATTTTACAATGCAGGAATAGCAGTACGAAGAGATAAAAAGATTAATTTCTTAGTGCATACATTTTTGTATTTTAGATTTGTTAAGTTTTGTGGCTCTGCACTCTATTGGATTTTTGAAGTGGTTCTTCAATTGTTAAGTTGGTGGAATGCCACTGCAGTGAACAAATCCACACTCATGCTTGATTTTAATGAAGATTTTCAGATGATCTAATTACGACAACGCTTCCCCATCACTTTGAAAAGCCTCACATTAAGTGGCACAAACATTTCTTAAAAGATTTGATGGACAGAAAAGAGTAACAAAATGGCTACATCAGCACAGGAGTTCACATCCATTTTAAAGTTTAAACAAACAGGAACTTCTCCTTAGATATTAGTGACATTCGTTCTGCTGAGGGGCTGGTCTGTCTGTTTTGATTGTTCTAGCTGCACATAGAATGGAGTGATTAGTGAAGAACCTTTCAAGGACTCTGTAATCATTTATCTGGGATCACATCTTTCATACTCCACCAAGGGCAGTCTTTCTTCTGCATTTGGACAGCACCTGGCATAATAGGTTCTTGATCTATGACTAGGGCTCCTAGATATACCAAATACATTTGTATTACTGTATTGTCGACTTTCCCCCCCTGCATGGGCAGAAAAAAAAAGACTAAAGTGTCTTACAGGAGACACTTTGGGCTTATACTTTAAGGCGAAAGTATGCGCTTTCCAGCTAGCCATTCATAACCTTGGTTACGTTTTGATAATGAACTGAAAGTGCAAAGTTCCTTATTGTGCAAATTAGCACAGACTGAATTGTGGTGCTGAAGAAGTTTATCTTTAAGCATTGACGTACTGTATGTCAGTGACACCTCAAAACTGAAGATCCATTTCAGCCAATGGCATCACAGAGCCACAATATCATTCCAAGGCTGACATTGTGCTGCTTGTTGTGACATTCTATCTTCTTGACTTAATATTTCCATGCATCATGCAATGAAAATCCCAGTGAGAAGAAAGCACTAATAGGACATTGTGATGCAGTTTTGTGACTCTGAATTTATTCAACAGTATTTCTCTACTCCTCTTTCCCATGTTCTCGGTGGGAGGTGCTATGTTCCCTTCTCCAAAAAAAGGAGAACAAAAAAAAACAGCTATCCAAAAATCTCTATGCTAGGAGAAAGCCTAGGGACTCAAGAATTTTTGTTCAATACTCCCAAAGCCTAGCTGGAGTCTGCGAGCATGGGAAGCACTCTTGGGATCAAAGCTTTGCTCAGATATCAGATCAGTAGACTTCTCAAGAGCCACAGAAGAAGGGCACCAGAAAACAATTACTGCATATAGAGCACTATTTGAAAGGACCTCCTCTTTCACGGCCTTTAATAAGGCCAAGAAGGTACATTTTTCAGAGCAGCCTCTTCCTTCCTTTTATTATAAGGAACAATAGAGAGGAGGTAGTGTTCTGTTCTTAACTCAGTGAAGGCCAAAACCATAAAAAGGATTCAAAAAAGAACTAGATAAGTTAATAGAGAATTGGTCCATCAATGGCTATGAGGCAGGATGGTCAGGGATGCAACACCATGCTCTAAGTGCCCCTGTTCGCCAGAAGCGGATAGTGGATGACGGGATGGATTGATGATTGCCTGTTTGTTCCCTCTGAAGCACTTGGCATTGGCCATTGTCAGAAGACAGGATACTGGGCTAGATGGACCATTGGTCTGACCCAGTATGGCCGTCTTATGTTAACTCCATCAAAAACTCAAAGTTCTTTCTTAAGCAGTGGTTCTCTAGGTATTTCATTGGGAAGACCACTTTATAAAAAAAAATGTCACCAAGACTCCAGCACATGAGTCTCCAAAGTAAATTCGAGACACATATTAAACTAAAAAAGTATTTTTCACAGCCAGGTTATCCCAAAACCAAGCACTACAAACGCAGGAAATTCAGAGCTAAGTTTAAACCTGAAAAACTCAAAACATGTTAAGATATGGAAATACAGTTAGGCACCCAAATTCTGCACTGTAGCAATGCCATGCAATAAGCATATAAAGAGCACATTAAAATTTGTGTTCAACATTACTGAAAACTGACTTTGAAAGGATCTCCCCTTCCCCCTTCATTTCCCCCCCTGTGAGAACACTAGAGGTCAGAATTAAGGTGATTTTCAGGTACCTCAACTACACTTTCCCCAACATGCTGGTGGTTTGGGTGGCAGGGATTGGCGTGGACCTCAGAATCTGCATGCCCAGGGCGACTGCTACCAGCAGCATTAAGGGAAGAGGTGGGGTGGGCTTCCTGTGTTCTTTCATGGCCGCAACACCACTCTCCCCCTGAGCTGCCTCGGACAAAGACTAATTTGGGAGGCTTAATGCTGGTCCCTGGTCTCAAAGCAACATCCATGTTGCTAGGGGGAGGGGGCATTGTCCACCTGCTCACTTGTGCTCCTGACGCAGGTTTCCCACAAGTTGCAGCACAGGGCCTGTTGCCCATGCTGCTAGGCCATACTCACCATGGCTGGAACAGCAAACTGGTTAGCTTAATAGCTAGGGATTCTGATTATGTTCTGGCTTGCACTTGTGTTAAATAGCAACCTTACACTAGACCCAGCGTATGCACTGACAAAGATTGCCGTGTGCTTTGCATGCCTTACAGTGGAAAGCTTGGCCTTCAGCACATCCTCTGCACCGGCAGAGAGGCTACAGCAGATTAGAAGGCAGAAATAGAACACGTGATGACATCTTCAATGAGATAATGAATGCCTCCGGGACAGATGACTGGAGGATTTCATTTTCAGGAAAACTGGACATGGGGATGCTCTCCTGCCCTCAGGAGCTTGAGCGTGCCACACAGGATGAGATGCTGTGGATCATGATGGACCAGACATGTTGAAGCGTCTGGTTAAACTTCAAGAAAAACAGCTTGAGGCTAGACTCCCTCTGCAGTCCCTACACAACGGCCTGCAAGCATCACCCTGTTCTCAATCCCCCTTCCCCAGAAGTTCCAGGAGGCGGGTACTAAGAACAAAAGGCAGTCATTCAAAAACCTTTGATGGACAAGACTTCTATGCTTTCATAGACAAGCTGACTTTGTTTCTCCCCTCCCAGTTCTCTCACACTGTTTGCCCAAGGTTAAATTCAATTATTTTCCTGTTCTTTATGTTTGTGTAATAAAAGTCAACATTGTGAGAATGAAATGCTCTATTTATTCCAAGCATGAGGGCTTGGGGGAAGGGGAGGTACAGGGAAACTGAGGCAATAGAAAAGAGGGGATAGTATGGGAAGGCACAATGCAGATAAGCGGCACACATTACTGTGGCTCATTACTGAAGTCTCCCAGAAATGAAGAGCTCCTTGCTGGGCTCTTCTTATTGTCCTGGTATCTGGCTGCTCAAAACTAACTGCCAACTTATCTGCTTTCTTGCCCCATCCTTGCAGAAACTTTTCCCTTTGTCTCACAGCAGGCAGGGAGAATAATGGAGATATTGCTTTCGCTGAGGTTTAACCTAGTAAGCAACCTGCACCAGCGACCCTTTAAATGTCCAAAGGCACATTTCACCACCATTCTGCACTTGCTCAGCCTTACTGCTGTCCAGGTGGCTGGTGCACAGCTTCCTGAGCCATGGGAGCCAGGGGTTGGCTGGGTCTCCCAGGATCACTATTGGCATTTCAACATCAATGGTTATTTTACAATCTGGAAAGAAAGTCCCCGATTCTGCTTTCTGAATAGACCTGTGTTCCTAAAGATATGGGTGTCATGCATCTTTCTTGACCATCCTACGTTGATGCCCTGTGATCTACCAGCTCTTGCAACACCATTGAAAAGTATCCGTCACTATTTATGTACTCTTTGGCAAGGTGGTCTGGTACCAAGACAGGGATATGCATGCCATCTATCGCCCCGCGGAAGTTAGGGAACCGCAGCGTGACAAAACCATCCACTATGTCCTGCATGTTGCCCAGAGTCACTACCCTTCTTAGGGGAAGTTGATTAATGGCCTCCACACTTGGATCACAATAGCTCCTACAGTGCATTTACAAACTCCAAATTGATTCCCCACAGACCGGTAGCAGTCTGGCATTGCACGCTTCCACAGCACAATCGCCACTTGCTTCTTCACTATCAGAGCAGGACTCATTTTAGTGTTTCTGTGCTTCAGGCCTGGGGAAAGCTCTGCACCAAGTTCCTGGAAATTGGCCTTCCACATTCAGAAGTTCTGCAGCCACTTATCCCATAGTTGCATAATGATGCGATCCCACCACTCAGTGCTGGTTTCCCAGGACCAGAAACAGGGCTCCACCATATTCAGCTGCTGCACAACTGCCAGCAGCAACTGGGAATTGTTTCATTCCATGGCTTACAGCAGGATTGCTTGAGTGACATTGCAATGTTCTGCACAGTGGCTCCTGTCTCGGGTCTGGAAATACTGCAGCATAAGGCGCAAAGTGTTTGTAATAAGAACAGCCATATTGTGTCAGACCCAAGGTCCATCTAGCCCAGTATCCTGTCCTCTGACAGTGGCCAATGCCAGGTGCCCCAGAAGGAATGAACAGAACAGGTAATCAAGTGAACCATCCTCTGTCACCCATTCCCAGCTTCTGGCAAACAGCGGCTAGAGACATCATCCCTGCCCATCCCAGCTCACAATAGTGCACAGCTGAGCAGGGTCCATGCTTCCTGGGCTATAGCATATGCATGGCTAAGCCAGGGTGTCAAAAAAAGGTGCAAAAAATGGGTTGTTTGCCATTGATCTCAAGGGAGGGAGGAAACTACATCATTGGAGGTTGAAGCCATGTTCCCATTCCCCCCTGCAACAATGTTTTGGTCCCATGAGGCATTGCAAGCCCATCTCAAAACCCCCTGCAGCTAGTTGCACTGTGGGCTAGCTACCCAGAGTGCACTTCTCTGTGCATCCATGCAAGCATTGCTAGTGAGATTGCACTGACCGACTTAATTCAAGTTGACATCCAACCACCGCATTGATTGACAACTTTGCAGTGTAGACATGCCCTCAATGTACAATGGAGGCAAGACAGTAGTGCCACAGGGCCTGTGAAGCACTGATGCCCAAACTGTGACCATGGAACCTTTGAAGAGTAGTGAGAGCTGGGCCATGTAATCTACCAAGAGATCTCATAGGGCACATTACTACCAACAGAACTGTTGCATGCAAATTAGCTTTAAAAGGATGGTGATCCCTTGAGTTATTTTTGAAGTAGCAATGACCCCACTCAAGAGTAATCGGAGCTGTTTACTTGAGCCTGTCAGGGATAGGGATAAAACAGGTTAGCTGCTACCTAATTTATTCAACACATAGCCAAACAAGATTTCAATTAATGTTCTTTATAAGGAAAGTTTGAAGAGATTATTCTACTAAAATCATTTGGTGCAAAGGCTGACATGCTAAATTTATAAGAGGGATGCAGTTTTTAATTCTAATAGATTTACTTGTAAAATCTCAGGAAAGTCACGCAGTACGCAAAGTAAGTGTTGTAAATTTAAACCGGGGGGGGGGGGGGGGGGGGCGGGGGGGGGGGGGGGGGGGGGGGGGGGGGGGGGGGGGGGGGGGGCTAAAGAAGGATGTGGTAGGAAGTACAGGAGCTGAAGGATTACATACGATAAGATTATAGACTCTTCATTCAAGTCCTCTCCCCCACTATAAGTGATGATAGCAACTGTGTCCAGGCCTCCATTTCTTCCTATACCTCACCTGAGAATTTTGAGTTAGGTAGGTAAAGTCTTTTTGTAGGAAACTTTAAAAATACACAGCCAACAATACAGCACCATGTGCCGTTATGCCAATCTAATTTAAAAAGTACTGCAAAGTAATGCTGTTATACTAGATATTTGCATTTTCAATGTATGTACTTGAGCCTCCTAGTTCATCCAGGCTTGTGGGTTTTATTGGTTTATAACCATCAGATTCAGGAGACTACCCTGCAGAAGGATGGGTCTCCTCTTCCATTTAACGGAGTCCCTGTCAGTTAAGTATCTGATATTACAGGTCATAGGGGGAGGGATAGCTCAGTGGTTTGAGCATTGGCCTACTAAACCCAGGGTTGTGAGTTCAATCCTTGAGGGGGCCACTTAGGGATCTGGGGCAAAAATTGGTCCTGCTAGTGAAGGCAGGGGGCTGGACTCGATGACCCTTCGGGGTCCCTTCCAGCTCTAGGAGATAGGTATATCTCCATATATTATTTAGGGGGGGAGGGATAGCTCAGTGGTTTGAGCATTGGCCTGCTAAACCCAGGGTTGTGAGTTCAATCCTTGAGGGGGCCACTTAGGGATCTGGGGCAAAAATTGGTCCTGCTAGTGAAGGCAGGGGGCTGGACTCGATGACCCTTCGGGGTCCCTTCCAGCTCTAGGAGATAGGTATATCTCCATATATTATTTAGGGGGGGAGGGATAGCTCAGTGGTTTGAGCATTGGCCTGCTAAACCCAGGGTTGTGAGTTCAATCCTTGAGGGGGCCACTTAGGGATCTGGGGCAAAAATTGGTCCTGCTAGTGAAGGCAGGGGGCTGGACTCGATGACCCTTCGGGGTCCCTTCCAGCTCTAGGAGATAGGTATATCTCCATATATTATTTAGGGGGGGAGGGATAGCTCAGTGGTTTGAGCATTGGCCTGCTAAACCCAGGGTTGTGAGTTCAATCCTTGAGGGGGCCACTTAGGGATCTGGGGCAAAAATTGGTCCTGCTAGTGAAGGCAGGGGGCTGGACTTGATGACCTTTCAAGGTCCCTTCCAGTTCTAGGAGATTGGTATATCTCCTATTATTATCTTTTATTATTATTATCTTTTATCTTAGCTAAAGTAACTTGCATAATAAACAAAACAGACAAGCATTGCTTCTCTCCCCCCCAGCAGATGGCTGCATGCATTAGAGCAGCAGTTCTCAAACTTTAGCAAGTGGAGGACCTGATTTAAAAGTTTTTATGGGCCCCCAAGACCCCTACTCAGCCCCCACCCCGCCTCTTTCTGCCCCCTCCCCGCTCCTCCCCCTCCTAACTGTTCCCTGGCATGCAGGCGGCGCTAGGAGGGAGGGGGAAGAGTTGATCAGTGCGGTTCACAGACCCCTTGGAGTACCCTCGTGGACCCCTCATGGGTCCGCACACCCCAGTTTGAGAAACACTGCATTAGAGGACAGAAATTTCTAAGTAACAGAGTATAGTAACTCCTCACTTAACGTCGTCCCGGTTAACGTTGTTTCATTGTCACGTTGCTGATCAATTAGGGAACATGCTCGTTTAAAGTTGTGTAATGCTCCCTTCTAACGTCATTTGGCAGCTGCCTGCTTTGTTTACTGCTTGCAGGACGAGCAGCCCATTGCAGCTAGCTGGTGGGGGCTTGGAACCAGGGTGGACCGGCAGCCCCCCTATCAGCTCCCTGCTCCCCTAAGTTCCCTGTGCAGCAGCTGCCCAGCAGGCTAGCAATTGCAGCTGTCACTCCCCACAACTGCCATGTGCTGCTCCTGCCCTCTGCCTTGGAGCTGCTCCCCGAGACTCCTGCTTGCTGTGCGCGNGGGGACTAATGTCAGGGTGTCCCCCTCCCCGCTGCTCCTGCATCCCGCTTACCCCATCTTCCATAGATCAGGGGGGACGGGACACCGGGGCTCAGGACAGAGGGAACTTGCAGCAGCTGCAGTCTCAGCAAGCTGATCTAATTAACAAGGCAGTGTACTTAAAAGGGCAAATGCGCATATCTCCCTCCATTCCTGCTGCCTTGTAGAGAGTGAGAGAGTTAACCCTTGAGGGCTCAGCCAATTGCTAGGTCATTATTTAGCAGTAAGGGAAATATCCCACCCTCTGACTCCTCCACCTCAACCAAGCTTCACAATCATCATCACTGTGTACCAGTATTAAATTGTTTGTTTAAAACTTATACTGTGTATGTGTATAATAAAAAAATAAAATATAGTCTTGTCTGGTGAAAAAAATTTCCCTGGATCCTAACCCCCTCATTTACATTAATTCTTATGGGGAAATTGGATTCGCTTAACATCATTTTGCTTAAAGTTGCATTTTTCAGGAACATAACTACAACGTTAAGTGAGGAGTTACTGTACAGAAGTCTCTACTGTACATCATTTTCATAGCCTAAGGGACATGTTAAACCCTTCAAGTTCTTGCAGAATTCACTGCACCAAAGCTTTCTAAAAAATCTGCTAGAGCTGCTGAATGTTAGTCTACAGGATTTTCTGACGGCAGCACAATTTACCCCATCCACACAAATACTCCTTAATTCTGACCTCTAGTAGCATCCCCAACCTCCACCACAGTCTGAGAGCAAAACCACTTGTACCCTCTCAGCCTCTAGACTGAATTCAAAGTCACTTTTACAAGTGTGTTGTGAGAAATTTATAGCTAAGGCCCTTCCAAATTCAGAGTCCATTTTGCTCAATTTCACGACCATAGGATTTTTAAAAAATAGTAAGTTTCATGATTTCAGCTATTTATATCTGAAATTTCATAGTTGTGTAATTGTAGGGGTCCTGACCCAAAAAGAAGTTGGGGTGTCTGCAAGGTTATTGTAGGTGCGAGGGGGTGTCGTGGTACTGCTACCCTTACTTCTGTGCTGCTGCTGGTAGCAGCGCTGCCTTTGGAGCAGGGTAGCTGGAGAATGGCAGCTGCTGGCTGGGAGCCCAGCTCTGAAGGCAGAGCCGCCATCAGGAGCCGAACAGAAGTATGGATGGCATGGTATGGTATTGCCACCCTTACTTCTGCGCTGCTGCTGGCAGGATGCTGCCTTCAGAGCTGGGTGCCCAGCCAACAGTCACCGCTCTCCAGCCCCCCAACTCTGAAGGCAGTGCAGAAGTAAGGGTGGCAATACCACAACCCCCCTAAAATAACCTTGTGACCTCCCGCAACTGCCTTTTGGGTCAGGACCCCCAATTTGAGAAATGCTGGTCTCCATGAAATTTGCATAGTAAAAATATACAAGAGACCAGATTTCACGGTCTGTGATGTGTTTTTCATGGCAGTGAATTTGGTAGGGCCCCTATTTATAGCCCAGGCACAATTACTGCCTACTGTTTACTACAGTGATGAAGGCAGCTTAAAAAAAACCAAACCCTTAGTCTTTTACAAAACTAAAGCCCATGCCCCCCCCTCCCCCCAGCCCATATTTGCCCCAGCAGTATGAATAGAGGACTTTTAGCTTGCTCTCATTTTTTTCCAAAACTATTTCCCCTGCACCCGCCCCCCCCCCAATATAAGGGGGAAGCTATTGCTGGTCCAGGGTTTCTTATTAAAATGAGAGGTCATTCCCTCCTATCACCACTTAGCGAGGGTCTCATCTGAGTGGCACTGTTCCATATAATCTCAGAGAAAAGGAAATGGGAATATTTAGTTAGTGGTCCAGCTCTGCAATTTTAAATAACTGGATTTTTATTTATTTTTTAATCTGACTGCAGATACAAAACAGGTTAAAATGCTGTCCCACTTATTTGTTAATAAGGCATATGAAAACATCACTGGTAAAAGGGTACAATAAGAACTGTATTTAATATGCTTCCATAACAAGACTACGTTCTAAAACATCAGGTCCTAACATTTAATCTGTAGTCCTCAGGTGATCAAAAAATCATAAAAATGTTTTTTTCTGAGTATTCGATGGCTAGAGGATCCTAAACGTTTGACACTAACTCATAAATAACATTTCTACACAAGATGGTTTGTAGCCAATAGTTGATATTTCTTTAAAGAAAAAAAGTCTGTAAAAGGAAAATGAGTGTTCCAGCATCAAATTCACTGATAACTGCAGTGCGTAAAAACACTGCAGTACCACATAACTGACCCAATTTCAAAATAGCAGTCGATGTACAATGTCTAAGTAATGGAGTCCAAAGAAATAAGATTAAAAGAGCAAAATGCGTAATTTTACAGTGCATCCAGAAGCTAGTTTTAAGCCTTTATGAAAATGGTTCTTCATCAAGACACTCATTTTTGCCAGGATGACTTGTGTACTCATGTCAGTTTGTAGAATGTTAGTTGTTTCCTCCCCTTCCATGAGTGGATCTGCCTCCAGGAGTCTTCATCCACTAATCTATGGGTGACTTTTTATATCCTCTGCATCACATGCCCAATTCTTGAGGTCAACAAGGTCTCTTGTAAAAGGCATGGCTGTTAAATAACCCAAGTCTTCTACTCCTACCCCAGGAGGCAGGCATGCTGCTTCTGCTACTTTCCTGACAGTGCAGGCTCGGAGTGAAAAATATGGAAAACCATGATCCCTTCCAAAACAATGTGGAGCACTACAACCAGGTGACCAGGCTGGCCCAAAGTCTGGGTCATGTTCTCCTGCGGGTTTACCCCAGGAATAGAGGAAGCTATGAAGGAAACTCTGTCACCTTGAGGAATCTGCTCCAACCTCCATAGGAAAAGATATTAATCCCCCACCAGAGCACAAGGTTTTAACTACATGAAATGTAGGCTACTTGGTGGTGACTATCAGATCCATGAGGTTTCCTGGCTATGCTGTTGTGGGAAAGCAGTAACCTCCCCATGAGTCATGCTGCCACTGTTCTCTCCCTCACCTTATTCTACTAGGAAAGTCAGGGAAGGACAGTTAATTAACTTACAATTGCTGATGCAAACAGTATTAATTATGCAGATTTACCAAAGGGAATCCTGCTGGTAACTGACAGCAGCCTGCCATGTACAGCAACTGTTTCCCTGGTTGGCCCATTTTCTGCCCACACATATATTTCTTCATCCCCTAAAGACAGAACTCAACTGTACACAATAGGCATGAAAGGCTTCCATGGGGTCATTGGACAGAAGTGTCATTTAAGAAGCACTACTTCCTCACTCTCCTCTGCAAGACGGCCCATTAGGAGTGAATGGGTAGGTAAGTGGGTTCTTTTATCATCCTTGATCGAGTTCTGAAACACTGCTGGGAAGACTTTTTTAAAAAAAATTCTACAATGTAAAAGATGTGCTGCAATGGCTGGCACTAACAGATTCGATCACATTGTTCCCCCTCCCCCCCCCTTTTTTTTCTTTAAAGGAAGAAAAAGAAGACGAGAGAGCAAACCCTGATTAAACTACTTTGGTTTATTCCTAAACACAACTTCTGGTTTCTTAAAAGCAGATTTATGGCTAAATGTGCCTAAGTACCAGATATATGACCACATATAGTTTGAAGTACAACTGTTTTGGAAAGTAATAATGTAAAAATTTGGCTGATTGATTAGCTACTTCCACCCACAGTGGTCTTCATTATGACTACACTCCACAACACAATACTAGTTTGCACTGTATTAATGTTAATTAACAAAATCCAAAGATAGTGTGTACAAATACCACTTTAAATGTGTGTCATTGATCGAGGGGGGGGGGGAGAGAGGCAGGAATGGGAAAGTGAAAAGGAGATTACAATAGAAATGACCATTGCCGGTCATAGCTAGATAAATCCTTTGGAATAAAAAGTGTTTTTAAAAAAAAATATGTGAAGTGGAGAAGTATGGACATTCAGAGGGAAATTAATTAATTAATTAATTAATTCTCTTCTATAAAAACCAACAGAAAGGCATAAGCTCCTGTTGACTTATGGCACTGGGGTCTCCAAATAGCAGGTGCTGGCCAATATCAGAATGAGGCTCAAGAGTGTCATTTTGCATAGTCAGGTATAAACTGTTAAGGGCTTTAAAAACCAAAAAATACCCAGCGACTGTTTAAAACCCATCCACCATTTATAGGCAGCAACCTGAAAATTTAGAAAGTAATAGGACTGAGGATGCTCAAGTCAGTGAGCAAAAATGTGCTGCTGCATTGTGAATAAGCTGCAAGTGACAAGATTTCTGCTAAAACGGAATTCAACTAATCTAGTTATGGGGTGCTCCTGGGAGTTCAGCAGGTGATAAGGACACAGCACAGGTAAACCATATTACTAAAAAAAACCCTCTGTCTCTGAATGGGATCCTTTGATAAACAGGGACACAAAAGAAGAGAACCTTCATGATCACTTACGGATATTGCCAGCTGGATGCAGTGGAGCAACCTCATCATCCTTGCTACTGGGAAGAGGCAAAGAATAAGCCACCAAAGTCAATGGGCAATAGCTATTCAACTGCATCCATATAAATCAGTGCTACTCTAGCTCCATATTTGCTAAGTATTTCACCAAGAGCTTGCAAAGGGTTGCACAGTATGGGAGAGGAGTTTATACCAACATTGCAATAGTTGGTTAATTGCTCTCTAGTATGAGCTATGCTTCCAAGTCATGGAGAATTTTATTTTGCATATAATAAAATACAAAACCATAAAAAAGTTTATCAAGTCAAAGATTGACTAGTCAAGGATGCATAGCCTTAGTTGCTCCCTTGCATGTATTACAACACTTTAATGAATACATGCTATTTCTTAAATTGTATACTAATTTGCTCTTCAACTTTACATACAGGTATTTAAAAGTACTGTAATCAGTTTTATAGTGATCTCTGCTTGTATAATTCAAATAGATTAAGTCAGTTTCTCTTTGAGGCTGTTAGTATTGCCAATTTTTAAAGATGACTTACTCATGTAAAATTTTCCCATAACAATGCATCTCATCATAGTTTAAAACCTTGTGGGAAGCTATGGGGATCAGAATTATTTACAGTAGATGCAGATTTTAAAAAGTTATAAATCTTTAACTGTCAAAAGATTGTATATTTTGACATGCGATGTTGACAAATATCCTTAAATCAAACTGGCAACTTTTCAAGCAGCCTCTCTTACTTTCTGTAAATTTTAAATCACTGCAAATATGTCTGTGTGTGCTCGCGCACACAGTGAAATTGGTGTTTTACTGATACTATAATTAGGCTTGGAAGATTAGATTCAATGGAAACATTGCCAAGATTCTTACAATTTAATCCCAACTGTCTAACCTCAGCTACCCAAAACCAGATCAAGTCCAAAATTCTACATAAGTTTGGCTAAAGGGAATTTTCAGTCTTGTGACATTTGGATAGAGCTTGAACTGTTCCTACCTTCCTAATATAAAATGGAAATAAAGTTCTCTTGCTTGCCTTCTGTAACAAAAAAGTACATCAAGCTGCCATTATTATTCTCCACTGTCAAATACTTATGGATACACCTAGATCTTTATGGATGCACAAAGAAATTAGTTTCTTCTGCGGTGCAGTCATTTGTCATCAGTGACCCTAGCATGCCATGGGCAGGTACTGTACATAGTACAAACGCCAACATTCATTTAAATGGCTTCAACCTCAAGGTTTATCACTCCTAGCTTATATTTAGTTGCTTTTAGCCTGATGTACGATCTCTGACAACAGAAGAATGCTGACAGGTGAATCAGGTTTAGTCTCTTGTAAAGATTTTACATATATGCAAGCCTTAGCATAGCTTAAAAAAAAGTCAGCCACTCAGTGAGCCATAGTTTTAGATATGCTAAGGCTAAAGTGCCATATTGCTATTATGAGGTATCCAGTTTGCCATTCACATTGCAGGCACAATTGCATCAGTGTTTTGCTCTGTAGTTAAGCTTCATAGTAAACCAGAATTCCCCCAGGAGTATCTACTGAACCTATGCCAGCATAGCCCCCAGTGTAGATGCAGCATAAGCTGACAGAAGGCAGAGTTCTGCTGCATAGGAACCTCACCTTCCCTAGCTATGACACCATATGGTTCTTCTGGTCCCATCATAGAGACTTTGAAAATGCTGTTGGAGCGGTAGAACTAAGAGTTCCTATTCTTTTCCTCTTCTGTGTGAATAGACCTACAGGATTTGTTTTTTCTTCATGTTCCTCAGTCTCTAGACAACCTCCTCGGCTCCAATAGTTTCTATAGCGTTTATGCTGCCTCATTATCTGTTCACTCCTGCACCATCCCCTTTATTCAGTCTCAGGTTTTGAAATCTCTTGCTTCTTAGAAATCAACACAGCCAGGACAGGATGATTTATTTACTCCCTCCCCCTGCCACGGTATCCTATTACCTCTTGTTTTTGGACTCTCTCCCATTCTATTAATCTCTTAGGCTTGCAAGATCAGTGTTATTTTACTATTTAATGCACATCCAGACTGCTTGTAGGTTCTTGGTGTTTCTTTCTCCACAAGATTAAAACAAAACAAAAAACCACAAACACAACATGATATCCTGATGGCTAGATTACTTGTCCATACCCTTGTTACCTCTTGCCTTATATTACTGCAACCTCCTCTCATCTAGCCTCTCAATACCCACACCAATCCCTTCTAATCCAACCAATCACCACAACCAAAGTGAGCTCCCTTGCCTGCTCAGGCCACATCCGTCCCATCTTTGAATTGTTCTGCTGGCTGCCACTTGTCTGCAGTATTGCCTTTGGTGCCATGCACAATTTAGTGCTGACCTGACCTCCAGCTACCTGTTATTCCCCATACCTTATTTGCTCCATTTGCAATCAGCCTTATCACCCACTTTGTCCCTTCTCACGCTCATGTCTTCTTCCATTTTTACCCCTTATGCACAGAAAATTTCCTAGTTTGTCAGAACCTTAAGATCTTGTGAGTAGTAAGTAGGGCCTTGAATGAATAAGTCGAAAGTCTAAGGCAACTCCTTCCTCTCCCCACAATGCATCTTCTGAATTGTGAAATCCCTAGGGTAGGGCCGCCTTGCCCAACACAAAGATACATATGTAAGCACCAACAATGTATGCCTAAAGATGCTGTAACTTTACACTTTACTTAGTACCCATATAATTGAAAATATTGCTGAGGATCTGGATTATAAGTGTTTCACTCTTTAGGAATTCAGTCTTAACTGTTGAAAAGTTTACACTGGAAAAATGTTTGCAAGATTCCTTAACCCCAGCTGAAGTGTAAAAAACTATGAATACTATAACCACTGGGGAGGAGAAATGCGCATAAGGATTATGCGTGTTCTAAACTTCAGTTTTGTTGTCATAAGCCAGAGAAAGAATAGGAGGAAACACTTATGAGACACGTTTTGACAGATGATGGAAAAGCTCATTTTTAAATGAAAAAAGTCTATCCTTCTGGACTAAGTTTTATTTTGGCAAGCCTGTTCAGGAAGAACAGTCATCCTCGCATTCATTTCAGTGACAGCACTACTTTACTGTGATAAACATGTTATAGGACTTGCATAGCAACTGCCAAAATAGGTGGCAATAAATGTAATCAGAACTGAGTGTGCATTCAAACATAACCATACGTGATACAATATATGCTTACTTGTATACATTACACAGGCAGGAAGCCTGTATAACATGTACACATACAAGCACAAAATGTGTGTGTAAATACTGCTGTAGCTATATTTTAACCATTATTCCTTTTTTTGTCATAAAGTCAAGTGGGGAGCACCAGGTCACTTTTTATTTTCTTCCGCCACCCTCTCAATTTGTCTATTGAAGTAAAAGCTAAACAATGTTATTTCTACCTCTTCATATCTTGTCCTAAATCATGTTGCTTTGCAGCTGTTCGCTTTCACCACAGATATCTGAATCTCACTGGTGGCTGAAGCATTTCCTATATGTAATGTGTTTTGGCATAAATAAATACTACTTGATAAATATGCAAAGGTCATGTTGGAAGGCAATACTTTGATCCACACCAAATCGTTTCTGGAAGGAGGGGCGGGAAGGTTAGTGAAGCAGGGAAATAAAGTGAAATGGGAAGGACTCACTTAAGGCAGGAACCATCTTTTTATTATGTGTTTGTACAGCACTGAGCACAAGAAGATCCTGGCCCACGATTATCTGCATTATGTAGCACTTAATAGTTCAACCAATAAATATGATAAAACTTGTAAGAAATTAAGGCACAGGAAATCATACTAACAATGATCTTGGGTCTTGAATTAGAGACAGGAAAACTCAGAGCAAAAATTTCAACTAGGCCATTCTGTACTTAAATAGAAATAAACTACAATACCTAATCTGAATGGATACTTGTCACATTTCTATATCTTCCCTGACAACAGGCAAGGGAAAGTCAATCTTTGTCCTTGATGTTTTCCCTAATGGTAGTTATTGGTAGGATTAGGGAGTAGTGTATTTACATAGTGAAATGGTGTTTTAAATTGTTGCAAGATGGATAATTAGCATAACTTAAGTCAGAATGAAGGTGACACTACCATGGAAACACCAAGTCTCTAATTACATTCTCCAAAATAGAAGCAAAGTGAGTCAGTAAATCTAGCCTCACATCTTCTAGTTAAGAAGTTGCCTTTGGCAGCGGCTGCAAAAAAGTTACCATAACGGTTTTAGCCAGGAGTTAATATAAGACAATTAGACTACAGTAACTTTAAACCAAAGTAAAGTGGAAACAAGCATCTACCTTGTCAGAGCTCGGCACAGCAGCATGCCTATGCATTAATAGCCCAGTTACGCATTTTTTCCTACAAGTTTTGGTGTAAATTGTAAATGGCACCTTAAGTCTTCAGACAATCAAGAAACTTTATCCATATGCATAAAACAGTTACTTGTAAAAATTGAACAAGCCACAATCAAAGGCAGTGGCAGGAGTTCACAAAACCTGTGCCGAAGATGACATAGTTTAACATTTAAATTCCATGTTTACATTTAATTTCAGGCCAACAGGGGCTGCGGGAAGTGGCATGGGCCAAGGGACATGCTGGCTGCCACTTCCACAGCCCCTATTGGCCTGGAATGGTGAACCGCGGACAGTGGGAGCAGCGATTGGCCAAACCTGAGGACGCTGCAGGTAAACAAACCATCCTGGCCCACCAGCAGATTTCCCTGATGGGCTGCGTGCCAAAAGGTTGACGATCGCTGCCATAACTCCATATTAATACTATTGTGTGTTAATTCCTCTAGTTTTGGGGGGAACATTTTGATGTTTCCTTTATCACTAGAACGATCAACCTTCCTTATTTTGAGACCAACTCTTGAGAAGCTATACTGCAATTTTAGTCCTTGCCCTATGGATCCACTTTTTTAAAAAGTTAACTTTAGTTAATGGTGCCAAGAGTCCACATGAAATTGTGCACAAGCCAAATTTGAATTTTGCTGTTTTCCCTTTAACAGATTCACCAAGGTGGTGGGATTGGGCTCCAAAAATTCTCTAGCCATAGCCAGTTCAGAGCAATCTTCAAAAACAAAAAAGTTAGTTCAATATCAACATTTTTGAAGTTGTGATTTTTTGTGAATCAGTCAGTATCCTTGACATTGACTTTTTTTGCCATGCAAGCTCTTATTTATCCTTATTAGATTATATTTGTGCTGTGCATCAGAAGTATGAAGCTTTATGATAAGTGTTTTTGATATCATATCAGTGCTAGAAAAGGAGGTTCTGGAACAGAATGATTGAAGAGTTGTTACCAGGACCAGATTGAGTTCCTTCAGAACTCTGGATTGAACACTAAGAAATAGCAGAATTACAAACTGGAGCATGTAACCTATTGCTTAAAATCAGCCTCTGTACCAGATGACTGAAAAGCTAATGTAATACTGGATTTTTAAAAAAAGGTTCCAGAGGCAATCCTGGTAATTACAAGCCAGTAAGCCTAACTTCAGTACCAGGCAAATTGGTTGACTATAGTAAAGAACAGAATTATTAGACACAGATTAAACACAACATGTTGGGAAGAGACAAAGCTTTTGTAAATGGAAATCATGCCTCAGTCTATTAGAATTCTGTGACCGTATCAACAAGCATGTGGACAAGGGTGATCCAGTAGATCTAACATACTCAGGGGCGGCTCCAGGTACCAGCGCGTGCCTGGGGCGGCAAGCCACGGGGGGCGGCAGTCAGAGAGCCTTCGGCAGCATGCCTGCGGGAGGTCCGCCGGTCCTGTGGCTTCGGGTACGCCAAAGCCACGAGACCGGCAGACCTCCCGCAGGCGCGCCGCCAAATCCGCATTACCAGCGGACCTCCCGCAGGCGCGCCGCCGAAAGCCGCTTGACTGCCGTGCTTGGGGCGGCAAAAATACATAGAGCCGCCCCTGAACATACTGGGACTTTCTGAAAGGCTTTGACAAGGTTCCATACCAAAGGCTGTTAAGCAAAGTAAGCAGTCATGAGATAACAGGGAAGATCCTCTCATGGAACAGTAACTGGTCAAGATATATAATAGCAACAGAGTCCTGTGGCACCTTGTAGACTAACAGAAGTATTGGAGCATAAGCTTTCGTGGGTGAATACCCACTTCATCAGACGAAGTGGGTATTCACCCACGAAAGCTTATGCTCCAATACATCTGTTAGTCTACAAGGTGCCACAGAACTCTGTCGCTTTTTACAGATCCAGACTAACACGGCGACCCCTCTGATACTTGGTCAAGATATAGGAAACTAAAGGGTAGGAACAAAGGGTCAGTTTTCACAGCGGAGAGCAGTAAATAGCAGGGTTCCCCCAAGGATCTGTACTGGCACCCGTGCTGTTCAGCATTCATAAGTTATCTAGAAACGGAGGTAAACAGTGAGGTGGCAAGTTTGCAAGATAGTTAAGTCCAAAACTGACTGACGAGTTACAAAGGGATCTCTCTAAATTGGATGACTGGGCAACAAAATGGCAGATGAAAGTCAATGTTGATAAATACAAAGTAATGCACATTGGAAACCAATCCCAACTATACAGACAAAATGCAGTCAGTGCCCCACAATGTCAGTTAAAAGAGGCAGAAGCACTCCTGGTAGGATGTGCACTGCTGACAGAAGGAGGGTAAGGTGGACATAAGAAATAGATGTACTTACTGCAGTGGCTGTACGTTGACATAACTTAAGTCCACTTAATTTTGTAGTGTAGATTTGCCCTTAGAAAAGATGACTAAATGGGGATATGATAGAAGTCTAAGATAATGAATGGTGGTGTGAAAATGAATGGGGTAAATACTTCCCTTTTACATAAACACAAGAACCAGGGACCACCCAAGGAAATAGGCAGGTTTAAGACAAGTCAAAAACTACTTCACAGAATAGTCCACCTGTGGAACTCATTGCCAGAGGGATGTTATGAAGGCCAAAATAGTATAACTGGTTTCAAAAGAATTAGATGGGTCCATCAATGGCTATTAGCCAAGATAGTCAGGGATGTAACCTCATGCTCTGGGTGTCCCTGAATCTCCAACTGCCAGAAGTGAGGAATGGATCACTCTACAATTGCCCTGTTCTGTTCATTCTCTCTGAAGCATCTGGCACCGGCACTGTTGGAAGACAAATTTAGAAGTGTGGCTCTCCCTCCTGCAAGTATTAAGGAACCACCTTGATGGTTATTTTTCAGATTGCCAACTACACTATATTCCACTTAGAAACGGATGCAATACTAACAAGCTTGAACGCACAAGCCCCAAAGATAAAACAGATATTGCTTACATTTTTATTACAAGGCACCTCTACTCTGACAGTGTTCAAACCTGAAATACTTGGCTGCTGCGGAGGAGAATAAGTTTTGGCTGAATGTTTCAAAGTACCATCGCGACAGAAGGAAGTGTTGACAGCTAGAGTGCTATTTAAACTGACCTAAGCAATAGGATGCTAGTGTATTTAGAAAAACTGGTTATGACTTACAATTTCCTTTGCAGAACAGTTGTATTTAATATGACATGGTTGTCAATCTGTATTTAAAAAAATGTTAGAAAAAAGAGGTGTGTCAAGTCATTTTATTAGAGCAAGTAAATAAAGAGAACTATAGGGAATGGGTTGTTTATATTGGGAACTAATCTGTTCTCATCTGTGTACTGGATCTCAAAGCTATAGCTCATGCCTACGTATGTGGAGCAATACAAAGATCTATCATGTATATTTGAGAGTTTTGTCCTTGCTACAGTTTGACAGAAAACATCTGAGAAATCTACATAGACATGAGTATTTCAGCAGTAAGTCTGAAGACTTCTGAAAATACTTTAAACCATATCAGCCCAATGCTCATACTAACCAGAACTAGGGCAGAATCAAAGGGTCAAAACACAGCACTATATATGAGTGCCAATACTGCACTCAGCATGATATACATGGACAAAGTCTCTATCCTGAGTTTACAATTAATTCAGCAAGTAATACAGCCTCATTTCTTTTTAAACTGTACGGCATCCAGTATTTGGAGATAATTAGAAGGCCTGATGAAAATAGTGTTTGAAAGATGGATTAGAAGATGGTAATGAGATGAAGTTGTAAAGGGTATGAAGACGGGGAAGAATAAAGGGGATTGTTATGAGATGAGCAGGAAGAGGAGAGCAAAAAATAGATGGAGCAGAATTGTAGGAGTTCCTAAAAGGTGCTGGTGGTGTGGAAGGCAAAGGAATTTGAAGACTGGCATAAAAGGAAAACTAGCAGCAGATTTCTGGTTTGGAGTAAGGTGAGAAGGGCGGGGGGGGGGGGGGGGGGGGGGGGGGGGGGGGGGGGGNAAGGAGAAGGGAGGTAAATGTTCCTACAGTTGAAGGACAGGCCACAGTAGGTTTTAGCAAGAGATGGATAAATTCATGGATTAAGCAAAAATCTAGTCACTAGGAAATTGACCCAGCTTTTTTTTTTTTAAAAAAAAGCCATTTCAATATCCTTCCCCTTCCTCTACTTCCAATTTTATGTAATATAAATACTCTAGCTTTTAAAATTCAAGTGAGTCACTCAACTAAAACTGACTATTTTAGCTGGGTTTTAATGTCAGAGTACTTTGCCAATGTGCACATACATCTACACCTGCTAACCAAGTAGATTACGCTATAGATATTTAACAAGCTACATATACAATATCTGCCTGGTCACCAGGCCTCATTCTCACTCCACTCTAAGCTCCTGCCAACAAAACATGATTTAAAAACTCACGTGGAGAAAATCTTTAAAAAGGACCCAAACAATTGATCTGCTGACAAAAAAAAAAAAAAAAAAAAAAGCTGAATGAAAGGTTGGGAGTTCAGAACACAATGCAACTATTGCTGTAAATAATGCCCCAGTTTATCAATGTAACAATGACTTTCATTCAAAAGATTAATAAACTGTTTGAATTAAGCCAGGACTGTAGATTTCAAGATATTTTACAGGATAAACATTTGTTTGGCAGTGTAGCTAGTCAGGAAGTGAAGATTGCTAAAGCTGCAGTTTTTAAGTGGGAAATGAAGTGAATGGTGCAGTTGTCTTGATAACCTACAAACCCTTCCAGACTATTCTGATAAGTAAACATATATATTATTTCAGGATATTGCAATGTTATATGACTGGTTTCATACCAAGAACAAACAAGTATTAAGAACTCATGTGAACTACATTATATAGCAACCCTGTGCCCTCTGCTCCAACTCTATTGTAGTTAGCTTCAATAGCTGTAAAATAGCATATGCTGAGAACATGGGACATTTCTATATTTATGAAAAATATGTATGACCCCCCCTCCCACACACACACTTCTGTATTGCTATTTCTGTCCAGGGAAGGGGAATAAGATGGGTGTGGTCACACAGGTATGCCTAGGCTGATATAAATGAGCTATCAAGACCTGTCAACATATGACTACAATTACCTTGGAGATACAATGGAAGAACCAGGACACTAACTTTTAGTGACTGCAAGTGGAGGGAGGCAGAATATGAAAGAGAAGGGTGCCTAGAGCCTGAAAATAGAACTAAGGTGTCAGGACATTGGAATAATAATAAAAAAAAAACCTCTGCTGCCTTGTGCTGGTGGAAAAGATTGAATCTTGAATGTTTTGGACAGAGGCAGGTTATGCTGCTGGAATGGATATATAAGCTTTGCTTTTCCATTCTAAGCAAAGAACCCTAAAATATTGTATGCCAGTTGACTAATAACTGCTGGTTTGTTTAAAAAAGGCTGTCCTGTGTTGCTACTAATATACGCTGATTGCATAGAGCAGGGGTAGGCAACCTATGGCACGTGTGCCGAAGGCGGCACACGAGCTGATTTTCAGTGGCACTCACACTGCCCCGGTCCCGGGGGCTCTGCATTTTAAATGAAGCTTCTTAAACATTTTTAAAAACTTATTTACTTTACATACAATAGTTTAGTTATATATTATAGATTTATAGAAAGAGACCTCCTGAAAACGTTTAAGGTTTCACGTGCCAGTAATACATTTTAATTAGAGTGAATAAATGAAGACTCGGCACACCACATCTGAAAGGTTGCTGACCCCTGGCATAGAGCCTAAAGGGGTAAAGTGGCCAGTAAGTCCAAAAGAACTTGAACTCCTGTTGAAGGAGCAACACCAAGAGATAGCAGTGAAGCACTCCCCCCCCGCCCCAAAAAAAGGGGGGGAGGGGGGAGCAGGCCTAGCACTAAAATTAAAAGTTCAACTTTTGTAGTTTCCCAGAGAAAGTGTTAGAGACAAGCTCACCCTCTGGGTCTGTGACAGCATAGGATGGAAACCAAGGCATATGGATTATTTTAATATATTGAAAACTGGTATTAGAATATTATCATCTAATGGAAGTTCTAAAACATCCAGCCCTACATTTTAAACTGAATGTCCATTTTATGAAGTCACAAGTTTAACACTTTACATAAGTGCTATTAGAATAAGTGCATGTGTAGAACTACATGTCTAATTAGGCCACAAGAATACTACTTTCCCCAGTAGGTGAACAGCAACATATATGTGATGCTCACACCACTTTCACAGTGGAAGTGCCTCTTAACACATCACTATGTTACTGTCTGTCAATATCTGAACTACTTTCTCTTGGATGAGGCAAGTGTGCCTTGAAGGCATATTCAGAAAACTAGGCCAGCATTGCCATGTTTACATTGGATCGTCAGACAAATAGGCATTGGGGAGAAAGGCGACTTTTACTTCAGAGGAGACTGTAAGAAGGGGAGTGGATTTAGTTTCCAATGATCTTACATTTTAAGAAAAGAAAAGGCATCTTTCCTTGTTTTTGATGGAAGGAGCAAGGCTCCCTAGTCAGTTCTTAAGAGAAAGGAGTACTGAAAGACAGAGGTAGACTGTTACTTGGGCTTTTGTTCTGCAGATTGAAAGCATCCAAGTAGCAAAGACCTTTCCATAAATTCACAGACTATAAGTAGTGACTCAGTCCACACCCTCTCATCCCTTTAGGCTACTGAAAAGGGATTAACATTTTATTCTATCCACAGGTTGGCTGCCCCTACTTCATCATGTTCCCATTATGCTGCTCGAGTTTACAGCAGCAACGAAGCTCCTCCCCTCCTGTCCATTTCTGGCAAGTCTTTCAATGGTTCCCCAGCTGTGCCCCAGGTTTTTCAGATCAGCTTCCACAGCTCTTCGCCATGTTGTTTTCGGACAGCCTTGTTTTCACTTGCCTTCAGGTGCCCCTGCTTACTACCCTCAAAATTACAACTGTCCTCCCCTATCAAAAAGGGAACATTGTTAAGATATTTGCAATGCTACCAAACAGTCAGGCCTGGAATCTAGAAGAAATACTTAGACATTCTTGCATTATGCTGAAAGCCAAGGCTTGGTCTATACCAGCTGTTCTCAAACTGTGGGTCAGGACCCCAAAGTGGGTCACAATCCCATTTTAATGGGGGTCACCAGGGTTGGCTTAGACTTGCTGGGGCCTGGGGCCAAAGCCCTAGCTTCACCACCTGGAGCTGAAGTCCAAGGGCTTCAGCCCTGGGCAGCAAGGCTCAGGTTATAAGCCCTCCACCTCAGGATGAAGACCTGGGGGCTTTGACACCCCCCACCCCCCACCCACCAGGTACAGCAGGGCTCAGGCTTTGGTTCCCCCTACCCGGCGTTATGTAGTACTTGGTCACCAGAAGCAAACAATATGTTTTAATATGGCTAAATGTATACATCTAGGAACAAAGAATGCAGGCCTTACAGACAGGATAGGGGATTCTATCCTGGGAAACAGTGACTCTGAAAAAGATCTGGGGGTTGTGGGGATAGTAGGCTGAACCTGAGCTCCCAGTGTGACATTGTGGCCAAAAGAGAGAGATGATTCTTGGATGCATAAAGAGGAGAATCTTGATAAGGAGTAGAGATTACTTTACCCTTTTATTTAGCACTAGTGCGATAGCTGCTGGAATACGGTGTCCAGTTCTGGTGTCCATAATTCAAGAAGGATGTTGATACAAATGATTAAAGGTCTAGAAAACATGACCTATGAGGAAAGATTGAAAAAATTGGGTTTGTTTAGTCTAGAGAAGACAAGACTGAAGGGGGATATGATAAGAGTTTTAAAGTACATAAAAGGTTGTTACAAGGAGGAAGGACAAAAATTGTTCTCAACCTCTGAGGAGAAGATAAGCAGCAATGGGCTTTAATTGCAGCAACGGAGGTTTAGGTTGAACATTAGTAATAAAGAGAAGGTTAAGGGGTGATTTGATTAGTCTGAGTACTACATGGGGGAAAATATTTAATAAAGGGCGCAACTTGCCAAAGGTGGTTGTTGATTCTTCATCACTGATGATTTTAATGTCAAGATTGGATGGGTTTTCTAAGATGCTCTAAGAATTATTTTGGGGAAGTTGTATGGCTTGTGTCATACAAGAGGTCAGACTAGATCAGAATGGTTCCTTCTGGCCTGAGAATCTACGAAGTCCATTATGGTCTGAAAATGAAGATCCAGCACTTTGAGACTATTCATTCCTTCTGTAAGTCACCAAGGAAAAAAGCAGGTGTTAAACAGTCTTAAAGATGAAGTATTTTTCACAATAATGCTGCTTTTGTATAAAAATACTATTAGAAGGAATAGGAAGTTAACTGGCACAGAAGTCTGTTTTACTGTTCTGCAGTAAGACATCAAGTGACCCAACCACTGCTTTCTGGATATGGTCCAGACAATCTGATCACCTATTCAAGGACAAAGAACAAGAAAAATAACTCAAGTGTGAACATAGCAGTAACATTTTGTAAAAAACAAACAGCACTCTGGGTTCAGCCCCCAGCTAGGTCATTTATTTGGCACTCAAGGGTGATAATGGATTTGTTTTTGAGCTTCTCAAAATAAATGAGCTAGTACTGCATGCAGAAGTAACCCAGGCTAGCTAACGGAGGAGAAAGAATATGCAGGGTCAGCAAAACACTGGTTTCATATTCAGCTACAAAAACAGAGCCCTTATTTAAAACAAAATGAAGAAACTGAGTTAAGGAAGAAAACCCAGCTAAGGACTCCAGTCAATTTCCCAGCAACATTAACTTAAAAGCTTAGTTAATAAAATAAGTTATTAAAAGTTTTTGCTATTTATAAATCTTAACACAATTAGCATGTATTTACTTTTTTATAGTTCTACTTTACAAAAACAAAAACAAAACAAAAACGCATTACTACCAATCCTTTTTGATCAGATGATCTTTCATTCTGTTTCTTCTTGGCTAAGAACTGCCCATATCCTATTTTTGTTACCTGTTCTGCCTCCTTACCTCCCCATTCCACCCCAACTCATGTGTTTGTCGTCTCATCTACCGGTTAGGTCTTTTAGATTGCAAGCTCTTCGGAGCAGGGACTATGATTTTCCTATGTTTGTACAGCACCTACCACAATGGGACTCCAACCTGGTTGGCCTCTAGGCTCTACCACAATATAAAGTGTTAGTGTGCAGCTAAGGCTAGTAAATGTCAATGCAGCTACACCTCTACCTCGATATAACGCTGTCCTCGGGAGCCAAAAAAAATCTTACCGTGTTATAGGTGAAACCATGTTATATCAAACTTGCTTTGATCCACCGGAGTGCGCAGTCCCGCACCCCCGGAGCACTGTTTTACCGCGTTATATCCGAATTCGTGTTATATCGGGTCACGTTATATCAGGGTAGAGGTGTATTTAACTTAATTCATACCACTTATCATGCAATTAGCACTGCTGTGTTTAATGGCCAGTGCCCATTGACAAGACAAGGGGATAAGGTCCAGGAAAGTGAAAAGTGGTATTTAATTTTCCATCACCGATCACAAGTGCACATAATAAAACTACACTAAGGGCCTAAGTTATTTATGTCACCCTCAATAAGTTAATAGTCTTAGTGCCATTACCATAGGACAGCATCATTCCCTAGCAGGGCATGTTAATACAAAAAGCCAACCCACAAACCAAAACAAATAAATTGGAACTGCACATTAAGCTAAACCAAATCGTTGTTAAAACTAAAGAGAGCCTTAAGTTATGCCCTGAAGCGCGCCAAACTGGCAATATGCCAATACAGCCAGTTTCAGATGCAGAGATCCTCAGACAACAAGTCTCTGCAGCTGGTCCTGGAAGTGTTGTACACTTATATATTTCAATGTACATTGAAAATTAGTTCCTCCCTAAGTCCCAGACAATTCATGATTTGAGAGACTCACCAACACCTGGAAAGAGCGCTATTGCAGAGACTTGAGCACTAGCATTAGTACTCAGAAGTCCATTCTATACAGGAAGTAGGAAGCCATATGCTTCATCAGCTGAAGTTTCTGGGTGGTCCTTGCACACACTCCTAACCACAGCACAATTCTAGCAGTACAACTTGAACCTACAGATGTGTGGTTAACTATTACAAGCTCTAAAGTGAAGAGAAGCAGCTGCAGCAGCTGTCCAGGGTTGATTTTAAAATCTAAGTAGATCTCATAGTGCAAAGATACTGCTAGAGCAAAGTTTTATTATAGACAGAGTGCACAGCAATACCAGTTTAGGTTACAGGTCTGTCGCATCTTAGGCGCATTTAAGATGTGCGATTTCAGCTTTATGCGGTCGGCAAAAACAAAAAAACAAAAAAGAGAAAAACAACAATTTAAATACTGTTTCTGTAGTGCGGGCGATTCTGCCCGCCATTACACTCAATGTAATTTTGACTATACGCGGTTTTTGCTTTAGGCGCTGACCACGGAACGTAACCCCAGCGTAAGATGAGACAGACCTGTACTTCAGTGTTTTCACCCTAGGAGGGTCAACTTTATCAAACTTAGCTTTCAGACTAATATTTGGCATGTTTGTCAGTGTGACTTGGAAGAGTTTGAGCAGAAGTGATTATCTGAAAATATACTGTAGTGGGGAAAGAAAAAAAGAAAAAAAAAAATCACAAAGCTCTTTACAAATTGACACAGCTATGGTACCTCAGCATGATGTGTCAAATTGGAAGGTATAGAGTTA
This sequence comes from Platysternon megacephalum, assembly GCA_003942145.1. Lineage (NCBI taxonomy): Eukaryota > Metazoa > Chordata > Testudines > Platysternidae > Platysternon > Platysternon megacephalum. The sequence goes on from QXTE01000279.1 coordinate 1,053,139, forward strand.
CCTAGTCAGAGATGTAACTCACTAGTCCTGTAAAGAGTTTGATTTGATAGGGGTCCCAAAAAACCCACAAACAAAACCAGATACTTCATGTATGAAGTTATACCAAGAAATGAAACACTGGCAGATGCTTCATTGACACTGTCACTCAACTTACATGTGCACAAGTTTTCAGCTTGGAAAAGAGACGACTAAGGAGAGATATGATTGAGATCTATAAAATCATAACTGGTGTAGAGAAAGTGTTGTTTACTACTTCTCATAACACAAGAGCTAGGGGTCACCAAATGAAATTAATAGGCAGCAGGTTTAATACAAATAAAAGGAAGTATTGCTTCACACAACACACAGTCAGCCTGTGGAACTCCTTGCCAGAGGATGTTGTGAAGGCCAAGACAATAACAGGGTTCAAAAAAGAACTAGATACATTCATGGAGGATAGGTCCATCAATGGCTATTAGCCAGGATGGGCAGGAATGGTGTCCCTAGCCTCTGTTTGCCAGAAGCTGGGAATGAGTGACAGGGGATGAATCACTTGATGATTACCTGTTCTGTTCATTCCCTCTGGGACACCTGGCACTGGCCACTGTCAGAAGACAGAATACTGGGCTAGATGGACCTTTGGTCTGACCCAGTAGGGCCATTCTTATGTTATGTTTATGTTCACAATCTCCACTAAATAAATTTTAACTATTCTCCTGAATTGCACTTGCATGCTTGAATGTGGAGTGGAATTTCAGTTGCAATATGTAAGGACTTGCAGAATATGCTGGGCATTGAAGGATGGAGAACCCCAAAGGAATGTTGTCAAGTCGGTTCAGATTTGATTGATCTTGTCTGCAAAATAAATGACAGTCTCACACAGCCAGGCACACTGAACTGTAACTAAGACAAAGTAGTATGGATTAATCAAACTGCCTATCATTTGGAATAGTTTTCACAGGCCTGGATTTTAGAGGTGTTATGACCAAGAGGAAGACAGTTCCATTCAGCAAGGCCAGAAGCACAACACAGGCATGCAAAAATTCATGCAAACAAGCATGCTCAGACTAATTCCCCCTTGACCATTTAAACTATTAGTCTCTCTACCTCTAAACCAATGGTTCTCAAACTTTTATACTGGTGACCCCTTTCACATAGCAAGCCTCTGAGTGCAACCCCCCTTATAAATTAAAAACACTTAATGTATTTAACACCATTATAAATGCTGGAGGCAAAGTGGGCTTTGGGGTGGAGGCTGATAGCTCGCGACCCCCCCCCCATTGCAATAACCTTGCAACCCCCTGAGGGGTCCCAACCCCCAGTTTGAGAACCCCTGCTCTAAACCATGGTTGCAAGCATATTGCAGGGGGATGGCTTCTAGTTGCCTCTGCCTCAGTGATCATGGAAGACAAATGGTTGTGAAGTTTTCAACCATTTGGAGTAGTTGTTTACATCAATGTGACTGTTAAGATTCCTGCTAGTACAGAATCAGGTACCACCATCTATCAATTGCCTTTTTGGAACATGAAACAAAATCTTATTCTTGTACTGCCCACAGGCATTTATTCATACGGCTGATAAAAAAATTGCCATTTAATTCAGTCAGTGATGCAAGCTTGTGAAAGGCAGTGTATGGAGTACAATACAGATGTTCCAAGTTAAAATAGATTAAGTGGCTAAATAGATATTAGAATTACTGACTTTTAATACAGGCTGTCTCTTTAGAGTCATGGGAATTTGGACACTGAGGAAGTGGAAACTTAAGAAGTTTCCATCTTTTACTTTCTTTAAAAACAAAAAAACTGTAGATTTGCATTAACCTTCAATGTAAAATTCTGTATCAGAACTTTCTGGAAACATCTATTTATAGTCAATATTCAGAAGTACTCTGGCATCAAGGTTATATAAATTTTTACCTTTTGTAGTGTCTGCTGATCCATATGCATTTTCAGTAAGAAATACTGTAGTTTATATTTAATGACATTGTAAGTTGAATATTTCCCATAAGTGTTGGCAAGTTTAAGACAGTGAAGTCTACCCAAAAAGTAATTTTACATCTTCCAAGGTCACAACTAGTAAGTTAATAATCATGGCAGTGTCATCAAGTCTAAGTCCATGTTCAAGCTTTTTTTAGTCTAATCTCTTACAAAGGTCATGTAATTCCAATTGTCTGGGGGCAAGCACCCAAAGAAAAGTAGATTTATTTTAAAGAGAGTCACAGCTACCATGTACTCAACTGCAACCCTACAACTAAACAATTCCCACTCCAAGACATGGGTATGTGACATTTGCCTTTTGGAATAAGGGTATAAACAAAATACAAGAGGGCAAGCAAAACATTGAGATAAAAAATGTTAAAGAAAATTGTATATGCCAGTAAGCTTGCATATTTTTTCCTAGCCACACAAAAAGCCACAAAAATCAATAATATCGCCATAATTTACATAAATTCCAATGGGAAGCAAGTGTTCTTTTCCACTGTTAGTAGCCCAAGTGTTGCATCATTGTTTTTATACATGAGAACTAGGAAGTGGAAGTGAAACTGAGTGGTTTATTTTCATTAATCAAGATAAGAGAAATAAACCAAGGATCAGAAGCTACATAGACCTGGATTAAAAATTTCTGTTTCAATCATTTATGGTGCTATAACACAAGGAAAACGGTCTTTATAATATGCTATACTTGCATATTTAGCCTTAAAGCCTGTTTCATGTGTTAGATTTTCTATTAAGCTAAAGCAACGCACAACAAAAAGCAAGCATATACAAGATGATCTAATTCAGTTATAAGTCAGCCAACTGCTAATGAGAACAAATTTCAGCTTCAAAAGATAAGGGATTAAATTATTTTAATTATGACCAGTGTGACAATTGAAGACTCATTCACCAAACAAACAAACAATTTGCAGATCTAGCTCATATCACCAGAGTTCAGTGTTTAAACCAGGGGTCGGCAACCTTTCAGAAGAGGTGTGCCGAGTCTTCTAATTTAAGGTTTCACACGCCGGTAATACATTTTAACGTTTTTAGAAGGTCTCTTTCTATAAGTCTATAATATAACACTAAACTTTTGTTGTATGTAAAGTAAATAAGGTTTTTAAAATGTTTAAGAAGCTTCATTTAAAATTTAATTAAAATGCAGAGCCCCCCAGACCGGTGGCCAGGACCCGGGCAGTGTGAGTGCCACTGAAAATCAGCTCGCGTGCCGCCTTCGGCACCCGTGCCATAGGTTGCCTACCCCTGGTTTAAACAAATGTAAACACCTGCAAACATATGAAGTGTCCTCTGCCCTTCAGGAGTTCAATAGAAAATAGAGAATGCACACTTCACACAACTCAGAAAACGGCTGTACACAAAACAGCAAGCTCTTTCACCTGACTTAAGGCCCTTCAGTTGTCTACATACTGTCTTCCACCTATACATAGACAAGAAAAATTGTAGCCTCTTCTTTATTCAAAGACACCTGAACTGACTTGAATCATAGAATCATAGAATCATAGAATCATAGAATCTCAGGGTTGGAAGGGACCTCAGGAGGTCATCTAGTCCAACCCCCTGCTCAAAGCAGGACCAAACCCAACTAAATCAGCCCAGCCAGGGCTTTGTCAAGCCTGACCTTAAAAACCTCTAAGGAAGGAGATTCCACTACCTCCCTAGGTAACCCATTCCAGTTCTTCACCACCCTACTAGTGAAAAAGTTTTTCCTAATGTCCAACCTAAACCTCCCCCTCTGCAACTTGAGACCATTACTCCTTGTTCTGTCATCTTCTATCACTGAGAACAGTCTAGATCCATCCTCTTTGGAACCCCCTTTCAGGTAGTTGAAAGCAGCTATCAAATCGCCCCTCATTCTTCTCTTCTGCAGACTAAACAATCCCAGTTCCCTCAGCCTCTCCTCGTAAGTCATGTGCTCCAGCCCCCTAATCATTTTTGTTGCCCTCCGCTGGACTCTCTCCAATTTATCCACATCCTTCTTGTAGTGTGGGGCCCAAAACTGGACACAGTACTCCAAATGAGGCCTCACCAGTGCTGAGTAGAGGGGAATGATCACATCCCTCGATCTGCTGGAAATGCCCCTACTTATACAACCCAAAATGCCATTAGCCTTCTTGGCAACAAGGGCACACTGTTGACTCATATTCAGCTTTTCGTCCACCGTAACCCCTAGGTCCTTTTCTGCAGAACTGCTGCCCAGCCATTCGGTCCCTAGTCTATAGCAGTGCATGGGATTCTTTCGTCCTAAATGCAGGACTCTGCACTTGTCCTTGTTGAACCTCATCATATTTCTTTTGGCCCAATCCTCTAATTTGTCTAGGTCCCTCTGTATCCTATCCCTACCCTCCAGCGTATCAACCACTCCTCCCAGTTTAGTGTCATCTGCAAACTTGCTAAGGGTGCAGTCCACACCATCTTCCAGATCGTTAATGAAGATATTGAATAAAACCGGCCCCAGCACCGACCCTTGGGGCACTCCACTTGATACCGGCTGCCAACTAGACAAGGAACCATTGATCACTACCCGTTGAGCCCGACCATCTAGCCAGTTTTCTATCCACCTTACCGTCCATTCATCCAGCCCATACTTCTTTAACTTGCTGGCAAGAATACTGTGGGAGACTGTATCAAAAGCTTTGCTAAAGTCCAGAAATAGCACATCCACTGCTTTCCCCTCATCCACAGAGCCGGTTATCTTATCATAGAAGGCAATTAGGTTAGTCAGGCATGACTTGCCCTTGGTGAATCCATGCTGACTGTTCCTGATCACTTTCCCCTCCTTTAAGTGGTTCAGGATTGATTCCTTGAGGACCTGTTCCATGATTTTTCCAGGGACTGAGGTGAGACTAACTGGCCTGTAGTTCCCTGGATCTTCCTTCTTCCCTTTCTTAAAGATGGGCACTACATTAGCTTTTTTCCAGTCGTCCGGGACCTCCCCCGATCGCCATGATTTTTCAAAGATAATGGCCAATGGCTCCGCAATCTCATCGGCCAACTCCTTTAGCACCCTCGGATGCAGCGCATCCGGCCCCATGGACTTGTGCTCGTCCAGCTTTCCTAAATAGTCCCGAACTACTACTTTCTCCACAGAGAGCTGGTCACCTCCTCCCCATACCGTGCTGCAGAGTGCAGCTGTCTGGGAGCTGACCTTGTCTGTGAAGACAGAGGCAAAAAAAGCATTTAGTACACTAGCTTTCTCCACATCCTCTGTCACTAGGTTCCCTCCCTCATTCAGCAAGGGGCCCACACTTTCCTTGACTTTCTTCTTGTTGCTAACATACCTAAAGAAACCCTTCTTGTTACTCCTAACATCTCCGGCTAGCTGCAACTCCAAGTGTGATTTGGCCTTCCTAATTTCACACCTGCATGCCTGAGCAATACTTTTATACTCCTCCCTGGTTATTTGTTCAATCTTCCACTTCTTGTAAGCTGTTTTTTTGTGTTTAAGACGAGCAAGGATTTCACTGTTAAGCCAAGCTGGTCGCCTGCCATATTTACTTTTCTTCCTACACATGGGGATGGTTTGTTCCTGCAACCTCAATAAGGTTTCTTTAAAATACAGCCAGCTTTCCTCTACTCCTTTCCCCCTCATGTTATTCTCCCAGGGGACCTTGCCCATCAGTTCCCTGAGGGAGTCAAAGTCTGCTTTTCTAAAGTCCAGGGTCTCTGTTCTACTGCTCTCCTTTCTTCCTTGTATCAGGATCCTGAACTCGACCATCTCATGGTCACTGCCTCCCAGGTTCCCATCCACTATTGCTTCCTCTACTATTTCTTCCCTGTTTGTGAGCAGCAGGTCAAGAAAAGCTTTTCCCCTAGTTGGTTCCTCCAGCACTTGCACCAGGAAGTTGTCCCCTACACTTTCCAGAAACTTCCTGGATTGTCTGTGAGCTGCTGTATTGCTCTCCCAGCAGATATCAGGGTGATTAAAGTCACCCATGAGAACCAGGGCCTGTGATCTAGCAATTTCTGTTAGTTGCTGGAAGAAAGCCTCGTCCACCTCATCCCCCTGGTCTGGGGGTCTGTAGCAGACTCCCACCACGACATTACCCTTGTTGTTCATACTTCTAAATTTAATCCAGAGACACTCAGGTTTTTCTGCAGTTTCGTACTGGAGCTCTGAGCAGTCATACTGCTCTCTTACATACAAAGCAACTCCCCCACCTTTTCTGCCCTGCCTGTCTTTCCTGAACAGTTTATATCCATCCATGACAGTACTCCAATCATGTGAGTTATCCCACCAAGTCTCTGTTATTCCAATTACATCATAATTCCCTGACTGTGCCAGGACTTCTAGTTCTCCCTGCTTGTTCCCCAGGCTTCTTGCATTTGTGTATAGGCACTTGAGATAACTCGCTGATTGTCCCGCTTTCTCGGTCTGAGACAGGAGTCCTCCCCTCTTGCGGTCTCCTGAGGTGAATGTAGATTCGCCTCCAATAATCCAAGTACCTAACTAAGAAATATCAATTACCAAATTAATGCAACTGTCCATTAGGTCATGCAATTGCTCATTACTGTAATGAAGTCTCCCTTGAATACTTAAATTAAAAAAAAAAAAAGCCCACCAACTTACTAAAACCTATACACCATATATTAAAGCTATGGATTTGAGGGTTCCAGTGTATTATTTCTAAGACAACAGCAGACAGTACCATTATAGTAATTTTCATATCTATTCCCTCATTTGTCTTTTGGCAGCCTACTTAATGTAAAGATCCCTGGATTTGCTTTTTTTAAGCCTGAACAAGGCAGGTTCCTTTGTTGTGAAGATTGATGAGTCAATCTCAAGACTATAAGCCAACAGTATATCTTTTCTATAAAAGAAAACATTTATAGTTAAATATTGTCTGTTATTAAATGTAAACATATTTAAACAAGTAGTTTCAAAAAACTTTCCATTCATACTTTACCAGTGCAATTTAAAACAGATCCCAGGAGATGGTGTGTTCATTGATTTCTAGTACAATAATTAAACCAAAACAAGCAGACCTTGTCTTTTGTAGGTACTGCTCCCCTGCAAAAATACTGCACTATGCAGTACTACCTTAAGGTCCACTGCAGATGCTAGAGAACACATACTACAGCTTAAAGTGATTCTTTCCCTCACATTTCAATCAGGTATGTTTATTTAAGAAATCTTGCAGGTTGCAAAGCAAAAAAAAAAAAGGTAAATAATCCACCAATTCACACTTTAAATGAAGCGATCACTAAATTGTCTTAGACTAACTTCTGTTGTAATAGACAAGCTTTTGAGCTACACAGAGGTGACCTGAAGAGCTCTGTGTAGCTCAAAAGCTTGTCTCTTTCATCAACGGAAGTTGGTCCAATAGAAGATATTACCTCACTCACCTCGTCTCATATCCCAGGATCATAATGTCTAGAACACTGCAAACATTAAATATTTTAGCAGCAGTGTCTGAGCCAGGCAATGAATGTGGAGCAGATAACATTTAGACAAGTTAATATAAGAACAGCATGTTATGCAAGTTACTGTGACCATACACACGTGTAACAGTGAGCTCTCTTCAGCCACTAGTACTCCTAATGGATATTTGCAATTCTAGATTGTTTTTCTACCCTACTCCCTACAATCCACTTCATTTCAGGTCCACTTCTGAGCTGGGCACATCCCTTCTTTGTGGGCAGAATCAGACTATTCAATATTGCCTAACTTAGCATGACAGACAACTTGAAATAGCTTTATTAAGCTTCTTTCCTGACCCCTCCTACTAGTCACTAGCAGGAACACTAGACTTCCCCCTCTCTGCCTCCAGACTTGAGTCACAGCCAAATCTTCATTCTCTCTACCCACTAATGAAAGCCACTAGCTGAGGCACTCTCCCAACAGATAACATAGAAAGTCACAGGACTTATTGCATTGTTTCTATTGCAGCAAAGAGCACACTCTGCCTCTTCTGGGGCAATCTCAAGGTCAGCAGCACATTTTTCACCTTCCATTAAGAAGTTTCTCCAAAAGCACCACACCCATCATTAGCCACCTTAAGAACTTCTTTTTATAATAGGTAGTTGTGTACTGTATTAACATTTTCTTCAACAGATTAAATTGATGCAACTCAGTTCAAGTTTCAACCTATCAAAGATCACCAGGTTCTGGAAGTGAAGGGAAATATTCTATTACTGTAACCTCTTACTGGATTCAGCAACTAGCATTTCCCTTTACCTCCACCAGGATGGTGATAAGTTAAGCAGAAATCTGCTCTCATGAAAATAAAAGGATTAAATCTGGTTATAGTTAAAGCATGCAAACATTTAACAGGAAAAAGAGACCAACTCCAGGTCTCTCATAGCCTGGCTGCTCAAGGACAAATCCACAACCTCAGAACCCTGCAAAGCAACTCATCTCCCACACCAACCAAAAACAGCACTAGGGTCTCCCATCTACAGTACTTGTATCTTCTGGCTCCTGTTCATCTTCCCCTTTCCATCTCCCTCCTGCTGCTGCTATTCCCGCCCCCCTTTATTGTATCTGCCTTACCCCAGTAACCATCACTTGTTTCCTACTCCTCACCCACCCTGTCATCCAGCCCTCGACAACTCGCTGTTCAACTATCGTCCTCCTCTCAGTAGCCAGCCCCATCTCCTTCACCCTCTCACCACTCAGCCCCATGTCCAACTAACTCACCTTCTACCTCCCCATTTTACCTGTTACCATCCCCCAAACTGCGTGCCTTACCCCCACAGGGGCCCAGTATAGGGTAAGACCTCCCCTTCCACATTTCACCTGTCATTCCTCAGCCCTTTTCCCCTCCCTTGTTGCCCCTCTACCAAGAGCCCCCATTCGCTTTTACATGCCCCAGAGCACCCCCAGCACCTCACCCCCCATTTATCCCCTCCACCCAGCACCTCACCTGCTTGGCTTCCCCAGTGTGTGTCCTAATCCAGCAAAACAACTCCCTCACCTTCCACCCAAGCCCCTCATCCAGGCACCCCCAACCCATCAGCCAGCCCCCCTCACCCCACCACCCACCCATTTACCTCCCTCCCTCCTCTCCACCTGTTCTATGCACACTTTCCCAGCCCCTCCCCCAGCCCACCTCCACCTGCCAACTACCCATCGCCCTCCATCCCCCATCCATTTACACCCACCACCTATCCCAGCCCCTCAAGCAGCCACTCCCCCCACCTGTCCCAGCCCCATCCCCACCACCAGCCTCACCCAATCCCATCCCCTCACCCAGCCACCACTCCCTGTCCCAATTCCCCCATCCCCTCACCCAGTCCTGTCCCAATTTGTCCCCCCAGCACCTCATCCAAACCCATCCCATCCCCCCCACCTGTCCCAGTCCCTCACCCAGCCACCTGTCCCAATGCCCCCGGTGCCTCACCCGATCCCATCCCCTCACCCAGCCACCACTCCCTGTCCCAATGCCCCCATCCCCTCACCCAGTCCTGTCCCAATCTGCCCCGCCAGCGCCTCATCCGAGCCCATCCCCCCCACCTGTCCCAATCCAATCCCCCCCTACAGCACCTCACTCTGTCCTGTCCCGCTCTTCCAATCCCGCACCCAGCACCTCACCCAGTCCCCCCCCCCCTCCCCGCGCCTGTCCCAAAGCCCCTGGTAACTCACCCGATCCCGTCCCCTCCCCTTCACCCCGGCCACCTGTCCCAATCCAACCTCCCCCCCAGGTGCCTCACCCGGTGCCGTCCCCCCCCACCTGTCCCGGTCTCTCTCACCCAGCCACCCCCGACACCTATCCCAAGGCCCCCGGCGCCGTCCCCCTCTTCCAATCCCGCCCCCCCCGGTCCCGGTCCCTCACCCAGCCACCCCCGCCACCTGTCCCAAGGCCCCCAGCGCCTCACCCAGCCACCCCCGCCACCTGTCCCAATGCCGCCCCACCCCACCTGCCCCGGTCCCCCAGCTCCCCTTGTGCCTCCTTTACCTGCCGCCGGGTCTCCCCCTCTGCCCGGTACCTGGCCCCTGTGGCCGCGGAGGGGGTGGCTGGCTGCGGCAGGTGGGTCGGTCAGGACGGGGCGGCTGGGGCCCGGCTGCTCCCCGGGGGCGGGTCAGCGCGAGTCGGATCGGGCCGGCGCGGGCTGAGCGGACGGGTGCAGGCAGCAGCGGCCGCTTTATACCGGGCTCCTCGGAAACCGTCTCCCTGCAACGCTTCCGCTTCCGCCCCCTCCTCTGGGCTCATTAATATGCAGAGAGGGGCAGGGCTCGAGGGCAGGCGCGCAGCCAATGCGGGAGGGGGGCGCCCGGAGGGATACTGCGCGCCCCATTGGCTACCCCGCTGTCCGGGGGGGGTGCGCCCGCCAGGGCATCACTGAGGGAGGAGCGGGAGGCCCAAGGCTGGGATGGTGGGAGGGGGTTGTTATGGTAACCTAGGTACCCCTAGTGAGTGGGGGTAGGGACGGGGGGTAGCTTGGCAAGCAGGAAGGGGCTGCCATAGGGGGTAGCACAAGAAGGCGGGTCCCAGCCTGGGCATCACTCAAGGGAGGGGAAGGAGAAGGGAAAAGGAGGAGGCCCCACAATAAAGGGGAGATAAAGCAGGAGGGAGTTAGGGGCACCAATAAGGAGAAGGGGGTCCCATTTTAGGCCACATTAATGGGGAAGGGGGTCCCTCCTGGGCATGAGGACTGGTGGGAGAGTCAGATTAAACACTAGATGACATGGGATCCTAGCCTGGGTATTTGGGGGAAAGAGGATGTCCCAGACTGAGCGGGGCGAATGGTGTCCCAGGCACAGCATGCCAATTCTGCCTCTGTAACAAAAATGCAATAACTACAACATCTAAAGGAACCAAATATTTTGTCATATAGCTTTCTCTCAAAACTGTATACAATAATTTTAATATCTCACACTAATTCATACAAGGCTATCAATAAGAGCCCAGTTTAGTAATGATAGGAGCTATTTATAACAAGATCATCACTAGAATCGTTGAAAAACAAATGCTGAGAAGCCAAAGTCAGATTTAGCGGCAGCGTTGCCACCTCTTGGTGAACAAACTCATCTGCTTCACAGTGCAGCATCAGCACAGGGCAGTGCTGCCACTGAAGGTATTGCCTTAACTGAGATAACAGAAAGGAATACAGATACGACCATGGAGACTGCTGCCTTTGGGACAGCAGGGCATAGTTTTCAGTTTTCAAACCCTGGTATGATCAGGAGAATCCCACAGAACTTGGGGTAAGTGACAGGCACATTTTAAGGCAGGAAGGGACAATTATGATTATCTAGCCTGACCTGCATAACAGACCACTGAACCTCACCCAGAAATTGGCTTCAAGCTCATAACTTCTGTTTTAGCTATAGCATATCTTTTAGAAAGATATCCAGTATTTATAGAACAGACATGATTTAACTGGGGGAGGAAAGAGTGCTGTGACCCAAGTTAAATACAAGCCTTCCACGTTTAATGTACTATGTGAAAATAATACCACCTGAAGAGTAACTATAAATGACTCTTACATATTGTATATTTAGCATTTATATAATCATCCTTTACAGACTTGATGAGCAGGCACCTTTCCCAACCTGCTGATCTACAAACACAGTCCAGACATTGTAAGTCCAAACTCACTCCTTTCCTGATGTTTGGCTTTACTAACTGAGAAAACAACAATACCTTAAAGCTCAACCCAAACCTTCTCCCCAGAGTTGGCTGCTCTTAAGGTTCCTTGCTTAGGACTGCTCCACCAACACCCTACAAAGCCACTCTCACTTCTTTACATCCAGGTGAGGTACCTGCCTCAGTGAGTCAGTAAAACCCACTTACCCCTTTCTCAGCAGGATCGACGTATTTTAACAGGGTGGGTTGTAAATACTGCTGTACAAATGTTAACTAAATTATATAAAACAATGTATAATGCACAAAAACCCTCAGGAAATTCAGAAGCTTAGGTTCTGACAGCAACCAGAACTCTGCTGCATCATGCACATATACTGTAAAGTGGATATCTATTGTTACACAAATATTTTCCCTATGGCCACACTTTTAATTCCACACATTTTATTCACAATTAGCCATATTTCCGAGATCCAAACAGTGTGCTTACAGCTTTGGGCAGGTTAGCATGAAATTTAATTTTCTTTAATCAATTAAACTAGGGATGGGCAAAATATACTGTATATGGTATTTGCTTATTTTAAAGTATGTTGCACCATTGTATTATTATTCCTATGACTATACATGCTATTAATATATATTCCAAATCAAAATCTGTTACGTTACTCTGAAGATTGCTCAGTGCATTCAAGAATAGACAGACCATTGAACATAAGTTTTTTAAAAATTGAAAACTGCAGAAGTAAAATTAAACTACACGTGTACATACTATTAAACAAAAAAAAAATCTGTAGTTACAAGAATCCAAACAACCTTCATTCTGCCTCTAACACAAAAACTACAAAATCTAAAGGAACCAAATATTTTGTCATATATCTTTCTCTCAAAACTGTATATAAGAATTTTACTATCTTACACTAATTCATACAAGGGTATTAAAAAGTGTAATCTAACACAACCATGCACAATCCACAAAATCAAATATACTTTAAATCAAGGCTACCTGAATCTATTTATTTTAACAGTTTTATAGCACCTATTGCCATAGTTTAGAAACACATCCAAATTATTATTTTTTTTTTTTTAAACTGAGCGAAACAATTCTATATACCTCTATGGAGAAATATCACAGGAGAGGCAAAGCTACCATGCAAATTATAGATATAAATGATTGTCCTAAATAATAAAACAACATCCATTTTATTACAACAGGAACTGTTAATGTCTTAATGAGACAGCAAATGTGACACTACAGATAAAGTAATATATACTGGTATTAGAGTATCCAAATGTATAATGTTAAAAAGACATAAGGATTTAGGTTCCAGCTCCTATTGGACTTTAGGCCCTTGGGTTGGAGGTTAAGAAAAGACACGCCCATTGACTTCAGTGGAAGCTGGATGAGACCCTAATACAAATGAAAGGATGGAGTTCATGTGTTCATGGGTGCTCTTGAAATTCATTTAGCAAACTTCACCGTAACACATTTATTTCTCCTTTTTGATTTATTGCAGATTAGGCTATCAAGAGGTTCTGGCACCTAGTTACCATGGAGACAGATGCCTTAAATATATCTAAGATAGATAAACGTTCTTTCCCTATTAGTTTGCATAACCTTTGTTGCGGCCAAGTGTGATCCTCCACCTACCCCTGAGATATTAGTCACAATTAGGCAGTATATCCACTATACCTCCTCATGTATTTTATGACCAGTGGATGAGCCAAATGCCAGGGAAGACACTTCCATAAAGAAAACATTTTAGTTTCAAGCATTCACAGTGTTATGAAGTGACATTAAAAAAAATCCCCACACCTAGACAGTGAGACCCCAATCCAGCCCCAAATTTGTAGTCTTTAGTAACTGAGCTGCTGCTGGGGTCTCTATGTGGAAGAAGTGAAGAATCTTCCCTTCTCTCAACCTATAGTGCAGCCGAGGAGCTCGTCCATGGTTGTTACTCCAGCTTCACGACTGCAGTAACCTCTGTAGCTCTTGTGACCCTGTTCTATGTGGTACATTGATCTGTGCAACAGCAAATGCATTGATTCCACTGCTTACCTGTCTTGCTCCAAAAGAGCTTCTGCACAGTGAGCTGCAATGGAGTTCCATTCCTAGATGCACACTCCCTGTGCAGCCTCCTGAAATCCCTTTCCTCTTCCCATCAAGCAATGGAATGAGTTTGGGAGGGATCCTCCACATGCCCATGCAGGAAGGGAATAGGGAGGGGCAAAATTTGTTCCTAGCAGCACTGTGCAAGTTAAAGTAAATTGTAATCTAATTGGTCAAATCCCCTCTTGCTCAGTGATTACCATCTTGAAATCAAACTAAGTGTATACAAGTTCAAAGAGCTGTAGTCATTGTAATCTAATTGGTCAAATTACCTCTTGCTCAATGATTACTATCTTGAAATCAAACTAAGTGTAAACAAGTTCAAAGAGTTGCAGTCATGCAAAGGGCAGGAGACATATTAAACTCTGACCAAAAAAAAGCCACTGTGGTTTTATGCATTTCATGGATCACAGTGTGGGGAAATGGCAAGTCTGTATACACATCAGAAACCAGGAGATCTCTAGCCTGGTCCAGGATGCTGTCAGCTGTCTATGTGACATCCTCCATCTAGACACACAAAATGGAACTGCTGTTTCCTCCTTGTTCAGGGATGCTTTAATTAAGCTGAATGTAGGTTCCTTGTCAAACAGCCTTCAGTTACCATGCTCCACTACATGGGTATTTTCACTGTAACTTGTAAAACTGTCATGAAAATTTACCAGCCAGGACCCAACATCTTCTTGCCTACCCTTTTCCACGATTATTAGGAGGAAAATTAAAAAGCATAACGCAATTTTACTTGCACATCAAAAGAAATAACTCGCCCCAGGCTAGTAGGTGACAGGGTTTTGCAAGGCTGCTTATGAACCCCACCCCCAGTTAAATAAATGTTGTATGAGGAAAGGGACAGAAAAGAGGAGACAGTTGGTTAGTAATTAATTAAAAGTTTTACCATTATCATGAGATAATGGATTATTTAGAGGATTATTCTCCAGTGTTTAGATCTGGTGTGAATCGCTTGCATGAGATGCTGGCATGCCTAGATTATTTTAACCTTACTTGCCTCCACTGCTCAGGCCCTTAAAAGCCCTGGCTTTTAAAAGACTAATTAATCAACAGAATGGGCTAAATCCCATGGATTGTTTTCTCTGGCAAACACTGGGGAGGAAAGTATCATGGCAGTTTTTTAAAGTATTGTCTTCGGACACGGATCACTTTTCAAAGTGGCTTGTCATTTAGATGACGCCATTTTTAAAACAACTGGAGCTTGATTTTAAGAAGTTTAAGAGCTGAACACCCACAACTCCCATTCAGGTGTCTCAAGTTGGGCACCCAGAAAATGGGAACATCCACAATTAGTGGCCACTTTTGAAAATGTGGCCCTTCTTCCACAGGAATCTCTTCTAAAAAGCTTCAGATTCTTGTTATTGGACGGAACACAACATCCTGGGCTGGAGACTGAAAATGGTTTTTTTACTCTAGTGTTTTTGCTGCCAATATGCAGTCATTAGGTTAGCACTTTAATTATTGAACCTAATGGTTATCTGTGCCTATAGCTCTTTATGTCACAGTATTTTTCCTAAAGAGCATTTGGGAATATTCTAGATTTTTCTTAATTGAGATACAGGATATAGTCTCAGGGTAAACCAACAAAAGATGTTTTGTTTAGACACAGACAAATCATAACAAGACCTTGTACAGCAGGAGAGAGCGAGAATGAGTGTGTGTGTCTCTCTCTGTTTCCTACTTAGGGGCCAAATTATGAGATGGAACTTAAAGGATTCCCTCAAGAATCACCGAAGGCCAAGGGGCAAAATCTTTAGCTCCAACTGTCCAGGTCTGCCAGCTGCTGACATAGGCCATGAGGTGATGTAATGGACATATGCTGCTGTCACCGCCATCCATGAGTTGTCTAGATCAGTTTATGCCCTGAAGAATGAGATTTGCCTATAATTATTTTCCTGGTTTGCACTGTTAAAAATTACGTTAGCCATCATAAAATTATCCTGCCCTTTTAAATTACAGCCTCAGTATATGATTAACTTCACTATAAAACATCAAGGAATTAAGCTAATATGCAGTTTACAGTTAACAAGGGATGATTTGGTAGACCTGAAAGTAACATAATGGATAGCTATGTGCTAAGAGCAATTAAAATACACACTATGAGAACTGAAGTCAATGTTTAATATAGTCATTCTTCTCTTCAAAGAACATTGTCAAGAGGATCCGAATTGCTAAAAATCTGCTTTCCCCTGTTTGTTTACTTCGATTTCTCTCAGCCTGTACAATGCAACTAGATTAGTTGGTTTCACTTCCTGGTTGTCACATAGTTGCTCTTGGCTGCTGTTTGCATTTGCAGTATTGAACCGGTATATTTAAACTCTGATCTTTAAGGTTTATTGAAAGCAACATAAAAATAAAAACATTCTATTCATATTGGGTTTTGTAAAACACTGAAAAAAAAAATCTAAATTTTAAGCCTAAGCTACTACGCAGTGTCTAAATACAAGGTTGCTAGCACTGATCTCATTCATAGAAGTTTTAAACTGGTGCAACTTCACTGGAATTACACCTGATTTGCACTTGTGAAAGGGAGAAGATAATCAGGCCCCAGAACTTCTGAATATTAATTCTGTTCCCACATGAAATCCTGAGTAGAGCTCGGTGAAATTTTTTTTGACTAATTTATTTTTTAATTGAAAAATGCATTTTTCGGGGCCTAAAATTATTTATTGAATTCAGATCAAATTAGACAGTTATTCACATAGCTGAAGTGGCGTAACTTAGATCGATCACCCCCTTTAATGTAGACCAGGTCTTAGTATTATTAGACATAGTTGTTTTGATCATTTAGATTATTATAGTGTCTTTCTTGGAGGAAGTGCTTTCTTCTTTGTTCTGACGTTGCGTTACTACCATGCATCAAGCCTTATCTGATCTGTATCCCCTTGCCTAAACAGCGCCAAGTCTACAGTGTCTATAGGTGTCTACAGTAGAAAATGGTCTGTTTTCCATCAATGGTGTAGTTGCATCACTACTAGTAACATTATAGGAGCTAACACAGACAGGGCTCAGGCATTTTTCGCATGGTAATGAAATCCTGCAGCTGGAAAACAGGTATAATAGTCTCTAGTTTAGACAAGGCCTGGAAAACTGCTTGGTGTGTAGAGTTTGAAGCTGCATCTCAGCTAGCGGTTGTAGCTGTAATTCACCACCAGCGCTGCTCCACTGATGACAGTGTAGTGTGTGTGTGTGTGTGTGTGTAAATTGGGGATGGGGATCTCGGGCATTATGCTGTATAACTACTACACATTCCCCCTCCTCTTGCACCTCAGCTTAACTCTTTGCTAAAGCACAGGCCAGAGTTCTATCTTTTCAGGATGTTTCAGAAAACATTACACAGGGTTAAACATCAGGGCAATTGTATGGTAAAACAACTCAACTATTACCATCTCATAAAATGGATGGTAATAGTCCACAGGAAATTTCAAAGAGTGAGCACCATTCACTTTGAGTAAAACAAACATTTAATGCAGGCAGAGCCCATTGTAAGTAGTATAAATATTGTAAACAGTCTTTGGAATACTATGAATAACTTTTCAACAAAAGCTATTTGTGGCCCAGGGTCCTTTTGGTGCCGACAAGCAGAGGGTACAGGGATGCATAAGGGTTACTAGGTCTACGTACTGCTTTGCCAAAGGGTGTAATAATGTAACATCTTTACTGAAAGCCTGTGTCACACTGGTCATCATAATCATTGCAAGATGTATGTACAGCTAGTACATAAGGAGTTATGTATGTAACTCATGCCTGCTTGGTGTAGAGCTCTGTCCCTCTCTAATGGCACTTAGCCAGGAGCACCGCCAGCTTTTTTGCCGCCCTAGGCAGCGGAAGGTCCCGCCCCCGAAATGCCGCCCCCGACAGAGGCGGCGGAAGGTCCCGCCCCCGAAGTGCCGCCCCTGACAGAGGCGGCGGAAGGTCCCGCCCCCGAAATGCCGCCCCCGACAGAGGCGGCGGAAGGTCCCGCCCCCGAAATGCCGCCCCCCAAATGTTAGTGCCCTAGGCGACCGCGATGCACGTAGCCCAGCTAGAGATTGATGAGTCTGCTACAGCCTTGGCTAAGAGCCATGTGTGGGGCCCTACCAAATTCACAGTCCATGTTGGTCAATTTCATGGTCATAGGATTTTAAAAATTGTAAATTTCATGATTTCAGCTATTTAAATCTGAAATTTCATGGTGTTGTAATTTTAGGGGTCCTGACCAGAAAGGAGTTGTGAGGGGGTCGCAAGGTTATTGTAGGGGTGGTTGCGGTACTGCTACCCTTACTTCTGCGCTGCTGCTGGCGGCGTCTCTGCCTTCAGAGCTGGGCAGCTGGAGAGTGGCAGCTGCTGGCCAGGAGCCCAGCTCTGAAGGTAGAGCCGCCGCCAGCAGCAGCGCAGAAGTAAGGATGGCATGGTATGGTATTGCCACCCTTACTTCTGTCCTGCTGCTGTCGGGGTGCTGCCTTCAGAGCGGGGTGACCAGCTAACAGCCGCCGCTCTCCAGCTGCCCAGACCTGAAGGCAGTGCAGAAGTAAGGGTGGCAATACTGCGACCCCCCTTAAAATAACCTTGTAACTCCCCTGCAACTCCCTTTTGCATTAGGCCCCCAATTTGAGAAACAGTGGTCTCCCCTGTGGAATCTGTATAGTATAGGGTAAAAGCACACAACACGCCAGGTTTCACGGTCTGTGACTTGTTTTTCATGGCTGTGAATTAGGTAGGGCCTTAGCCAAGTGGCATTTAGCTCATGCAGTAGAGGCTCATACACTAAGCTTCAGAGGTCCCAAATTTGATCCTGCCTGCCGATAACCGGGGATCTGTTGGTGCTACAAGTGGGGGCTCGTCCAGGATATCAACTGGGAAGTCTCTGAAGCTTGGGACATGCTTCCTCAGCTAGGGGACGTATGTAACCCATGCCTGCTTGGCATGGTGCTCTGCCCTCCTCTAGTGGCACCTAGCCAAACTACAGATTGATGAGTCTGCTACAGCCTTGACTAAGCGCTGTTAACTCATATACTAAGCTTCAGAAATCCCAGGTTCGATCCTGCCTGCCAACGACTGGGGTTTGTTGGCATTACATGTATACATACATTGTGTTCTTAAGGTCTGTGAGTTGGGACTAGTCACCAGAAGGTGATAAAGAAATCCCTTTCAGGCAAGAGTTGTTTTATCTGGCTGGCTGGCTAGATGTAAATTGAGTATTATGTGCTTCACAATGGCTGCCTATTTACAGACTGAGCAAATGCTAATCAAAAGTTTGCAAAAGCTGATTTTCTACAGACCTTCCCCCCCACACACACACAAGCAGCAGGCAGAGCCGGCTCTAGGCACCAGCGCTCCAAGCATGTGCTTGGGGCGGCACTTTCCAAGGGGCAGCCCTCCGGCTCCTTTTTTTTTTTTTTTGCTTGGGGCCCAAAAAGCCAGGAGCTGGCCCTGAGTGGAGGTGAGATGTGGTGGTGGGGGGCGTGGGGAGGGCCGCAGAAAGTAACCCTGGGGGGGGCAGAGGAACCGCTCCCTCCCCCAGCTCACCTCCTCCTCCTCCCCCAAGCGCGCCGCACCTCCGCTTCTCCCCCCTCCTTCCCAGGAATGTGGCACGCCCTGGGGAGGAGGCGGGGCCGGGGATTTGGGGAAGGGGTTGGAATGGGGCGGGGAAGGGGCGGAGTTGGGGTGGGGCTGGGGGGGCATGGGGAAAATGTTTTGCTTGGGGCGGCAAAAAACTTGGAGCCGGCCCTGGCAGCAGGGGGTGTCCTGTTTGCAAACAGACAATTGAATGTTTGAACTATAACTGGAGGTAAAAAGATCTTTCCACTAGATCTTTCCACTGAGAAGGCAAGAGGACAATGTGTCTTGTCTCATGAAAGCTGTGATACGCTGGAAGGATTTTGGGTGACCTTTTGCTCTATTAGGAGACGACAATAACCAGTTAAGCAAGGCTAGATTCTAGAAAGCACTTTAGGGTTTAATTTACATGTATCCAGCTGTTTCTAATACTTCTATCTACTTGCTATTACCTGAATCTCTGTTCTTTGTTAAATAAACATTCTTTGTTTCACTATAAACAAATCTAAGTGCTGTGTATTAAGCAGAGCTGTCTGTGTTTGAAGGAGTAGCTGGTAAGCTGAGGTTTACTCTTCCTTTGGGAACAACTTATCTGTGAATACTGTGTGTGTCCAGCCGACTAGGGGCTGAACAGAGAGCTTGGGGTTGATGTGTTTACATCACTAACATGCAGAGAGACAGCAGAGTCTGCATAGGCCAAGAGGGGAGGGCTTGTGTTGCCTATGGCTGGTAGAGCCAGGGAACTGACTACTGGAAGGCACAGACAGGGACAGGTGGTAGCAAGGTGCCTCACAAACCTGGGTACCCCCAGGAAACATCACACTATTAGACAGTATCAGAGGGGTAGCCGTGTTAGTCTGGATCTGTAAAAGCAGCAAAGAATCCTGTGGCACCTTATAGACTAACAGAGGTTTTGCACTATTAGACAGTAAAGTTAATAGTATTCCTTATTCAGCCTTTCCCCCTTTTGTTTCTGTTACAAACCTTCAGATAGAAGGTTTCAGCATAACATTACCTATACTTTAGTACACACACATCTAAACACATCACCTCCGATCTTCTCTCAGAGATGATTTCCTCACTCTTTATAGGGTGACCATAGTATGTAATGTGGGTCACCTGGACTCTTAAGAGCTTGAGAAATGGCAGCACCTTAGTCCTTTCAAACACTTCAGAACCTGGTCAGCAAACTGTCCGGGGATCTCCACAGCTAGCAGCATTCCAGCCCATGGGTTGATAGCTGACTGGTCCTCTCAGTTGCTGGTGACACAGGTCTGGAGCCTGTACAGAGTGGCACAGGGACTGGGATCAGCATATAAAATATCCATTTTCCAGCTCTCTATGAGGTTCTTGCTCTATAAGGCACCATCTTCTCCCCAGTGAAGTCAGGCAAGAGTTCACAAACCCTCACCTCACTAAATGCTGCCCCATTCGCTCTCTTTAACTGAGACAGCATCCCAGTCTAAAGCAGCTAGCTGATAGCTCAATGTAAATTACACAGCCCCTGTAGCCTCTAGGGATAATTAAAGCTCCCCCGGTTCTCCCTATAGGTCCATAAAACACAGTGTGGTGGACCAAACATCCTAATGGAGGGCTTCCCTAGTAAAGATGGAATAGCACTGACCTGTATCCAAAGTAATACAGGGATTGGGACCTAGCCCTCACAGCACAAACACCTCTTGGTCCCAGGTAGATCAGTCACTGAATCCACAGGTCTTTCTGTCATTCCTGTAATTATAACCTTTCCCCCTTGTGCTCTGATTGGCTCATTTCTCAGAGGGTGACTAGCGTCTGACCAGCCAGGTGGGTTGCTCACACAATGAAAACTTCTTATACAGCCTTAGAAAAAGCTTCTGAGCTTATCAGGTTACTGCCGGACCCTGTTCTGGAAGTTTCTGGGTCTTTCTAGCTCAGGTGCATTGCTTTCTGCATGTGTGCAGAAACACAGACTATCCAACTAAGATCCGGGTCTCCTCTTCACTGTTCTCTCCCCAGCCCAGGGAAATGCAAAGTCAAATGCTGCTGTATAAAGCATGTGGGTTACCATAGTAATGGTGGAGGCTGTTGTGTTGACAAGTTTCAGGTGTTTTTTTATACTCCCCTGAGTAGATGAGTAACACTCATCCGAGTAACTGAAAAGCAAGCTGGATTGACATTTATTGGCAAGAGAATGAAAAATTAGTATTTAAAGAATCCAGGGATTAAGATAATATCGTGGTGTTAGAGTCATACATTTGGCCAAGTTTTGCAGCCCCGGAGCTTCCAGTTGTGAAATTCTTGGCTCCTGTCTCATCTCTGAATCTTAAATATATGTAACAACTTTGGTAACTCAAGACTCCAGAAAGCTCTGCCCTGCCAGTGTGTGGTTGTGATTGTGATCAAACCACTGAGTACTGTGTTTCTATTAACAGCTGTGCGGTCCCACTGGTTCAATTAGCTAAGGTACAGTTTTCTAGTGCATACAGACCTTTCATGCCTGGCTGTCAAGCTGTGTGTGCATGCAATTGTTTGTGCAGTTATTGCAATTGCATATGCATATTAGGTATTGCCATATACACGCAGGCAGGCCAGTTACTCATTTAGATATGCAATCAACATGCACAATAGTACCAACTGCATGTGCACAGTTTTGAAAAATCAGGCCCTTAGTGACCCAAAACTCCCTTTATAATACCAAAATTCTTCATAATTCTGATTTTGTTGCCCATAGTTAATGAACCAGAAATTAAAGCTAATAGGATTGCATTCAGGGGGCACTTCATACTGGAAATTAAGGCCCCTTTCCCTGGTTGGGTTTCAAGCCATTATTTTTGGGCTTTTATATTATTTTCTTTGGACATAGCTTGCTGCTTATGAAAACAAGAAGCTTCTAGCATTACCCCGAGCCATAGCGCAGACAGACTATGAAAGCTCCCACACATGCAGCTGACTGCTCTCCCAGCTCCCGAGAGAAAATTTTGGGAGTAGCGATGCGGGAAGGACAGCAGAAGATCAAAAGGTATCAAATTTTAATGCAGGAAGGGAATTATTCACAGTCTCAGAAGCTGGTAAGACACTAATGGCCTCAAAAAAGGAAGGGAAAGCTTAGGCTAGAGAAGGTTCTTATCAATAAGATTCTTTGGGAAGTTTAATATGTTCCCTGGGGAGGTGTTGGAAACACCATCACTGTAAAGAGTCAACAACAGATTAGATTAACTTTTTTTAAGAGGTTTAAGGCTTTTTCTCCCTGATAATTACAGAGTGGGTTGCAGGGGTGCAAAAACTGGTCCCATTGATGCAGGAATTTACCAGACGGAACACTCAATCTTTGTTTTTTATGGTTGAAGAAAGTTTCATGCATTTTCCTCCCTCTTTTTCAGTTACTGGTTTTGGTCAGACCAGAAACAGAAGTCACAAAAGCCTGCCAGAAATGTTATTTTCTCAATAGATATTTTCCTCAAGTGCTCTTGAAAATTTTCCAGTTGACACCCTTTTATGTAGCAACTAGGGTTCTCAATTAATCTCAGTTAACTCACGCGTTTAACTCAAAAAAATTAATCATGATTTAAAAAACTAATCATGATTAAATGCACTGTTGAAATTTATTAAATATTTTTGCATGTTTTTCTACATTTTCAGATATATCAATTTTTAATTACACTTCTTGCACTTACATGAAACTTGCACTTTCATGATAAAGAGATTGCACTACAGTACTTTTATGAGGTGACTTGAAAAATACAATTTCTTTTGTTTATCATTTTTACAGTGCAAATATTTGTAATAAAAATAAACATAAAGTGAGCAGTGTACACTTCGTATTCCGTGCTGTTATTGAAATCAATATATTTGAAAATGTAGAAAACATCCAAAAATATTTAAATAAATGGTATTCTATTATTGTTTAACAGCATGATTAATCATGATTAATTATTTTAATCACGTGATTAATCGCGATTAATTTTTTTAATTGCTTTACAGCCCTAGTAGCAACGTAACAGGTACAGCATAGGCAATGACAACAGCACTTTCCTCTAGGCTCTGCCCTCATGATTCAGACCCGAACTGGAGAAAGGGTAGTTCAGTCTCCATAGCTCATTTAGCCCTTGGCCTCACTGCCGAGACTCCTAACAAGGGTGCAAATGTATGGGGTTGGCATTTGTGAATTTTTGTGGTATTGTCCATCTGTCAAGAGAGCCTGTTCCTCACAAGATTCCCAGTCTGATTTCTTGACCAAAGGTGTTTGGAGTAGTTCAGAGGAGTAGTAGCTTTGAGGTACTTATCTGAGTTAAAGCTTTTTGGTTTTGTCTCACTGGTGGATAGTCCTGAGAATTACCAGAGTCAGACTGGCTAGCCCCAGGAGCTCTGTGACCAGTGTTTCTGTGAGTATTGCCCTGCAGTCACCCTGGTGTTCATCTCCTGGGTCTTCTGACAGGGATGACTGCATTTTGTGGTGGATGTGTGCTCTATGCAAAAGTGGGAACAAGGAGAAGATCAAACCCATGTTCACTTTTGTCCTAAGTTGGTGTTTGAACTTCACTCTCCAGCAGTAAGAGGCTAGTTTGTGAACCCATACAACTAAAAATAGAGATGGGTTCAAGCTGGAGAATTTGGATCTAGATTCCAATCATCCCCAAAGTTTAGGGAGGGAGGGGAAGTGTTTGGATTGCAGGGTTTGGTTTGCTCAAAGTCATTTGTGAATTCCAGATGACCCAGGTTCAGGAAAGTTTACAGGTGCTCAGATCTCTGGCTTTGCCTTAGATTTAGCTCTAATCAAAAGCTTACAATGGACACTAGTCTGACAGACTCTTGACAACTGACGGTGCTGTTAATGAGAGGAAGTGCTGTTTAGTGGCTGGAGCACAAGGCAGTCAGGTGATCCATACCTATTTCCAACTCTGCCACGGACTTACGGTGTGAACTTTGTCAAGTCACTTATCCTATGTGTGTCTCATTTTCCTAAATAAATATATCACCACCTTCCTCACAGGGGCTTTATGAGATTTAATCTTTCTAGAAAGTATGGACATCCTGGGATGAAAGGTGCAATATAATTACAGAGTATTATTATGATGCAGAATAGGGAGCCTTGCATTATTTTTGGACTAAAACTAAGTGAGTTTTTTCACATTTCATTCATTGGCTTTGCTTACTCTTTAATGACCTATATGTGTCTCTCTTGTCTCTTGGAATTGAGTGTTTGTGCTTGTTCACAGTTTCCTTTCCTTCCGCTATCCAGCAACAAAGTCAGCTGAAGTGGTTTTTATGAACTCTTTCAAGATCCCTAGAAGGATGATACAGGAAATAGCAAGTTTCCTTTCAGTTAACTTTCTATACAAAATCCTAGGGTACACCGAGAATGTATTACAATTTATCTGCATTCAGCTGACTGCAGTTGAAAAAAAGAGGGATTTTCATTGCATTTTCAAGGGATAATACCAAATACAAGTAAAAACAACAAGGAGTCTGGTGGCACCAAATACAAGTAACATTTCAGAAAGGATAGCTCTCTTCATAAAAATAATCTGACATTTATACAGCACCTTCAGTCCCAAAGCATTAGACTGAGCTTGCCAAACACTTTCCCTTTATATCATCATATTTCCAATTGCTTACAGTTTGGCCAAATGTTAACCATTCAGGCTGTAATTTTCCATAATTGCTGTCTGCCACAGGTTGATTGACTACTTGTTTCGGAAAGTTACAGCAAAAACAGTGCAGCCATTTTTCAGAAGGAAAGAGAAGCAGCTTTGCCAATGTTAAAATTGTCTGACCACTTTCATTGGAAGAGCTCTAGGATCTCAGGAGTTTGGAACAGAAATGTGACATTTCGCAGAAGGATAGACCTGGGCCAGGGAGGTGCATTTTGCTGTCCTGGTGAAAATCCATTTGGATTGGTCCAAATGATAAACCACTGGAAAAACACTATTTGATTTTGTTAGACGGTTGCGCCTTAATTTTTTGCACATGCCCCCTGTGGTGTGCACGCTCTCCAGCCCCAGCAAAGCAGCCACACAGACCAGAATATCTGGACAGGACAGAGACAAGAAGGATTCTTTTCCTCCCTGACCTCATCCAATGTGACAATGCATCGCTTGTGAGATCTGATAGAATCACAGTAGCAAGCAGGATGTCAGTCCCTGTGCATAAAGCATACAGGGTGGATCATTAAAAGGCAAAACCCAAACTAAATAAACCAGTTACTTATGCATCAACCCCCTCCCCCACACAAAAAAAATCTATTTTGGAAGGCTTAGTCTTATTCTGACACTCCATGAGCCAGAGAGTCTCCCATGAGATGAGACCCACACTTCACCAGAAATAAACATAGATAAATGTATTAGTGCTTAGCTAAATACAGTCTAAGAGAACACGCTCTCCTCTAGTTGGATACGGAATCTGCTTTCAAACATTTATTATCCTGCCCATCCCCTTGCCTTTCAAGTGGTCAGATCTGGGCAGGCTTTAAAACATTTACTATACTGTGGTTAACATGTCATTTCTTTAGGGAACAGGAAATTTTCTTGCCAACTCTTCTGGGGAGGGAGAGAGAGAGAGAGGAGAGAGAGAGAGAGAGAGAGTGTGTGTGTGATCCCCTACCCCCAGTATTAACTCAGCAATAAAAATCAATGTGATACTGCTCCTTCTAACACACCTGTTAGCATTTCCACAGAGCTCCAGTTACAGAATTCAAAGGACTACAAAGGGATAATGTAATATTGAGACTAAGGATTCTGCCTCAAAGATTCAGCTATCAGCTTTGCCTTATCCAATCTCTCCACTTTGTAGGGCCTGTTCTATTTTCTCAAGCAGTCTGCAGCAAAGAACAGCTTTTCTCTGAGAGAATAATTTGTATTTTAATAATATTTAGCAGTTAAACACTGCTTTTCATATTCCTAAAGTTATATAATGATTATCTATTTTATCTTCAACAGCCATGCAAGATAAGTTTCTGTGTGTACATGCATGCACACATACATATACATTAGAGGTGTTTGAAAAACAACAAATTTATTTGAGAGAAATTTTGAATTTTTAAAAAATGTCTCGTGAAAACGTCAGGTTTTTTTTAATGAGAAATTGCAATTTTTTCATTAAAAAACTCCAAAAATGTGTATTGAACAATTATGGATTTATGATGTCAGAGAAAAGTTGGAATATTTTGACCAAAATGAATTTTTTTTGTTTTGGTTGAAAAGCCATTTTTCATCAAAAATGTTTCAGGAAAAAATTTCAACCATATACTATATACCCATGTTACAAGTGGAGGAAATGAGGCAGAGAAGTTAAGTATCTTGCTCAAGATCTCAGAGGAGAGTAAGTGTGTGTATATAGATCTCTGTATAGCTATGGCGAAATTGCTACTGGAATAAGATCCAGTTCTGGTGTCCACACTTTGTGTGAAGGATACTGAAACACTGGAGGAGGTTCAAAGAAGAGCTATAAGAATGATTCATGGTCTGGAAAACGCACCTTACAATGAGAGATTTAATGAGCTAAATACGTTTAACTTACTGAAGAGAAAGTTAAGATGTGAGATGTTCATGGTGTATAAATACCTACACAGAAAGAAGATATTTGATACTAGAGCACTCTTTAACCTAGCAGACAAAGCATAGCAAGGTTCAGTGGCTAGAAGCAGTGCCGGCTCCAGGGTTTTTGCTGCCCCAGGCAGCCAAAAACAAAAAAAAAAAGAAGCCGCGATCGCAATCTGCGGCGGCAATTCGGCAGGAGGTCCTTCGCTCCGAGCGGGAGTGAGGGACCCTCCGCCGAATTGCTGCCGAATACCTGGACATGCCGCCCCTCTCCCGAGTGGCCGCCCCAAGCACCTGCTTGTTAAGCTGGTGCCTGGAGCCGGCCCTGGCTAGAAGCTGAAGATAGAGAAGTTCAAACTGGAAATAAGGGGCAAAAAAACCACTGGAACAACTTATTCAGGGAAGTCATCACTTGAAATCTTTTATTCAAGGTTCGGTGTCTTTTTCAGAGCTATGCACTAGTGGTTTTCCCCCCTTCATAGAGTTTAAGGCCAGAAGGGACCATCAGATACTCTAGTTTGACCTCCTATGTATCACATAGCAGAGAGAGAGTGCTCAGTGCCACCTTAGAACACCACTCCACCCACCTAATGTCCCATCTCCAGTCATGGCCACCCCTGATGCTTCAGAGAAAGGAGACTAAAAACCAAACAAAAAACCCCAAACAAATAAACAAACCCAAACAAATAAACAAAAATATCCCTTCCTGACCCCTGCAGGTGACAGGCTCAAGCCATGAAGCATGAGCTTTCAGGAACATAAGACTTAAACCGGAAGGGACCCTCATGGCAGCTGAGCCCTGCCCCCACCATCACAAGCAACATGTCATCCAATCTCACTAATAAATTTGTCCAGCTCTCTTTTAAAACTAATTAAGTTGTTTGCCCCCACAACTCTTATTGGAAGGCTGTTCCAGAACATCACACCTCTGGTGGTTAGAAACCTTCTAGTTTCCAGCCTGAATTTATTCGTGGCCAGTTTACACCCATTTGCTCTTGTGCAAACATTGTCTTTTAGCTTAAATAGCTCTTCACTCTCCCTGGTGTTTACCCCCTAATGTATTTATAGAGACCAATCACATCCCCTCTCAGCCTTCTTTTTGCTAGGCTAAGCAAGCCGAGCTCTTTCAGTCTCCTCTCATAAGACAGTCCCTCCATTCCCCTGACCATCTGAGTAGCTCTTTTCTGCACCATTTAAAGTTTGAATGAACCTTGCTTGAACATGGGTGACCAGAACTGTACACAGTATTCCAAATAAGGTCTTGTTAGTGCTTTGTACAATGCCATTAATACTTCTCTATGTCGATTGGAGATGCCTCACTTGATACATCCTAGTATTGCATTTTCTTTTTTCACAACCACATCACATTGGTGGCTCACCGTCAACCTGTGAATGACCCCCACACTCAAGTCTATGCCCCCTCTGTCACTTCCACCTTTTATGGCCCCCATCTTGTAGCAGAAATTCTTATTATTAGACTTTAAGTGAAAGACCTGATACTTTGTCCTATTGAATTTCATCCCATTTCTGTCACTCCTGTCTTCAAGGTCATCCAGATCTTCCTGTATAATATTCCAATCCTCCAATTGACAATGCCTCCTAGCTTTGTATCATCAGCAAATTTCATTAGCACACTCCTACTTTTGATGCCAAGGTCATGAATACAAATATTACATAAGAACGGCCATACTGGGTCAGACCAAAGGTCCATCAAGCCCAGTATCCTGTCCTCTGACAGTGGCCAATGGCAGGTGCCCCAAAGGGAATTAACAGACAGGTTATCATCAAGTGATCCATGCCCTGTCACCCAATCCCAGCTTCTGGCAAACAGAGGCTAGGGACACCATTCCTGCCCATCCTGGCTAATAGCCATTGATGGACCTATCTTCCATGAATCTATCTAGCTCCCTTTTGAACCCCGTTATAGTATTGGCCTTCACAACACCCTCTGGCAAGGAGTTCCAGAGGTTGACAGTGCGTTGCATGAAAAAATACTTTCTTGTGTTTGTTTCAAACCTGCTACCTATTAATTTCATTTGGTGGCCCCTTGTTCTTGTATTATGAGAAGGAGTAAATAACACTTCCTTATTTACTTTCTCTATACCACTCATGATTTTATAGACCTCTATCATATCCCCCCTTAGTCGCCTCTTTTCCAAGCTGAAAAGTCCCAGTCTTATTAATCTCTCCTCATACGGAAGCCGTTCTATACCCCTAATCATTTTTGTTGCCCTTTTCTGAACCTTTTCCAATTCCAATATATCTTTTTTGAGATGGGGCGACCACATCTGCACACAGTATTCAAGGTGTGGGCGTACCATGGATTTATATAGAGGCAACATGATATTTTCTGTCTTATTATCTATCCCTTTCTTGATGATTCCCAACATTCTGTTCGCTTTTTTGACTGCCGCTGCACATTGAGTGGATGATTTCAGAGAACTATCCGCAATGACTCCAAGATCTCTTTCTTGAATGGTAACAGCTAATTTAGACCCCATCATTGTATATGTATAGTTAGGATTATGTTTTCCAATGTGCATTACTTTGCATTTATCAACATTAAATTTCATCTGCCATTTTGTTGCCCAGTCACCCAGTTTTGTGAGATCGTTTTGTAGCTCTTTGCAGTCTGCCTGGGACTTAACTATCTTAAGTAGTTTTGTATCATCTGCAAATGTATTGAATAAGAGTGGTCATGTTGTGATAATTGAGCCTACAAATTTACCCTAATATTGAGGTCAATTGTAAAAAGTTAATAAGATGCTAGAATAACCTATAATCACAAATGTTGATGGAAAATAGGTCAAGTTGCTTTCAATAATTAATGTCATAGACAGGTGTAAGAGAACCAGACAGACTAAATTAGTCCAGTAAAAAAAAAAAAAAAAAGGCCACATTGCTATAATTCAAGGACAATGTTGAAATCATGCTTAGTGGTAAAAACGGAAGATGTGGAACTGGCAATTAATGAACCAAAATTGGGGGTCAGATATTAGGTCTAATTGATGGACAGAATAATAAGGGGATGGGCTATTCCACCCATCACTCCCCTTGTGGGTCCTTAAACAAAGAGACTTTTGGGGGAGAATATAGAAGAAGAGATGGAGGCTACTGAAGCAAGCTTCACCATCATAGCTGCCACCCCAAGTCTCCTGGGACCCGGGACCTTCTTTGTCCTAATCCTAAGAGATGTCCTGACCAGATCCTGCCTGAGAGAGGGGCCCAGATAACATCACTATCTCTGCTGGGTTCAGCTGAATCCCAAAGACACTTGGGATGAAATGGGTTTGGACTTTTAACAACGACAGCAATAAGAGCTGCAGCCCATTTCAACTAACTTCTTCTCTTTTCCCTAAAAGGCGGTTATTACCATCTTTGATCCAGCTAAGAGAGGGGTTTTTCCATCTAAAAGCTCTCTCCAGCTAAAGGGAAAGGGAACAAGGGACGTTGTTAAAATAGAAGCCTTACTTAATACTTTACATTTCAAATGCAGTAACTGTTTTCCTTTCTTTTCTGTATCTTTAATAAAAGGTTAAAACGATTAGCCTTGGTGCTAAGCAGGCAGAGGTCTCTGTATACCAAACCCTGAATCTTTTTTAACACTGTTTAATGTTGGATAGTGACTGGGTCATGTTGGCCCATTTATTCCATCTAAATTAATACAACAGTCCCAAGACAGATCCTTGAGGAACAGTACTAGTAACCTTTCTCCGGTCTGATACTTCACCTTTCAGCACAACCTATGGCTTTCTCCCATTTAACTAGTTGCTTATCCACTGTCAATTCTTGTACTGATCCCCAACTTCCCTAAATTAACTAATAATTTCCCATGTGATGCTGTGTCACATGCTTTATCAAAGTCCAAGTATATTAGATCTACAGATTTCCCTTATCTCAAATATCAGTTATTTTCTCAAAGAAGGAAATCAGCAGAGTCTGACACAATCACCTTTGTAAACCCATGTTGCATTACATACCCTTTTCTGCTGTCCTTTAAGACCTTTTCTGGGTCTTTTCTTCACAATTGGTGCTAAAGCCCTGCATACTACAGAGATCAGACTAGCAGTAAGTCTGTAATTGTCCAGATACTTTTTTTCCCTTTTCTTAAATATAGGTACAATATTAACTATTCTCTAGTCATATAGTATTGCCCCCAAATAGATAGTTTATTAAAAATCCTTGCTACCAGACTAACAATATCATGTGACAGTTCTTTCAGTATTCTAGGATGGAAATGATCTGATCCCACCAATTTGAGTGCATTAAGTTTGTTAAATTTTTGTTCCAGCTCAGATGTGTTAACTTCCATTTCTATACACTAATTTCCCTCAGCCGTCCTGCCTTCATGTTGATGGTCCACATTATCATCCTCACTGAAAACCGAGGCAAAGTATTCCTTTAGTTTTTGGGCCATACCTATAGTATCTTTAACCTCCTCTCTATCCGCACTGTTCAACCTCATCCATCCTTATTCTCTTTTTATTTATATAACTAAAAGACATCTTATCCTTGACGAGAGCTAATTCAGCTTGAGTTTTAGCTATTCTCAGTTTATTCTTACATTTCCTAACCTCTAAGATGTAGCATTCTTTGCTTTTCCATTCCTTATAGGCTCTCTGTTTACTCCTAACAACATTTTTGAGGTGGTTATTCATCCATTTGGGTCTGGAGCCTTTCCCTATGAATTTTTTCCTCTTGCTTGGGATGCAAATTGCAGATCGTTTTTGTATAGTTGTTTTAAAGAAATCCCAAGCCTCCTCCACATTTAAGTCTGTGAGCTCTTCAGTCCAGTTGATTTCTTTAACGAATATCTTTAATTTCCCGAAGACTGCCCTTTTATAATAATAAACCATAGCTGATGACCTCGTTTTGATTATCCTTTCATTTAATTTGAATTGAATCAACTCATGCATGATCACTTGATCCAAGGTAATTTCCTATGACCAGCTCTTCTAAAATGTCCTCACAACTTAACCCCCCACCCCCTCCAAAAAGTCTAAACATTGCATCACCTCTTGTTGGTTCAGTGATGATTTGATGAAGAAAACTGTCATCTGGCAGACCTGGGAATAACTGGGCCCTACCAGTATTACTAGCATTCACTCTCCAGTCTGTATCTGAGAAGTTATGACAGTTCCCAGTAGGATTTAAAGGGTAGCCATATCAGAGTTGGCCCTGGAGACTCTATAATGGACCCCTAACACTATTCCAATAGAACCTCTTTTACAATCCTTCCCCAAAGTGATTTTGACCCAAACAGATTCTGTTTTGACCATACTATCACTTCATATTTCTCTACAGTTTACCGCATCATGGATGTACAATGCTAGCCCACCACCTTTGCCTTTATTTCTCTCTCTCAAACAGCACATACCCTTCAATACTTGTATTCCAGCCATGAATACTATTCCACCATGTTTCTGTAATCCCTAAAATGTCTGCTTTGACCTCCTGCACCAGTAGTTCTAGTTTCTCCCTTTTATTGCCCAGACTCCTTGCATTTGTGTTCAAGCATCTCAGTTGTATCCCTCAGACTTCACCCAGTTTTCTAGCCAGATTGGGGATAGTCCTTTCACTAACTATAACATACTACTCCAATATATTTGTACAGTACTTTCTTGTACTTTGTACCACTGCCCCTTACTATATCTTCATTAGCTGATTTTTCTCCTCCTCTATATTGAATCCAGGCGTGGAAATTTCAGGAGTCTCTCCCAACCATTTCCCAACATCTCCTAGTTTAAAACCCTTATCGTTCATGCCAGCTTTAATCCGAGAAGGTTAATATCCCAGGTATTCAAGTGGAGTCCATCAGTCAAGAAGACTCTATTTTCTGTGAATGCCTCCCAATGGTCAATCATCCCTAAACCTTCCTTGTAGCACCAATCTTTGAGCCACCTGTGGATCTTCATTATCTTGTCACACCTTCGCCCTCCTTCTCTAGGGCGTGGAAGTATTCTGCTGAAGATCATCTGAGCTTCCACTTTAAGCATCTTACTCATCTGAGTGTAGTTGTCTTTGCTCCATTCCAGTGGGAATCCAGCAGTGTCATTTATCCTGATATGCAGCACAATCAGTGGATTTTTCCCTGCTCCCATCAAAATCCTTTTCAGCCCCACAGCCACATCTCATATCCTTGCTCTTGGCAGACAGTACACTATTCTGTTCAGATGACAGGCCTGTTGATTCTTCCAAGTATTGAGTCCCTGATCACATAAACCTCTCTCTTCCTGGTGTTGATATGAATCGGTCTTATGTTCTCTGTCATAGTCCCCTGTATATAATCATCCTCATTTTTGCTTGGGCTCCAGTGCCTGGCTATCTCCATTGTCATCCTCTTTTCTGCATGGACTATCTTCCCTGCTTTTCTTCTTCATCACTCCATCTTACATGTTTCTTCTCCTCATTCCCCAGTGTAGCAAACCTGTTACTCAACTTAATTTCACCACCACTAGCCAGTCTCTTCCTCTGACTTGTCCTCATGGTCATGTTCTTCCATGGATCACCTTCCCCTTCTGGCAGTCTGCCCTCCAGGTCCTTTTGTTCAGCAGGTGTCTGCAAATCTTAAGTTGTCTGTACCACCTCCTCTTTTCTCTCCTGAATTATACCCTGAAATCCCCATCTGAATTCTAGCATTATCTCCAATCCTTAGATCTTCTCTGCCATGATCTCTATCAGGCAACATTTCATGCATAAGTAGCTTACATCAGATACCCTCTCAAGAATGATGTACATCCCGCAGCTTCTGCATCCAACCATCTTCTTTTCTCCTCTCCTCCTTGGGTCACTTCTTGTGCTGCCTCAGTAAACATCATTGTCTCCTCTTCCTAGTCCCTATTGCTAGAGAAAAAGAAAGTTCAACTACAAGCTTTTGGACTTGATGTAGGAATTACTGCATGAAGTTCTGTAGCCTGGTTATGCAGGAGGTCAAACTAGATGATCACATTGATACCTTCTGCCTTAAAATCTATGGCTCAATATAGAATTAGTCCATGCAAAAAAAAAAAAAGTTTAAGAACAGTATGGCTTGTTTGTGGGCAGTGAAACCTATTCAGTGTTTTGAGACTCACAGCATATTTATATGTCAGCATTGCCTATCCACTTTCATGTGTCACCGGACTCCACAGTATATGAGCATGCCATGGTTGAGGGGTGTCCTTGATGTTCCAAACACTGCACTGACTGTTACACAGGCTTTTAATTCACGTTAATGCTGAGTGATCTGTTAAAAGTCTCTAATTGTTGATTCAGCCCTGTTGAGACAATTCTAATGCAAAAATATTAAATTATTTTGTGCACAAAAATGGAAATTGAATATGGTGGGACGTGGGCAGGCAGTACATTTAGTTCTGTCCCTAGGCAACTCAGTCTCACTAGCCAGAAAGTTACATGGCTTTTCACATCCTTATGTAACTGTTCGATCAACATGTTACCATGACAACACTTGAGTCTGACAATACAGGTGTAATTTCACACATTTGCATCAAAAGGAACATGTAAAGGGCAAATCAGTCTTTCCCAAAAAGCATTTTCCCTGTTTAGTCACCTTTTTGATCAAATATATGTAGCCAGGCCCAACTGTTATTGTATTCATTAGGAAAAGGAAGGAGTGGGTCTCAGTAAGGGAACATCTGCACTGTGTTTTGAAACCCTCGGCAGCAAGTCTCAGAGTCCGGGCTGACAGAACTGGGCTTGCACTACAGTGCTAAAACCAGCTCTGTAGCTGTTCCCTTAGTGAGCCCCCCTCCTACACAGCTAGTTTTAGTGCTGGAGCATGAGTGCCACAGCCACAAGTCTGTCAACCTGGGATCTGAGACTCACTGCCATGGGTTTTAAAATGCAGTGTGGACATACCTTAAGTCTGTCTGGGGTCACAATACGTCAGAGAACTATTGGCCAGGTTGCACAACATGAGGGTAAAAATCCCTGAGCTCAGCTGAGGTCTTGCCTACACTTCAGCTTCCACCAATACAGCAGCACCCACTGGGAATTGGAGACAGGTTTTCAAAAAGGCTCAATATCCAGCAGCTCTCCTTGTCTCAGTGGAGGTTGCTGAGTGCTGAACTCTTTTGAAAAGAGTTGCCCAAGAGATCCTAGTGCAAACAAGGCTTTAGAAACAGGAAGAAGAACAGTGCAGGCAGGAGCGCCGCCAGCTTTTTCGGCGCCCTAGGCGGCGGAAGGTCCCGCCCCCAAAATTCCGCTGACGACCGGGGCGCCGGCGCCCCCCAAATAGTAGCGCCCTAGTCGACCACCTAGGTCGCCTAATGGGTTGCGCCGGCCCTGAGTGCAGGGAGAACATATCGCTGTGAGATTTACAAAATATCAGTTGTCTAGCAAAGGCCTGAATGCCCAATTCCCCACTCACCTGACCCCTTTTGCCCTTGTCTCTCTTCCCAGCCAGTCTCTGTCCCAGTCCTGTCTCTTCCTCTTCTCTGGCTCCTTGTCCCTGTCTACCAGATTCCCTCCCCCTTTACTACTTCCACTCCCATGGGCTTTTTGTTCCAGTCTCCTTATCCAGTCAGTCATAGTCGCCTTCATCTACCCAACAGTTCCTAGTCCCAGGCTCTCCCACTTGTAGTAACCTTGTCCCAATGTGCCCCTTCTGCTACCCCCAGCTCTGGTGCTTGTCCCCTGCATCCTAGTCAGGCTGCCTTCTCCCCTATGCTGCTTGGATGCCAACACAGAGACACTGAGAGCACAGGAGAGACAGCTTCCTGATGCCCCGTGCTACACCGGCCCACGGTAGGGAAAGCCCTGCAGCCTTGGGCTGGAGCATGCCCAGTGTGGACGGAATCTTTGGAGAATTTAGCTTCCAAACTCTACACAAGTTTCTACTGAGCATGTGTGAACTGAGATTTTTCCAAGGCTCATAATTTGGCCAGATTTGGGTGTGTTTTTTTCCCCTCCAGGGAACAGCAGTAGGGACATCTCTGACACCAGGACTCTCCTTGCCAAATTTCAAGTTCTTGTTCCAAAGCATCACTTAAGGGTCTCAATGAAATGGCTGTAAGTTTGTTTTTGTTTTTTATTTTAAACAGGGGCAACATTCATTGTGATCTTGGAAATGGCTGAACCATTTTGGTTCAAACTTTCGAGAACAATTCATGCTGAGACAGACGCTCAGCATGGAAAATTTCCACCTGAGTGGTTAAAAGTTGAGGGTCTTATAGGTCGAAGTGTTGGGCAACTTGAATTCTAAGTGGTGCTACCAGCTCTGCTTATAATATAGATCAGGGGTGGCCAACCTGAGCCTGAGAAGGAGCCAGAATTTACCAATATACATTGCCAAAGAGCCACAGTAATACGTCAGCAGCCCCCCATCAGCTCTCCCACCCTGTCGCTCCCAGCGCCTCCCACCCACTGGCAGCCCTGCTGATCAGCGCCTCCCCCTCCCTCCCCGCACCTCCCAATCAGCTGTTTCGTGGTGTGCAGGAGGCTCTGGGGGGGAGGAGCGAGGGCACGTCAGGCTCAGGGGAGGGGGTGGGAAGGGGTGGAGTGGGGGCAGGGCCTGTGGCAGAGCCAGGGATTGAGTAGTGAGCACCCCCTGGCACATTGGAAAGTTGGCGCCTGTAGCTCCAGCCCCGGAGTCGGTGCCTATACAAGGAGCCGCCTATTAACTTCTGAAGAGCCACATGGCCATAGGTTGGCCACCCCGATATAGATATAAAAACTTTGCAAAGCTTCTTACTATAGGGGATTAATTTTCTCTCTTAGTTTACATATAAACTGCTTCCTGGGTGAGGCAACAAGTTTTAACACAGTTGAAAATTCTTCTGACCCTAGTACATTTCATAGACAGCTACTCATTCCCCCCCTAGTTTGCTAGAGGCCAGTGCAACCAGAATCACCGCTTTCATTGCAGCAGAGTTTGAAAATTAACCTAGATCAGCTCCAGAGATTACAAGGAGCTGCAGACAGTACTGGAGATGGAGGAGCCAAACATTCAGCTGGTGGAGTTTACTACATGGCCTATCTTAAACCATCTACAGATCCTCGGCCTGCCTTCCCTTGGGTCTCCTATGCTTGATATAGGAAAGCAGGGAACCCCTGGCAGGCATCAGCACGCAGAAAGCACAGGCGGCTAAAACCAGCCTAAGCAAAAACCCAGGAGTTCCTTAAAAATCTTGGCTGTTTTAAAATGTTCCAGACATTTTTACATGCTTTGACTTCCCTCCAGGAGAGCTGGTGTCTTTGTTGAGTCTCTATCAGGGAAGCACCAGATGACTGCTGAGCCTGCAGAGCTGCTGGGGTGGTCAGGAATGGTATTCTGGTACCTAACTGTATTGCAGGACCAGCACAAGGCCTGTACTGCTGGCTTCAGAGAGATCAATTTCCCTCCTCCTGCCCCCCAAATCAGCTGCTCCCTCCTGCCTGACTTGGCTCCAGACACCCACTTGCCTTATCCTTTCACACAACTCAAGTAGAGAACCCCTCTGCATTTACCAATGCACCCCTGTGGCCTAGATCCTGTTCCTATACATTAAAAAGGAGAGGTACAGGTTTGAGTTCATAGAGGGCAAAAATGGTTGGGGCTTGAGTTTATTTTTAACTGTGCCACGGTTTCCCTGCCCCCTTGCTTCTCATATAGGGAAATAAACCACTAGAGTGGAGAAGGGATAGCTAGTGAATCCTTGATACTAAGGTGATGGGCTGCACTAGAAAAGAGGAAGTTAGGTAAATAGGATTTTTGTAATTAACTTTTGACATCCAAAAAAGATTGTGCTTTCTTTTTTAGGAGCCAAACAAACTAGTCTGAGAGCTTGCTAACTCGTTGATGTAACAGAAGCTGCCCTAGATTAGTTCACTGTTTTGAAGGTATCCATGATTACTAATGCTTTTTCGAGATGTGCCACGTGAAATGGGCTGTGCCTGCTAGAAGAAGGCACAAACTTAGCATACAAAGGCATGGTGTTCCGTTGATTTGTTTCAATCGATCAGTCATGTAGAAACAAGGAAAGTGAAATTTCTGGTCTCTCAGACGAGGCAGAGAGTATCAGGTTGTCTGGAGAAGGACAGTTCCTTTTGGCTGATCCAGCACTTCAGGTTATCTCTCTCAGTGAAAGTCTTTGTGAAATAGCCAGCTGGCTTTGCAAACAAAGGAAGAGGCTGCTGGGAAGAAATGGCTATCAAGCAGTTTTTCCTCTTTTTAAAAGTATGTGGTTCGGAATGACCTAAAAATAACTTGGGAGAGAGCGAGGAAGTGGGGCACGCTCGGCCGAACTGCAGAAAAAGGGGAAACTCAAGGAGACATGGTTTGTTTTGTTTTAGTAAAAAATTAGTCAAAATAAGAGAAAAAGCCCACCCCTGTTTGCACAGTAATACCCAGCAACAGCTACTGGAGCATTGAGTGGTTCTACGGTCGGAGCGTGGACATACGTGGCTGGCTACGTGTGTAGCATATTATCGCTCATCATGGCTGGTCTGAGCACTCCTGGGCTCCTCTCTCTGTTCCTGTTTGTCCAAGGGGAAGGGGAAGAGCAGCTGTGGTGTGTGGGGTATGGTGGGGAAATGCAGCTCCCTCTCTTCTGCTAAAAGCAGAGGGGAGCTCCCATTTTTCTCTCCCTGGCATGGGTAAACAATGCACCCCCCCTCCACTCCCAGGTGCAGTGAGAATGCCCCATCCTGTTTCAATCTACTTCAGCCACTTCCCAGAACTACCCTGCTGGTCTCCACAGATGCTGAGGAGCAGGACACCTGAACACTAAAAACAAGGGCAGTTAAATGACGGGCCCCAAGCAGGGTTTCCATCTGCACTGTCTCAGTATTTGACAGCGCTGCTCTTTGCCAATGACTGGGAAGATAGTCAGAGTTACTTGTGGCCAGGTACGAAGCACGCACTGGGTGGCGGGGAGAGCGGCTGCCATAGTAGTAAGAGTTGCTTCTGAATAAAGGCAGCTTTCGACTGATGAACTGGGAAAAAAATGCCGGCACCTGACTGTCGGCGGCAGTAGCTAATCTGGATTTGTCTTCACAGACATTATTCTGCCCTGGGTTGTGTGGAACAACATGCAGATTGGCTGCCCAGTCATTCCTTGTCCTTGCCACCTTTTTCTGCACAGCAAGGACTGAGGCAGTTACACGGGGTGGGTGCATGGAGTGGGGAGAACCACATTTCTCTATTGCACAGCCCCAGTTAAGGACATTGCCTGCTCAGCTATACTCAGCAGGGCTGGAGGGAGCCCAGGATCCTATGAAGGACTGCATAATTATCTGCATGATAAACCTGTCTAATGCCAGCAGCAGCCTGGCACTCAAAAGTTACTGCTTTCTGGAAACTATTAGGCTATTTATGGGGCAAAAGTCTGTAGAATAGTCTCCTATCAGGAAGATGTATTAGGCTTCCTAAGGAAAAAGATGGAAACACCATTGCTTGGGACATTTAGAACAAAACTGGATAAAATGCTAGCAATGCACTGCAGGGACCAGTCCTGCCTGGCAAGGCAAAGACTATCCGCTCCCCTAGAATTAGAGATGGAAAGTGACCATGAAACCTGCTCAGGTTGTGATTTAAAAATAATTAGGTATTTTATGTTCATGTAAATCCCCAGGAGATCCTCAAATAACTGAGGCTCCAATCTCAGCAATTGGTGTACTCCTGTGCTTAAAGTTAAGCACGTGCTTAAATCCTTTGCTGAACCAAGGCCTGAAATAAGGGATGACAAAGACCTATTAGGCTACCTCCTCTGTCCCCAGCACTGAAGAATTGTTTTCCATACTATTGTATTGGAGAAATATTGTCCAGGCCAGCTTTGCGTGAACCACCATTTCTCTTCAAAGACTATACTCAATAATCTAGGAAGGCCTCACTCTTAGGACATTTTTCCTATTGGTTTAAGTTTTTCCTTCTCATAGTTTCCACCTTAAATTACATTTCTGAGCATGATCTAGTGTTGCACATTGTAAATAAAATGACATCTTCACAGATACATTTTAGAGTCACTCTCAGGCTTTTCGATTAATTAGGAATGGCCAAAAGCCAAAGACTTAGTCATGGCCAAAGAAACTGAAGATCTAATACAGATAGTAAAGGACTCCCAGGAAAAGTAAGCTTCAAACAAAACAGCCCCTTTGGTAGGTTTGAAATTAAAGGACTCTGCAGAGTGATTGACTTAGATCCAGGGATAATCTGAATGTCACATTTCTAGCGAGTGAGACAACTCAAGGGAAGTTTCCTTGAGCTCCCATGTAAATAAATCTCCCAAAATACCCGTCCTCTGCTCTGCAGATCAGAACAATCTGTCAATGATGAGAACAGTGGAAGTGACTTGGAATGCAGCCATCATATCAATAAATATCAGGCCTCCTTAATCATGAACATTAAAAAACAAAAAAGAGAGACATTGGCAAAGCTGGGCAGCTGAAAATCTGACTTTTGTTTAAGTGTGTTTCCAGTTTCCATACAATCTTTATGTGGGTTTCTTGTCCGAGCCCAAATGTTTCCATGCTGTTCAAGATATTTTGCATAGGAGTGAGGCTGCGATGCAGGTCCTGGGAGGGGACATCATGGGCAGGAGTCTTCCCCTTCTTTGCAGCCTCCCCAGCTCTGATGGTGGGTTTGCTACTCCTCCAGCAGACAGGAGAACCTGGGCCCATGTGATTTCAAACTGCGCTCAAAGTGAAATGACTGCCTTGCTGGGGATCTGTTACTGTTGAAATCTAGCCAGCACTTTCCTCTTATGAAATGTGAAGAAATGAGCCACAACTGACATGTGTCCATCACTGACAGTTAATCAGAAATCACTGTATGCATTTAGGTTCCTAATAGCTTTCCATGCTTAATATGTCTTTGTAAAACAGTACGTGCCATGAGCTCAGACATCTGGCATTGCTGGAGTGACTTTGTTCTCACAGTAAGTTCTTAGCCCTATTCTTCAAAGCACTCCAGACATTTATCCTTACAAACCCCCAGTGAGGTAGGCACATGTTCCCATTTTACAGACAGGGAAACTAAGACAGCAGGAACTACCAACCTCCCTTTCTTTTAACAACTACTACAGCCATAGGTTGCCCTCAGTTTGCACATGCAGTTCCCGCTGACAAGAACAGAAGTCACATGCACGGCTTGTGGGCACTGTATGACCCTTAGTTTCATATTGCTATTTTAGTACCCTCAGCTGATCGCTACTGATCGGGAAGAAATCTAGCCATGAAGAATGTTTCTGCAGTGCTGGCTCCTGTATGAAAGCTGATGGCCACTCCTGCCAGAGGGCCAGCTGTAATGCCCTGCCCGGCCGGAGTAGCCCTTGCAGTAAGGAGAGCGATGAAAAAGGAAGCTTCCTGCAAGATTCAAGATCTGAGGCTGGATTGTGATTTCCCTTCGACTAGTGCAGTGGCTCTCAAACTTTTTTAGTGGCGACCCCTTTCACATAGCAAGTCTCTGAGTGCAACCCCCCCTTATAAATTAAAAACACTTTTTTATATATTTAACACCATTATAAATGCTGGAGGCAAAGCGGGGTTTGAGGTGGAGGCTGACAGCTCGCGACCCCCCATGTAATGACCTCATGACCCCCTGAGGGGTCCCGACCCCCAGTTTGAGAACCCCTGGACTAGTGGGAGGTC
This sequence comes from Platysternon megacephalum, assembly GCA_003942145.1. Taxonomy (NCBI): domain Eukaryota; kingdom Metazoa; phylum Chordata; order Testudines; family Platysternidae; genus Platysternon; species Platysternon megacephalum. Next base: position 1,094,369 of record QXTE01000279.1, read on the forward strand.
TGTGGACTTCATTTGAATCCCTCATGTTAAACATGGTCAGAATCAGGCCTTTGGATCCCATAGAGCTCGGGCTCTGGGTTTCGGGCCCTGGGTTTCGGGCCCAGGGTTTCGGGCCCAGAACAGACCCTGCTTTAGGAGATGAGTCAGTCATAGCCAAGCAGCAGTTGCATTAGGCTGTGATGAGGAAGCCACACGGTAGATGAAAGCCCTCCCGCCTCCCCCTTAAATATAAAATCAAATCGAATAAAACAAATACATCAAACATCTGGCACGAGATGGCAAGCATTCCTGGTGTGGTGTTCAAGGGAGGCCTGTCTGTGTGGGAAATACTGGAGAAATTGCTCAAGAACAGTTCATTCTCATAAAACAGTCTCTGGCTGGAATTCAGGTCACTGTTTTCATATTTTAGCTGTTCCGTACATGGCTGCTTTGATGTATATGTACAACCGGTGGGAACGTGTTTGTTTCATATGCAATACATGCCCCAGCTACCGCAGTGTCCTAGAGCTTATGAAATTCTTCCTTTATATTTAGTCTCTGTCCCCTTCTGGAGTGGAGTACTCACCTTACCTCAGTCCAGCATTGTACCATCCCCTCCATTTGAGTCATACATGGAGAGTCTCCTACTGGCAACCAGGTAATTCATATCGTCTTGGTGGCCTGTGGTCTAAGTGCCATATTTTGAATGCACTCGGCAAACCAGAGCTTCAAGTTCTGGTAGCAACTCTTATGAAGAAGTTAAATGGAGTATCATGCACACTGGTGGTGGGTGGGGTGGAGAAAGGATGGTCTTGAGGCAAAGGTGCTGGGGTGGGAGTCAAGAGACCTGGGCTCTGTTCTCAGCTCTGCTGCAGACTTGCAGTGTGACCTTAGGCAAGTCACTGATGAGGCTCACATTCTCAAAGTTATTTAGGGGATCTCGGCCTGAATCTTCATGGCTCAGGTTTCCATGGGGACAACGGGGACAATGATCCTTCCCGTCTCCCACCCTTGTACTGTCTTATCTCCTTAGATTGCAAACTCTCCAGGGCAGGGACTGCCTCCTGCTAAGTGTCTGCAGAGCACAAGGGGCCCTGGTCTCAGCTGAGGCCTCTAGGTGCTACATTACTCCTATATAAAATAACAGTGGTGGGGGGGAGGTTTTCCCGGTGTTCAGGGCTAAAGTGTCACACCAGCCTCAGTGCCATGCAGCATTGGTTCCTTCCCCCCACCCCCGGAAGTGGCTACATTTTAGTGGTGCGTGAAATGATTCCTGTCAATCTAATTTGTGAATCTGTTAAGTGTCCCAGGAACCTCCTTGATGAAAGGAATTGTAGGAATGTAAGATTGTTATCTAGCAGCCTCCCACTGCATCCAGGGCTTGCCAAACCACCATAGAGCTGGATGATTCCATTCGCCCCATGTATTATTTTCAAGCCCTGAATTTTTTTTAAATGCCCTCATCCATTTCAAATGAAGCCCCAAGGTAAAAGCTAACACCCCCTCTCAACAAAATAAAACAAAAAGTTCCAGAACAAGTTAACAGCAAGCTTGTTGTCTGTAACCGTCTTGCTGCACATGAAGTTCTTGTTCTCCTCCCATCAAAGCTCAAAAGTTTTTGACAATAACAGCCTTGCCCTACCTAGTATTCCTACAGTCTTAAAGAGTAGAAATATCAGAATCACTACTATGAAAAGCCTATAGTATTCATGCTCCTAGGTTTTGTGGGGTTAGGTTTAATAACTATATTAAAATGTGTGTACTCAGTACACAGGGTCCTTTGTGCAGCACAGTAATGAAATATAATCCAGCCCATAAATTTAGCAAGAAAAATCAAATGAAAAGGAATCTAAATAGGAATATGGAGAAATAGTGTTACTGTTTCACTGGAGATGCAGTTAGACTGATAGAGTAATTTTATGTTACAATAGTTGACTAATCAGTCACCGGGAATTTGGAGGAGATTAAAATTCCTCCGGAGATCCAACCACGGAAAACTTGTTTTAAGTTTCTTGTGCTACTGTATTTAGAGTAAGTTTGTTACAAGTTTTCCCTCCTAGAAGACAGACATGACAGATAAGGCAATCCCGGGGTTTTAAATAGACAAATGAGAACAATGTGAGGATCCCTTTTTGTGAATATATACTACATTAGGACATGCACTGGTCTGCAAGTATTTACTTTGCATTTCCAAGCACAGATTGATGAGATAACATGGGGAACAATTACCCAATAGGCACATACCTATGTGTGTCAGCGTGCATAATATCCACCTCACCCTCACACATCCCAGTCATGGCCAAATCCTCTTGCTTCCTTGTCCACAACATTAAAAAAAAAATCTGCCTCTTCCTTTCCAATCCAGATGCCAAGTCGCTCCCGTGCTCCCTAATAATTTTCTCTGGTGTCTCGCTGATCGTAACCTTCCTTTCCCTTCTCCAATCCATCCAAAAATGCTGTTCCCAAAATCATCTGTCCTGTCTGGCCCCTCCACCCCATCACCTTATTGCCTGGCTCCTCATTTCACTGTGCATCAACTTCAAACTTCTTGTTCTTGCCTACATGGCCCTATATCATCCAGCACCTGCCTTCTTCTCTGACCTGCCCTCCTGTCACATCCTTCTGCCCTTCCAGCACCACCTTGGACACCAGTCTCGATATTTCCTTTGTCTCCTGTTCTCACGGGCATCTCTGTATCTTCTTCCATGCGACACCTTGGGCGAGGGATAACCATACACAATCTCATTCAGGCCAAACCTGAAAACTTCCCCCTGCAGCCTCACTTACCAAAACGGGAGATGTTTGCATGCAAGCAAAGAGAACCTGGACCACCAAGACATAAAAACATACAAACTGAGACAATATGCTCATGTATCCCTAACCGGAGCTCTCCCTTGGCTTCCCCGCCTGGTGGATGTAATAACCTCACTTGTCCATCATATCCATTGGGTTAGGCTTCGCTGCACAACTGTGTAAGGGTATTGGGCCCTTTGACTGTAAGCTCTTTGGAAAGGGACCAGTCACTTTTATGAAGGGCGTAAAACACTGATGGTGCTGGAAAAAATCAGAAATCCGAATGAAAACCAGACAGGGCTGGGCTTTCAAAATACGGCCCTCTATGTTATCGGCATAGCTTTACTGAAGCCATAATGAAAAGCGCTGTGTTAGACTGGCTGCAGACTGAGACTCAATATCTTTTGTCCACATCTCTCTCCACGCCCTCCCCCCACATACCCCCATACACACATGCACATGCACAGAGCAAGAAAACTCCAATGAATATACATTTTCTCCAAGAGGAAGCAGACTTGCATGGATGAGATCTTCCATCTATGCATGGCGTTCCATCCTGTCCCTAAATATTTCTGAAGCACTCATCACTGTAGTATCTAGGGTCTACATAGAGGGGTTTATGCAAGTCTTTGTTTAACAAAAAACAGGACTAGCCCTTTACGAAGAGGTCTCCCTCCTCCTAAGTATTTTATAAAGTCACATAGATATATGCTCCCCTGCTTTGGGAGAATTATGTAGTTTAAGGGCACCATTCAGCATCATCTAGTATTTTGCATCTCCCCTCCCCCCAAGACTTAGCTAATCACAGCAAATATCCTAACCCTAATTCAACCTGACCAAAATGAGATACAAACTGCATCCATCCGATTGTTGTTTCCATTCAAAACAACAGACATTTAAAAAACTGGACAGCTTCTGCTGTACCAACATCTGCAGTATTCATGATATTTAGCCTGGGAAATGCTGTAGCATCTTTACCCTCAGGGGACGGGAGATGTGCAGATTTTAATAGCACCCACTGTATATAGCAGAGTGACAAAATGCCTTATTTACATTCCAACCCACACAAGCAATACAGGATAGTCCTGGCAGACAAGGGGTGTTTATCATCAGTTACACAGCTAGGGGTGCTTTCTCCCCTTGAGGCATACATGCAACTTCCCCTAGCATTAAAAAGAGCAGAGCACTCGCTCTGGCAGCAGAATGCATCCCTTAGAATGGCTTAACTATGATGGGGGTTTTAACCTCTTGCAAGAGGATCAGAGAATTTTTCCACCTTGATGAAATTGACATGCATCATGTGTGGCAGAGGGTATATCCAGAGCCTGGCTTGCCAGCTGACATATCAAAGCTACCTTTTATTTAGTAAGTAAATTGGAGAAAAAAAAAGGCAAACAAACCTACACATCAGTGTAAACAGTCCTTCCCGCTGTGTGTGTGTAGGATCTCCGGAATATATGTATGCAGATGATGCATCTCTCATTGCTATGTTTTATGCAGACGAATCACATGCTCCCTCATCTAATTCATTTCACTGTTGCTAGCCAGCGTTTTCTGTAGGTGTTATAAAAATATAATCAAGAATGTTCTCCGTTGATTTACCCAACAGTGCCAGCCAGGCAGAATAGCTGGATTTCCTGTAACCTGACTTGCTACGGTGTGTTAAAAGCATTTGCCTGCTTTCTCCTTACACATTTTTTTTTCCTGGGGAAGAAAAAAAAAAAAGCCCCCTGCAGATGTTTCCATCTCAGCTAAAAGCAGACTCCGAACTGAGCTAGTTCTGCTCTGCCCATGGCTGGAAGTCGAGAATGTTTACAATGCATGAAGCTGATTTGCTGACTTACCTTTCATCTCTCTCAAGAATTCCAGGGGGAAAAGTCAGTCTCTTTCCTGTGAAATAAACCACAAAACCCAAGCAGCCACTGCAGAGCTCAGAAGTTCTCTCCGACTGTCACATTGTATGCAGCTTGCCAGGTATAAGCATGGATGAGAACACCCTGTGCTTTTCCCCAGATGAATGAGATCAGCACATATTAGGATAAAAATGGCCTGGTAATGTACATGATGGCTTAGGACCAAAATGAAACGTATTAAACAACAGGTTATTCTATTTTACAATTCTGTATTTTCTGTGGTCTTAAGACAGATTTCAAAGAGGAGACGATGCCTGTTTCAAAGAGGAGACGATCTCTCTGCTTTCCATGGTGTCCTGAGGTGTATATTAAGAAGTAAAGCTAATGGTATATCCCCGAGAAGAAGCAGGAGCCCTGTCCTCAGGCGTCTTAGGATGGAGGACATGTGAAGGGCACCATAAGAGATGACTGATATGTTTTTACAACCCGCGAGCTGATGTCTGGCGCTGGAAGTGTGTGCTGGTGGCTCAAACCAGTGCTTACCTGCTGTTGACCCTGCATGCTTTACATGGAGGTGCTAGGACTCTGCTGTCCTGTGCAGGACATTGCTCTGATTCGCTCTCTTGCATAGGATCCCTTTGCTGAGCCCTTGGGCTTGTGAGATACCCTTCTTCTGACTGCCACGTCCTTCCTGTAAAGTGCTCACAAGGCCACGTTGCCTGCCTTTGCTCAGTCCTCCAGGGTAGCCATTACACCTAGGAGCACTGGGTGACTGGTAAGCGGAGGAAGCATTACCTGCCCTAGGGGTCCTTATTTTGGCACCCAGATGTGGCAGCTGCACCCCTTTGATGACCAGGATATTTAAAGTCCAAAGATTGCCTTATCTGTCATGTCTGTCCTCTGGGGGGGGGGATTGTAAAAAACGTACTGTAAATACAATAGCTCAGGGTAACTAAGGGATCAAACAGCATTGCCGCATGCTGGGAGGAACATCAGAGAGGGCTGGGTCTCTCTGTCCCTGGCCACAGGCAAGCGGAGAAAAGGCAAGGAGGAATATGCCGTCACATACTAGTTGGTGCAACACCAACAAACTAAGGTTGCAAAGTTTAATCTCTTTCTTGGGTTTCATCTTGTAGCAATGCTCAGGAGCACACAGTGGCTGGGAACAAGGATCTGGTTCTTCTCTTCATGCTGTACAGTGCAAGGTCAGTGGCTAGTAAAGTTAATCCCCTCCATGACTTGATAGTAAAAGAGCGAACCCCTTTATCAAGGCACAGAGATTCGTCAATCATAGAATCATAGGACTGGAAGGGACCTTGAGAGGTCATCTAGTCCAGTCCTCTGCACTCAAGGCAGGACTAAGTATTATTTAGATCATCCCTGACAGGTGCTTGTCTAACCTGCTCTTAAAAATCTCCAATGACAGAGATTCCACAACCTCCCTAGGCATTTTGTTCCAGTGCTTAACCACCCTGACTACCCTAAATCTCCCTTGCTGCAATTTAAGCCCATTGCTTCTCATCCTGTCTTCAGAGGTTAAGGAGAACAATTTTTCTCCCTCCTCCTTGTAACAACTTCTATTTACTTGAAAACTGTTATCATGTCCCCTGTCAGTCTTCTCTTCTCCAGACTAAACACACCCAACGTTTTCAATCTTCCACGAAGTGGATGCAAAAATTAAGAAAGCCAGCGCTGCATATAGTCGCCTCCATCACCAAATCTGGAAGCAACATGGAATTCATTTATAGAAACAAAGCAAGTCTAGAATACTGTTCTCCTCATGACATTGCTCTATGGGTGTGAAGCATGGACCTGTTATCAATGGCACACGAAAAGGCTTGATAGTTTCCATTTGCAACATCTATGAAAATGGCCCCTCCAGCAGCATAGTGCCCCCTCTTGCCAGCTAAAGCCCTGGGTCAGTACAGGCTTGGGGGAAGAAAGACACCTGCAAAATGGGTCTGCTATAGGCCAGGGCCCACTCTGCTTATGACACCAAAGCCATCAGCACAGAGTCCCCCCCATTCCAGATGTAGGGTCCTCTGCTCCTGCCTTCCTGAGAGCAGAGCTCCCTTGGATTTGTAGCTAGGGCTTCATTAAATTCCTATCAGCATTTGCCCTGGTATCTGAGTGGACAATGCAACTGCCCCTCATCCCAACCTAGACCCCAGTTCTCCCTTCCTACTCTGAACCAGCCCCTCCAAACCCATGCTCTGTGCATCTCACATGGGGGTTCTCTGTAAGTCCTGTTGTGGGGAGGGATGGTGCCATACAGGTCCTCCTTGAAGTCAGTCCCACATGGGCTCCTACAACTACCGTAAGGGGGAACAATCAATCTCCTCTGAATTCTGATTTTAGTCCCTTATCTGACACTGACTTGCAGTACGGCCCTGGGTGAGTCTCTTAACCATCTGCAAGATGGCGATAACACTTACCTACCTCAGAGAGGTGTTGCATGGATTAATAAGCTAATACCGTATTTGTAAAGTGCTTTGAGGATTTAAGATGCTGTGTAATTGCTGTCATATGACTGTCAGTTCACCAGCAGGCTGGGTGGGTTGCCTGGAGGCACACTAAGATGAATCAGTCTCTTACTGGCAGGTAGATAGATGTGGTAGATAGGGCAGCCGATGGAGAGAAATTCCTGAGTTCATGTGGAAAAAGGGATTGGTTTATTAGGAAACACTAGCAATTATTCAGATCCACCAAGTTACCTTATCTGAAGGGTTTGAACTATCTCACATGTGACCAAAGAAACAGGTGCCAGGGCATAAGCCACTAACTGAATAGGATTTCCCTGCTCCTGGGAGACCTGCTGCATACATATCATAATAGGAGGAGCCATTTAACTCCTCCAGGAAAGCGCGATCAATGGGGGTGGGCAGAAAGCAAGATTTCAAATTAGTAGTCAGAAGCCCAAGGGGTATTCATCTGAGATTTCCAAGAAGGCCGGCATGTTACCTGATGAATACCACTCTCTCGTCTGGATTGTCGAGGTTGGGACTAGGGCTGACACTGAAAGCAAAACACCCCCCAGACCCTTAGGAAGGGGGAGGGTTGTTGAGACTGGTGGTGCCTAGGGCTAGTTGTACTGGCTGCGTGGTGCTACGCGTCGTGGGTTGCACACAATTCAAGGCAGGGGCCGTCTCTTCGTTATATGTTTGTACAGGGCCCACCACAATGGGGCCTTGCTCCAGGACTGGGGCCTCGAGGCAGCACTGCACTGCAAATAAATTATAACAACCATGAGTCAGATCTCCCGGACGTGGGTTTTTCCACTCTTGGAACCCCATTGATGGCAGCGGAGTTACTCCGGGATGACAGTGAGGTCAGTGGGCGGAGGATCAGGTCCTTAGTATTTAAAGCCATAAATACAGGCCCTCTTTACCTGAGGGGCTCTTCCCATCATGGCCGTTGATTGCAACGTGGCCCAAAGGACTGAATGCCCCGTTATAGTGCTGAGAGAGTGGGGCAGTGTCTTCTCCTATGCAGCCTGTGACGGTATAATCCTCTTTCCCACCACACACACCACGTTAGGTCAGCAGCGGCGTCCTGGGCAGCCAGGCACCCGACTCTGTTTCTTTTGCAGTTGGTGCCAGTCGTTTGTTTTGTGGTTCTATAATTCAGAGGTTTCATTTCCCCCTTTCCCTCCCCCTCAACATCGCTCTCCGGGTGAGGTTTATCCAGGCATGTTGCCTATTCACTCTAAATCATGGGTGTTGTTTATGTTTGTTTAGGCTCCCAGAGGCCCTTGGGCAGGGACACCTGGAACTTAAAAGGTGTAGCTCTGCTCTGAGGAGCGACTGCATAGAAATGGCACTTTCTTAGCCAGTCAATCTGCTCTCTGTGCATATGCAGAATCAGATCTGTTCACTTAGGGTGAGATTCTTCCTATTAGGAGAATTTAAGTAGGACTCGAGTGTGCATTAGGCTGGTGCTGGCCTTCTGCACAGGGGTGAATTTCTCCCTTTTCTGACTAGAGTTAGTTTTTACACCTCTTTTCCTTGCAAAGCCAACCACGGCTCTGGTGGAACAAGCTGGGAACTCGGCTGCCTCGTGCATCACCGACAGCCTGGTTACCAGAATTCCACTGCCAGCTCTGCGTGGTTAGAGGCGCATGAGCCAGAAAGAACACAGCTTAAGTTTCAGATTCCAGCCTGAGTCTGCAAAGCTGGCAATTGCACAAAACCCTCTCTTTCTGCTGGCAAACTGAGGCAGGAGAGTTGAGATAAGGGTGGAACCACACATTGCTATTGCAACAGAATTGCTCTGTGGGAAAGAATCTCACTTAAGAGACTGTGGTAATTACATCAGGTTAAAAAAAAAAGCCTCACCTATGATGACCAGACTACACCTGCTTCTGTTCTGCCCTCTACTCATTCAGACCTTTCTCAGGGATTCTCAAACTTTATTGCACCGCGACCCCCTTCTGACCCCAGGAGAGGGGACCGAAATCTGAGCCTGCCTCTGTCCCTCCGCCCCGGGGGGGAGGGGGGAGAAAGAGAAAAGCCAAAGCCCGAGCTCCACCACCCTGGGTGAGGAGTCAACGCTGAAGGCCAAGGGCTTCAGCCCCAGGCAGTGGGCCTGTAACCTGAGCCTCGTTGCCCAGGGCTGAAGCCCTCAGACTTTGACTTCAAGCCCGGGCGGTAGGGCTCGGGCTTTGGCTCTTGCCCCGGACCCCAGCAAGTCTAAGTCAGCCTTGGTGATCCCATTGGGTCCCGACCCACAGTTTGAGAACCGCTGCTTTAGATTAATTCTTCCAGGCAAGGAACAGCTACTTGTTCAACACACATCCATATGCATTATTGTCATCAACTGGCTGTTTATATGTAGGACCACCATCTAGTGGATGGAATCAGAACTGCTAAACTGCATCATAGACCCCATGCAGCTAACACTGAAGGAAGATTCTCAGCTCAAGTGGTAGGGCCTGTGCTTTTGGACAACAGGATCAGAGTTCTAGCCTTGCTGTCAACAGGAAGTTCCATGTACCTAGAAGCAATGGAGAGATGCTCAGGCAGCCAGATTTGTTACAGTCGTTGTGATGATAAAATTACACAGCACTGCCCTGTTTAACTACCTTTCCTGGGCTCCTAAGCCTGCCATGGGTTATGCTTTTTCTGCAGCTTTTAACAAAGAGGCAGCATTGCAATGGTAAAAGCAGATGAAAGTGTTTATTAGGTCACAGATTATGCCTGCCATAGCGTTAGCAAATGTAGCACTACACGCAAACGACCGATTGTTACTTAGCACCACCCACAGGACACAGCACACATTATTAAAGCACCTCCTGACCCCAGCCATAACTAATCATGTCACTACCATGCTGCTCTAACCCTTTTTAAATTAAAAGGCAGGGGGGTGTAAGGTGTCGTGAGGACGGGGGTGCCTCTGGGTATTTCTTTAGGGTTGATGTACATGCCAGCCAGCCAGCCTAGTTACAATGCTTCACTCTAGAACTGGAGCACTCCGAATGGCATGTTCACTAACAGTCTGTCAGTTAGCCAATCACTGAGTCTTTGCATGGAATGTCCTCCCCGTTCCAGTTTGCCAAGTTGTCTCTCTGTCTGCAGTCAAGTCCCTCCCCCAGACTCATCTTCTAGGATGCCCACAAGAAAGGCATTTAAAAAAAAAAAAAAAAAAAAGCAGCAATAATTGACATTTTCAAAGTCAGTTCTTGATCTGGATTTCCCACTGGGCCTCAGCCTCATTAAGTCTCTTAGGGTAGGGTTTTCAAAAGTGCCCAAGGGAGTTTGGCACCCAACTCCAATGGAAAGTCTTAAAGGGCAAGTTCTCTGGGGGTAGGACTGCCTTTGTTGTGTGTCATGTACAGTGCTAACCACAGTGTTGACAAATAATAAAACAGGTTAGCATGTTTCATTGGTTAGCAGGTTAGCATGTTTCATTGGGTGAAAGTAAAGGCGGGGCACTGTTACATTGACCTTAGCTGTATCAGCTGTTACAGTCAAAAAATGACATTACGAGACTGTTAAGACTCCAAAGTCAGGCGAATCAGAAATTAATCTTAAATTCTAGTATTTCCTATCCAATGCAACCTTAATTCAGCCCCCGTGTGTACACATTGTGAGACAATCTTTAATTACACGATCTCACATTATTTCCCCCCCACAGAATGGATGGTGCTCAGAGAATTAACCAAGGTTATGTAGTAAAGGATGCTGTTGTCCGTAGGAAGATGTGTAATGAGCGAGGCAGGGGATGGTTTTGTGGCAGATGACTATGAGCCCAGCTGATGTGTTCTGACACAGCCTTCCTATGCGATGCTGGGCAAGCCAAGTTAGAACATCTGTTTCCAAGATGATTACAATTTGCACACAGATGGGTCCATCACTGAGCGAACACCTTATTGTAACTAAGTCAGGAGACGATGGGGGTTCTTACCAGGTCCCTTGAATGGGCTGGAATTTAGTGGCTTCTTCAATACAGAGTGAGTACGCTAATGCCCCAGATTATTGGATCCGAAGAAGTGGGTATTCACCCACGAAAGCTCATGCTGCAAAACCTCTGTTAGTCTATAAGGTGCCACAGGATTCTTTGCTGCTTTTACAGATCCAGACTAACACGGCTACCCCTCTGATACAGATTATTGGAGTGTCTTCAGTAGAGATCCCCAGCTGGGGAAATGTGCCAATGTTTGCAGTACTCCCACATGGGGAGAGTCTCGCCAGCAATCAAACCCGAGTCTCTTGAAACTCTCTTCAGTCCATAGATAAAGTGTTTTGGCAAATACAGTGGGTCCATATGAAACTGAACCAAACACATTGTCCAAGAGGAGGGTGAACTTCTGCTCCTCCAGCTCCTACCAAGTATTTAACATGGTGGCAAACTGCCTCCTGTATATTATAGTGCAAGCTTCTTGCTGCTGCTATTCTTCTTCTCCTCATCTTGCCCTGACTGAGGCGCCCAAGAGTAGGCAAAGGGCCAATATATGAGAAAGATCTAATGGCACTTACTTTGCTGCAAAAGGCTGATGTTACCATCTTTCCAGTTCACCCCAGGTCCAATGATCTTTGTTGTCTCTACCCTGCAGTACATACAATTCCCTGGTGAGTGTTTGTATTCCTTGGATTCTCTAGGAATACTGTGACTAGAGCTGCTCAACAGGTTTTTGGCAATTTTTGTCGAAAAACAAGGTTTCGTCAAAAATGACACCATGAAAAGTTTTGGTTTTGATGAAAATATTCAGGCCTCCATTGAAAAATAGAAAAGTGCTCAGTTTTTGGTTGCCAGAAAAAATTGGTTGCTCACATTTTTTTTTCCCAATGAAAACAAAAATGTTTTGAAAACTATCGTTTTGACATGAAATGCCAAAATGGTTCATTTAGAAAATATTGAGACAAAATGTTTTGACACTACTTTTTTTTCAGGTTTTTTTTTTTGGGTGGAAACTATTTGCCAAATTCAACCTGAATTCGTGAATAGTTTTGGTGCCCCCAAAATGCTTTTTGGGGGGCCAATTTACCATTCACCATAAAAATTTCACCCAGCTCTATTACACCAAAGTGAAAGAGAATTACTCTCAATAAGGCCAGTATATCAGGAAATACAAAATACAGTAACAAAGACAGCTGTTCCCTCCAACTATCATTAGCTAGGAAACACAAGAGGGTTGAGGAGTGACTTGATTGTGTACTCCATGTAGGTACTTGTAGACGAGATTTCTGGTAGAATATGGTTCTTTAATCTAGCAGAAAAAGGCATAACAAGATATAATGATTAGGAACTGAAGCCAGACAAATTCAGACTAGAAATCAAGCACAAGATTTTAACAGTGAGAGTAATTAACCATTGGAACAATTTCTCTCAGGGCTTGGCTACACTGCCCTGTCGACACAGCCTTGTCACTAAAAATCAGCGTGTGTGAACGCTCTGTTAGTATTTTGTCAGCACTTTTGCTGACAAAATACTTCCAGCCCCTGCGGGACAGAGCAGTGCTCCTGCCGACAAAACCACGTTCACACTGCCACTTGCATTGGCAAAACTTGTGTCTTTCATGGGGGGGCTTTTTAAAGTCCCCAGGAAAGACAAAAGTTTTGTTGACAATGTCGCAGTGTAGACAAGCCCTCAGGGTCTGGTGGACTCTCCACCACTTGAAGTCTTTAAATCAAGACTAGATATCTACAAGATATGCTACAGCTCAAACAGAAGTTCAGACTAGACAATCACAGTGGTTCCTTCTGGCCTTAAAATATATGGATCCGTGAAACTGCAGCTGGTTACCATTCTCTGTTTATCTGAGAGTCATTTGAGAAGTCAGTGCTGATAATTCCATTATGATTCAGGTGCTGCCATGTATCACTTACAGAATCTGTGTTTCTAGCTTGAATAAATGTGCAGTGAATTTAAAACTGAAGATGACAGAGGTGTCCTTACCTCTGCAGAAAGCTGGCTTTGAGCTGCCCACAGACTGCTGAGATAGTGAAGTGCTTGAAGAGGGAGACTATTAGTTGGAGCAGGCATGGCTGCTTATATAACATACACACAGGGTCCTTCCTCCTCCCCCAACAAAAAGCTGTGTGTTTGGCCTGAAAGTGCAATTCTGCTTGGAAACCTGACTGTAAAGATGAAATTGTGGGGTCCTATGTTGATTCTTTCTCTGTGTTTTCCAGATCAAATGTGCAAGCTGCTGGCCCTGCAAACTCAAGCAGTGATCCCAGAGTTAGACTGGATTATTTCCTTCTCACATCACTCTCACCAGCAATTCAGACTGCCAGCTGCCCACAAGTTCTCAGGAACACCTGTACAACCCCACACTCCGAGCAGGGCCGGCTCCAGGGTTTTTGCCACCCCAACTGGCGGGGGGGAAAAAAAAAAAAAGCTGCGATCGCGATTGGCGGCACTTTGGCAGCAGCTCCACCGTGCCGCTTTCTTCTTTGGTGGCACTTCGGGGACCGAGGGACCCGCCCAGCGCCGGCTCCAGGGTTTTTGCTGCCCCAGGCAGCAAAAAAAAAAAAAAAAAAAAAGCCGCGATTGCGATCTGCGGCGGCAATTCGGCGGGAGGTCCTTCGCTCCGAGCGGGAGGGAGGGACCCTCCGCCGAATAGCTGGACGTGCCGCCCCTCTCCCGAGTGGCCGCCCCAAGCACCTGCTTGTTCAGCTGGTGCCTGTAGCCGGCCCTGGACCCGCCGCCGAAGAGCCCCTTCCCCTTGGCCGCCCCAAGCACCTGCTTGCTGCGCTGGTGCCGGCCCTGTCAGAGTTTATGAGCAGAAGGGACCACCCGATTATTTAGTCTGACCTCCTGTGTATCACAGGCCACCAACACCACCCGGCACCCACACTCTAAACCCAACACCCAAAAGGAGACCAAAGCATTACAGCCTGCAGGAGACTAGATTATGATGTGCTACAGGCAGAGATTAGGAGGGATTTAGGTGCCCCAATGCAAGAAGCCCCTGCACTGGTAGGGTAATGATTAAGTGAAATATACTCAGATAATTCTGGCACGTGACTGACACCCACATGCTGCAGAGGAGTTTGAAGTCCCTCCTCCCCGAAGGTAACTGCCAATCTGATCGGGGGGGAGAGGGGAGTTCCTTCCCATGTGAGCAAGAACCAGCCAGTCAAGCCCCTGAGAGAAAGTCATCAGATGATGCCCTTTGGGACATCCATGCACCCCCTTGCCTTCCGTGAGTTTGCAGAGGTGTAAATGGAATTTAGTAGACAGTTCTGTTCATGAATACACAAAAAGGGTTAGACTCCCCCAGTCTTTTGCCCAAACACAAATGTGGATTTGGAGATGCCACTGCAGTGCCTCATGGGAGTTGCAGTTCAGGTGCCTTGCGCCCCTCTGCATTCACCTCTGCCTGAACACTGCATTTACACGGGGAGAGATTTTGCACTGAGCAGCACAGACTTCTGGCAGTTTGCAGGCTAGAACTAAAATACACATGAGCTCAGACTGAGCAGATTGGAACCCTCGGAGACCTACAGAAAAAAAAATACCATTAGGGCATTCAGTGAGGTGAATATCTCTGGCTTTGGGGTGTAGTCCTGTAGCCTCTGCATAACAAAGGCCAGCAAAGATACATAGATTCCAAGGCCACAAGGGACCATCGTGATCATCTAGACTGGATTCCTGTATACCACAGGCCATAGAACTTCCCCAAAATAATTCCTAGATCAGATCTTTTAGCAAAAGATCCAGTCTTGATTTAAAAATTGTCACTGATGGAGAATCCACCATGCTCTTTGGTAAATTGTTCCAGTGGTTAATTACTCTCACTGTTAAAAATTCATGCCTGATTTCCAGTCTGAATTTGTCTAGCTTCAACTTCCAGCCATTGGATCATCTTAGATCAGGGGTCAGCAACCTGTCAGAAGTGGTGTGCCGAGTCTTCATTTATTCACTCGAATTTAAGGTTTCGCGTGCCAGTAATACATTTTAACGTTTTTAGAAGGTCTCTTTCTATAAGTCTATAACATATAACTAAACTATTGTTGTATGTAAAGTAAATAAGGTTTTTAAAATGTTTAAGACGCTTCATTTAAAATTAAATTAAAATGCAGAGCCCCCCGGACCGGTGGCCAGGACCCGGGCAGTGTGAGTGCCACTGAAAATCAGCTCGCGTGCCGCCTTCGGCACGCATGCCATAGGTTGCCTACCCCTGTCTTAGATCTTTAGCAGATAGAGTGAAGAGCCAAGTATCAAATATTTGTTCCTCATGGAGATTCTCACAGACTAATCAAGTCATGCTGAACCTTCTCTTTGTTAAGCTAAATAGATTGAGCTCTTTGAGTCTGTCACAATAAGGCAGGTTTTCTAATCTTTTAATAGTTCTTGTGGCTCTTCTCTGAAACCTCTCCAACTTAAACATCCTTCTTGAATTGTGGACACCAGAACTGGACACAATCTCTCAGCAGTGGTTGTGTAACACATACACCTCCTGGGTGTGGTGTTCTGTCCCATCTACTGGGGGGGGGGGGGGGGGGGGGGGGGGGGGGGGGNAGAGAGACTCTTAGCTAACAGCCAGTTGGCTTTTAGCTCATGTGGTAGAGACTCATGCACTGAGCTCCCTGGTTCAATCCTGCCCAACGACAACCAGGGTCTGTCAGCGTTACAGTTGCACCAGTGCCAAATACAGAGATAAAATAACCTCTCCACTACTCCTCGAGATTCACCCTATTTATGCATCCCAGGATCACATTTTGGCCACATCATTACAGTGGGAGCTCATGTTCAGTTGATTATCCACCACGACCCAAAAATCTTTGGCAGAGTCACTGCTAACAGTGGTCCTTCTCACCCTAAAAAAAAAAAAAAAAAAAAAACCCCGCATCTATAAGGTAAAAGAAAAAAGAAAAAGAAAGAAAGAGGCCAGGACATGATCCACTCTGCCAAAAGTGGCAGGTAAATAGGGAGGATGATAGATCAGACCATTTTATTTGTCCAGGCGGAGACCACTAGTGATGTAAGTGAGACTGGTTTCTAGAACGTCCTAAATCCTAATAACTTCTGCCTATTTTCCTCCGGGTTTCCTGTCTATTCCTCCGTGAGAAGCTCATCAGCAATGGCTGCCACTTTCAGTACTGGATACAGCAGCCATGCCCTGAACATTTCCTTTCTCCACTTCTCCAGGGAGCTCCCTGTCTGCTGCACAAGCCCACTCCGAGTGCAGATGGAGTCATGAAGCACAAATGAGTTGCTCTTTAGGAAACAATGTTTAATCCTAATCAGTTGAGGAATGTTCATACTTTGTGCCACCATGGCAACCGCCCCAAACGCTAGTTAACAATACTCATCTGTACACTGTGCTGCATTTCTAAAATTCTTTTCTTCCTAAAACCAGCACGAGCCGTAGCAAGTTTTTCTGACGTGTCAAAGTCACGCTGTTGTGATTGGTGGATCATCTGAAACCATGAGCGGGTTCTCTTCTTCACGGTGGTTTCAAAGGAAAAAAAGGAAGTGTGTTAGTAACATGTGCAAGATTTGGAGGCAATTGGCCCGTTGCGTATAGTCCAACACTAAAGTCCTTACTCACAGCCAGGCTCCCGTTGGTATCAATAGTAACCTTGCCTGAGAAAAGACTGCAGGGTCAAGCTTTTCACCATACAGATTGTTTCATGAACCGCATGCTGGGTAACAACATGAGAGGAATCCATGCTTGTAAAAACGAACATGGTTCTTCATTCAGAGCTTCTCAGAGAAGCCGAAGTAGCAGCAAGCCATGTGCATATTGACTGACCCCCTTGTGCCTTCTTCAAACTCTTCCCTCCTGCAACCTGTGCTCATCCCTCCAAGGTCCATGCAGATCCCTATACAGATCATTTGCCCAGGACAGTAGAATCTCAATTGTTATGAACACCAATCTTATGGACAACCAATTATACATACCATTTTTGTTGACAGGGAAAGAAGACAACAAGTATAATGAAAGTGATGTTGATGAAGAACAAGTCAACATCTCTTCACAGTCTGATGCCCTCAGTGCATTGGAAATCACTTTACAGTGATTTGAAGGACAAGAAGAAAGCGGTGCCGTGCACCATACTGCAACTTGAGCACCATACCCACTATCCTTTTTAAATGTTCAATTTTATGATTTTTTTGCTGTTATTATTTCTTAATTCCCAATAGTTCATAAAATAGGGATTCTACTGTGATCTAATGCCTGAGAGAATAAGAATAAAATTAAAAAATGCTAAATGATTTGGGCCCACTTGCCTGTGAAATTTCTCTAAATATAAACTGAGGGATTCTTTTTAAAGGCGTATGTATTTTAAGACTTGCATTAAACCAAATATTGTTGATAGTGGTGGTTAGCTTTCTGAGCTGGAAACGGGAGGGAACTTTTGACAGCTGTAACCTGACTTATTTTGGAGGTCTGCACTGTTGTGCTTCGCATTCTCTCCCCCCCCCCCCACCCCCCCACTGTGGGTCTCATTAAAGACTCAGCATTTGCCACTCCAGCGATTGTGGCCCTGAGGGAATGCAGAAAGATGCCACTGTTACTGTGGCTATCTGGCATAATGAAAGTTGAGTTTAACAGTGCGTAGTCTAACTAGGCAATGTGCTACAAAAAGAGCGTTAACAAGGAGAAATGCAGAGGTGGTTTATTTGGGGAGAAGAATACACTATATAAAATACAAGGAAGGAAGGAAGGAATGTGAGTGGGAGACAATACATGGAAATGTGATGAGCCTGCAATGTGATGGTGTATGCAAAGGGCACAGGTATTGCAATTGTAGGTACTGGAACTAGGGGTGCTAGGGTTAGGGTTTCCATCATATGCAGGGTTTCCAGTTTGGCACAATGGCTCCCAGCACCTCCACTATGCAAACTGTTCCAGCGCCCCTGATTGCAATGTCTGCAGAGAGGTAATACATGTAGGCATGACGTTAGACTATTAGGAAATGAAGCACAGTCATTTGTGGGGTTTGCATGGTGTGGGGTTTGCACGGTGACAGCTATGTTTCAATGTCATGACCTTTGCTTTTGCAACACATTCTCTAGGCCCCAAGCCAAGAGAAGCACTGTCCTCCCTGCTTTAACCCACGAGTGTAGCACCCGGTGGGAAGTAATTCTTAGAGTTGTAGGAAACTCTTTACAGATCCAAATCCCAGGGCTGAGAATCAAGGCAGGCTAGGGACAAGATGGAAGCAAGGTAGATTTTCAGTTTCTTTGAACTTAATCTGAAAGGTAAACTCCACGGGTGTGAACGCAAGGGGGCCAGAACTGGTAAGAGCCCATGTGAATGGAAATGATCAGTTTCCACCCAGCTTCCCCTCTATGCTGGGCTGGAGAAACCATATTTGGTGGTTAGGCCTCAATTTCTCAGAAGTTGTATAGAATAAATCAGAGAGAATTCAAAGGAGAGCGATGGAAATGCTAGAAGGGCTTGAAAACGAGTCTACGGAGAGAAGTGAATTTGTACAGGAAGGACGACAGGTTAGTGATAGGATTTTGCACATCTTTAGCATCTGTCCTCTCAGGACCACTTCACACTGAGCAAACATCAGCTAATCGATAAAGCAAGCAAGCATTATACTGCCACAGTGAAAAGCAAGGCAGAAACCAGGCAGTCATACAGACTCGGCTGTCCAAGTCCAGGGATGCTAAGGGCAAAAAGCACTTTGCAGGATCAGGGCCAAAGTGAGTTGTCCAGAGTCCCTAAGTCTGCCACTGACTTTCTCAGGAACAGAAGCCAGGAGTCCTGGCTCACAGCCCACTGTTCTTGCTACTAGATAAATAAGAGGAAGCCCTTTTCACAGCGAGTTCAAACAGACAGACAATGGACCCACTTGCCAAAGGAGGGTGTGGGAGCAAGGGAGTAATTAAAAATTGACACTGACTGCTGCTAAGGGGCAAGAAAAAAAAAAAGTTTTCCTTAATGACTTAATGGTTAATTTATCCCCCAAACTGCAGTACATCACTTGTTGTTTATTTCCCCTAGTTTTGCCCCTAACCAGTTTTGCTTGGCAGACGTAGAACTGAGACAAGGGAATC
Source organism: Platysternon megacephalum (assembly GCA_003942145.1). Classification (NCBI taxonomy): domain Eukaryota; kingdom Metazoa; phylum Chordata; order Testudines; family Platysternidae; genus Platysternon; species Platysternon megacephalum. The sequence goes on from QXTE01000279.1 coordinate 1,113,457, forward strand.
TATTCATCTGGGCACAGCTAAGTAACCAATGAAATCAGAGTGGAACGGTGAACTTTTAGTTCACACCACAAATCCAAATTTCTGTGACTGATTAAAACCCCCGCAAAACAAAACAGAGCGTTGTTGCCGTTCGTGCAGCGAGACATCTGGCGGTCAGTGAAAGGACTCAGTAGGCCTATCCTCAGAATAGATCTTGCTAGCAGAGAAAGATGGATGGACAGCAGGCTACCTATCACCACCAGCACCGGGGCTCCTCTCTGCGATCACTTAGAATCCTGCATCACTGGGATGAATGGGAAATAGTGCTGCAATGGAGCATGGCACAAACATCTCCCAGACTCCCAGGGCATCCCCATGACAGTGCCTTGTATGGTGTATTCTGAATTCAGGAGACAGCAGCAAGAAGTGACAGACATTGGATGGGCTGGGGATCTGATTGGCCAGGGGCATCACCTGTTCTGCTTTCTAGAGTTCTGCTTTCTAGAGTGGTAAAGAGCTGAGGGGAAGCGCTTTGTTTTGGAAATGAGGGTGGGAGGGATGGGAAGCATGAGGGCCACCATATGCTTTCACAACTCTAGCACAGCTGATTTGTGCAGCCTAGGGTGACTAGATAGCAAGTGTAAAAAAATCGGGATGGGGGTGGGAGGGGGGTAATAGGAGCCTATATAAGAAAAAGCCCCCAAAATTGGGACTGTCCCTATAAAATCAGGACATCCGGTCACCCTAGTGTAGCCTCACTAATAGCTGGCCTCAGAGGAAGCCATCCATTCCCTCCCCACCGGCTCCTGGCATCGCTTGGGGGAGGGAGCGGAAGCTGGAAGGAGGCAGGGCGGGAGCAGGGGCTTGGGGGGAAGGGATGGAATGGGGGCAGCGAGGGGCTGGAGCAGGGGCAGGAAGAGGCGGGGAAGAGACAGGGCAGGGGTTTGGGGGAAGGGGTGGAATGGGGTCGGGGTGGAGTGGGGTCGGAGCCTGGGCCAGAGTTGTCCCGGGCCCTGCACCCCACTAGGGACGGCCCTGCCTAGAATACACAAGGAGCTGACTGAGGAGGTATCTGAGACATTAGCGATTATCTTAGAAAAGTCATGGAATTCCCAGCCCCGAGTTAGGCACCCAGGAGAGTTAGGTACCTAAGGAAGGGATCCTCAGAAGCCAGAAAGCTGGCCTAAGCTAGCCAGTAGTGAAATGCAGAGGAAAGAGGCAGGGCTTAGGCTCAGCTCCACAAATGTATTTACGCACCTAACTCCCATTGGTCTGGATCATAGGCCTGATTGATGGGTCAGAGATAGGCACCTCCCTCCACCTGGGAATCTCAGCCTTGAACCCCACTGGAATTCGGTGTCTAAGCCAGGTCAGCCCGTTCTTGCGGAAAGCCAGGGTGCTCCCAGGATAGCCAACAGCCCACTGGTCAGGACACTCAGGATGTAATACACAAAAGTTCAGATCCCTGCTCTGTCTGATTTGGAGCGGGGACTTGAACCCACAGCCCAGGTGAGTGCTCCAGCCGTGTGAATGGACACACAGGGAGAAAGTCTTAGCCAAAAGGAGGGGGGTGGGGGGGAATAAAAATAAAATAAAATGGACAATTCCTCTAGAAGGGCAGTGAAGTGGCTTTAGTCCATATAAAGGTACAATCTTTCAGCTACATCCGTCTCCTACTCTGTATAGACAGCGCCTTGCACAATAAGGCCCTGGGTGCTACTATAATGCATATGATAATAAGTCAAAAGTTAATTAGCCCTCTTATTGTATTTCGGGTACAACCTAAGCTGAAGTGACATGCTCCTCAAACTACAGCCAAAAAAGTAAACAGAAATAAGTGAGCAGTAAAGTTACATGAAAGGTTAACGTCCATCTTTGCAGGCCAGTTAGGCAATGCAATCTCAGCTCTCTTCCCTACCCTCCCATCTGATGTATGTTTGTTCATTTACATCAGGGCATCTCATTTAATGAAAAGGATTGCTTCGGATAGAGGAAGCCCTATGATTATGTAATTGCCCTTGTAAGGAGGTGGGGAGGAGAGTTTTAGCAATATCATTGGATCTTATGCAAGATTGCGCAGTAGAAACTCTGGCAGGAGACGTGAATCTCCCTTCCCATTTGGGCAGCAATTGATGCCTTAATCTTTTAAGACATTTATGAAACATTGGATTAAGCCAGGATCAGTGCACTATCATCTGTAAGAAAATTACTGCCCACTTGGATTGCATTGGCCAGCCTCAGAACTTTTCAAGGCAGGTTTGATATTTAGGTTTGTTTCCCCACCACAGTGAAGGTAGATACTGACTTATTAAAAGCCTTTGATTAATCATGAGAGCTGAGTTTGTAGTAATCAATCAGTGGGAAGGCAGGGTTATACTTCTATCATTAACATGCCAAATTAGGTTACTGATCAATGATCTGCATGTGTTTCTTGGGTGAAAGGATTTAAATAGGGCAAAATTACACAGTACCAAGGGACAGCTCACTTGTCCTCCCTTAAAAGTTGAGAAATTAATTAATGTTACAGGATTAAAGTTCTTACTAAGTGTTGGGGCAGCAAACTCAAAGCCAAGTTAGTCACATTCTGTTTCTATCTCTAGCACGTAAGGAATCGCTGCTATTTCCCACATAATCCCAAACACTGAAACTGTATTTTGCACGTGTATTTTGTACAGGCTTAACTACTTTACTGTCTCACAGTCGTTTTGACAGAAAGAGAAGGCTGTCGTCCAAGTTTAGGAAAATCCTACTGCTGTTTCCTTTCCCCCCCTTCAACAACAAAACACAGCAGCCCTGCTATAACTGTCATTTAAGTTTGCATAAGGGAGGTCTTGCTATGAAAGATCTTGGTTTAGACTCTATAGTACTTACTCCCTCAGTTTTTCAAAGTAGTTTCCTTGTAATATTTAGTTACATCTAATGTTGTCACTGAACAATGTGCACTCCCGACTGGTGGCCACCTTTAAATTACCTTAGAGATTAAGTCTATTGATCCTACTGATTGAAGTGCCTGGGCCTGCATGTCTATTGCCCTGCACTTGGTGTAGTTATTTACACTGTACACAGTGGGTTTAAAATGCTACCCTACTGAAGCAGTACCATTAGACAGCCACATCACACTGACTTTGCACAGGTGTAACTGATTATTCAAGGTGCAGGGCACTGGCGAATCAATCTGAGACTTTATATTTCAAGGGAACAGGGCTTGAATTGTGTTTTTCTAATTAAAAAATTCTTCGTGTCTTCTTACTCCCCTCAGCCCCAAACTGTTCAGTGTATTTTCAGCCCTGCACTAGCTCGGTCATCCAAAAATATTCAGCACAGAGAAATGTTTGCTTTTTTTTTTTGGTTAAATTGTGAAGCTATGCTAGTCCATAGCATGCTGTTTTAAAAAAAGACCTTTAATGCAGTGGCCCTCAACCTTTTCCATACCTTTGGATCAGGGTATAACAGAAAATAGGTTCAGGTCCTCCATCTCCTCAGTTTAGGGACTACCAACTAGTTATAAAAAGGAAGGTTTGTGCAGCTCCTTGAAAGCTGGTTAATAATCCCAGATTAAGAACTCTAGTTCTAGACAAGTGAAGGATTATGCTTTGATGGGCATGTAGTAAGTGACAGACAAAATCTGCAGCATCCAGAAGACAATGCTCTCTACATTACATCTGCAAAATAGTATTTTGTATCTAAAGATTATTAAGGATGCTTTGCAGCTAGATCAAACCCACTTCAGCAGCTACCACTACACATCTGGATATGCACCCACATATCATCCTCTGCACTTATCCTTCATCTTTCATCCAATATTTGCAAAACACAGAGTATCAAATAATGAATCTCTTCCCCAACATCTCAGTGAGGTAGCAAGCTGTTATTATTCATCCCCATTTTACAGGAGGGAAAATGGAGGGGCAACACGTAAGTGAGTAGAGCTGGGAAGATAGCAAGAATCAGGAATTCAAAGTTCTGCTAAACTAATCTCAAGGTGAAATAGCTCTCCATTAGGATACAGCCATTTCTTCTACCCTGCCTGTCTCTATTGCTAATGCACTTGTCTGTGTGGTATGTACTGTGCTCATGTCTCTGACTGGGTTCTTTGCAAAGGGCAAGAACTGGAAACACATTCACATATGTCTATGTGAGATTTCCAGGACTAAGCACATCTTGGAGGATTTCCTTGTATTTTTACTAAAAGGAATGAGAATGGTCATGCTCACTCCGTATCTAGGATCCCCAGTCTGGACAGCATCCTATTCTGGGGAAAATACAAGGCCTTAACTCCTCATTTTCCCTACATTAGTTCACAAGACAGTAGTTTCCTTCCCTGTGGGGGGAAAAAGATCAGCAGTGTCCCCCAAAACAGGCCAGCAGAATCCAACAGCAGGAAGAATTTTCTTACCCCAGTGCAAAGGTTTAACTTGGAATTTCTTGGATGATCCGAAAGGGCCGTATCCTCCATTTACAGATTCAACCAAGTACAGTTCTGCTGCCCTTGGTTCACGCAACAAGGATAACCCCCCTTTATTATGCCTGCCCCAATAACAAGGAGACTGGGGATTCCACACCAGCCAAAAGTGACCATTTGGGCAAGCAATCCCATCGCGCTGAGCACCTAGGCAGGGGGTTTGCCCGTGCAAACGAGATCAGCTCCTGAAGGCCTTTTCCACAGCTCACCACTAGCTGTCAGGGGAGAGCTCATTCAGTCTCCGCTTACATAGACTGCAGTCAAGTCTAGAAGTCTAAATACTAAGATGGGTGAACTTAAGTGCCTTGTATTAAATGAGGATAGTGATACAATAGGTGTCATAGAAAATTGGTGAAATTATGATAATCAATGGGATATGGTAATACCAGGATATAAAATATATAGGAATGACATAGTAGGTTGTGCTGGAGGTGGGGGTGGCACTGTATGTCAAAGAAAGCATAGGATCAAATATAGTAAAAATCTTAAATGAATCAAACAGTACCATACAATCGCTATGGATAGCAATTCCAGGCTTGATTAATAAGAGCACAGCAATAGGAATATACTAATGACCACCTGACCAGGATGGTGACAATGATTATGAAATGCTCAGGGAGATTAGAGGCTACAAAAATAGGAATGTCAATAATAATGGGGGATTTCAACTATTCCCATATTGACTGGGTACAGGTCACCTCAGGACAGGATGCAGAGATAAAATTTTGAGACACCATTAATGACTGCTTCTTGAGGCAGCTACTCCTAGAACCCACAGGGGGAGAGGCAATTCTTGGGGACCAGTGGATTTATGGCTTATTCAGGGCCGGCTCTAGGTTTTTTGCTGCCCCAAGCAAAAACATTTTTGGCTGCCCCCCACCCCAGCCCTGGGCTCCTCCCTGCACCCCCTGCTGCCCCAGCCCTGGGTTCTCCCCCCACCCACACCCCCTGCTGCCCCAGCGCTGGGCTCCCCTCTTTCCCCCCCACCCCCCTGCCGCCCCAGCCCTGGGCTCTCCCCCCTAACCTGCACCCTCCTGCTGTCCCAGCCCTGGGTCACTGGTAACTCGCTCCCAGGGCGGGTCATTCAGCAGGAATTTTGGATGTGCACAGAACACAGACAGGATTGGTTCCCATATAGTTACAGAACTGCAGTAAAGTGAAACAATTTTCAGCTTGTGTGATTGGAGGATATCTGGATGCATATTATAAGACAGTCCTACATAAATGAGGAACAGTTGAGGTGCCTTTATTATTCTTTTGCTCCACTCTTTGTTTCTATGGGGAATTTGCCAATGCAATATCACTGTCTTCCTTTTAAACAAATAAAACTAAAAAAAAAAAAAGCAATGGCTGTTGAAAATAGCAATTCCAGTCCTAATAACCACTGGGAAGCGTTTCTTGCTCAATTTTATCCTACTTTATCTACAGCAAGTTACAGTGGATCAGTATATTTGATTTGGGAGAAATGAAGTAACAGCTGCCCAAATTGAGCGTGAGCACTCCTGAATTTTGAGGGTGTTCAAATCTGGAGGGCAGGTGCTAGATTCCCTTTCTGAATATTAGCTAAATCTAGAAAGGAAAAGCCAATTTCTGCTTCCATGGTTCAGAAGTGGAAATCCTCCTACGTGCCTGGTACTGTATCTAAAGCTGCCCAAGTCCTCTAGTAGAGCTTCCCCTCTTTCAGTTTTCATTTTAAATTCTAGTGGGATCCACGTACCTCCCTTGCTAGGCTTCAGATACAGAGGGGCACTGTCCATTTAGTACACCCAATTCCTTCTTTGGGGGCTGCAAGGTGAGGTCACATCAGTATCCCTAATCCAGTCTGGGGAAGTCTTCTGAAGGGGATCTCTGCACCAAAGCCGCCTACTCATTGGGCTGGGCACACTTGTTCCCCATTCACAGGGCCACCCCTTTCAAATCACAGCAAGCTGCAGCATGGCTCAGCTACGTCACTCCTTCCCCCCCCCTTTCCTGTTGATAGCTGCCAAGGGATTGCTGGGAAATGTAGTTCTTTCCCTGCTCCAGGGCTGGCTCTCTAGGCAGGGAGCTAGCCAAGGAACTACAGCTCCCAGGGTCCCGTGGGTTCTCAGCTCCCATGCTGGATCCCCAGCTGCTCCGTGGCTCGGCTTCTGCAGGGTTGTGAGAGGGGAGGAAGTGAGTTAAAAAAAAAAAAAAAAAAAAAAAAAAGGATGGCCCGAATGCCACCCCCTGCAAATGTGCTGCCCCAAGCAGCTGCTTGTTTTGCTGGTGCCTAGAGCCGGCCCTGGGCTTATTACAACAATCTGTAACCCACTAACCCTCCTTTTTGTCCTATGACTACAGGGGTGTTAATGGGCTGCTTGGTCTTGAACTGTCCCGTACAATATGTGCTAGCTACTTATGCTAAACTATCTGTTTGATCTTGTATTTATCTGTGACCCTCTGAATACCATTCCCAGACCTGAAGAAAAGCTCTGTGTAGCTCAAAAGCTTGCCTCTCTCACCCACAGAAGTTGGTCCAATAAAAGATATATCACACCCACCTTGTCTCTAATATTCTGGGACCACCATGGCTACAACAACACTGCATACATGAACAGGGAAGTTTTATTTACCCTTTCCCATAATACAAGAACCAGGGTCACCCAATGAAATTAATAGGCAGCAGGTTTAAAACAAACATGAGGAAGTACTTCTTCACACAACGCACAACCTGTGTAATTTGTTGCCAGGGGAATGTTGTGAAGGCCAAAAGTATAACTCGGTTCAAAAGAATTAGATAAGTTCAAGGATAGGTCCATCAATAGCCATTAGCCAAGATGGTCAGGGATGCATACCCATGCTCTGTCCCTAAACCTCTGACTGTCAGAAGCTGGGACTGAACAAGAGATGGATCACTCGATAATTGCCCTGTTCTGTTCATTCCCTCTGAGGCACCTTGCACTGGTCACTGTCGGAACACAGAATACTGGGCTAGATGGACCAATGTTTGGCCCAGTATGGCCGTTCTTATGTTCCGAAGTCACCTCTTAACCTTTTCTGTGTTAAGCTAAAGAGATTGAGCTCTTTGAGTCTATGACTATAAAGGCATGGTTTTTTAATCTTTAATCACTGTTCTTATCTGAACCTCTCCAATTTATCAACACCTTTCCTGAATTGTGGCCATCAGAACTGGACACAATAATCTAGCAGTAGTCTCACCAGTGCTAAATACAGATGTAAAATAACCTCTACTCCTATTCGAGATTGTCCTGTTTATGCATCCAAGGACTGCATTAGCCCTTTTGACCACAGTGTCACACTGGGAGCTCAAGTTCCGCTGATTATCCACCACAACCCCAAGATCTTTTTCAGAATCACTGCTTCCCAGCAGAGAGTCCCCAATTCTGTAAATATGACCTACATTCTTTGTTCCTAGATGTATACATTTAGCCACATTAAAATGCATATTGTTTGGTGGCGTCCAGCTTACTAAGTGATCCAGATTGCTCTGTATTAGTGACCTGTCCTCTTCATTTACCACTCCCTCAATTTGGGTGTCATCTGCAAACTTTATCGGTGAGGATTTTATGTTTTCTTCAGGTCATTGATAAAAATGTGAAGTAGCAAAGGGCCTAGAACTGATCCCTGCAGGACCCAACTAAAAACACAGCCACAGAGCGCTAGGAGGAAGGACATCAGCCAGAGTGGTTCCATCCATGGTTAAGAGCTCAGAATTCACACTGTCAAACCAGTTAAAGGAAGACAGCCATTGTGCCACCCTATACCATTGACTGGCAGGGTTGAAATGCTGTGAGCTGGTTTGATTACTAAACAAACTTAATGTGTAGACACAAACCATGTTTAGAGCCAGCCAGGCCGATGACTGGCTATGAAGTTGGATAGAAGTTGTAGTATGGAGAGGGCCCATAGAGAACACTAAGGTTACAGGTCTGGTGTGTTGGGTGCATGCATTCTCCCTCCTTGTACAGGATTCAGATGTTGCCTGGCTCTGACCCTCCAGATATGCTAAGCTTTTCACCTGAAAGGCTTGTCTGGGCTTGCTGGTTAGAGCTAAGCCTTTAAACAATCTGGTATTTCAAACAAAGTGTCAAAGTAGGAAGTATGAGGAGGGGCAGTCCGCGTTAAACACATCACTATGTCAATGGAACACAACATATAACTCTCCATTAAAGTTCCCATGAACTTTGGGAACCACTTGTTCGATTTGGTGGCTTTGACACATGGTCAGTATAACAAAGTGGCAGATGTGACATTAAGCGTTGCTGAGTATTAGTTGTTCTTACATTATTTACGAGTAGTAGACAGGTAGGATGTTGTTGTTCAATCTACCACCACTGCCTAGGGATCCTGCAGTGCTTTATAGACTTCATTGGGGTCTCACCCCCTCAGCACTGAAATGCACAGGCAACAGCTTCCCTCTTCCCATGCACCAAGTGCAATCCCTCCTCAAACCCCATTCTCCCAGGCCTGGGGCATTGGAGAGAGAGCATTGGGCCTTCAGGCAGGAGCATGAGGGTAGAGTGAGCAAATGTGCTCTGGGTTCTCTTCCCAGCGGTCACTTTCCCAAGGTGAAAGGTACAATCTTGGAGGGTCAGTTCCCCATTTGTAACAAGAGGATAATAATTCCTCTCTCTCATCCTTATTGGGTTTTGTCACTTTAGGCTGTACCCTGTTGAGGGCAGGGATTGTCTCTTACTGTGTGTTCGTACAGCACCTAGCGCAGCAGGCCCAGATCTCAGCTGGAGCCTCTAACTTTTGCCACAATACCAATAATAATAGAAATACTCAATGCCCATCTTAGAATTAAGAAGCTGGCTTTCAAATGCTCCCTGTGTTTTTGCAGAGTTGCCTTTTATGCCATAACAGCGGTGCCCAATGAACATGAAGGAGGAAAAACCCCAGTGTAAGTTACTAAACAGGGATCTTCGAATAATAGTGTCAGGCCCCACACATCTACTCTGCCCTTTGCTAGGTACCGAGCAAAATGGCTTGCTAGATTACCCAGAAAATATCTGTTGGTGCCTGCAGCTGCTTAGACGAATGGGACATTTCAGTGCATGTCTTCTCCGAAGCAGCTTTCATTAGTGGAACGTACACCCCAGCCCTGAGAAATGAAAATATTTCAAGCTAGTGGGCTCAATTTCTCCCTGAGAAGAATCGGATCCACTTAATAGCACAAGATGTTAATCCAGATTCACACAGCATGAGGGCAGTTGGCTTTGCAGCAGCAGAACACAGCTTACCTTCACATACAGCCTTTTGGGGGAGACTTTCACCAAACAGAGGTGTTGTGGAGAAGGAAACATCAGACTGCTTCTCCCGTTCTAATGAAATCCCACAGCCTCAGGAACTGGATGGCTCAGGGCAGGGACTTTTAAGTGTGTGAAAACCTTGCAACTGTTGCTCATCAAAATTCAGCCCAGCTCGGTAAAAGTTGTTACCATCAGGAGACCAGAGGGGAACCTACGGGAGAGGGGTGTGGACTTTGGTTCCTAGCTGACAAATGCTGCATTGCAGTTAGCATGAGCTGGGGCCCTCGTGCACACTTTCAGCTGAGAGGCCAAGCCATGAGTAGGCAATTGAAAGCCAGTTCAGCCATAGTATTGTCCTGGCTTCCAAGGCAGGCTGAGGGGATTGCCTGGATGTGGCGCAGGGCAAGATCACACTGTCTGTGTTGTGCAGAAGAAAGGACATTAGTTCGTCTGGTATCTTACGCCAGCACTAAATTCATTAACCCCCACAACATCAAGCCCTGAAGCTTGTATCCAAAGTAAGAGGTAATTTCCTGCTCTCTGCGGTTCAGAGAGGAGAAGGCTCCTCAGAATACTATCGGCTTTGAAGCCACACAACTGTTTTTGGATTTGATCCTGTAGCTTTTTCAGCAGACCAGACGCAACGTGATGCAATTTGCTAGCAACAAACTCATCCCCACCCTGCTAAGGATTGTAGCACACGAGACCAGGCAGGGAATTGCCACAGAACTAGAAGATAATGACAGATTGATTCTCGTCTCTCAGAATTAGTTCAGCCCGGCTGGGATATGAACATTGTTGCAGGGAGTGAGCGCTGACTACAACAGCATAAACAACGGCTAGTGATAAACGGCAACGTGCTGTGCTGGTGGGAGGAGTCTAGTGGATCACTGCAGGGACCAGAGGCAGGTCAGATCAGCAAGGGGACTTTTAGTCTGCATTCAAACCAAGGTTGCAGCAACAATCTGTTCCATCTCATGCAGATGGTGGGCTCCTGGCAGGCTGTTCATGTGACCTTTGCTGGGCAGAATTTAGGGACCCTTCTTTGAGTGGTTACATACCCCAGTGCACACTGATAGGACTGGACTGGTACATATCTGTCTGCAGAGCAGTTTAAATTTTTCCTAGATTCCAAGGCCACAAGGCACCATCATCATAATCTAGTCTGATCTCCTGTGTAACACAGGCCAGAGATCTTCCCCACAATAATTCCTACAGAAGATCTTTTAGAAAAAAATCCACTCTTGATTAAAAAAAAAAAAATGTTATCGATGGAGAATCCACCATGACCCAAGGTAAATAGCTGCAATGGTTAATTGCTCTTACCATTAAAGATTTCTGCCTTATTTCCAGTCCACTGCTGACTGGGCCGTTGACTGTCTGGTTGGCGGTGCCGCGCATCGGGGCTGGCAGGCTCCCTGCTACCCTCTGCGTCACGCAGCTCCCAGGAAGCAGCCGGCATGTCCCCTCTCTGGCTCCTACGCGTAGGGGCAGCTAGGGGCTCTGCATGCTGCCCCTGCCCCAAGCACCGCCCCTGCAGCTCTCATTGGCTGGGAACCACTGCCAATGGGAGCTGTGGGGATGGCAGCGTGCAGAGCCACCTGGCCGTGCCTCCACATAGGAGCCGGAGAGGGAACATGCCACTGTTTCTGGGAGCTGCTTGAGGTAAGTGCCGCCTGGAGCCTGCACCCCTCCCAGGCCCCAACCGCCTGCTCCAGCCCCAATCTCCCTCCTGCCCTCCAAACCCCTCAGTCCCAGCCTAGAGCCCCCTCCTGCACCCCAAACTGCTCATCTGCAGCCTCACCCAGAGTCTGCACCCACAGTCAGAGCCCTCACACCCCCCCACCCTCCAACCCCCTGCCCCAGCCCAGCACCCCCTCCCTCACCCTAAACCCCTCATTTCAGGCCCCAAATCCCTCATCCTTGGCCCCACATCAGAGCCCACACCCCCAGCCCAGAGCCCGTACCTCCTCCCACACCCCAACCCCCTGCCTCAGCCTGGAGCCCCCTCTCGCACTCTGAAGTCTTCACTTCTGGCCCCACCCCAGAGTCCGCACCCCAGCCCCCGAGCCAACCCGGTGAAAATGAGCAAGTGAGTGAGGGTGGGGAGAGCGAGCAAGCAACGGAGGGAGGGGGGATGAAGTGAGTGGGGGGCAAAACCTTGGAGAAGGGGCAGGGCATGGGCAGGGCCTCAGAGGAAGGGTGGGGCTGGGAGCAGGGCAAGGGTGTTTGGTTTTGTGTGAGTAGAAAGTTGGTAACCCTACTCTTCCCCCTTACCTGGGCTGTACATCTGCCTCTCCTAGGCCTTTGCCCCACCCTCTGGCAAGCTGAAGGCAACTAAAAAGTTCTTCCTCACTCTCTCTGAAGCCTCCTTCTACTACTCTGGGCTTCCTCCTTTTATGCTCATAACCTAGCTCCTCTCCCAGCTGGGCTTCATCTTCAGTTGGGCCTGGCCCACCCTCCAGGTGCAACCAGAGCACTAATTTCTCTCTGTCTCCTGTTAACTCTTTCATTACCTGTGGGGAGCACATAAGCCCAACACACCTACTTTGTGTTTTAAAATTAACCCCTGGCAAGCTTGGCTTCTCCGGATCACTAATCCCGTGCACACACCCTCCAGTGATTTCACGCACACAGACCTTCTCAAATTGCACAAGGTGAACTACACGCTATACTACCCATATGTGCAATAGATCGCCCAAGAACAAAATGTCAACATGCCCAGTCAGTGCACTTAGCATAAGTTTGTTTGCCAGTTGGGCTGCCTATCTCCTGGGTTAAGAGAAGGCATTTTGTTTTAAAGGGAAAACAAAATGAATAGATTTGACTCCAGTGGAGTTATTATGGATTTACACCAATGTGACTGACAAATGCTGACTGGGCACCACAGTAGGTACCTGTATTTTTCACTTGGCTGAAGCTCTGTAGCCCACTGATTCAGGGTGTATTACCTCCATTCAGTGGTGGATCAGCATAAGAGGATAAAAGCCTACTGCTGCTACTAGCTAATGGAGTTAGGCCCAGAGCCTCAAAGGTATGCAGGCTCCTATCACCGAAATCAGTGGATGTTAGGAGCCTAAATAGCTTTGAGGTTCTGGGCCATAATTCTTTAGCTGTAGTGGTGGAAGGCCAAAGTTCAATCCCTGCTAATGGCCCATGATCTCTGTGTGTGTGGGTCCTTTATACCAGCACTTTTCCTCCTGTCATTAAGGGTCTGTTGCAGCCCCATGGTGCATTCTCTTAGCATTCACACAAGAAGGCCACGTTGCTCACACTGACAAATGTGTCATCGCTTATGTCACAGACGTCGACTTTCCAAGGTGCTGGGGGGTGCTTGATCCCCAGCTCTTCCCCAGGCCCCGCCCCCACTCCACCCCTTTCCCCAAGTCCCTATCCTACTCTGCCTCTTCCTACCCCTGCCCCACCCTTGCCTCCCCTCTTCCCGCCCCATTCTGCCTCTCCCCCGAGCGCGCCGCGTCCTCGCTCCTCTCCTCTCCCCCCCAGAGCCTCCTGCACACCGCAAAACAGCTGATCGTGGCAGGCAGTAGGCATGGGGAGGGACGGGGAGGTGCTGATCGGCAGAGCCCGCCGGCGGGCGGGAGGTGCTGGGGGAGAGGGTGGGGCTGATAAGGGGGTTGCCGGTGGGTGCTCAGCACCCACCATTTTTTCCCTGTGGGTGCTCCAGCCCCGGAGCACCCACGGAGTCGGTGCCTATGACTTATGTGTTTGTAGCTGAAAAGTGGTGCCGTGGAATGAAGTGCCTGTGGAACTGGAAGGATGCGAAACCCACAGAAATCCTTTGTAGGCGAGTGCCTCATCCATTTGCCTCTGTGAGGATCTCCTGTTTCGCTCCCTTAGCTGTGTGTAAAATTGCCTTGGAGTCGTTTGTGAAATTTCCTCCGCCGCAATGCTGTGCCCGTCAGATGTTATCATCCCAGAAATAGCAAGCAGCAGCAGCAGCTGTGGCCCAGGGAATACGCTGTGGGGCTCAGGAAAATGGTAGATGAAATTTGCCCGAGTGAGGCAGAATTAAACAGGTTTGAAAAAGAACACAGCTCTTGAGCCCCGTGGGATCCTAGCTAAAAATTCCTGCCTACATAGATCATCTTGTCCTGCTCCTTGACATAACTTCTAACGGAAAGAGATTGGTTTCTTTCCCCTGTTGCACATGGAAATAGCGGGGCTAAAGAGCTTGAGGGTTCCATTTGACTTGGGAAAGAAGAGAGCGAAATATTAGCACGTGAAATGCTTCATAGTCACGAGGCCCGAAATCCAGCCTCCTGGGTTGCATCTATCTAGCTATGGCTTTTATACCACGCTAATCCCTGTGGGAGCCTAGTGTATTGAGGAGCCTAGCTTTGGGCTCTCAGTTTGATCAAATCTGGGCCAAGAGGTTCAACCTCCTAATTGAACCCAAACTCCACGGCTTGGCTGGGCAGGGCATCTGCAGCCTCTGTCTGAGACAGAAGGCAGCCTTTGGAGCTTTTCGATTTGCCCTTCGAGGCTGCACTGAGCACGCTGCACAATTTATAACTCCTTGGTGCAGTAGACATAAACTCTGGCCACTTTCCTTTTAGAGACAAACCCCTCAGTCTTTGCATCCATTCGAAGCCGTTCTTGGAGACCACCGGGCTTGTTTGCTCAACACGTATCAGCATTAGCATGGAATGAAAGAGGACGAATCATGACAGAACGGCAGCGCTCCAGTGCGTGAAAGCAATGAGTGCTCAGCACCAAATATAAAGCCAAACACTGCAACGAGAGAGCTTCTGCCTTTCAGGCCAAGAGTGTTTGCCTGGAGTCAGGGCAGTTTCTGAGCCAGCTTCTCAGCGGCTGTACATCGGCATCGCTCCACTGAAGCCAATGGGTCCTACACCCATTTACGCTGGCTGAGAACCCTCTATTCCTATTGTACATGGGCCATAGAAGCCTTGTTCAGTCTAAAGGTGCAGTGGTCATTTCTGCTCATTGCCAACCCTTTGGTTTATTTCCCTCTCTCTGCCTTGGTGCCTGTAACACAAGCCCAGGACAGTGGGAAGAAGCTGTTTGCTATCACCTCTTCAGCAGGAAGGGACTTTTCCCTTTGCCTGCTGTAAATAGCTTTGTGGCTCTGACCAGATCAAATGGCTATAAAAAACTCAACTAGTAGAACAGGGAAGTAAAGCAAGTCTGTGTAATGATACTGGGAATAGATTGGCCTTGATGCTTTGCAGCATCAGTTTGTCACCAGCAAAACTTCTGACTTGCACTTGCAGGGGAATAGACGAGATCATGCAATTGGTCTATCCTATTTCCAACTATTATCACTAGGGTTGCTGGCCTAGAGGATGGGTGAGATGGAGTAGACGTGATATATCTTTTTTTTTAAGAAAGGCTTTTGACACAGTCCCACATGACATTCTCATAAGCAAACTATGGAAACGTAGTCTAGATGAAATTACTATAAGATGGGAGCAAAACTGGTTGAAAGACTGTTCTCAAAGAGTAGTCAATAGTTTGCTATGAAACTGGGAGGGTGTAGTTAGTGGGGTCATGTAGGGGTCAGTCCTGAGTCTGGGACTATTTGATGTTTTCATTACTGACTTGGATAATGGAGCAGAGAACATGCTTTTAAAATTTGCAGATGACATCAACCTGGGAGGGTTGCAAGCACTTGGAGGACAGGATTAGAATTTAAAACGGCCTTTACAAGTTAGAGAATTGGTCTGAAATCAGCAAGATGAAATTCAATAAAGACAAGTGGAAAATACTTCACATAGGAAGGAAAAATCAAAGCACACGTACCAAACAGGGAATAACTGGCTAGACGGTAGTACTGCTGAAAAGGAGCAGGAGGTTATAATGGATCACAAATTGAATAGGAGTCAACAATGTGATGCAGTTGCAAAACAGGCTAATATCCTCAGAGGTGTATTAACAGGATGCCATCTATAAGACATGGGCAGTCGTTGTCCCACACTACTTGGCACTGGTGAAGCCTCAGCTGGAGCGCTGGGTCCAATTCTGGGTGCCACACCTGAAGAAAGAGCTGGACAAATTGGAGATTCCAAACGAGAGCAACAAAAATGATAAAAGATTTAGAAAATCTGACCTATGAGGAAAGGTTAAAAAAACTTTGCATGTTTAGTCTTGGAAAAGAAGACTATGGGCAGACCTGATAACAGTCTTCAAATAAGTTAAAGGCAAGAGGATGGTGATCAATTGCTCTCTATGGCCACTGAAGGTTGGACAAGAAGTAATGGGTTAATTAGTAGCAAGGGAGATTTAGGTTAGGTAGAAGCAAAAGCTTTCTAACTATGAGGGTAGTTCAGCTCTGGACGAGGCTTCCAAGGGAGGTTGTGGAATTCCCATCACAGGAGGTTTTTAAGAACAGGCTGGATAAAGTCCCTGTCAGGGCTGGTCTAGGTTTACTTGGTCCTGCGTAAGCACAAGGGGCTGGACTTGATGCCCTCTCAAGGTCCCTTCCAGCCCTACATTTTTATGATTATTGTAGGGCCCATTCCCAGGTGCTGTGAAGGCCCCTATTCCCACAGAGGGGACCTGTGCGTGGGCTTTACCCATCTTGAGGGTGGTCAGGTTGGCGAGGTGGAAGGTGTGGAGTGGCTGCTGTATTGGGACCTGCAAACGCCCAGATGAGCTCCTTACCTTTCCGACCCGATACCTATGCTCTCTGTCCCCTGTGGAATGGTGTGTTTTGAGGAGCTAGAGGAGGGGATCCGGTGAAGCTGGGAACTCAGTGGGAGTCCCCCAAGAATAGGTGATTGGGGTGTGGGACTGGGTAGGTTGGGGGCAGAGGGAAGGGGACATGTACGTCTCCCTCCTCACCTTCCCTTTTCTGGGAGCAGTCAGCCTCCTCAGCTGTGACTAACCGGGGCAATCCCAGTCCTCCATGCTGGGTGTCAGAAGGTTCCCCCTTGCCTCCCCCTGCCCAGGGCTGGGAAGCAAGGAAATGAAGTCAAAGTGCAAGTTTCCAAGCAGGGAGCACTGGGGGCTGCTGTGGAACCCCACTCAGCAGCCCCTCCCCCCACTGAAGCTAGTCTTGCCTGTTAGTGCCCCCACTTTCTGGTAAGGGAGTAAAGGAACAACACAGATAACCCCCCCGGAGAACGAAAGACACGTCTCTGTTGCTATTTTCCCCTTGGCGAGCTGCAAGTAGAAGCCCTTCTCGCTGGCAGTGTTACGTGTGTGGAATCGCCTTGCCTCCCCCGTTTCATATACTCGATGCAAGAATAAATCTGCCTAATGAATTCACAGAGATGCCGAATGCTCACAGTTTCCACAGCAGTCAATGGGAGCTAGTGGTGCTCAGCACCTTTAAAATCAGACCATGTAAATGCAATGGGAGTGTCTGCCTGCCCCTGTAAAGAGTGCTTGTGACCCAGGTCCCATGTCCTGGGCAGCGATTTAGACATTAATTAGGCAGCCGAGACACCACAATGATGTAGTGCTCCATCCCTTCCACCTTCTCCCCCAGACCAATCAGGAAAGTGTAACTGACTTATTTTCAATATTAAAATCAGTTCATTTTCCACTGCCCCCCATTTTAAATGTGCCACAGATGTGTCTACTGACAAGGAGTCACTGCCATTGGAGGAGGTGGCAATTATAGCAGCTGGGTAGGGGATGCTTTGTGGCTTTTGGATTGAAGAACACGTGGAAGGTGAGTATGTTTTTTAGTATCCTGGGGGCCATTGAGGCACGGGATACATTGCCCCCTTTTGGACAGGGGCAGATGATACATTTTTGGGGAGAGGAACTTTGACTTCCTCATTCCCCACACCCACCACCCTTGAAGGCAACCAGCTGACCCGCTTCACTCCACTCCGATATCTGCAACTGCATCCAGACAATGAGGATCTCAGCTTTGGTTTAAAAAATAAAAATCTCTAGTTCTCATGGCTGTAAAGAAAACTCTCAAAATTTGAATCACTTATAAACGGCTGCAGTGATGTCTGCCTGCTTAAAGCCCACTAGTTTAATGTTTCTGCTAAACAGATCAGCTGGGAAATAGTAATGCTGACGGTTAAATTCTCATCAAGGTTTCAGTGTTAACATCCCATTGAGATGAATGGAGCAGTTCACACCTCTCAGCAGAATTGTTTCAGGCTGTCGAGCTCAGGCAGACATTGCCACACCGGGGTACATTTGATTAACATTTTGAGGGTTTCTTCTCAGCCAGGAGGGCTCGAAAGTTTCATCTTTAGTTAGGTGAAAGCTGAGATTCTGGAATTGTGTAGGAATTTAAAAATTATCTGCAATTATGTGGCCGTATAATCGTGTTAGACACGCTGCCCTAGTTTGACTCAGGTCAGCGATGATACAAATCTGGCACCTTCTTCCTCCATGCAGCAGTTCCCTGTGGGTGTCTGAGTCATGGTAACGTACACTTCTGCAGCAAACACACTGTTTTGCCTCAGTCCAAGGCTTCCCCAACCCTGGAGCCTTCAGCAGCTTTGAAGAATTTTAAGAGGAATTTGTAGCATTTTTGAAATGTGCCAGATCAACTGTCTTGGAGACGGATGCCCTCAATTTAGTGAGGCAGTGGAGCTGCTACCTTTCTTCCAAACTCCTCACCCCCTGGCATCCTGTCATGGTGCTGCAACCCTGACCCAGAGGGGCCACTGCTAAAGTGGACACAATGAGGTCTCGTGGTCAGGGCCTTTGGCTGAGGGATAGCTCAGTGGTTTGAGCATTGGCCTACTCAACCCAGGGTTGTGAGCTCAACCTTTGAGGGGGCCACTTAGGGATCTGGGGCAAAAATCTGTCTGGGGATTGGTCCTGCTTTGAGCAGGGGGTTGGACTAGATGACCTCCTGAGGTCCCTTCTAATCCTAATCTTCTATGATTGAACCCTGGGTTCCATCCTTGGCCCTAATTTGTGACTCTGGGCAAATCACTTTGCCTCCCTATTCACTCTCACCTGCCTATTGAGATTGTAAACCCTGCAGGGCAGGGACTGTCTCTCAGCATGTGTTTGTACAGAGCTTGGCACAATCAGGCCCTGATTTTGGTTGGGGTCTCTGGAATTTACTGTAATAGTTACAATGGGTCCACTTTCCAAACACAGTGAGCTTTCTGAACACATAGCAAGTGATGGCTAGTTTTCAGCCTCTTTGCTGAGATTACCAACAGGGTATGAGCTAGTGTCAGCCCTGGTGATGGCTTTTGTGATGTGGCTATTCATCCACAAGGAACTGGCCAGAAACCACCTTCCCGTAGCTTACTGAACAGACTTCTGAAGGTAAAGACCTGGAATCATTTCTGGCCTAGGCTGGATTTGAACTGAGCTGATGAGACAGAGGTGAAAGGCTCCACATCCCATTTCTAGTCCCATGTGGCATCCACCACCCCCTCTGCTTTTTTAGTCTATGCTGAAAAAATGTGTTAGCAGAGCATCAGGGTAATATACATCTTTGTACACCATTCCTGTCTCATGCAGATAACCTGTTATTAATCACCACAGTTTGCACCAAGAGAGAGACACTGAGGAAGGAGAAATAGTCAAACTGGGTGGAAGAAGCAGTAAATTTGGGGCTTCTGAGCAGAAATAACTTTTCTAATGCTTTTTGTGTGCAAGGAGGAAGATGACTGAGTCATGGGCATAGGAGGCTATTGAAATAGATGCCCGGTAAGGTAAATATCAACTTCTCCCCTGCCCAGTGTTCCAGAGGTGGATTTAGAAGTTGGGGGTTTTAAGAAATGTTTTTTCTTTGTCCATTAGAAATCTCAGGGCCTCGCTACATTCTTTGATCTTGCAGGACTCTGGCAGTTTTTACAGGACTGAGATCATTACATCAGTGCAGGCTGAAGCTCTCCTAGCCCAGTGGAGTGGGCAGGGAATAGGACTTTTTTGTCCCAGGGTTGTCTTGTCTATGGTCTTGTCTACATTGGGGGTTTGCCCTGATCCCAGCAGTGGGTGGGTAGCGTCTGATGTAGCTGAACCAGTGTAAACGTTAAGCACAAAAAGCAAAGCCACAATTTGCCACAGTGGAGTTTTCCCTACTGAAACCAAATGGTGGCGTCCCTTGTCCACATTTGGGATTTGTAAAATGGTAGCTGCATCAGGAGCTGGCTACCAGTTGCTGGAATTGGGGGTAAATCCAATTTTCCAGTTGCCAAAGTCTTCAGAAGGATGTCAGTATGGGAAATCCCTCTTCCGTTCGGGTCCTTATGCAGCACCCATCATTGTGGCGTCTGAGCGCCTTCTAGAGATTGAGTTGATGAGCATTTGTGCCACATGATACAATCTTGTAAGAGCTAAAACTCTTGTCACATCTTCTCATTCCTCTAATGTAAAAGTAAGCAGGAAACAACCCCTTAGGCTTTATGAGGTCGCCTATATTTATCTTAAAGGCGCAACAGAGGGCACAAGCAACTTTGCAGTTCACCTTTAAGGGCAGCCACTGAGGATTAGCTAGAGTTTATTCAGTTTAACCAGTATTAGCCGGAGTTTATATAATGAGAAGCTTAATCTGAGGATGGTGGAAAGAAAAAAGAAAGGGATGGGAGAGTTATCAAGTTAAAGCAGAAATTAATCCATGGGGGAGAGACATCTCTTGACTTCCTAGGGAAGGGATCAGAGGCTATACAGATGTTATATTTGTAGGGTGCAAAAGAGGAATGAATCTGTAGGCTATTCCTGGTAGAGCAGTACTGATTGGGAAGGAATACCCCCTTAAACCTAAGGAAAGGAAGTCATCCATAATCCAGAGCCCATTTGAAATGCGGTGCAATATTTTCCAGGCCTTTCTGGGCAATCGGGATGTTATTTTTGGTCACTGCAGCACACCAAGTGTGGTTTGTAGCATGTGCAACAAGAAGGAAGTTCTCAGTTGCTCCCCATTGTTTTTGTTCCTATTGACCTTACCATTGATAGGTGTAGGATGTGAATCATAGCTCCAAGGATGTAATTGGGGAGACTTGGAGACAGCTCGTCTGCTAGGGACGCTGAGTTGCCATGACAGAGTCTTTCATGTTACTCCTTTTCAAATGAAACATCAGGCGAAACGAACACTTTGTTTGCTGTCTCTGTTGACCTCAGTATAATTTGTGGGACTAAAGGTTTAATCCTACCACATTTGTTTTTGGATGGGAGGGGACTTCAGAGTGTCTTTTATGGATAAAAAGCACAAAGAAAATCATATTGTTATTGTGTCATTAGTGAAATACATGACTGCACAACCATTCAGGTAGGATAACAGCCTCATGCAAGTAGATAGTATTATTATTATTGGATATCATTTGTTAAGCTCTGACAATATGTACAAGACCTAAAAGGGCCAGATCTTGTTGGCTTTAAATCACCCATAGCTTCATTGACATTGGTGGAACGATGCCAATTTACCCTTGCTGAGGATCTTCCCGAGGGACCTTACAGTCTAAATGGCATATAGCACTTTTCATTTGAGGACATCAGATTGCTTTACAAATACTAGTTGATTAAACTTCATCTAGGTATATCATTCCAGTTTTACACATGGAAAGCTTGGCTAATACATTGCTAGCATGCACCGATCCAAGGGCATGTCTACACTTACTGTGGATCGATGCTATGGCGATTGATCCACCAGGGGTCGATTTAGCAGGTCTAGTGAAGACCCGCTAAATCGACTGCAGATTGCTCTCCCGTCGACTCCGGTACTCCACCGGAACGAGAAGCATAAGGTAAGTCGACAGGAGAGTTTCTCACGTCGACCCAGCATGGTGTAGAGACTGCAATAAGTTGACCTAAGCTACATTGACTCCAGCCACATTATTCACGTAGCTGGAGTTGCATAACTTAGGTCGACTTAACCCCATAATAATGTAGCTAAGTAATTGCACAAGAAAGCATCTAGATACAATGCCAACTTAATGGCTGCCATTAAGATAACCTCCTGAAGTAGGGAGACCCTAGAAGAGTGATGTAGTGGTTGCTCACCCGATATGCACCAGATGTTTTATTCTCGTGCTACGTGGTAGAGACCCAATAATTATGATACATATAGATACATTCTAAGACGATGACACTGAGTTTGGCCAGGTGGCGATGTTTAAGAAAGGTTCGGAATGCCTTTATTTCGACAACCCAGATGCCTCCGCTTGGCTTGTATGGAGAAATTTGTGCTTAGAAGTTTTGGAACCGGTATCTTGTCCAAATTGAGTCCCTAGTGCTCAGAGTTATGGGCTGGGAAGATTTTAGCTGCAGCATGTTTTAGTGACTTGAGGGGAGTGATGAGTGAGTGGGTGAGTCTAGAGAAGAAGTTTATACTAGTTAATTCTCTTCCTTCAGGTCTGTCCTTAAAATTCACCTCTTTTGGTGAATAATGGCCACCTGAAAGTGGCTAGGCAGGTGGTGAGCTGTGATTGCTGCTACAGATTGGCTAAGAACTGTACACACAGCCAGTGTGTGCTAAAACATCCTATTATTTCTGTTACCCTGTCGTCCCCTCTGACCCTGCGTATTTGTTTCATCCATCTGCTATGTCTTGTCTTTTAGACTGTATCCTCTTTGGGGCAGGGGACTGTCATTTGCTATGTGTTTGCACAGCACCTAGGACAATGAAACTTGACTTGGTTGAGGCTTATCAGAGCTACCACACTATATGTGTTATATAGTCACAAGTAAAATCAGAGATGTCTAGGGCACGGCCCCAGGGTTAGCAGCCAGGATGGATTTGGAAGTTGCTGTAGAGAAAGACGTGGCAGGAACCGATGACGGTACGAGTGTGGGAGGGGAAGGAGACAGAACCATGTCAGCATCATGCAACCTTGTGAGCCAGTGCGGATGGCGGAGTTATTCCACAGGAGGGAGAGGAAATTCCAAACAACACGTGACTGTAATTCCAGAGGGACATTGTGCATTGGTTAATGATTAGAAAGTGGCATTTCTCGAGTGCCTTTTATCCATAGACCCCAAAGTGTTTTAGAAACAGACGTGAGTAAAGCATTAAGATCCTGGGGAGGAAGGTACTACCACCCCCGTTTTAATAAATAATATAATATAAGGAGATAGACCTATCTCATAGAGCTGGAAGGGACCCTGAAAGGTCATCAAGTCCAGCCCCCTGCCTTCAGTAGCAGGACCAATTTTACCCCAGATCCCTAAGTGGCCCCCTCAAGGATTGAACTCACAACCCTGGGTTTAGAAGGCCAATGCTCAAACCACTGAGCTATCCCTCCCCCCATTTTACAGAGGGAGACACTGACAAACAGAGAGGAGAGCCCCCTGAGCCAAAGCCCTGGAGGATGTTTGCAACTGGGCTATGAATACACAGAACTACCCCTGTGCCAGAACCTCAAGGCCAACCTTCTGTTGTACATTCCACCCATCTTATACCTTTGCCTAGTATCACTTTTAAGGGAGCGTTATCTCAAACTTGCCCAATTCAAGTGTCAGTTTAGATGAGTTATGCCTCTAAAGAGGGTAATTGGGGCTAGTGTCACTTAGCATCATGTGCTTTGTGGGTTTTGATTCTGCATTCAAATCATCCTGCTGGCCATAAAGCACAAGGACCTTAGTGTCATGTTGCTTTTACAGGTTTCATAACTTATCAATGTTGGTGGAGGTGCCGGCACGGCCCTTCTGCAAAGTTTCTTAATAAGAAATAGCATCTTGCATTTTCTGGCATAGCTAATCCGGCCTAAAAGGGTTAAGAGAAACTGGAAAACAAATTCCTTCCTAGTCGCTTCCACCAGGATACATTATTTGTTGTGATCACAGCCATTTGCTACACACACAAGTGGGAGGTTAACCGATTTGCTCACACACAAAACACCCCCAGTCACGGGACATCATATTAGAGCTGTGGTTTTCCTTGGCTGATAAAATTAAGCTTTATCAAGATGGTTTATGGATTGCTGTAGCCAGAGTGTTTAATGGTTTGAGAGAAAAAAAGTACGGCTTCTTAATATAACAGGCACAAAGCTTACCTGGTTGCCAGGTTTGGAGACAGGAAGAGATTTTCCCCAGGGCATATTGGTAGCAGCTGTGCCCATATAACAAACTATGGCCACATATATACAGGTAACATGGTAGTCATACAGGGTTTGAACCCAGAGACTTCAGCAGCAGAAACACAGGTCTCTGCCACTGGAACTAAAGGGAGAGCTCCTTTAGCTGTTGATAGGCTGTGTAGTGACTGACAATTCATTAGAGGGAGCCCTGATCTCACGCCATTGGCCAGTATATTTCAGATGGCTCTCCTTCCTCTGCAGCATGGAGCAAGGATTGTTTATTCATAACCCTTCCCATCTATCTGTGGAACCGCAGTTTGTTCTCAATCAGCCATGGGCAGAAGCTCTCCAAAGGTGAAATGCGACTCACTTTCTATGCTCAGCCCTGAACAGAACTGCCAGTCACGCTACATTATGTATAGATGGAGCTGGCCTCTCCTAAAGCACTTTGAAGTTAACTTAGCAGAGGCCATCACACTGACTGCACTGATCAATTACAGCCTGGGGTGCATTTGAACTGCATCCCAGAACCAGAACGTCAACTGACCGAGTCCCAATAACATAATGTATTGCTATATAAGGAGAGATTCATGGAGGGAATAATGCTTGCTGATGAGGCGAACGCATGGAAATCAGACACACACACAAAGGCTTCTCGGAAATAACATGACCTGTGCGAGATGTAATGCAACAAAGTCTCTGCTGAAGGCAAAACGTTTACAAGAATGTAGATTAGCCTTGAGCCTTTGGAGAATAAAAATCCATCTGACTTTCCAAGCAGAGGAAAGTCTTGTCTAAATGCCCAGATCATAGTTTGCGAGAGCATAGTAACAGGGTAGTTTCCCTTTAAATCAGCGGTGGGCAAACATTTTGGCCCGAGGGCCACATCGGCGTTGCAAAACTGTATGGAGGGCCAGGTAGGGAAGGCTGAGCCTCCCCAGACAGCCTGGCCCCCGCCCCCTCCCACTTCCCGTCCCCTGACTGCCCCCCTCAGAACTCCCGACCCATCCAACCCCCCCTGCTCCTTGTCCCCTGACTGCCCCCTCCCGGGACCCCCAACCCTAACTGCTCTCCCAAGACCCCACCCCCTATCCAACCCACCCTGCTCCCTGTCCCCTGACTACCCCAACCCCTATCCACACCCCCGACCCCTGACAGGCCCCCAAGGACTCCCATGCTTATCCAAGGATGGGGGTTGCTTTACCAAGTGTTAGGTCAGTCTAATCAGGGCCGGCTCTAGGCACCAGCACTCCAAGCATGTGCTTGGGGCGGCACTTTCCCAGGGGCGCCCCCCCCCTCCGTTTTTTCTTTTTTTTTTTCTTTCCCCGGGAGCCGGCCCTGAACCAAGCTGTTTCCTGTCAGCTGAGGCTTTCAGGCTGAGCTGGAACTGACACTGCAGTTCTGGCTTCAGTAGTTCGATGTCGCTCATGGCAGCCTGTGTGTGAGGAGCTGGGGAGGGAGGTAAGCGGGGCCCGGGATGCAGGGAGGGAGGAGGGGTCCTGCTGCCGCTGCTGCTCTGCTCTGCTCTGAGTCTCTCCAGGGCGGGGCGGCGTTTCCCTGCCCGAGTGGGCTGTGCAGGCGCCGCGGATCCCGGCTCGCGCGCTGACAGGGCGAGGGGCTGGGCAGCCCGAGCTGCCAGGGAGCTGCCGCCGCCCCCTCCTGCCCCCGGACCGAGCTCGCCGAGCACCTCCCCTGCCTCAGCCCCGCGCTGCCTGCCCTGGGTGGGGAGAGGCAGAGCCCGGCTCCGAGCGGGGCAGCGGGGGATACTGCCCCCACTGGGGGACCCCCGCGGCTCGGGCACCTGGGGGTCAGTGTCCGTCCTCTCAACTCTGCCTGCACGGGGCTGGGGAAGCAGCTGTCAGCGCCTGCCCCCCTCAGCCCTTGCACCCCCCATCCCGCTCGCAGGCTCTTCACTTGTACCTCCCCCATCGCTCCTGCGCCGCACCCTTTCCCCTTGTACCCTCCCCTCCCGCACCTCCCCCTTCCCCTGCACCTCTTCTCCCGCAACCCCCCTGATACCCCCTCTCCTCCCCCACCCTCCTCCGCCAGGACATCACACCCGCTTCTCTGCCAGTGTAGATCCCCCCCAAGGACCCCCCCATCCGCTCCGCTGCCTGAACCCGCTTTGCTAGATCCCCATCCCTCTCCGGGTACAAGGTTTGAGGGTTAGTCCCTCTGCCTTCCATGTGCATTTGGAGCACTAAAGATGGGGTTGCGGGGGACGGGGGGGGAGGAGCCAAAATTTTTTTTGCTTGGGGCAGCAAAAAACCTAGAGCCGGCCCTGAGTCTAATGAGATAAATCAATGAACAGCAGGATACCAAGGGAGGAGAAATAACTTTTGAAGTGGTAAGAGAGTGGCCCATTACAGACAGTTGACAAGAAGGTGTGAGTAACAGTAGGGAGAAATTAGTATTGGGGAACTTAAGTTTAGGTTTTGTAATGACCCAACCACTCCCCGTAGAAAGTCATGACAGTCCAGTTTCAAAAGCTCTTCCTTGGGGGAGGATTTGTGGCAATTTGCCCGAGGAGAGTCACAGACAGGCTACATGTCCAGTACACGTGAATGTGAACTAGAGGGAATGTTACAGGATTACTGTCAGTTCTCTGGCTGAACTGCTTGCTGGATTGTATATTTCACAGGCTCAGAGAGGCTCTCTGTGAGGGCCTTTTGCTCTTTCAGGTGCTAATTAAAGATGGGTGAGCCAGCATGCACTCAAGGCCAGCTCCGCTCAGCCAGCTGGTGGCAAAACCTGTTAGGTTTGCCTGACCTGTCAAATTGTTAGAGTTCAAAAGGATTAGAACAGGAATGCCAAAGAAGGCTCCCTGGAGACAGAGTCCCCAGGTCCTAGCAGCAAATTGTGCTCAAAGAAGTGGGAGGAGGCAAGGTCTTTGTGTAGCCAGGATAGAGAGAGGGAGACCAGAAATATTTGAAGACGACCGATCTCTACGTTGTTCCCTTGCTGAACCGAAGGCCATCCGAGTGCTGATATCTAAGTAAGTGAGCGTCTGTTTGCTATTGATCTGATAGTATCTTTTGGGGCTGACATGTCTTCCATGTGCTGGAAGACCAACTAATTCTAAAAGGTGTGCACCAAGGAATGCTGCTATGCAGCTGGCGGTCACGTGGGTGTCAGAAGCTTCGCGGGTGTGACAAGATCTCCAGGGATGGACATAAACTGAAAATATAACCAGTTCACGTTAAACACCTTGCCAGAGATCAATCCAGGTGGCACATGATATGCAAAGAGGCCAAATCCTTTTGGGATTTGCCATGGCCCAGATCCTCGATGCTTTCAATGGAAGTTAGGATCCTAAATACCTTTGAGGGACTGGAACTTCTTGTCTGAGAACTGGGGGGTGAGGAGGGGGAGGGGAAATTAGGTGTACTCATTTTCTAGGGTTTGCTAGTAAGGTGAAACATGATATGCAGCAGCACAAATAAAACATGCGTGTTCATTGCTATAGTACGTCAGCAAAAGAAAAGCCAAGAGAGACCTATGCATGGAGCAGAAAGGGAACAGTCCGTTCTGCTCTAGTGAGCTCATCTTGGTAGTATTGTACTCAGCTGTGGTACAGGAATAAGAACACAGGAATTGCCAGACTGGATCAGAATAGCATCCATCTAGTCCAGTGGCCCGTCTCTGTCATTGATCAGCACCAGATGCTTCAGAAGAAGGTGCAAGGAGCCCTGCAGTAGGCAATTATGGCCTAGCCTGCTCTCAGGCTCCCAATCTTCTAACTCCCAATCTCTAGAGTTTACCAACCAGAATCTGACAAATTGGGTGGAGTTCAGAGAAGAGCAACAGTGCTGACACTCAAGAGGAAAAATTCCAAGAGCTGACTCTACATAACTTGGCTAAGATCTGACTAAGGGGGAGGACATAGTCAGAGTCTGCCAGCATTTGGAGGGTGCACACATCAAGGTTGGGGAGGAACTATTTAAACTTGAACAAGGGAGCATAACAAGTGGGAATTGCCCAAGATTTACAAAGGCAAACTCTAGGTTGAGCGTCAGGTGGAATACGATGGGTTAGTCTGTGGAATAGTATTCCAAGGCAAGTGATGGACACTCCAGTGCATGGAAATTGTAGAAAGGTTGCTAGATCATCTGATGACTATGGCCCAGATGACTAGATCATCTGATGACTATGGCCCAGGTTTGAGCATTGGCCTGCTAAACCCAGGGTTGTGAGTTCAATCCTTGAGGGGGCCACTTAGGGATCTGGGGCAAAAATCAGTACTTGGTCCTGCTAGTGAAGGCAGGGGGCTGGACTCAATGACCTTTCAGGGTCCCTTCCAGTTTTATAAAAAAAAAAAGGTGCCTATCTCCCATAGAAGTTAGGCACCTAAATACCTTTGAGGATCTGAGCCTCTGTCACCTAAGCACAGACTTATCTAGATGAATTGGCATCCTCCCAACAGGCCATTTTCCCAATGCACGTTTATCGGAAAGGTTCAGGTGAACAGACAGTACTGGAGAGAGCTAAAGCAGCATCCTTGCCCCTGTGCTCACCTGGTCAGCACGGACATGGTAAGTCACCTTTTATTGTGCCCACTGGCCTCTGCTAACTTTGGGATCTAGTAGACAATTCTTCAGTACTTGTGACAGATGGACACTCTGGGCCAGAGCTGTGACTCTGGCTGAGCTATGCTCAAGGCAGGATGTGAGGAGGGTTGCAGAGAGGGCATTATGCCACCCTGGTTCCCCCTCCAATGCTGGGGGCACCCAGGAGCCAGTTGGTGCAGCCTCAGAGTTGTTCTATGTGATGCCAACTGCTAGCAGTTTCCTAGAGGTCATTGCACTGGCCCAGATTGCCAGTGTGCAAAGAGCTTGGCCATACCACTCCTGTTCCTTCAGGCCCCTATGCTTGGAGGGGGTCAGGAGTGTGTGGAATGATGCCAGCAATGCTGGGTTTGCAGCATCCAGCTGGCAGTTTCAGGGTATTTTCCCTCCCCTTTCTGCCATTGGAGTGACACTCAGGGGGCAAAGCTGGGCAGAGGAGCTGGCCCATTATCTTAGTTACATCAGAGCTCATTTCCCAATGCACTCCACAACAATAACCCATGCGTAACCACGTAGTCCCTGACATAGGGTTCTTATAAAACCAGCTGAGGCACATGTCATGCCCCAAGCTGCTGGGTTTACTGTAATATGAGGAGAGTGCACAAAATTGATTAATTCGCCTTTCGGAATGCAGTCGTTGTGGCTTGCCAATGCACTAATGCTTGAATTGTGCTGGTCAAACTCAGCGGTAACGCTTTGGGGGAAGAGCGTGTTTAAGTGAATGGGTGTCGCAGTGATTGAGTGTAACACGGAGGGCTGCTGCAGCTTGAGCTGAAGCCCCGTGAAAGTGCTCTAACCTTTTGTGTGAGCTCCATCTAGTGAACTCACGGAGGAAGTTACACTTGCAGCGAGCTGGAATGTTTCCCAGAAGAGTTCAGCTGGCTACGCTGTGCCAGTTTAGGGAGACAAGGTGGATGAGGTCATACTCAAATTGGAACAGTACACGGTGTTGTTGTAGCCGTGTTGTTCCAACGATATTAGAGAGACAAGGTGGGTGAGGTCATATCTTTTCTTAGACCAACTTCAGAAGAAGATTCTGTGTAAGCGCGAAAGCGTGTCTCGCTCATCAACAAGTTGGTCCAATAACAACTGCTGTTGGTGAGAGAGACAAGCTTTCGTGCATTCGTGCTTCTGAAGCTGGGCCAATAAAAGATCTGACCTCACCCACCTTGTCTGGCCAATATCTACCACAACACTGCATATTTACGTTGGACCAACATATCTACCACAACACTGCATATTTGTTCCAACTTGAATTTCATCGACATTAGGCCTACATGCAATCTCGTCACCGGGGCTTTATCCAATGCAGTTTTGAATGACTTGAGTTTTGGGGCCTTCCACGTGGAGACTATTCTACAGTCTAATAGCTGTTACCACTAATTCTTTTAATCTCCTTTCCTAACTGAGCTGTAGCCCACGAAAGCTTATGCTACAATAAATTTGTTAGTCTCTAAGGTGCCACAAGTCCTCCTGTTCTTTTTTCTCAGTCCTTTCAGGATCTTAGGAAACTGACTAATTCCCAGCCTTATATCACTAGGAACTGGCTCATTTGAAGGGTTTTTGAGACCCACTTGTGAGGGAAGGATTGTGTCTGTCGGGAGGCAGGACAAGTTGGGACCCTGCCATGGAAGGAGACCCAATTTCTTCCTGCCATGGCCTCCCCCTACATTCTCGGGGTTCCAAGGATTTCACTGTTGTTGTTAAAAGGCAGACGATGGCTGCTTGGGACCTCCTGGAAGCAGCAGGGTTAGAATTCAGCTCTTCCTTATTAAAAGCAGAGCTTTCTACACGTTTTTAGCTACAGGAGACGCACACTTAGCTACTGGCAGTTGGGAGGAGGGGGTGGGGGGGGACTATGGCACAGAATTGAACAATTCTGACTCCATCCAGTAGAGGGCAGTGGTGCACACGCACACTAGCCAGTTCATTACAACACTCACACATTTAATTCTGTCCAAGGATCTTAATGCTTATAACTCGCTGAAGCCTCACTGCACCTCTGTGAAACAGCTCTTATTACTAAGGCTAAGATTTTGTCATGGTTATTTTTAGTAAAAGTCACGGACAGGTCACGGACAATAAACAAAAATTCACAGAAGCCGTGACCTGTCTGTGACTTTTGCTGCTGCGGCTCATGGTTTCCCCCACCACCGTGGTAGCTGGGAGCTGTGGGGTTCCCCCTCTGCGCATGGCAGTTGGAAGCTGCAGGGGCCCCCCTCAGCCCACATGGCGGCTGGGAACTGCAGGGTGACCATATTTCCCAAAGAGAAAACGGGACACCCCCCAGCTGCTCGCCCGAGGCGTCTCCTCCCTCCCCCCTTGCAAGGCTGTCGCCTGTCGCTGGAACCCTGAGGAGGGCCCCCTCGGGAGTCTGGCACCTGTCGCTGGAACCCTGCCAGGGCCCCTTCTGGGGCTGAAGTGGAGAATGTCACAGAGGTCTCTGGAGGTCACGGATTCCGTGACTTCCATGACCTCCGTGACATAAGCGTAGCCTAACTTATTACCATCTTGCAGCTGGGAAAACTGCAGCTCAGAGGCATTAAGTAACTCACACAAGGTTACACTGCACATGGGTGGCAGGGCTGGGAACAGAAATCAATTCACCAGGCACCTAGTCATGTGCGTTAACCACCAAACCACACTTCTAATGCGATGTAATGATTTTTCATGCCCTTCAGCTTGTTGAAAGCCTTCGAATACTGAGATGCCCAGGCCGAGGTGTAGTAAACTGTTAATGCCTTCACTGACTGAATCTTTTTAAATTTTTAAAATGTAAACTGAAAGAGCAGTTAGCTAAAAATGAGATAAAAATGTCCTGTAAGAAAGTCTAGAATTAGCCAGGAGAGCTTGCAAACCAGGTGCTTATCATTTTTTCCAGGTGCTTATCATTTAGCTCGCCACACGCTTAGCTGATACAATCTAGGATCTTCCTTTTATTATTGTCATTTCTGACGGCTGCTTTGTTCTGGGATGGAGATAGGCTGACCAGATAGCAAGTGCGAAAAATCGGGAGGAGGAGTGGTGGGTAATAGGAGCCTATATAAGAAAAAGCCCCAAATATCAGGACTGTCCCTATAAAATCAGGACATCTGGTCACCGTAGCTGGAGGTCACAACAGAGCAGCAAGTGTTTCTGCAGCCATACAGTAGGTGGCAGAATATTCACCCCTCTGCCAAAGAGGGTCCTGCCTGGGGAACAGATGTGAAAGACATTAGTCTTGCTATTTTGCAGAGGAACAGGGAGGCTCTCAGTCCGCGACGGGCTTCTCACCAGCGTCAAAGAAAAAAACAGGGGCCAGATCTTCAGCTGCTGTATATAAGTGTATATAAGTTCCAGCCAATGGGACTATGCCAATTGGGTATCCAATCCTATGTGTCAAATTTGGGGCTGGCCTAAACAGGTCAGCTCCTGCTGACTCCAATTGAAGCCCTACCCGTTTAAACCAGGGCTGAATTTGGCCCTGTGTCTTAGCTATCTTGACTATATCTAATTCAATCCCATTCCAAAAAGGACAAATCGAGCCCTCTCCCATGCGCAGTATATGAGAGCCTTCATATTTAATACATGCAGACAAGACTGAACGCCAGTCCAATTTCTCTGGCATATCAAACCGCCTGGGAGGTGATTTACGAGGAGCCTCTCGGGCCGGGGCTCAGAACGTGTTGAAAGCTAACCATTGTAAGCGAGTCTGCCCGCCCGCAGACTCTGCAGTTCAATCGCTCCTCTGCCTTGTTTTTCAGCTCAGCTCCAACGTTTCCTACAGCGACAATAAACAGCACACACACACGGAGGGTTGCCAGGCGTCTGGTTTTCGACTGGAATGCCCGGTCGAAAAGGGACCCTGGTGGCTCTGGTCAGCACCACTGACCAGGCCGTTAAAAGTCCGGTCGGCGGCGCAGAGGAGCTAAGGTTAAGTCCTGGCTCCGCACAGCTCCCGGAAATGGCTGGCATGTCCCTGAGGCCCCTAGGCGGAGGGGCAATCAGGGAAGCTCTGCATGCTACCCCTGCTCTCCCCAGCGCCAGCTCCGCAGCTCCCATTGGCCGGGAACCGCAGCCAATGGGAGCTGCAGGGGCAATGCCTGCGGGCACGGGCAGCACGCAGAGCCCCCTGGCCCCTCCACCTAGGAGGAGCTGGACATGCCATCTGCTTTCGGGAGCTGCACAGAGCTAGGGCAGGCCGGGAGTCTGCCTGTCTAAGCCCTGCTGTGCCGCCAACCGGGAGCTGCCTGAGGTAAGCGCCAGCTGGCCAGAGCCCATACCCCAAACCCCCTCCTGCACCCCAACCCCCTGACCCAGGTTGGAACCCCCTCTCGCACCCTAAGTCCCTCCCAGAGTCTGCACCCCAACCCCGTGTTCCAGCCCTGAGCCCGCACCCCTCGCCCTCTCCCGCACCCCAATCCCCTGCCCCAGCCTGGAGCCCCCTCCTGCACCCTGAACCCCTCATTTCTGGCCCCACACCAGAGCTTGCACCCCCAGCCAGAGAACCTCACCCCCTCCCGCACCTCAACCCCCTGCCCCAACCCAGTGAAAGTGAGTGAGGGTGCGGGGATGGAGTGAGTGGGGGCAGGGCCTCAGAGAAGGGGTGGGGCCTTGGGGAAGGGGCAGGGCAGGGGTGTTCGGTTTTATGCAATTAGAAAGTTGGCAGCCCAACGCACGTCTCTGGCACTTTCCAGCTAGGGATTTCAGAGCACCTCACACACATTACTGAATTAACCCTCCCATCAGCCTCATGCGGCTGGTGAGTGTTATTGCACAGAGTGGAAAGGGAGATCTGGTCTGAGGGGAAGTGGGGGGTAAGGGACTCGGGCCAGGCACACGATGAGTCACAGCGGAGGAGCTGGCAATAGAATTCAGGTACCCTAATGGCCATGCCTCTGCTCTAACCACTAGACTGAACTCCCTAAGCAACAGGTGGAGGGGAGGAGTTGTCTATCTCTCCTCACAGTGCGATGGAATCAGTGCTCTTAGAAACAAAACCAGCCCAGAGAAACAGGACGGTTGTACAGATAAGGAACTAGCCTAGAAGTGAGGTGCTCTAGGAGGAAGGATGGTCCAGTGGTTAACACAACTAATCTGGGACACAGCAGACTTGCCTTCAATTTCTAGCTCTGCACAGATTTCCTGGGCTGCCTGTTGCAAGTCACTTTGGCCCAGCTACTCGAATGCTCTGAATTCCTATTGAAATCAATGTGCGCTAGAAGACTAGATACTTTTGAGGGGATGGGCCTTAATTTCTCTGTGCTTCAGTTTTCCATCTGTAAAATGGGGGATAATCTTTCCTTCCTCTCTTTGTTTAGACTGTGAACGCTTCAGGGCCGGGACTGTCTCTTATTATGTCCAAGTACAGCGCCTAGCACAATGGGGCCCTGATTTCAGCTGGGGTCTCTGGATGCGACTTAATACAAGCAGATATGGAGGTGCTGGTCGTGGCTCCATGGTTAAGGCTGAGTTGGGTTTTGCACTCAAAGCAGAGATTCAGTCTCTTTGATTTGCAGGAAGAATACACTGGATTCGCCCCAAGAGCAGGACAGCATTTACCCTTTCAAGGGTTTACTGGAGCACATGCTGGGCCTCTCTGAAGAAGGAAATGGAAACTAACTCCATCCTTAAAAAGGCAGCATCAGCCCTGCAAGTAAAAACTAGGGCTGCCAAGTGATTAAAAAAATTAATTGTGATTAATCGCACTGTTATTTAAATATTTTTGGATGTTTTCTACATTTTCAAGTATATTGATTTCAGTTACAACATAGAATACAAAGTCTGCGGTGCTCACTTTATATTTATTTTTTATTACAAATAGTTGCACTATAAAAAACAAAAGAAATTTTTCAGTCCACTTAATACAAGTACTGTAGTGCAATCTCTTTATCATGAAAGTTGAACTTACAAATGTAGAATTATGTACAAAAAATAACTGCATTCAAAAATAAAATAATGTGAAACTTTAGAGCCTACAAGTCCACTCAGTGCTACTTCTTGTTCAGCCCATCACTCAGAGAAACAAGTTTCGTTACAATTTGCAGGAGATAATGCTGCCCACTTCTTGTTTACAATGTCACCTGAAAGTGGGAACAGGTGTTCGCATGGCACTGTTGTAGCCGGTGTCGCAAGATCAGGGCCGGCGCAACCCATTAGGTGACCTAGGCGGTCGCCTAGGGCGCTACTATTTGGGGGGCGCCGGCGCCCCGGTCGTCAGCGTAATTTTGGGGGCGGGACCTTACGCCGCCTAGGGCGCCGAAAAAGCTGGCGGCGCTCCTGCGCAAGATATTTACATGCCAGAGGTGCTAAAGATTCAGATGTCCCTTCATGCTTCAACACGATTCCAGAGGACATGCGTCCATGCTGATGACGGGTTCTGCTCGATAATGATCCAAAGCAGTGCAGACCGATGCATTTTCATTTTCATCATCTGAGTCAGATACCACCAGCAGAAAGTTGATTTTTCTTTTTTGGTGTTTCGAGTTCTATAGTTTCTGCATCTGAGTGTTGCTCTTTTAAGACTTCTGAACGCATGCTCCACACCTCGTCCCTCTCAGATTTTGGATGGCACTTCAGATTCTTAAACCTTGGGTTGAGTGCTTTAGCTAGTTTTAGAAATCTCACATTGGTACCTTCTTTGCGTTTTGTCAAATCTTCTGTGAAAGTGTTCTTAAAACAAACGTGCTGGGTCGTCATTCGAGACTGCTATAACATGAAATATATGGCAGAATGTGGGTAAACAGAACAGGAGACATACAATTGTCCCCCAAGGAGTTCAGTCACAAATTTAATTAACGCTTTTTTTTTTTAACGATCACCATCAGCATGGAAGCATGTCTTCTGGAATGGTGGCTGAAGCATGAAGGGGCATACGACAGTTTAGCATATCTGGAACGTAAATACCTTGCAACGTCGGCTGCAAAAGTGCCATGCGAACACCTGTTCTCACTTTCAGGTGACATTGTAAATAAGAAGCAGGCAGCAGTATCTCCTGTAAATGTAAACAAACTTATTTATCTTAGCGATTGGCTGAACAAGAAGTAGGACTGAGTGGACTTGTAGGCTCTAAAGTTTTACATTGTTTCATTTTTGAGTGCAGTTATGTAACAAAAGAAAAATCTACATTTGTAAGTTACACGTTCACGATAAAGAGATTGCACTACGGTACTTGTATGAGGTGACTTGAAAAATACTATTTCTTTTATCATTTTTACAGTGAAAATATTTGTAATAAAACTAATATAAAGTGAGTACCGTATACTGTATGCCGTGTGTAATAGAAATCTATATATTTGAAAATGTAGAAAAACAGCCAAAAATATTTAATACATTTCAATTGGTATTCTATCGTTTAACAGTGCCATTAATCGCAATTAATTTTTTTTAAAGCGATACATTTTTTTGAGTTGATTGCGTGAGTTAACTGTGATTAATCGACAGCCCTAGTAAAAAAAACCCCAAGCCCCCAGCCTCTGCAGTGGAGGGCATAGAGACGAGGCTGCGTGAGACGGCTGCTGCATTCCTAGAAGGGCAGCTCAGCCCCGAGGGAGCCTGAAGGTGGAGAGAGGATCCCCCCTGCCCAGTATAGAGGGCTGGTGAGCCGGGAGAGAGCTCCACTCAGTGTCTTCACTCAGAAGGGCCTGAGGATGGAGCAGAGAAAGGGCCTAGCCCAAAGGGATGCACAGGGCTGAGGAGGAATCTCCCGGCCAGAGCGAGCCCCAGTTCCTACTCCAGTTTGAATGAGGGTCACCAGGGGATGTCCACTCTTTACAGATGGGTACGTCAGCCTGGCTCACTCCTGGGCAGTGTGTTAACCCCCAGCCAGCGGAGAACTCCTTAACGCCCAGAGTACAGGAAAGGGAAATACCACCGGAGCTCAGACAGGACCAGGCTCTGGAGGGAGCCAGAGGCTGTGAGAGCGTAGGACCAGCAGGCTGGAGAGCAGCCAGCCTGGGAGGGTTGGAGGGCCTGAGAGCTGCACAGAGACATGCTTGTTTCTGGCAGGGGGCCAGGAGTAGCCACGAGCAGGAAGACCGGGGCTGCAGAAGGGAGGATAGTGTGGCGTGATTACCCTGGGACTCTGTTACCTTCATGCCCCTGGAATGGCCCGTAATGCCCCTAGGGGCTGGGTTGGCAACGGTTGTTTGGATCTTTGTGTTGTAACTTAAAGCAATCATGCTGAGGGTAATTGCACCCTTTGTTTCCGGCAGCCGTAGCAAAGAAATCCTGTGTTCTTTCCTGGGAATCTGTGAGTGTGTATGGGACCCCATCAAGGGCCACGGACTCCAGACCGCAGTGCCTATAGTGCCTGCCCCTGAGATTGGGATACAC
Organism: Platysternon megacephalum; assembly: GCA_003942145.1. Taxonomy (NCBI): domain Eukaryota; kingdom Metazoa; phylum Chordata; order Testudines; family Platysternidae; genus Platysternon; species Platysternon megacephalum. The sequence goes on from QXTE01000279.1 coordinate 1,149,944, forward strand.
AGAGCATACTACCAGCCATCTCAGGGGCCTGACTGGTGCCTCACACACTCAAAGCGACACCCTGCAGTGCGCTCGGTGCAAGCCTGTCAGTGAAGTAAGCAAACACTGCACGCTGTGACAGGAAGACAATGGTGGAGCCGTTGCCAATGAGCCATGCACCCTGAGCTCAGACGCCCATGACTTCAGAATGGGCACGCTGAGCAAAGCACTGAATGCGGGGAGGAAGTGTCATCTCCCCAAGTGTCACCTTAGTCCTGCAGCTGGCTGAGGAGCTCAGAGCAAGAAATGTTTTTTAGAGTTTCTAAAAAGAGTCACTTGGGGCTGGGGCCACTGGTTTCCATGAGGTCTCATCAGCCTCACACCAAGGGAGTCTGATTCTCAGTGAGATGGTGACACTCGGCTGCTCTGGGCTCTGTGCCATGTGGTTAGAAGTCTGGAACCCAGGCTGGGTCAATCAGAAGATTAATAGATTCTAAGGCCAGAAAGGGACATTATGATGAGCTAGTCCGATCTCCTGCATAACACTGACCAGAGAAGTTAATCTAGTGATTCCTGCATACCCATGTCTTGTGGGTTAGCTGGAGAGTATCTGTTACAAAGATATCCAAGGTGGGCGAGGTAACATATTTTATTGGACCAACTTGTCTTGATGTGAGAGACAAGCTTTTTACACAGAGCTCTTCTTTAGGTCTGGGAAACATAGTGTCACAGCTAAATACAAGGTGGAATAGATAATTTAGCATAAGTAGTTACCACATATTTAAAGGGACCATTCATTCATCTTGTCTCTCTAATATCCTGGGACTAACACTGCATACAAAGATATCCAACAGTTTAAAGACTTCAAGGGATGGAGAATCCACTGCCGCCTAGGAAGTTATTCCAATGGTTAATTCCCTTCATTGTTAAATATATGTGCCTTGGTCCAGTCTCCATCTCCTCCCCTGTTGGAATGTAGGAATAGGGGCATGTTTATTTGAATGCCATCTAGGGGTAGTTCTGATTATACTTTGTACAGGAAATTACCTTTTGTAGTATGGTAGCAGAACCCCTAACGGAGATCGATGTGCAAGTGAAAATAAAGCATGGTTGGTTGTTAGCAGCAAACCTCAAAGGCTGTCACTCTCTTTGTTAAAAAATCCATCTGGCCTATAATATAGTATATTGATTTAGTTGGGGATTGGTCCTGCGTTGAGCAGGGGGTTGGACTAGATGACCTCCTGAGATCCCTTCCAACCCTGATATTCTATGATAACATCCATCCCACAGCAGGGCTAGAACTCAAGAAACTCTTGCTCCAGGAACACAGGACATTAACGCTTACACTGAAGGGGAGGATTATTAGCCATATCACTCCACCTACTCAGAAATAAAAAGTTTGAAAGTCTGGGAATGTTCCCCCCACCCTGGAAGCACAGCTTAGTTTTAGCTAAAATTTTCTGACCAGCTTGTCCTATGACACAAAGTTGGGCACTATTGATTCTAATTCTGTCCAGCAGAGGGAGATGGGAGATCAATATGCCTGACTCAATCCTACGGCACCTCCATTTTCTTCAAGCCGGTGAGCTATTTCCTTTCTCATAAAAATTTTGCCTTAAAGCTTTCTCTTTATTTTGAGCGTAGGCTGAAATCTCTACAGTGTGTTATGCTATTCGGCATTAGGAGGAGACAACACAAATCTCAATTATATTCTCATTCTCTGCAGTGCTTCAACACAGCTGCTATGCTGGGGCAGCAAAGCGTCAACAAATGTTTCCCTAATGGCTTCTTAAATAAAAAGTGCCAACATCTGGAACAACTTACGATTGGCTGATATGGTGTAAAATGGGTGATTTACTGCTGGAGTTGAATACTCCTGGTGTTTAGTTAACTGCAAGTGTTTAAATGAAGAGAAATTGAGAAACGTTAGCCGTGTTTATAAAACTGCACCAAACAATATATTTAACAAACTCTGCTTGTGTGTGTAAGCAATACTGAAGGGCATTCCATCTTCTGGGCATCCCATTACCCGGGGAAGGGAAGAGACGCTGGAAAAAAGAACCTCTAAAGGGACACTGGCTAGTCATGTTCTCCCTGGCCTTGCATCCTGGCTGCTTTGCGCCATTCCATAAAGGTAGCATATGAGGAGCACCCCAGAGTAGGGGGACTTTGAGTTGGCTGAGAGCTGTCATGGCAGCTTCTCTGGCAATCTCCCCTCTGGACACTGGAATTGGGAGTGTAGCCGTGAGAAGCAGGGCACGGCGTGGTCTTGCCAGTCCCTGGCTGCCATATTGGCCTATTGGGCTGATGGCACTTGGCGTAACTTCTAATTGCTTTTAAGTATAGCTTGGGCGTGGGCCCACTCAGAGCAGCCTGAGGACTGCGAGGGGAGCACAGAGGCCAAGTCTGCTGCCTTCCTCCTGAACTGTTCCCTCCCCTCATCTCCTTTGTGTTGGGGGACGCCAAGAGAACTACGTTGACTTGAGTGGAGGCCTGTGTAAAATCAGGAGGCGAGGAGACGCTGGCCCTCAGAGGATCTGGGCCAGGGAGTGCAAAACGGGGGACGTTGGGAGGAGGTTGCTATTCAGATGTGGTTGCCACTTACACCTAGTTTTCATCCATTTGGCCCATGTCTTAGCGTCGGAGTCATATGCCCTTACTCAGCTCGCCAAGTAACCCCTCTGATGTCAATAGTGCTACTCCTGAAGTAAGGCTCTACTCAGCATGAGTAAGGCTATCAGAAACTGGCCCTAAATGAGTACCTAGGGTGCAAGACAGTGGAGAATCAGGCCCTTCTATCTCTGAAATAGGACTAGTAATGGGAGGAAAAAAGCAGGGGAACACAGGAGCACAGTATAGGGGACATGTGGAAGTGGAGGAGCTCCATCGTGCTGCATGGCAGGTCTGCGCTGGGGAGCAGAGCACAGTGGGAGATGGGACAGGAGAAGTCAGAGCAGCTTCTTAAATGTACCCTCCTCTCTCCTTTTCCTTAAACTTGCTAATTCATTCTCCCAAGCTTTGTATAACTTCCCCCAGTGCGAGCGAAAGAGCTAGGCTGTTTTTTGTTTCAGGGTTAACACTGCCTCCTCTGGCCATGGCTTGAAAAGTTACAGGCAGCTCCAGCTGCAGCCTGTGAATCTGCAGCCACAGAAAACACTCCTCCTTGCAGAGTTGTTCAGTGGATCCTGAGCTTTAGAGACATGTTGTCCAGCTACCAGGGTTACGAAGAACACCTTCAAATGTCCCCGACGCTGTCATGGCTGCCGGAGGCTTCAGAAGACCTGAAACAATAGTGTTGCGAGAAAACACTTCAAGGGGAGGCCTCTCAGAAGCCCAACTGTGAATATTTAAAAGTCAATGTTGTTAGCTATTGAAATGACGATCATTTTAGCAGAAACATGCAGCTAATGGCCTCAGGCGGTGATCTGAACTGCAGTAAATGGCGCTGGGAAAAGGGAAGGGTGGGTTGGCTGGTTGCTAGGATCTTCAAGCCCACCCCAAAGGTTTTTGAGTAAGAAATTCCCTCTTAGAAATGTGAAGAGAAGTTCAGTGTGTCTCAAACTGGGGGGTCCTGACCCAAAAGGAGGTCAACTACAAGACTATTGTAGGGGGGTTTTGAGAGCAGCCTCTGCTGGCAAAGTGCCCAGCTCTGAAGGCAGTGCCGCTGCCAGCAGCAGCGCAGAAGTAAGGGTGGCATGGTATGGGACGAGGTGGGTCATCACAGTTTGAAATATTTTCAAAAGGGGTCCCAGCAAAAAAAGTTTGAGAACCTCTGAGCTACTCTGAAAACAAAACCATACCTAGGTACGCACCCCGTGAAACTCTACTCAGTTCTGCCAATGCACCACTGCATGGATCTATATAAGCACAGCTTCCCTCCACGCCTAGCCTCTGAGCACAGGCTGCCAATCATGCTAAGCTGTAGGGTGACCAGGTGTCTGGTTTTCGACCGGAACACCCGGTCAAAACGAGATCCTGGCAGCTCCGGTCAGCACTGCTGACTGGGCCACTGACTGTCCGGTTGGTGGAGCCGCATAGGAGCCGGAGGGGGGACGTACCGCTGCTTCCGGGAGCTGCTTGAGGTAAGCGCCACCTGGAGCCTGCACCCCTGACCCCCAACCCCCAGCCCTGATCCCCCTCCCACCCTCCGAACCCCTTGGTCCCAGCCTGGACCCCCCTCCTGCACCCCAAACCCCTCATCCCCAGCCCCATCCAGAGCCTGCACCCCCATCCGGAGCCCTCACCCTCTTTGCATCCAACCCACTGCCTCAGCCTAGAGGCCCCTCCTGCACCCTGAACTCATTTCTGGCCCCACCCCGGAGCCCACACCCCAGCCCCCTGAGCCAGCCTGGTGAAAATGAGCGAGTGAGTGAGGGTGGGGAGAGCGAGCAACAGAGGGAGGGGGATGGAGTGAGCGGGGGGGCGGGACCTCAGATAAGGGGCGGGGCATGGCCAGGGCCTCGGAGGAGGGGCGGGGCAGGGGGCGGTTTTGTGTGAGTAGAAAGTTGGGAACCCTACTAAACTGTAGGGAGCCTGGGGCCATACACGGGCATGCACTTTTTCGGCTTGTGATCCAAGGCATGACTGGAAGCTTGGGTCCAAATCCAGACCTGGTGCAAGCTGGGTGCCACTGTACTCTTTGGAACTGGACCCATTCCTGGCCTGGGGAAGTCGGCCCTAGGGTCCCAGAGCTGACAGGTTGATGCACTAGCAGCACAGATAACTCCGTTTAGCTTAGTTTTGACTGACGGTGAGAGCCGAGCCATAAAACGGCAATGGTTTGAGCTATTTCTGACTCACCCAGTCCTGCCAATTGCCCCGACATCGCGGGAAGAAATGTGTCTGGGCTGACAAGCTGTGTAGACAGCGCTTCACTCGGGTTCAATTTGAAACAGCTGTGGTGCGCTGCAAACAGAGCCTGCTAGCGAATGGAAAGGAAAGTGCCTTCCGTGATGGGACACCATAAAACAGCAAGGGCCTGTTTCCATAAGGTGCTGAGCCTTCTCAGATCCCACTGCACTCAAGGGGTGCTCAGCACCCTGCAGGATTGGGCCCTCCGTCTAAAAACAGCTGATAGGAATATTTATGCTTTCTTTATACAAGCTTCATCTTCTCCGTTTGCTCTTAGGCAGACAGTTTTCTGTGAGTGTATGCTCCAGTGGTTGAGTGGAGAGGGTTCCCTAGAGGGTCATTAAAAACAGCTTTCAGCCTTTCGCTGTTTGTGGAAGACAAATTGCGCCTTGCGATGGAGGCGAGGGAAATCGCCCCGGGGAGGGCGCTTGCTAGAATGGGATTATTGTTTTCTTTTAAAGGCAGCAAACACTTGTGCCTCCTTCTGATCAGCTTTGTAAATACTCTTTGTGCCCAGCTGGCTTAAGTCTCTAACCACCAGCTGCCTCCTGAAGAAAGCAGACACCTCGTGGGACGCTTTGGGATAGAACCTAGATAGAGGCGTGGCTTTTCTGTGCTCCTTCCTGTAGGGAACAAGGGGCCAGAGTCTGACCTACAGCTAGAGACAGTGTCAGCTCCTGCCGTCAGTTACATCATGTAGCTACCTTCCACTGGGAATCAGACGCGTTGACCTCCCATTAGCATAATATCTCAGCACCCTACACGCCTCAATGGATTTATCCTCTCCACCTCCTTGTGAGTACTATTATCCCCATTTTGCATCTGGGGAAACTGAGGCATGGAGTGGCTAAGTGATTTAGCCACGGCCACACTAGAAGGCTGTGGCGGAGTGGAGCACTGACCCTGGATCTCCTGGTCCCATGTGAGTGCCTACCCCCTGGGCCAGCCTTTTCCTGATTGTCATCCACACCCACGTGAAGTGAGTGCCAAGTGCATGTAAAACATCACCACTGCTATAAGCAGAGAGTTCTCGGTTTGCCACACACTGCACAGGTGTTAAATGGTCACCCACAATGCAAGGGAGTAGAGACTCAACCCATGTGGTCTCAGTTACACCATGATAAATCCAGGGGAGGGGCCATATTCTGATCTCAGTTATACCTGGGTAAATCTAGAGCAGCCCTATTGCCATCAGTTCTCCATGGCATATGGTCTTGGTTCCCGAGTGGCAGCAAACATAATGCTACCAGTCCACCAGGAGTTTGCGACTGATACCAGTATGACCAAGCTGTGCTGGGCCCAGGCAAAATTCCATGTCCATTCAGGGATACCCACTGTAAGCCACGCGGAACAACTTGCAACCAGTTTGGCCCTTGGGAAATGGAGGTTCCCAATAGTTCAGGCTAGAGGGCAGCGTGGAATGCTCACAGTTGCTTGGGCTGTAATGGATACAGCTGAGGCCTGTGATGCCACCTGTGATGCCGTAGAGGGCAGAGATCAGTTTGTGCTTCGTACGACTTTGTTCTTCCCTTCCCGTAAACCGTTTAAATGATTTTAACACTGTTTAGATTTGTGTTACTGCTCCAGGCTAATTTTTAACCCCAGATTGTTTTGTGGGGATGGTAGCAGAGGAACGCCAGTTCAGAAACTGTGAATAGCATCACTTCAGGAGTCACGGGGGCGTTTAAAAGAAGGAGTTGGAGAGGACCATGCTTGGGAATGATCCTGGCTACCCTTTGGCAACACCACGTATGGGAAATTGTGTAACCCAGCCTGGCATTGGTGACCCACAAGAAAAGAATGAGAGGTTGACACAGGCAGCCCTAGAGCTGTGTCGGGTGCTGAAAATAATATCTGGTATGTGGCGCAAAATGTGTCAGGTGCTGCCTCACTGATCCGGTACCTCAGGCTGAAGCACCATGGAAGTGTAGCCTAGTGCTTGGCACTCCAGCTGGGGAGTCAGGAAACCTGGGTTCTATTCCATTCCTGGCTCTGCTGCTGGATAACCTTGGTCAAGTCACATCACCTCTCTGCACCTCAGTTTCCTCCTCTCTAGGAAAATGTTTTAAGATCTACTGGTGAAAAGTATTGCATAAGAGCTAGGTATTCTTCTTCTTCAATTTCCATAGAGAAAAACTTACAAGTAGCCCTCTCCCTGGACACACTGATGTGTAAATTTTCTTTGTGCAGATAGAAAAACTGAACTGACTCATCCTGGCCACCCTCTGGAACCCAAGGATCAGCCTCTAAAGATCTCCAGTGGTTTCTTCATCCTAGATATTAAAGGTTTCCAGTGAGGGAGACTATCCCCCAGACTAGAGGATCCCACTGCTAGGAAGTTCCTTCTGATACCCAGCTTGTGACGGGGCGCACTCATCTCTCGTGAGTGCCTCCTGTCAGCTGGGTGTGAACCTGCACTTTCTCTGCTAATGGTGCCTCCCGACAGCTATTTCCCTCGTCAGGCGGGTCTTCGGTGGCTCAGGCCAAGTCACACACTGTCTAAACACATAAAGGAACCCTTTCCGGGGAAAAAAGGACCAACAGGGCCTGTCCCTGTGCCCCTGTTACCATCTACAGCCCTGTCTCTGGGCTCAGTCCTCAGCCCCTTCTGGGCTAGCATTAAGTCCATGGATGCCTTGGTATAGGGCAGTGACGCCGGGGCTTTCTCCCTGGAGACTCTTTATGTTCTGCTTGTTACTTGGGCCTCTAAATAAGCTATATCCCCTTCTCAGGGCTTTGGCTACACTGCCAGTGTTAGGGCCAAGTTCACCCGCTACTCCGGGTCCCAACCCAGGTACCCTACAAATAGCAGCCATGTGCTGCTTCCTGAAATTGCTGCTGCTGTTCCCTGGGCCACTTCCCATGTAGCCCCTTGCGCTTCACCCTTCCCTCGGGGCTGAAGATCGCAACTCTCCTCCTTCCTCACCCTTCTGGTCCCAGCCAGCAACTGACCTGCTCAGGCCCTGCAGCTCTTTTTAACTGGGCCTGTTGCACTCTGATTGGCTGCTTCCTTGCAGCCTTTCTAGGCAGGCCGGGAGGACCCACCTTTGCTGCTCTTTTTCTGTGGCGGGGTGTGGTAGCACTGCGAGGCCTCCAGCAGGGGGCCTCAAAGGGCCTGGTACACCTCATCACACAGCTCAAATTCGCCTGTCACTTACTTTCATCCTATGTCTACTAGTAACAAGAGTCACTCTAAGGGTACGTCTACCCAGCAGCTGGGATATGGGATTCCCAGCTTGAGTAGATGTACACACTCTCGCTCTGATTGAGCTAACATGCTCGAAATGTAGCAGAGGCTGGCTCAGTCCTAGAGCTTTGGATGGGTTTGTACTCAGGTAGCTAGCCTGAGCCACCACCTGGCTAATTTCAGCATGCCAGCTCAATCAGCAGTAGTGTGTGTGTGTGTCTGCACAAGCTGGGAATCACGCCTCCCCCCCATCTTTGGTGCTTGCACCCCTAAGATAGTGGCGTGTGGTGTGTCAGATCCCCCTCTCTGACCATTGCTAGACCATGAATAAGGCGCCTGCCCAGTTGTCCCTTTGGATTCGGATTACAATTTATCCTGGTGATTATACAAATGTTTCACTTCCTTGTTCTAAGTCCGGCCATTTACGTCTTCTCTGCACTGCAGGGGGACGTGGCAGTGGCGTCCCTTTGAAGGGCCGATGTTCACACAACACTGGAATTTCTGAGGCACATACAGTATCCAGCATGGGCCTGATGCCAAGCCCTCAATGGAAAGACTCTCATTCACTTAATGCCCTAGATGCAACCGCACCCGATCTACAATTTCCTCCACATAGCAGGAAGTTCAACAACCCACACTCAGAGCAAGGCTTCCCAACGGTGATTTGATTTGTTCCCGGCTTGTGGCTACCAGTGGGAGGCTGGCTTACCTGATTTCCCATTACACTTTAGTGGCACCAAGGCATTCCCAGGAGGTAGGGACAGTTCCCATCCCTGCCCATCTCCAGTTTAGCCTTTGACGTGTCCTTGTGCATCTCCTGCATGCCTGCCGTGTACAGAGTCACTGCATAGTTCTCAGATTTCTGTCACAGCCTCCTCCACCAGGTGCCAGAACTGATCCCATTGATTTTTCACTGTCCTGTGCCTGAGGGAAGAGCAGCCCCCTGACTATTGATCCTAAACACAGACTTGCACTTGTCAGGTCTCCACTCCCTGCCCCTCAGCTCACTCACAAATCACCCCCCTCTCACCTTTGCAGAGCTAGAAGAGTGCGCTGGCTGTGTCCAATCTCCATGCAATGTATGGACTATGCTAAGCAGTGCAGCAGTTTTCTGCCATCGCAAAGCAAAGCTGAACTGGGAGGATATGAATCAGCAATGTGGCCTTGTTGCCAAGAAGGCCAATGGCATATTGGACTGTATTAGTAGGAGCATTGCCAGCATATCAAGGGAAGTGATTATTCCCATCTATTCGGCACTGGTGAGGCCACACCTGGAGTAGTGTGTCCAGTTTTGGGCCCCCCACTACAAAAGGGATGTGGACAAATTGGAGAGAGTCCAGCGGAGGGCAACGAAAATGATTAGGGGGCTGGGGCACATGACTTACGAGGAGAGGCTGAGGGAACCGGGGTTATTTAGTCTGCAGAAGAGAAGAGTGAAGGGGGATTTGATAGCAGCCTTCAACTACCTGAAGGGGGGTTCCAAAGAGGATGGAGCTAGGCTGTTCTCAGTGGTGGCAGATGACAGAACAAGAAGCAGTGGTCTCAAGTTGCAGTGGGGGAGGTCTAGGTTGGATATTAGGAAACACTATTTCACTAGGAGGGTGGTGAAGCACTGGAATGGGTTACCGAGGGAGGTGGTGGAATCTCCATCCTTAGAGATTTTTAAGGTCCGGCTTGACAAAGCCCTGGCTGGGATGATTTAGTTGGTGTTGGTCCTGCTTTGAGCAGGGGATTGGACTAGATGACCTCCTGAGGTCTCTTCCAACCCTAATATTCTATGACAGTATGACAAACACCTCCCCTGAAGTCTGAAGGGAATCAGAAGACTCCTATGTTGCCCATCAACCGTGGTCATTGAATGTCTAATAATTAGAGACAATCTTTGAGATACATTGACTAAAGGGTCTATGCAGAGACACCAGACTCTCCCTCACTCAATCTGCAGGTGTTCCCTACTCCTAATGTATTACAGGCCCAGATTGTTTTTGATCTGTGTAATATTGATCTACAGGACAACAGTTATACTCTTGGTCACTTTAAAGAATGAGAGAAGTCAGAATCAGAAAAAAAAAATCTTCTCCACTCCCCCTGTGCCATACATTGTTCAAAGGGGGAAGAGAGGGACGTAGCTCCAGGACTTCGACTGATATTAACAGGAATAGCTGGGCAACAAGGTAACAAGCTTTCTAATAAAGCCAATTGCAAGGTCATATATCTAGGAACAAAGAGCGTCAGTCACGCTGACAGGAGGGGGACTGTATCCTGGGAAGCAGTGACTCTGCAAAGGACTCTGAGGGGTCGTGGGACATAAACAGCCTGAACACATGTTTCCAGTGCCGTGCTCTGGCTATAAGAGCCAATGGAACCCTTGGCCGTGTAAACAGAGGCATAGAGAGCAGGAGCAGGGATTGCCTCTCTATACTGCATTGCTGAGCCCATCACTGGAATTCTGGTCCAGTTCTAGTGTCTACACTTCAAAAGGGGACATTGAAAAATTGAGGAGGGGTCAGAAAAGAGCCACAAGAATGATCTGAGGTCTGGAAAACCTACCTTAAAGTGAAAGACTCAACTTCAATGTATTTAGCTTATCAAAGGGAAGGCTAAGATTATGGTTTACAAGTACTCACACAGGGAGAAAATATCTGATACCAGGTTTTTTTTGAATTCTAGCAGACAAAGGCACACAATCCAATGGCTAGAGTTTGAAACTAGACAAATTCAAACTGGAAATAAGGTGCAATTTTTTTGAGCAGGGAGGTTAGTTAACCATTGCAACCACTTACCCAGGGATACAACAAACTGGCCAGTCAATTCATGTCTTTGACTGGCTGTCTTCCTCCGAGACATGCTGTCGCTCAACCAGGAGTTACAGGCTTGATGCAGGAATCACTGGGTGAGGTTCTACGGCCCGGGTTATGCAGGAGGTCAGACTAGATGACCATAATGGTCCCTTCTGGCCTTAAAATCTATGGGGGGAAAAAAATCCAGCAAGTTACAGGGGCTGCAAACCTGCATGCCTTGTTTTAAAGCTGTAGGGGTTAATATATACTAGGGTGGCTTTGTATGGCTAAGATGATGATTCCCAGATATAGCAGTCGCATCAGTGCAGATGTTTAGATTGCATAGATATGTACCATCTTCAACCGCCAATAGTTTGCTTTAACGATGACAACATGGATTTGTTTGCTTTACACAGTGTTTGTCATAGGATGAAACATAATTACCAAATTTATACCATAGGCTCCTCTGTATATACCAGCAGGCCAAGGGGTTAGAAGAGCAAAGGCTTCCTGGGTGTGTAGTAGGCATAAAGGAAAGTTGCCAGATAAACAGGACATAATTTCTGTCAAGAACCTATCAACAGATCCCCACTACACATGTTGTGACTGGGTAGCTCCAATGAGAAATTCATCGGAGTTGGCACGCTGGGTGCATGCACGGTGATATTTTCAGAGCAATGCTGGCAGGATGGCATTTCAGCTTCTAAATAATATCAATCAGAGGAGGGCCTGACCCAGAAAGTTTGGATTCTGGTCAAGTCCTGAGCTATCCCAAAGCTCAGGGGTTTTGGTTTAGACTCATCTCTGAAGCCCTTTACAGAATGTATGCACAGGGATCATTTACTCCCCAGGGAAATGCAGCTACCTCTGGGATCAAAGATAGGATGGGTCCAATGCTTGGGGGTGCTAGCTTGCGACTTGGAGACATCAGTGTAACGTCTTGCTCTGCTACAGGCTTCTTGCATGACCTTCGGCAAGTCACTTTATTATTTGTCTTATCATAGCACCGAGGAGCCCCAGTCATGGGCCAGGACCCCATTGTGCTAGGTGCTGCACAGCCACAGAACAAATACAGTCCCTGCCCCAAAGAACTTACAATCTAAGTATAAAACAAGAGACAACAGATGGGAGTCCAAGGAAACAATGAGGCAATAAGATACTTAGTCTTTCTGCCTCTCAGATGCCTATAATAGCACTTCCTTACGTCATGGGGTGGTGGTAAAGCGTGGAAGTATCTAAGAGAGCCAGCAATATTACACAATAGTGAAGGAGACAGAGGAGCAATCATATGCCCTGAGATCTTTTAATAACCTTAAGTGGTCAAGGATTTGTTTAAAAGTCTGATCCAAAAATACCACCTCTCCAGGACTGAAGCCAGTACCTTCTTTGACTCTTCTGTGGAGTCATTTTGATGTCAGACGCTTGAACCCTGCAGAGGTATTTTTGCAGATGTGTCCAATTAATTTCAATCTAGGAGTGCAAGAGAGGGAGTGTCTGTGCCAAAGGGAATGAGGGGCAGAGATGGAGAAGCCTTCCAGGGAATACTCTAGAAAGAAGCAAGCTTGGGGTGAAAGCTCAGGCTGACTAATTTAAACAGTAACAACAAAACTATATCAACAAAGACAAAACCCAGATGGAGATAAGTTTGGATCATATCTGCTGTGAATAACCTTTCAGCTGAGCAGGGTGCAAATGTCACCTGCTTACAGATTTGTGAAGCATTATATATTTCGTAGGGCTGTCAAGCGATTAAAAAAATTAATCGCTATTAATCACATGATTAAAAAAAGTAATTGTGATTAATCGCGCTGTTAAACAATAATAGAATACTATTTATTTAAATATTTTGGATGTTTTCTACATTTTCAAATATATTGATTTCAATTACAACACAGAATACAAAGTGTACAGTGCTCACTTTCTATTTATTTTTTATTACAAATATTTGCACTGTAAAAAACAAAATAGTATTTTTCAATCCACTTAATACAAGTACTGTAGTGCAATCTCTTTATCATGAAAGTTGAACTTACATGACATTTCTTCTTGCAATACAAACTTACATGACATTGTAAATAAGCAGGCAGCAGTATCTCCTGTAAGTACAAACAAACTTGTTTATCTGAGCAATTGGCTGAACAAGAAGTAGGACTGAGTGGACTTGTAGGCTCTAAAGCAGTGATTCTCAAATTGTGGGTCGGGACTCCAAAGTGGGTCCCAACCCCATTTTAATGGGATTGCCAGGGCTGGTGTTAGACTTGCTGGGGCCTGGGGATTTGGCTTTGGGCCTCCCTGCATGGGGTGGCAGGGCTTGGGCAGGCTCAGGCTTTGGTCCCCCCTCCTGGGGTCGTGTAGTAATTTTTGTTGTCAGAAGGGGGTCACGGTGCAACCAAGTTTGAGAACCGCTGCTCTAAAGTTTTACATTGTTTTGTTTTTGAGTCCAGTTATGTAACACAAAAATCTACCTTTGTAAGTTACACTTTCACGATAAAGAGATTGCACTACAGTACTTGTAGGAGGGGAATTGAAAAATACTATTTCTTTTGTTTATCATTTTTACAGTGCAAATATTTGTAATCAAAAAATAATAATATAAAGTGAGCACTGTACACTTTGTATTCTATGTTATAGAAATCAATATATTTGAAAATGTAGAAAAACATCCAAAAATATTTAATACATTTCAATTGGTATTCTATTGTTTAACAATGCGATTAATCGCGATTAATTTTTTTTAGTTAATCGCGTGAGTTAATTGCGATTAATCGACAGCCCTAATATTTCTATAGTGCTGTATAAATGTCAGTTGTTACTATACACATTCCCACCCATGATCCAGAGGAGGACCTAACTCTTCTTTATCATGTCTCCCTCCCCTCCAACACACAGACGCAGATACGTTCAGTTCTTGGTTACAGTCACTATTGTCTTTCAAGGATCAGCTTTAAGCCGGATCCCCACAAACCTCTATTGAAACAACTCACCCTTTGTATCTTTTTTTTTGGTTTTCATCAAAGGTTCTTAAAAGATGATTGAAATCCACCCCACCGGCAAATTGCTCTGGGGTGACACGGTCCAAGGCAACAGGTTAATAGTCTTTTGGGGCCAGAACGTACCACGCTAAGGAAAAGCTGGAGGCTGTAGCCGGCACACTGAAATCTCTTATGGCAACGCCAAGTCAGACGTGTGTTAGCCTTGGTGGGTGGTGCTTTTGGGGGCAGCAGGTAGAGACGCTGGACTCTTCATTCAATTTGGATTGAAACGGAAGAATATAATGAAGAGTCTGATGTGGAAAATGTTTCCCTCACTTGGTCCCTTTGTTTCATCTCTCCTTGATGTCTTAAATGTGTTACATTTTCTGCTGGGCTGTCGCCAAGCTGGTCTTAGATTGTCAAGACAATGAAGAAAGCAGGAGACCAGAACAGGCTGCCAGTTGTTTAATTTCCTGCTATTAATGGAGCGTAATCTAAACACCAATGGCAAATATTTACCTTCGCATTCCTCTGGTCCAGTGTTTTGATGGGTGATAGGCAGCACTCTGCCCTTCTCATTCTTGATGCTTATTAAGGCAAATCCAAAAGGAGCAATGGAGACGGAAAGAAGGATGCTTATCTTTTGTTTGCAACAGCCTGAGTCTGTATCTATCAGTCGAAGTCATTGTCAGATTAACCCTGGATTTTTCCTGGGCATGCTCTGGGCCTGATTTCATCTGTGTGCTTTGCTTCTTGCAGAGGGTGGCCCTCAGATCTGTGTTGAGCGGCGCATTCCATCCGCGGCCATAGGAAGTGAGAATGAGGACTGTGCCAGGAAGAAAAGGCTAAGGGAGAGGAAGACACTCGGGCCCGGCTTCAGGGCAGCACTTAAGCACATGCTTAAAGTTAAGTAAAACCCCGTGGGACTTAAGTTAAGCACATGTGTAAGTGCTGTCTTGAAGAGGGCTGTTTTCCTGAATCAGAACCTAGATCAGTGGTGGGCAACCCACAGGCCGCATGCGGCCCACCAGGGTAATCTGATTGCGGGCCACGAGACATTTTGCTGACGTTGACCATCCGCAGGCATGGCCCCCAGCGGACGTAGCTCCCAGCGGTTCCCAGCGGCCCAGCAGTTCACTGTTCCCGGCCAATGGGAGCTGCGGTCACTGGAGGAAATTAATAAACAGCAGGTTTAAAGCAAACATTAAAATGTACAACATAAGAAAGCATAATAATAATAATATTGGAGATATACCTATCTCATAGAACTGGAAGGGACCTTGGAAGGTCATTGAGTCCAGTCCGCTGCGTTCACTAGCAGGACCAATTTTTTGCCGCAGATCCCTAAATGGCCTCCTCAAGGATTGAACTCACAACCCTGGGTTTAGCGGGCCAATGCTCAAACCACTGAGCTATCCCTCCCCCATAAGAAAGTACAGTGCACAGTCAACCTGTGGAACTCGTTGCCAGGGGTTGTTGTGAAGGCCAAAAGTATAAAAAGGTTCAAAAAAGAATTAGGTAAGTTCATGGAGGATCGGTCCATCAATGGCCATTAGCCAAGATGGTCAGAGGCACAACCCCATGCTGTGGGTGTCCCTAAATTTCTGACTGCTAGAAGATGGGACTGAACAGTAGGGGGAGGATCACTCAACAACGTGCCCTATTCTGTTCACTCCCTCTGAAGCATCTGGTACCAGCACAGCCAGAAGGCAGGATACTGGGCTAAATGGACCATTGGTCTAACCCTGTATGGCCGTTCTTATGCTCTATTACTACTAAGCAGCAATGGGAGCTCTCCTGTGGTTCTTGTGGTAAAGAACTGCAGTATTACCAACCCCAAACATTGAAAATCCATAAATCAGGCCTCCCAAAATCCTGGGATTAAAAAAACCAGAATACGTTGTGGATGCTTTTTATTGACCTTCTGGTTTCTGAGGCCAGGTCTACACTAAAAAATTAGGTTGACCCTGCTACATTGCTCAGGGATTTTTCATACACACAAGTAATGTAAAAAGCAACAAAGAGTCCTGTGGCACCTTATAGACTAACAGACGTATTGGAGCATAAGCTTTCGTGGGTGAATGCCCACTTCGTCAGACGAAGTGGGCATTCACCCACGAAAGCTTATGCTCCAATACATCTGTTAGTCTTAAAGGTGCCACAGGACTCTCTGTTGNCTCAGGCAGCCGGGCCCAGGTTGGGAGTGGAGGTGATGGGCAGAGCAACTTCTCACGCTGGCTGAAGGTGGCTGCTCAGCAGCTGCCTAAGAGAGAGCCCAGCCACTGCCCAGCCACTGCCACTTCCCCAGCTCACAGGCAGCCAGAGTGGTGGCTGGTCATGCTCCTTCCGCTCCCTGCCTGGGCCCAGCTGCCAGGATCAGGGGTCAAATGTGCCAGGGGGCAGGCAGGGTGGGATGGGAGGGGTTCTCCCATTGCTGTACTTAAGCACCTCCCCAACAGGTGGTAGCTAGGTTGACGTAAGAATTCTTCCATCAACCTAGTGCTGTCTACACCAGGGCTAGGCTGACTTAACTACATTACTTGGTGTCAAGTATCAGAGGGGTAGCCGGGTTAGTCTGGATCTGTAAAAAGCGACAAAGAGTCCTGGGGCACCTTATAGACCAGGGGTCGGCAACCTTTCAGAAGTGGAGTTCCGAGTCTTCATTTATTCACTCGAATTTAAGGTTTCACGTGCCAGTCATACATTTTAACATTTTTAGAAAGTCTCTTTCTATAAGTCTATAATACATAACTAAACTATTGTTGTATGTAAAGTAAATAAGGTTTTTAAAATGTTTAAGACACTTCATTTAAAATTAAATTAAAATGCAGAGCCCCCAGGACCGGTGGCCAGGACCGGGGCAGTGTGAGTGCCACTGAAAATCAGCTCGCGTGCCACCTTCGGCACTCGTGCCATAGGTTGCCTACCCCTGTTATAGACTAACAGAAGTATTGGAGCATAAGCTTTCGTGGGTGAATGCCCACTTCGTCAGACGAAGTGGGCATTCACCCACGAAAGCTTATGCTCCAATACTTCTGTTAGTCTATAACAGGGGTAGGCAACCTATGGCACGAGTGCCGAAGGTGGCACGCGAGCTGATTTTCAGTGGCACTCACACTGCCCCGGTCCTGGCCACCGGTCCTGGGGGCTCTGCATTTTAATTTAATTTTAAATGAAGTGTCTTAAACATTTTAAAAACCTTATTTACTTTACATACAACAATAGTTTAGTTATGTATTATAGACTTATAGAAAGAGACTTTCTAAAAATGTTAAAATGTATGACTGGCACGTGAAACCTTAAATTCGAGTGAATAAATGAAGACTCGGAACTCCACTTCTGAAAGGTTGCCGACCCCTGGTCTATAAGGTGCCCCAGGACTCTTTGTCGCTTTTTACAGATCCAGACTAACCCGGCTACCCCTCTGATACTTGACACCAAGTAATGTAGTTAAGTCAGCCTAGCCCTGGTGTAGACAGCACTAGGTTGATGGAAGAATTCTTACGTCAACCTAGCTACCACCTGTTGGGGAGGTGCTTAAGTACAGCAATGGGAGAACCCCTCCCATCCCACCCTGCCTGCCCCCTGGCACATTTGACCCCTGATCCTGGCAGCTGGGCCCAGGCAGGGAGCGGAAGGAGCATGACCAGCCACCACTCTGGCTGCCTGTGAGCTGGGGAAGTGGCAGTGGCTGGGCAGTGGCTGGGCTCTCTCTTAGGCAGCTGCTGAGCAGCCACCTTCAGCCAGCGTGAGAAGTTGCTCTGCCCATCACCTCCACTCCCAACCTGGGCCCGGCTGCCTGAGAGAGTGGCAGAACGTGCCAGGGCGGGAGGCACACTGACTCTGAAATGCTCAGGGAGATTAGAGAGGCTATTAAAATAAAAAACTCAATAATAATAATGGGGGATTTCAACTATCCCCATATTGACTGGGTACATGTCACCTCAGGAAGGGATGCTGAGATAAAGTTTCTTGACACCTTAAATGACTGCTTCTTAAAGCAGCTAGTCCTGGAACCCACAAGAGGAGAGGCAATTCTTGATTTAGTCCTAAGTGGAGCACAGGATCTGGCCCAAGAGGTGAATATAACTGGACCGCTTGGTAATAGTGACCATAATATAATTAAATTTAACATCCCTGTGGTGGGGGAAACTCCACAGTGGCCCAACACTGTAGCATTTAATTTCAGAAAGGGGAACTACACAAAAATGAGGAGGTTAGTTAAACAGAAATTAAAAGGTACAGCACCAAAAGTGAAATCTCTGCAAGCTGCATGGAAACTTTTAAAAGACACCATAATAGAGGCTCAACTTAAATGTATCCCCCAATTTAAAAAACATAGTAAAAGAACCAAAAAAGAGCCACCATGGTTAAACAACAAAGTAAAAGAAGCAGAGAGAGGCAAAAAGGCATCCTTTAAAAAGTGGAAGATAAATCCTAATGAGGAAAATAGAAAAGAGCATAAACTCTGGCAAATGAAGTGTAAAAATATAATTAGAAAGACCAAAAAAGAATTTGAAGAACAGCTAGCCAAAGACTCCAAAAGTAATAGCAATTTTTTTTTTAAATACATCAGAATCAGAAAGCCTGCTAAACAACCAGTGGGCCCCACTGGACGATCGAGATGATAAAGGTGCACTCAGAGACGATAAGGCCATTGCTGAGAAACTAAATGAATTCTTTGCATCAGTCTTCACTGTTGAGAATGTGAGGGAGATTCCCAAACCTGAGCCATTCTTTTTGGGTGACAGATCTAAGGAACTGTCCCAAATTGAGGTGTCATTAGAGGTGGTTTTGGAACAAATTGATAAACTAAACGGTAATAAGTCTCCAGGACCTGATGGTATTCACCCAAGAGTTCTGAAGGAACTCAAATGTGAAATTACAAAACTACTAACTGTCATCTGTAACCTATCATTTAAATCAGCTTCTGTACCAAATGACTGGAGGATAGCTAATGTGATGACAAATTTTAAAAAGGGCTCCAGAGGTGACCCTGGCAACTACAGGCCAGTAAGCCTCACTTCAGTACTGAGCAAATTGGTTGAAACTATCGTAAAGAACAAAATTGTCAGACACATAGATGAACATAATTTGTTGGGAAATAGTGAACATGTTTTTTGTAAAGGGAAATCATGCCTCACCAATCTACTAGAATTCTTTAAGGGGGTCAATAAGCATGCGGACAAAGGAGATCCAGTGGATATAGTGCAGGGGTCCCCAACGCGGTGCCTGCGGGGGGTGTAAGTGCGCCCGCGGAGCCCTCGGGATTTTTTTTTTTTTTGCTCCGCCGGCAGCGCTCGGGTTTTTTGGTTTTTTTTGGCACCCGCCGGCAGCGCTCGGTTTTTTTTTTTTTGGCGCCCGCCAGAAGGAAAAGGTTGGGGACCACTGATATAGTGTATTTAGATTTTCAGAAAGCCTTTGACAAGGTCCCTCACCAAGGGCTCTTAAGCAAAATAAGCAGTCATGGGATAAGAGGGAAGGTGCTCTCATGGATTGGTAACTGGTTAAAAGATAGGAAACAAAGGGTAGGAATAAATGGTCAGTTTTCAGAATGGAGAGAGGTAAATAGTGGTGTCCCCCAAGGATCTGTACTGAACCCAGTGAGGCTTAGTGGCCAGAGTCAATAAGGCTCCCCTGGTTCACCAGGCAGCAAGGCCTCAATAGAGTTGCCCTGCTGGATGGGGCTGGATGGCCTAGCAGCCAGTGGGTGGTGGCCTGGGTAGGGGAACTTGGGCCCTCCCTGCTCCACCGGGGCCCTGTCAGTGGCAAGTACGTCCACCACTGAGTCAGCAGGGGTCCGTCCACACCACGCTGACTACCGTCAGGACAGCAGCTAGTCCCCCACAGGCTACTTCCTACCATGATATCCATGGCAGCAGTCTGTGAGTCTTCTGGATTCCTCGGCTGGTGCAGCTCATGGTAGCTCAGACCTCCCTGGGACATCCGCAGGTAACTGGGCGTCTGCCTGGGTCTCAGCGCTTCTGGCTTCCGTGGTCTGGGGCTTTGGCTGTTCCCAAGCTGGCACCAGCAACATGCATCCTTCTTCTCTGGCAGTCCACCCAGACTGAACTGGGCAGCTCCCTTTCATACAAGTACTGCATTTGGTGCACGCCCAGTAGGACATGAGGGCGTGGCTTCCTCTGCCCACAATGAGGAGTTAACCCTTTCCCTTTCAGTGCAGGGTGAGTGCACCCCGTCACAGGATCCTAGTGGGTCACAAGCTAAATATAAATCAACAGTGTAACATTGTTGCAAAAAAAAAAAAAAAAAAGCAAACATTTTGGGATGAATTAGCAGGAGTGTTGTAAGCAAGATAGAAGAAGTAATTCTTCCGCTGTACTCCGGACTGATTAGGCCTCAGCTGGAGTAGTGTGTCCAGTTCTGGGTGCCACATTTCAGGAAAGATGTGGACAAATTGGAGAAAGTCCAGAGGAGAGCAACAGTAATGATGAAAGTTCTAGAAAACATGACCTATGAGGGAAGATTGAAAAAATGGTGTTTGTTTATTCTGGAGAAGAGAAGACTGAGAGGGGACATGATAACAGTTTTCAAGTACATAAAATTTGTTACGAGGAGGAGGGAGAAAAATTGTTCTCCTTAACCTCTGAGGATAGGACAAGAAGCAGTGGGCTTAAATTGCAGCAAGGGAGATTTAGGTTGGACATAAGGAAAAACTTCCTAGCATTGGAATAAATTGCCTAGGGATGTTGTGGAATCTCTGTCATTGGAAATTTTTAAGAGCAGTTGACAAACACATGTCAGGGATGGTCTAGATAATACTTAGTCCTACCATAAGTGCAGGGGATTGGACTAGATCAGTGGGTTTCAAACTTTTTTTCTGGGGACCCAGTTGAAGAAAATTGTTGATGCTCATGACCCAACGGAGCTGGGGATGAGGGGTTTGGGGTATGGGAGGGGCTCAGGGCTGGGGTAGAGGGTTGGGGTGCAGGGGTGAGGGCTACGGGGCAGGGCCGGAAATGAGGGGTTCAGGGTGTGTGTGGGGGCTCTGGGCTGGAGCAGGGGGTTCAGGTGTGGGAGAGGGTCAGGGCTCTGGGCTGGGGGTGCAGGCTCTGGGGATGAGGGGTTTGGGATGCAAGAAGGTGTTCTGGGTTTGGGGGGGCTCAGGGCTGGGGCAGGGGATTGGGGCGTGGGGTTGGGGCACGGACTTACCTCCGGTGGCTCCCAGTCAGCAGTGCAGACGGGGGGGAAGAGGCAGGCTTCCCGTCTGTCCTGGCACCGCGGACCACGCTGCACCTGAAGTGGCCGGCAGCAGGTCCGGCTCCTAGGCAGAGGTGCGCAAGCGGCTCTGCACGGCTCTCGCCTGCAGGCAACGCCCCCACCCCAGCTCCCATTGGCCGGAGCTGGTGCTCAGGGCGGTAGCCCCCCTGCCTAGAAGCCGGACCCGCTGCTGGCTGCTTCCAGGGCACAGCATGGTGTCAGAACAGGTAGGCACTAGACTGCCTCAGCTGAGCAGCACCGCCGATGGGACTTTTAACATCCCAGTTGGCGGTGCTGACTAGAGCGACCCCGTGCCTGACATGCCACGACCCAGTACTGGGTCATGACCCGAACTTTGAAAAACGCTGGACTAGATGACCTCTCAAAGTCCCTTCCAGTCCTACGATTCTATCATTCTATGATTCTATAATATACAAATGATGTTACTAATAATATATTATTGCATCCTCCAGTATAGAGGGTATGTGTGAAGATCCCCAAGTCCCATTAAAGTCCATCACCTCTGAAAATCAGGCCCAGATCTGCCTTTGTATGCTAATGGGACTTACGTGCATAAACTCTCCACATCTAAGGGGTGGCAGAGGCCAAGAAATAAACGGGATGGAAGAAATATCCGTTGACTATGTGGAATGGATCATTGTTCCATTTCCTTTTTGAATGAACAGGATTTAAATGCACACATGGAGGGGGGAGTATAGCTTGTTAAATGTCCAAAAGGAAGTCGGTAAGTTGGGGGAACTGATGTTTGGAGTCAAGGGTTCTCCTGTTGGGCGTACATCTGGCATTCAACTGAAGCATGTTAACCCTGTCAGTTGGAGTATGTTTGCAATCAAGTTAAACGCTGGTTGTTACTAAATGCTGTAGCTCCCCAAACTGAAACATGTCTCTATAAAGAAAAATGTGGAGCCCTGGTCCATGAGTAGTGCTCCCAAACTCTACTCCAATGCCACTTTGAACTAGTGAACATCCTTCATGAAATAAAAGTGGCCCACACAGGCATGGTAGTAAAAGACAGCTTTATTTCCTGGCCTGCATCACCTGACGTATGTCAAGGTTACAGAAGGTTATACGCCTCTGCCACATGACAGAAGTCAGCACCCACTGACTCCAGTGGCTACTGTTACACTTAATACAGAGCTTCTTGCAATACAAATGGTTTACATCAGATATAAATACACATGACATGTTGCAGATATTCTCTTTGTTAGCCATCGATAACCAGTGGAGGAGGAGATTTCACCGACAGTACTTATCTTTCAGAGATTCTAGATACATTCAAAGAAACCCCAGGAACCAAAGAAAAATGGACACCACGGTGACACTGAAATGTATAGCCTTTTCACCAAGTTCTTTCTGTTGAGCTTTCAATGACCTTTAGAGAATGTCTTCTGCTTTAAATTCCAGGCTTGATTATGTGGAATTTCCAGACATCCCTAGTATTATTATTTGTACTTTGGGGCTAAGATCCTGACCCTGCAAGCTGTCCATGTGCATAGCTCCCATTGACTTCACCAGAAGAATCGCGTGCAGAAGGCTTTAAGGAGCCAGCCCTACAGTTTCAAACATAGATGTCTGCAAAATATGTGCACTGCGAGGAATGTTGGAAGAGACCAAACCACAAAGAAGGAAATAAAGTCCAGGCCAGCCTGAGAGAAGAAACACATACTGCATCTACAAAAGAGATGTTTAACCTCAGTCCAGGCCAGTGCATGCCCGGGTACTGGTTTGTGTGTGAAATCTGAATGTGCACAATTACCCACTTTTCACGTGCATGCTTTCCTCAGGCACAATGACCTGTTTGCATGCGGGCATCATGTTCAGGCAGAGGATTAGATGCCAAAGAGCTAGATCTTGCTCTGTGTTGTGCAGGTGCATTGTGGGAAGGGAGTGGGTGTAGGCGGCCATTCATCCCTAGTGCAGTAATGAAACAGCTGGGGAGGAGATCCACCTAATGCTCAAGAGACTTTTAAGAGTGGGGCCTGGCTGGCGGTTCTCCACTACCCAATGGGGTGGGATCTGCTAGTTTGGGGGCATGGTTAGATTTCCTAGTGCAGTCTGTAGTTTGCAGTGTGTGTTAGCAAGGGGTGCTGCACTTCTCCTTTTCACAGGAGTGGCAGTGTGCCCAGCACTGCACCCACCCTGCCCTGCGCCAGCAGCAGTGCTCTGGGAACAGCACCCGGGGCTGCCAAATGTCACGCCTCGAGTGGGGCATGCACGCATCTGGCAGCCTTCATGCATCCCGGTGGAGAGCTCCGGCATTCATTCCCCCAGCAGGACGTTGCAGTTCCTCTTGGCAGCTATAGGGGCTGCTGTAGTGCAGGTTTCTTGCCCTGCTGGCAGCAGACCCAGGCCCCCGGGAGGAAGTGGCGGTGGCAGCTGGGCCAGGGGAGGAGTGTGTGTGGGGTGTGTGTGGGGTGTGTGGGGGAAGCGCACAATGAAGGACGGGGCTGGAGAGGGGAGAACGGGGGGAGGCTGATGGGGTGATGAGAAGAATAAGAGTCACTGCCACAGGTTCCCCCCAACAGTCTCCCCAGGCTCCAAACCCCTATTGGCCAGTCTCCCTTATTCCCCAACAGCCCCAATGATAGACTGACACAGGCCCTCCCCCACCCCCATTGTCCCCCAATAGCCCCAACCCCAGGTTGCCACAGGCACCCTGTTCCCCACCCCTCCAAGCTCCATCGCCCGTTGCTTAACAATTCCTCTTTCAGACTCTTCTCCACCGCAGCCCCCTGACCCCCATGGTCCCCCGAGGCCCCTGACTCCTTCCCGTACCTTGGCCTTTGCTAAATCCTGCCAACCTCCCCTTGCTTCTAAGGCCTGCCAAGAATAGACTCCTACCTCCCCTACTGCCACGTGATTGAGGTGGGGAAGCACCTCGAGGGGGAAATCCCTGACTTCTCCCCACAAGCAAGAAATGGGACACATAAAGCTGCACAAACTCCACTGCCCCATTCCTTCACTTGGCTCCCTGTAGCAAGAGCAGGATTTGACCCTAATTTGTAAATTTTGGCATGCAGCTCTCCTTTGCTGGCTCTTGTGCAGCGTTTGCTAGTGGAAATTCCAGTGGGTTCCATTAGAATCCTTTAACTAGTCTCAATTGGTTTCTAGTGGTTTAAATTGGAGGACCAGTAGTCCCAGTAACCAACAGACCAATAGATCCATTGCTCTGTTCCTCAAACCTAGTTAGCCAGGTGGAACCTGTTGAAAATATTTCAAGTGGCATTTCCACTAGGAGAATAATCACAGCAATGGTCGTTTTCATTCATGCTGTGGGTCTCGCTGTTTCTCTGGGATGCTTTTTCATGCTTATGCTTTTTTAATGGTGCAGTATAGAATGCAAATGGTACAGCCGCCAGCCAGCACTGTAATACTGAAATTGGGACTCTCATTTGCGCCGATGTTGTGAGTCAAACACCGCGATGGGATTTTTACAAAGGGTTGACTCGTTTTATGGCACTGCATGATGAAAAAGATAATTCATGCTCCAAGAAGGGTGTAAACCTACCTGCCTGCTTTGGGGTGTAAACTGATTGCTGCAGGGGATCAGGAGTGAATTCGTCCCTTCCCAGGAACAGCATGACGGAATTTGAAAGAGGTGAAGTTCATCCCTGTGTAGGGGGCCCTCAACATAATTTAAATCCTAAACATAGGTCTTAAATCATGCCTAGGGCTCTGCCCTGGGATGGATTTCAACCTAGATGCTTTATGGGGTTGTGGGGTTTGTTGTTGCTTTCCTCTGAAGCCTTAGAGGAAAGGCAGATACAGATCAGTTGGACCAATAGTAGGATCTGGTATAGCAAACCCTAATTTAATGCCGCATCATAAGATAAACTCAAACAAGGCTGACACATCTTCATATTTCAGTTCTGCTTTTCATCACCACTGAGTTGCTGGAAGAGGGAGCAAATGTGGGAAACAGAGTTTCCAAGAAACCACATACGTTTGGACAGCTTCTTTCCATGCCTGTCTGAAACATAAGGAAACTGGTGATCCAACTGAATAATATGAACCAAGCAATACAAATCCTTGCATGTTTATATATTATATAAAGTCATACAAATCCTCTCCTTATAGCTGAAATATTAAGGGTGTGTGTGTTGGGGAGGAGGGAGGGGGGAATATTGTTTTGCATTAGAGTGCCTTCCCTGAGGAAATTCAGATGTGTTTGAGAAACATCTGAATAGCTGCTAGTGACAAGTGGGTTAGATTTATTTTGTCCTGCTTCAGTTCCGTCACCTGAAACCAACAACTCTGCCTGGTGTCTTAAATCTTTGCTGTCTCTAGTAACGTGGAAAGCTCAGCAAGCACCTGCGTTACTCAATAACAATATTCCTTCCCAAGGCTGGGAGGCTTTCACAGACAAGAAGAGTGTTTATGGCCTTCTAAGTCCTCCTGCAGTTTGGTAGCTTACTGTCACATTGCAGTGTGAAACAGTGAAAGAAGACCACAACAGTAACAGATTTGCTGCTAGTAAAACATGTATATTAAAATGCAAACAGAGCATTTCTGTTGTGAACTGTAATTAATGGACTTTCTTTTGTATTGGTACTAATGGCACTGAGAGTTCCTCTTTCCAAAAAGTCCATAATGTTCTCGAGGAATAAATTCTAACACAGTCGCGCCAAAGCTCATATTAGAAAACAAGAGGCCAAGGGCAATAGTACCAGACAGCCCAGCAATATTCCACACTGGGTTACTGTAGAGTGTCCCTCTAGGAGCTGGTTATATCTGTGTACTGTTTGTTGAAGGTAAGCTCAAAGGGCTGCCTATTGTGTTTGAGAAGGTAATGATTGCATTTGTACCTGAGCCCTTGGAGCTCTTGTTCATGCTGATGATGTCCCCACTTGTCTGCTCAGGCTCCGATTTCCTGAAGATACTTTTCATGGTCGACTGGAAGTTGTTGGTGACAAAGCAGTAGACGATGGGGTCCATGCAGCTGTTGAGGCTACTCAGAGTCACGGTCACATGGTAGACAATTACGCTGATGTTATGGGGAATGTCTGGGTTGATGGAAATGGCCACCTGGCGCACATGGAAAGGTGTAAAGCAGATCATGAAGATGATGAGGACGGTGGTGAGGAGCTGAACGGCCCTCATGCGCCTCTCACGGCTCTGGTGCATGAGGCTGGGCTTGGACAGTGCACACATGATCCTAGTGGTGAAGAAGGTGATGATGATGAGCGGGAAGAAATACTCGCAGACCATCAGGGCAAAGATCTTGGCGAGGCAGCACGGTGCGAAGGTTATCGCCATGGTCAGGATGGAGAAAGTGACCACAGTTGCAAAGACCCAGATGAAGACACAGATCCCCTTGGCAGAGCTGGGGTTCCTCCACTTGCGTGAGGCTTCCACCTGCACAATGGCCAGGTACCGGTCGATGCAGATGCACGTCAAGAAGAGAATGCTGCAGTACATGTTGACGAAGTAGCCGAAGATGTGAACAAAGGAACAGTTCCGGCAGTCCCCTGCAGTGTAGTACATGATGATTCGGGTGGGCCAGGAGAAGCCCACCAGTAGATCAGTAACGATGAGGTTGATGGTGTAGATGACAGAGGTGGTTTTCGTCTTGGTGCGGAAGCAGAACACGTAGAGAGCTAAGCTGTTCAGCACGACGCCCACCAGGAAAATGATGGCGTTGACCGCCATCAGGGCTATCCACAGGCTGTAAAAGTCTTGGTAAAGTTCTTGGTCCGTATGGATGAACTTGTAGAACAAGTTGTCCACATCTGAGCTGCTAGAGTTGGGCGCCCTCGTGGAGTTGAGAGGGTTAAGGGCCGGTACTCGGGAGGAGGAGGCGTGCATACTCAGTGCTGTGGGGACCTGGAAGAAGGAAGCAACAGCAAAGAGACATTTACAGGCATGTTCAGGGGTTCACAGCACAGAACACTGCAGCCTCATTATGAGGCGTTTTGAAGGCATTTACCAAGGGTTGTGGTGGATTCTCCATCATTGGCAATTGGGTGTGTTGCTAAAAGATCTGCTCTAGGGATTATTTGGGCGAAGTGCCATGGCCTGTGTTACACAGGAGGTCAGACTAGATGATCACAATGGTCCCTTCTGGCTTGGGAATCTATGGATAATTATATCTCCCCAAAAGCAGCAAAGAATCCTGTGGCACCTTATAGACTAACAGATGTTTTGCAGCATCTAGTCTATAAGGTGTCACAGGATTCTTTGCTGCTTTTACAGATCCAGACTAACACGGCTACCCCTCTGATACTATATCTCCCCAGTGGCCTACAGCCAGACCATCTCAGTCTGCGATCACATCCCAGCTCACAAGCTAAGCAGAGTCATGCTGCTGCCCTGAACAGCTTACACTCCATATTTTAGATATGGCCCAACATGATGGGATAACAAACATCAAGGAGGGAAAGCTCTGGGGATGGACCAGAGGTACAGCAATAGGCAAAGCGAATGTAGGGCATGTCTACACTTGGAGCTGCGAGGAGCGGTGAATTCCAGCTTGAGGAGACGTACGTGGACTCGCTGTCCTTGAGCTAGCCGACCCAAATACATGCCCATCAGAGACCCTAGGCATGTACTCAAGGCAACTAGCCCCTCCTCTGCTCCCACTGCCGGGGCTATGCTCTATTTTTAGCCCACTGGCAGGATGAGAGCTAGTGCAGGTATGTCTCCTGGAGCTGGGAATCGCACCCCTGGTGCCGAGTTCAGATGTACCGTTAGGCCTGCACACATCTGTTCAGTTTTTCAAGTAGAGAAGATACCGATCTGTTGACTCACTTATTGCTGGGAGTGGATGAGAGGCGTGACCTTTCAGCAGAGTTTCACAGGAATAGTGAGTAAGCACTGGGCAGACCAGAGCAGGGTGAGCTTGTTCCTTGCATACAGGTGGTATGATTGATGCCACTGGGCACAGAGATGAGCCAACCATGGTGGAAAAAATGGTCTCCAAATTATTCATTCTCATTTAAAAAATCTTAGCAGGCTGGGGAAGATCCTATTGCTCAGAAGCTTGGGACATGTAGAAATGCGATCTGAGCAAGAATTAGGCAGCTGGTGTGCTTAGAACACAGCCTGTCATGCTGAGCAGTAGTGTCTGATTGTTTCCTTGTGCTCCCGCTATTCATCTGTCTGTATCCACCTTGTGTCTCTTACTTAGATTGCATAAGCTCTGTGGAGCAGGGGCTCTTTGTTTGTTCTGTGTTTCTCATAGACTATCAGGGTTGGAAGGGACCTCAGAAGGTCATTTAGTCCAACCCCCTGCTTAAAGCAGGACTAATCCCCAACTAAATCCCTAAATGGCCCCCTCAAGGATTGAACTTGCAACCCTGGATTTAGCAGGCCAATGTTAAAACCACTGAGCTATCCCCTTTGTCCAGTGCCTAAAACAATGGGGTCAATGACAGGGCACCTAGCACTATTCTTATACAAATCCATAAATAAATAATAATTAATAAATAAAGTGCCAGACAAGCACAGCAGGTGGGCCTTGGGGCAGTGTGGGGACACTAGGCACATCAGCAGTGGTCTGGGGTAAGCTTCTAGCCCTCAAGGTTGTGAAGAAAAGATTGAAAACATGACGTGGGCATAACCAAGACAGCAACATCTGCCTGAGTGTGCAAAGAGCCTGAAACACTTGCTCTGAGAGGTGTGAACTGTCCCATGAATTTCAATGGGGTGTTAACTACACCTGGAAGTGACAGCAACATCTGCCTGAGTGTACAAAGACAGCAACATCTGCCTGAGTGTACAAAGAGCCTGCAATGGTTGCTCGGAGAGGTGTGAATCAATGGGCTGTTAACTACTCCTGGAAGTAGCAGGGGCCCTGCCAACACTCCCCCAAGGGAGGATTGTGTGTGGCAGGAGGAGAAAGTGCAGCACGTCCAGCTCATCCAGCCAGGCAGAGAGCTCAGCAGCCAGCATGTAAATACTGGGACCCTCCCCACTGCCTGGTGCAGTCTGAGTGTAAGAAAGAGCCCCAGATCACTACCCCGGCCCTGCCTCGCTTCCTTCCTTCGCCACTCCAAATGGAGGGGTGAGGCCATGGGGAAGTGATGGTGCCACAGCTTGGGGGTGAGCCACTGGGGCACTGTGTCTGCCTAGAGCTCTGTGTCGTCTTGGGAGTGGGTCGTCTAGGGGTTGAGTGGGAGCAGAGAAGTGAGCTTTGGCAGTGATGCTGTATGGTTGAACTATGACCAAGCTGGATTTCCCATTAAGAACACCTCACTCTCACCACAGGCCATAGAAGAAACTCATTCCGCCTAGATAAGTCTTCCTGTAAACACCTTAGCACGGATATGGCCAGTGGCTGCCCCTGTGAGTCAGCAAGCCATGTAAGGGCATGTGACATGCTCCTGAGACCCTGGACTCCATCTTGTGCCAGTAATTTCCCACAAACTGCACTGTGAGCTTTGTTTGGGAGTGTATGTTTCCAGGCAAAGGGTATAAAAGACCCCTGAAATGACTCCATTTTGCCTCTTTCCTTCTCTGATTCTCTGGACTGTGGATTTACAACTGAAAGGAGCATATTGGTCTATGGACTGAGGACCTTCCAATCTTTTGGAAGTTACCAGAGACTTTACAAGCCAGCAATCTATACCGTCACTGCTACAAACCTGCTATAAGAGCATTGTCATTATTGTAGGGATATGATTCTATTAACCATATTAACACTCTTCTTCTTTTCTTTATTAATAAACCCCTAGATTTTAGTTACTAAAGGATGGGCAGCAGCGTGGTTCTTGTATATTGACCTGGCTGTGTGGGTGATCTCTTGAGCTCAGAAGAACCCTTTGTCTGATGAAACTGGATTTCAGTAACCGCTCATCAGAAAGTCCAGTGTCTGGGTGGAGCAATAAGGCCTGGAATGCCTAAGGAGGCTGCATTTTTTGACTTCTTGTTAACCAGTGTGGTGAGACCGAAGTTTACTTTTATTACTGGCTTGGTACAATCTAATGATAGAGTAATCACCAGTTTGAGGTGTGCCTGCCCTATTTCTCAGCAGTTTGTCCTGAATCTGGTATTCTCAGCTGTGACCCACTGAGGCATGGGGACGGGTGGGAACAGGGAGAAGTGCCCTGGTGAGTGTGCCTGAGGCCAAGCCTTGCTTTGAGTGTCTGCTGGCGCTCTGATCTGTGTCCGGGGTGGGCAGAGAGGGTCTGGGTTCTTAAGCTACAGTCAGATAGTTGCCAGGCAGTTACCTTCGCCATAAAAGTAAGGAGCAGTTTCATTTTACAGCCAAGACCCAGTAGGCTGTGTAGCAGCGTCTAGATCTCTGTAGACATAGCAACATCAGCCTTGAGATTCCAAACCAAGCTGCTGCCGCCAGGGTCCGACCGTTTAATTTTCAAATCATTCCCGGCTTACCCACTGTTTTAAATATATTGATATAAAAACTATATACACGGAAACTTGACTGATTGAAATAAGTGGTTTGAAAAACATCTGGAATACCTCAAATCAGCCTCTTGGGACCTGGGGGTTAACCCCCCACCCCCAGCCCCGAGCCTCAGCCTGAATCAGCAGAGGATAATAATGAAAGCCCTGGGCCAAGCGAGCTTAAAGCACATGAGATCAAAGAATAAACTTAGTAATATGAGAAACTTAGATGTAAAGATATTTTCCAGAATTAACAGCACACTAAATATCCGTGGGGATCCCGTCAGAGAAGGGGAGACGTCCTGTGCAATCGGCAGAAAGCACGGGAAGGTTTCTAGAAAGGCCAGTGCTCTTCTAAGTGAGCGTTGGAGCATTTGAAGAGATTCTCTACATGTGCTCAACCACTCTGCTGCTCATGAGAAATTCTTGAAAACAGAACGAGCGTCGCTTTGCCCGCAAGAAGCTCCTATTAATAGTTAACCTTGGAAAATGCAACCTAACGAGCAGAGCTGGTTGGAAATTCGCCAGTGGAATGGGTTTCCACCCGGGAATGCCAATTAGCTGCAGTGCTTTGCAGAAGTGGTTCAATTTCAGCGAAGTGGCGGGCTGCTGGGGATCCCGGGCTTCTAGGTTCCCAGCTCTTTGGCAGCCTATCTGGGGGTCTGATGGGGAGCTGGGAACCTGGAAGTCCTGGGAGGACTGGCTCCCAAGCTCCCTGGATTGTGGTTCTGGGGCAGCATGGAATTCCAGGGCTTCTAGTGTCAGCCCATGAGGCAGACGGCCCCTGAACCGGAGATTTCAGGGTCCGTGGCTCTGGGGTAGCCCACGAAAGGCATGGCCCTGGAGCTGGGGATTCCAGGGGTCTCAAGGTTCGCAGCTCTGGGGAAGTCATGGAGAATTTCAAAATTGTTGGGTTTTGTTCCAAAGCTCAGCAAAACCAAAATGCTCCATGAGACAGAACCCCCTTTCTCTGCCCTGCCCCGATAAGGAGAGCTAAAAGTGTGCTGCTTTTTCTGACCTCCCCCCCCTATAATTTCCTGCCACTGTGAAAATTGAAATCATTAAAAATCTAAAAAAAAAAAAAGCTTTAAAATGAACATCGATATTATCTGTTGAAATGATAAAAAAATAGAAATCCAGTTCTGCCCTGCCTTGATATGAGAGTTTCTACCTGAGTCTGAAATGCAGGATGACACAGTCTCTATTCTGCCTCTCAAGATCAAACTGAGGGTGGCAATGGCATTTTAATTTATATTAAAGTAAGGACAGAATTAAACATATGAGACCAAAGGCCTAATCCAAAGCCCACGGAAGTCAAAGAAACATTCCCGCTGGTGTTGGATCAGACCCCAAGTAAGAGTCAGATACAATGCAAACAAGAGAATGCAAATGAGAAACACTGACACAGTAATCCAAATCAGAGAAAGCAGAATGCCGGAGATAGACGTCTTCAGACAATCACAGCACCAAAGATATTTCATTGTCATTTACATCAGGCAGTGAGAGCAGAGCCTGGGAATTGAGACAGCCAAATTTGAATTGTTAGCTGCCCTTGGTCATGTGATCTGATTTGCTCATTGTCTCTATGCATCCAGTTTAGTTTTAAATGTCCCAAGTGATGATCTTCCACTACTGCTCCTGTGAGATTTTTCTTCAGCCTTACAGTCCAATATTCACCCTACATTTTCCTTTGCTCCAGTTCAGTTCATTACACCGAGTTAGCGACTTGAGCAAAATATGCTGTAAACATGCCTCGTTATCACTATAATTGAGAGCGTCATAGGTATGGATGGTGCTCTACAGACAAATGAAACGGACATGCCCCGGCCTCGAGGAATATTGATCATATACTGTAGATACTTGAGGCAAATCATATGGCTTGTCCACCTAGGCCCAGTTTAAAGTGAAGCAAACTCTTGGCATTTGCAGACCTAGCATCCAAAAGGTGGTAGGTAACCCTTTGTCTGCCAAACTGAATTTACAGTGTTGGTTTTTTGTAAGGGAGAGTCCAACATGGTTGGTTTAGATCTGTTCACCCTGCCTCTGCTTCTCTCCATGGAAAAGGGAAGGATCTGTGTCACGGAAAATTAGATACAGGATGGCGTGGAGATGGCTTCTATTTGGGGTCCCTTTGTGCCTGCCTTGGTACCAAGGTCGCAGTAACAAAGCCAAAAGGGTTACGCTAAAGGTTTCCTCACTAGCAGGCAATGCAAAAACCGCAGGTTGGGCCCCAAGCAAAAGAGAGCTTGCTCCTTCTCCAGATCAGAATTGAAATTGTTACAGAAGATTTGTAATATAAGATGAGTGGACTTTTATTGTAGGGTCACATTCCATTATTCTTCTACCCCCATCGCTTGGTAATATGCATTAGGAATTGGGGAGCTGGTAAGGCAAAAAACTAAAAACCCTCCACCCATTTTTTTTAAATGACGTGGCTCTGGACCAAAATCCCAGGTAATATTACTCAGTACTCTTCAGCTGCAGAGCTCCGAGGGCTTGACAAAAGGTATATTGTCCTCATCTGTAAAATGGGGATATTGAGGCACAGAGGGGCAAAGACCCAGGTTTCTGTAGGTGTTTAAGCCACTGCTGCACTCAACTTTGTAATGCCTACCTGATTTAGGAGCCGAAGTCTAATTTTCCACAAGTGGCTTAGGCACACAAGAGCCTAAATCCCATTGATTGCCAATGGGATTTTGGCTCCTAAGTGCCTATGTCCCTTTTGAAAATGAGACTTAAGCCCATAACTTTCAGTTAGGCATTGCAATGCTGAGTGCAGCAATCCCCAAACACCTTTAGCAATCTAGTCCAAAGTGACTTGCTGAAGGGCAAAGAGAAAGTCAGCGGCAGAGTCAAGATTCTCCAGAATCGTCGTGGGGACAGCAGAGTGGAAGTACCATAATATAATGAAAAAGCTTCTTCTCCCAAAAATTCCTACCATTTTTGCAGACCTAATAATCGTCTAAGTATCTGACTTCAGCCTAACTGTTCAGTTATCTACACCACTATCGTATACTTTATTCTCAAAGGCCAGATTCAGCACCTGAGGTTGTGAAGATCTGTATAGTGTTTCTTTCTGGGGCCGGGGTGGGGAAAGTGAGCTCCCCTGGCCCCAGGGCTGCAGCAGGAGCACAGAACCTGCCCCTCCAAAACCAGTGAAATTTAAATTCCGGCACATGCCCCTGATTTCTTTAAATCTGTAGCAGGCAGCTAGGCAAGACGGGGATTGGGAAAGGGAGAAAAAAAAAGGCTTAGGGTTGCTATTGTTTTCCTTATTCTGATCAAGCTCCTTGTTCAGTGTTAGAAGAGCAACTCTCTTTGCAATTCTTTATCCTTGACCCATGCCCTGGGCTGATTCCATCAGGATTTCTGCCAGGTAGGAAACGGACAGATGCTTTGCTGGACCAGACCCTAAAGTCTCTTTCCCTGTTGTCTCCATGCTTGGCGCTACGTTAGCTTATTTCTCATGGGTAGCTCAGCCCTGGGACTGTCGGGCCGCTCCCAGCAGGGCAGAATCGACCACCAGGTTTTCATTCACTGCATTTTTAGTTTTGCTTCTGCAGCAAACACCAACTCCAGCCTTGGCTTTAGGGGCCTGATCCAATGCTTAGCAAAGACCAGGGAAGTCTTTTCACTGACTACCTTGGCCTTTGGAGCAGGTCCTCTGATGCGAAGTGCGATGCAGAAGACAGGCAGCCAGGGGGAATGAACCAAGCTCTGTTGTTGCAGCACCTGCACTGTTAAAGGGTTATTTAGTGGCATATGCAGACAGGATCTCGGCATGGGGGCACAGAGAGAGGGAACGAGAGAGCCATATGCTGCGACAGCCAAGACCGAGAAGAACATTAACAAACAAGCCAGAGTGTAATTCAAATAAACAGTCAAAGTTAATGCTTTGGCTTTTCCCCGTCTCACAGTCCTGAATCCGAACAGCTGGGCGAATTCCCACCCCCCACCCCCCACCCACCTCCTAACGTTACGCAGCTCTCTGGGAACGGCTTCAGCGTGTGTTTAGCTTTGCAGCCGCTCTGTGTTTAAATTTCCTCCAGTGATTTATCATCTTATTTATAAACGAAGGGTTAAACCCGCTCTCTTTCGATTTAAAATGGTCAGCTCCGCGTGCTGGCAAGTTCTTTCTCAACTATGGCTCAAACTGGCCAAATATGGTATGTTCTGTCGACAGAGCACAGAGGACAGCTTTTATGCCATGTGTATCTCAGTGAGCCTGGAGAGGATCGCTGTGCTGCATACTGCCTGCAGAATACCCTGGGTTCAGAACTGTTCAGAAGAAAGGAAACTAGCTAAACAAATCCAGGGGGAAGCTCACGGGCTTTGTGGGATGTGCTGGTTTCTCTAGGGGACAATTGACCCCATCATTAAAAGAACCATCACTAAGTGGCACCCTCGCTGGCATTCTCAGCAGACGCTACGGTCTGGGTGCACCAGAGCGGCCGAAGGTATTTAGGCCCCTAAAGATGCAGATAGACACAGTGAGATTTTTAAAAGTGCTTAACTCCTATTGAAACCAATGGGAGTTAGGCACCAAGATGCTTCTGAAAAGCTTGCCAGGCACCTAGCCGCATCTTTAGGTGCCTAGAATCTCTTTAAAAATCTGTCCCTGGCTGATCACAATCACCCCTAAAATGGCCCCCATCGTATCACAGTTGAGGCAGGTTGGCTGGGGCTGAATGGGAAGAAATTGCCTTTACCAGGCTCAGTGTCCATTCTGTGGCGGGAGAATTTCAGTACTCAGGAACGTCAGTTCAGCACTTTTCACACTTGTTCACATGTATTACCCGCTCTCATACAAAACGCTATGTTACACGAGCGTCAGGCTTGCAGAACGAAACCCTGCAAAGCGAGGAAGCTGCAGGTAAGGTTACGCACACCGCAGTAACTCTAGCCAGGTGTGTTCTTTCACCTAGAACGCTGGTTACCAAAAAAAAAAAAGCCATTTCAATTCTTTTTTAAAAATCAGACCCTGTCTATTACGTCTGCAGAGAAGACAATTTTCAAGCCCTCATAACATAGTCAAATCAACCCCCTCTTTTTTTTTTTTTTTTAAACCAGAAAACTCCAATGAATTTCTTTTCTGTTAGGGCTATTTCTGTGCCAAATTCAACTTTCCCCAGTTGCCAAGCTTCCCAAGCACGTTGGCATTTAGAGCTCTTCAAAAAAGTCACAAGGGTTTTATAAATGGGGAAGTATTTTGCTCAAACGTAAATAACCTTAAGGAAAAAAGCAAGGTTCCCTGAAAGTTTCGTTCTGAGGGCGAAAAGTTTGGAAGTTGGAAAGTAACTGAAAAGGAGGTTGAAAGGGAAGTACTCATGGACCTTGGGGAGGGATAGCTCAGTGGTTTGAGCATTGGCCTGCTAAACCCACGGTTATGAGTTCAACCCTTGAGGGGGCCATTTAGGGAGCTAAGGCAAAAATCTGTCAGGGACGGTACTTGGTCCTGCTGTGAAAGTAGTGACTGGACTCGATGACCTTACAAGGTCCCGTCCAGCTTGATGAGATAGGTATATCTACATTTAAAAAATTAGCCACTCTCTCTGCTGGCCCACTGGGATTTGAACTCCAGAGCTAAAAGCATGACCTGCTACAACTTGAGCTAAAGAGCCAAACTTTTGTGGCTTTAACAACTCATTGCCTCTGTGGATCAGCACAGCGTGGGCCCTCCAACACACACTGAGCGGTGGGTTGCACCTGCATACAGGTATAGACAGTCCCTGCTCCTCAGAGCTAGCAGTCCAAAGCTAGATCCTGTCAACTGACCCACAAGGATGCAGGATCCTTCACGGATCAGATTGCAGGAGCGTCCCCTCAGAAAACTATACCTATGTTCCAGCAATTATATATCCTAACGTCCCATTAGTGTCATGCCAATGACCTAAAGGGATTTTTGTCAATTAAAAGAAGGTGAATTCAATTTTTCAGAATTATTTTTTTAAAGTGTAATCGGGGCATTCAGTTGGGCAGAGCTGCTTTCTTTCTGAAAGCAGGCTAGAAGCCGATGCTCTGGCGAAATATCAGCAATGCTAGACACTCTGGAGACTCTCTATTTAAAACCCGGAAAGAGCTGCACTCCTCCAGCTCTGTCATAGCTCAAGCATGGAAAATATGGAATGAAGCTTGTGAAAATACAATACTAGGAAATATTCATGGGCTTGTCTATCACTATGTCTATTTTGCAGTGGTGTAACTCCACTGACTTCAACAGAGGTACTCCTGATTTACACCAGTAGAAGTGAGGGAAGAAGACGACCTATATATATATAGAAAGAGAAATATGTCACTTGCCTGTCACTAAATATACACACACAATGGTCGGTGCTGTTATGAGTTTATTCTTATCATAAATCAGAAATGGTTACATTACACAGGTCACCTATCTCAGTGCCAATAAAGCCTTCAAGCCACCACTGACTTGTTTATGCCACATTTTAGAGAAGAGTTACTCCTGAAATGTTTAGATTTTTCAGACATCTTATTGATGCCATAGTATTTTGTATGACCCTCTTCCTGTAAAGCCTTAGGTCAGGGGTAGGCAACCTATGGCACGGGTGCCGAAGGCGGCACGCGAGCTGATTTTCAGTGGCAGTCACACTGCCCAGGTCCTGGCCACCGGTCGAGGGGGCTCTGCATTTTAATGTAATTTTAAATGAAGCGTCTTAAACATTTTAAAAACCTTATTTACTTTACGTACAGCAAGAGTTTAGTTCTATATTATAGACTTATAGAAAGAGACCTTCTAAAAACGTTAAAATGTATTACTGGCACGCGAAAGCTTAAATCAGAGTGAATAAATGAAGACTCGGCACTCCACTTCTGACAGGTTGCTGACCCCTGCCTTAGGTTAAGTGGGACATTTTCATATCTGTACAAATTATCTATTAAGCTCTCCCATTATGATTTTGAAGGTTCAATATCTCACAATCTACCAGAGCTAGAAACAAATGCCAGCGCTCACTGAGAAGCATCGGAATGACATCTCTCTAGTGGACACAACGTTAATCTCTAGATCGGATATTGTGTGGGAATACAGACCTCATCGATCCGGGACTGAGATCTGTCAGTCCCGGTCGAGGGATCGGCATAACTGGGGGGGAAAGTCCATGTCTGTGAGGAAGACAGGCCTTTTTGTAACCGGTTCTTTATTATTTTAGAAAAGGGGCTGCTTTCAGAAAGAAGCTCAGAGATTTTGAATGCTAATAGTACACCTGGTAGAGATGGATTAGTGAGCAGACTGGAGGGCGAGAAATATATCTTATGTCATGATGTCCATCATCTCTATATCTCTATTACGTAGTAACTCCCTACAAGAGGCAAAAGACATCGGTGCAGTACTTTTTGGAAAGGGAAGGTTCTTTTATTTGAAAGACCTCTGAGCCATGAGCCATTTGTGTATTAAGGTGAAGTTCTGCTCTTTATTTTTCCTCCAGCTGCTTGGCTGCTCTTAGGCCCCGTCTACACTACCCGCCGAAATCGGCGGGTAGCCATCGAAGTATCGGGGATCGAATTATCGCGTCTTGTCTGGACGCGATAAATCGATCCCCGAACGCGCTACTTCGAACTCCGGTACTCCTGCAGGGCGAGCGGAGTTACCGGAGTCGACGTGGGAGCCGCGAACTTCGATCGCGGCGCCGCGCGGACGCGAGGTAAGCGCGCCAAATTCGAACTAAGATACTTCGACTTCAGCTACGCGAATAGCGTAGCTGAAGTCGAAGTACCTTAGTTCGATCCCGCCCCTAGTGTGGACCAGCCCTTACATTTGACAACAGGCCTGAGCAGAATTGGCTGGGGATATGAATGGCAGAGCCAGTTATGTTTGGTCCCTTAACTTTCTGGCCCAGGGTTACATGCCAAACAAAGGCAGACCTATGAGAATCACTCCATCAGCATGTCATCCAACATATGACTTCCCCACATAGGCTCCTTGTATTTTAGTCATTGCCAGTAGAGAGAACAGTATTGGCCACTCCAGAGTTTGGTTCAAACGCTAAGTGAAAGTGCAGAGGGCACAGTGTACACTGCTTCTCCTGAATGCTCATCAAAATACTTCATTCTTATACAGCAGTTTCATCCCTTGATCTCCAAGTGTTTTGTGAGTACCCTTATCCTTTTTCTACTGACAGGGAAACTGAGGCACAGGCACATAGCAGGTTAGTGGCACAGCTGGGAAGAAACTGCACATTTTATGACTCCCAATCAACTGCTCTTTCCATTGGACTGGACTGTCTTCCTATTTCTCTCTCTGTAGATCGATAATAAAGATTCCACAGGAAATAAACTTTTGCTTGGTTGAATTCTCAAATGTTTGAGTCTCGACTCTTTTTAGTGAAATTTTCATCTCTTGTTTCATAGGATTTTAGCACTGGAAACGTGCCAGGCTTGCTGCAGTTCCGACCAACTGTACGGGCTTTGCAAGTTTAATCTTCACTGAGGAAAAGGTTTGAAATGAGCAACGGGTCGAGTATTTTACCCGGAATTTCCCACTAGTAGCAGCCATATCAAAAGGGCATGTCATGTGACCATGCTAAAGTGTTTCTTCTAATAGTGACCTAGGCACTTTATGAAAAGAAGGGAAGCAGCATTTTTCTGAAAGGTTCTCTCACTTTCTGCTGTGCCGTCAAGCCTAGGCCTGCATCATTCTCCAGCCCTCAGCAAGCCTGTGCCCGGTGTTAAGAGACAGTGCACACAGCATCACGGCCTTCCTACTTTTTAATCTGTATAAGCCAACTTTAACAAGAATTCACTTTTTACAACAAAATACAGACCCAAAGTAGTGACAGATCTCAACGGCGATGTGATACCTTTCACACGAGCAATGCAAAGCCCTTTGTAAACCTTACATAATTCTCACTGTGCATTAGGTAAATGTGAAGTAGATAAATCCGGTGATACTATTTTACAAACTCAGCTGCAGAGAAGTTCAGGGGATGTGCACAAGGCCACACAGAAAAGTCAGGAACAGAGCCCGGCCGGGACTCATTCCCCCTTCATGGGCAATGAGGGACTCAACCAAAACCAGAGAGTTACTCCAATGGGAAAATCAAGACCAGGAGAGCTTATATACCCCACTGTTTAGTGTGCACTACACCTGGTCCTCTACTCCCAATCCATGGACGATCTGAGTCTGCTACAGCTGCCTGCTATGGGACTCTCAAACTCATAGCAATCGATTGCTGAGTTCAGTCCCCCAGAATGACCAAGCAGAGTTGATTCACTTACTCCAAACCTTTTCTGAAACTACTTCAGTCATTCTCCCTGGCTAATAACTGATCATTGTTCATCAGAGCAATAATTATTATGTGCTGCCTAAGAAGTGACAGGCTGACTTACCTCTGATCTGCTTTCCTCTTTTGCCCTTACAGGAGCCCTGGTTAAGAAAATTCCCTGGTGGAACTGAACATTATCCGAAAAGGAGACATCGGTTATGAGGAGCAGAGCAACTGGAGTGACTACAGACGATGAAGAAAT
Organism: Platysternon megacephalum; assembly: GCA_003942145.1. Classification (NCBI taxonomy): domain Eukaryota; kingdom Metazoa; phylum Chordata; order Testudines; family Platysternidae; genus Platysternon; species Platysternon megacephalum. The sequence continues at coordinate 1,189,780 of QXTE01000279.1, forward strand.
GCCTAATCTCTCTCTTTCTCCCCCCACCCTCCCTAAATATAGCATTGAAACCAAGAGGAAAAAATATACTAACAAAAAAATTCCACTTCTTGCCTTCAACATTCAGAATTTCTTTGCAAGCATCTGGCTTCTTGCCCAAGTCTGCCTGAAATTTATGAAGTGTTAGAAATGTCGGAGAGGACTTAAGACCTTCCCTATGGTACTTATGGTACTTCCCTATGATACTTAAGACCTTCCCTATGCATCTCTACTCAATAAATCTCTGCATCCGTTGCCGTGGGTAGCTTTCCTACCTGCATGGGGAGATGAGCTTCCCCTCCTTGGTACAAATCAGGAGACATATTTTTTGCTTCAGGGTGAAAATCAAGTTTTAAATTGTCTTTGTCTAGTCTCATTGCTCTTATCAAGATCGCCAAGATCTTCCTCCTCCACTGGTGAATTCAGGGGACAGGCGAGAAGCTGTGTCACTCCTGCAGACCATCTTTTTCATTTTCATTAATATAGATACCATCTGCTTTGTTCCTGCCAAGCTCTGATACAGAGCCTGAATCTCTACCAGGGGCTGGGCATGGGAGGAGGAGGACATATTGGGGGAGCAAAAAGGGAGCAAGTTGCCTAGACAGGGACTACTGTGTCTTACAGATTTTGGGTGCTACCACATTGCAAACAATACATAATTTTTGAGCTAGTCTCTGGAATCTGCTGGCATTCTGAAGTGCCAGACGACTTGCTTGCCATGGCTTGGGAAGAAGACACATAAATAAATGCCTTCCGTTTTCAAAACCCTACTCATTGGAAGGATGGTGTTGACAGAAGTTTAGACAGCTATCTGCCTAGGGGCAAGTCGCTCATAAGTTAGGCCAGTAGACAGTCAGGACTCCTGGATTCTGTTCCCATATGTATAAATTTAGACAAGCTACTTAACATCTCGGCACATCAGTTTACACTTCTGAATGATGAGTTTAATTACTGTTCATAGGGCGGGTTGAGATATTCGAAAGAGAGGCACTATATCAAATACTATGATTAGCATGATTGCAGACTCTTAGCTAGCCGGCTGCGAGCTTTTCAGACACTGAAAGGTGAGGGAGCAGATTGGCACCAATTGAAGACAGGCCACAAAGCGGTTAGACGTTTCACCACAGAATTAGTCCCAGTAGCAGTGATTTGATAGCTGGATTGTGATGATCTGTTCTGAGTATTGGTCAGATCTGGCTAAATAAACAAACCCAGTTCTCAATGGATGGGGAAATAAATGCAAATGTCCAACTCCTCTTTGACACTGAATGCAGCAGATGAGAGGCTGTCGTTTCCACAGGGAGTTCACCAAACAAACCATCCAACACATTTTATTGATAATAGTAACTAAGAGCGTCTTCCTGAAACAGGGCCAACGCAAGACAAACCTCCCAAGGCAATGGCCGCTGTCATAAATATAAAGGGAAGGGTAACCACCTTTCTGTATACAGTACTGTAAAATCCCTCCTGGCTAGAGGCACAAAATCCTCTTACCTGTAAAGGGTTAAGAAGCTCAAGTAACCTGGCTGGCACCTGACCAAAAGGACCAATAAGGGGACAAGATACTTTCAAATCTGGGGGTGGGGGGAGAAAGGCTTTGTTCTGTCTGTTCCGTGTGGCTTTTGCCGGAGACAGATCAAAGAAGCAAGCAATCCAACTCCTATAGCGTTAATAAGTATTTAGCAAGGAAATGCGTTAGATTATCTTTTGCTTTGGCTTGTGAATTTCTCTGTGCTGGGGGGGAATGTGTATCCCTGTTTTTTCTTTTTGTAACTTTAAGGTTTTGCCTAGAAGGAAACCCTCTGTGTTTTGAATCTGATTGCCTGTGAGATTATCGTCCATTCTAATCTTACAGAGGTACTCCTTTCCGCTTTCTAATAAAGTTCTGTTTTTTAAAGAATCTGATTGGGTTTTTTAGTATCCTAAAAACCCAAGGCTGGTCTGTGCTCATCTTGCTTATTCTCAAGCCTCCCCAGGAAAGGGGGTGTAGGGCTTGGGGGAATATTTTGGGGAAATAAGACTCCAAGTGGTCTTTTCCCTGATTCTTTGTTTGAATCACTTGGTGGTGGCAGCGTTTACCTAATCCAAGGTACAAGGAAGAATTTGTGCCTTGGGGAAGTTTTAACCTAAGCTGGTAGAAATAAGCTTAGGGGGTCTTTCATGCGGGTCCCCACATCTGTACCCTAAAGTTCAGATTGGGGAGGGAACCCTGACAGCTGCAGAGCGTGTCTAGAGTCATTTCATGGACACTTCCGCAGTAGCCCCTTTGACTGTAATACAGCCTCTGGGCAGGGATAGGGAATGTTGATAAAGGCAGGAGCATCTACATAGCATTGCATCTGCCCCTCCACCCCCCCCATCCCATTCCCACCCATCCCCTGTGCACGTTGCTCTGGGGACACTAAGCTCAGGAGCACAGATTGTGTATGGCACCCCTCAGACCCCCCCGCTACAGAACAGAATTTCACCCGCCATCGGGGATTTCATCCACAGCTGCAGAGGCAGGAATCACCTCGGTCATGAAAATTAACACTAATGGTAAATGTAGTCTCAAATATGATTAATTATGAAGCCGTTTTCTTCAGTGGCTGCCGAATGGTGGTATAAACAGCTTAATGCAATATTTGTACACCATGTGTAGACACACAATAAAACAAACAGGGGAAGGCTGGGATACAGCCAATCAGCACGTCACAGGATTGTTCAAGGGACATTGAGCTTTGGGTCTATAGGCCAGGCCCATAAATAGACCAATGGTAAACTCAGCCCATCAATGTCTCATTGGACAGTGGTTATTAGAGAAGGTTGACCCCATTTTCTGGAATGTTTGCATCCTTGGATCTTTCCCAGGGAGCCGCAGGCTGAACTTTGTGTGGTTCTGTGTTATTTTTTAATTGTCTATTTTTGGTTTTCCCCATAATCAGGAACAGGTTCTCTGCCCCTATTTCTGGAACATCCTCCCTGACCTCGGGAGCTTTCCAGTCCAGTTAGGCGTCTCCTCCTGAGCTCCAGCACAGCCTTCCTTCTGGACACCCACATCACTTGCGTGCTGCGAAATCCCACGGACTTTAAAAGCAAGCATTATTGCAAGGGCTTCATGAATCATGTCTTTCCAGCTAATCATTGGACTGATGCAGGAGCTTGCATCACGCTCTCCCACCATCTTGTCTACCAAGGCTCCATCTTCCATGCTGGCATGCAATGGAATGAAGAGTACAATAGAGAAGGGGTGAACCCATGGAAACAAAGCAAATACTTCATTCTCCTCTATACAGGCTGTGATGGGAACGTAATGGAGACCTTCCAGACATGCTCTTGCCCTAGAGAGTAAATCTCAAGTTAAACCTGCTAGGAGGGATTCTTTCCAAAGTCCTGGTCAGGGACAAGGAGGGGATTTTCTCCCAGGGCGTTCTCTTGATATTGGTATTCTATTAAGATCAGTGTTCTGTCCACCTGCTCATTGACTGGGTGGTTCCCTGCTTTGTCCCCCTGCTGACTTTGCATGCCACACAGCCGCTGTACTCCCATCCCTAGCACATGGGGTAAAGAGAGCTTTCCCTGCTGTCACATACTCTCCCTCGTTGCTGAATTTAGAGCTGTATTCACAGTGGCAACAGCTGGAACATTTCAAGTGGTCTGTGAGACTGTGCCGAGCATGATGTGTGGCGAGGCAGGTTTCCCATGGATGTCTGTAGGCCTAGCCAGATGCTGCAGTTAAGGTGGAGATGGCCTATCTGGTTTCTGAGCCAAATGCTGGCACAGGCACAGCTTTCATTGACTACCAGGAGACATGGGCACAACTCAAGGGCAGCATCAGGGCCATTGTATCCCTATTTTCAGTCATTTATAATTTTCTCAAAAAGCAAAAACAAACAAAAAAATACCAAACTTGTGGGCTGGAATTTCTCATGCTTGCTCAGATGAATATGCGATGATGTCAAGTACTGTATAGCGTGTTCGAATGTTTTAGGTGGGAAAAGGTACTAGTTAAACCTAAAACAGCATATTGGAGACAGTGGGGTATTCAGGATAGGGCACTAGACTGAGAGGCAGGAGACCTGGGGTCTATAGTCACTTATCTGCTTTGTGCCTCAGTTTACTCATCTGTAAAATAGGGATAATGCTGCTTTTCCAAGTGCTATGAGACATCAGATCTTATCTTAATTACACACTCTCACTGGAGAAGCTGTATGAAATGAATGAACTTCTTTAACATTATATTCTATTAGTAGCATAGAACGTACCAGGGCCCAGCACTGCGTGGTCACATAATGAAAGATTGTATTGTAGTTAGAGATAGCCCCTGACTCAATCCCTAGATCAAATCCCCATGAACTTTGCTGGAGTCTGGATCTGGATCACAGGTTCCAAAATCCTGAATCTGACCATTTCCTGGACTTTTGACACAGTTAGATCTGGATTTCATGGGGTTTTTAGGGTCAAAGAAGGTGTTCCTCTTTCTGTCGGGCAGGGGAGGGAGTCCATATCCAGAGGAGCCTTGGCTCCGGTAAAGGGCTCTCAGGCAGTAGTAGAATCAGCCTTGTGGTTTAAACTGAAATGATCAGTGGGGTTTTTCTGGGAAGAATAATTGGTTGAAATCAAACAGTGGGAACGATACTGGTGTGTCTAGTAGCAACTTCTCTATTAGTTATGTGCAAACTGGTTCAGAAACAAATGAGACTCCCCCCACCCAATATCTAGCAGTTCCTCAATCACAAATCCTTAAAGACCATGCCCTTGATTTTCTTAGGCAGCCGGGGTGGTAGTGCCATGCAGTGAGTTTGGTACAGGACCGAGAATCTGGAGGATTGGCAATAGTTTCTGTTGTGAACCCTGACACTGATTTGCTGGAAGACTGTGGACAAGTCACCGTAATGCTGCTCCACCCTGACCGTCCCCGTCCGTAACATGGGGCTAATGCTATTTTCATCTGTAGAACTCAAAGCACTTTGCAAAGGGAGGTAAACTGCAAAGTATTGCTCTCTGTTCAACTTCATCAAACAATAGGGGGGAAAAACAGGGTCATTTTCTTCCATTGCCCACAACTTATAAGAACTTCCTTCCTTGTGAAACATGAAGGAGGAACCTGCAGCGATAATGGAAATGTTTTGTCAAGTGTTTTGGCCCCATCGTGTTTACATCAGGGTTGACGAGGGAAATGTATTTATTTCCCCACACTCCAGCAGCAGCAGCAGCGGAGAAGGGCTCTGTGATTGGAGAGCGAGCCTTGGACAGGAGTGTGGGAACATTTTCAAAAGGGCACTGAGCAAAACATTGGCTTCAGTTCTAATCCGAGGGACGTAGTGTAGTGGAGAAGGGGCGAGATTCCATCAGGTGGCAGCCTGATTTCCTATAGAATGTGCCCTCTGCTCAACACCCCTAGCCTAACTCATCTACCTGCAGCAAAGGGAGAGGGGACGCGAGTCAAACTGATCATGGAGCGCAGGATGCCCAGCTCCGAGAGAGCTGCTGGCTGTTATTTTGCTGTAATGGTTATCAGAGGGGACTGGGAGTCAGCAAACCTGGCTCCTCCTCCCAACTCTGACACGGGCCCTGTTCACGTTCTGGGTGAGGATTCTGAAGGGTTCTCTTTTTAGTCAGGCTGGTTCTCCCACCCCCTCGTTTGGAGGCTCACGCTCCTTGGGAACTAGGCCCGGTTGTCTGAGCGGGAGCCTGATGCAAGAGTGGAGAAGGACCAGATTTACCCCCCCTGACTCTGGCTGGCTCCGGGGGAGTTACGGCAGGGAGGACGTTAGCTCACAATGAGCGCAGCTTAGTGAAAGCGTGAAAATTCATCGCTCAGGCAGACAGCTCTTGAATGCCACAGGGTTTTAATGGCCAGTGGAGTCCATCCAGGGGCAAATCAAGGTTTACAGGTGCAGGGAGGTTGGAAGGAAGAGTCTGCATGGGGCCTGATGTTTTGGGTCCCCTGAAGTATTGTTGAGCCCAACTTAGTTTCAATCCACCGCTGCCACTGCATGACAGGAAATCAAGCTCCGCTTCTCAACCTCCCGCGCTCGATTTTGAATGACGGCCCTAAACCTAACATGCCACAGGAAGTACAATGACTTGTACGGCAGCTGGTGGCCGGCTGTCAGAACAGACATAACCCATCAGGGCTGGTGGCTCAGACAGTGGCAAGCCTTGCTCAATCAAACTCTACCCTTCGTTACACCTCCGCCTCCCCCAGCCTCTACCTGTTGTTCTGCAAGGTGAACGACGACGGTGCATCCTGCCAGGCCAGAGGTTGCTGTGCTGAGGTGGCCTCCACTGGGAGTAGCACTTTGGCTACATCACACACCCCTGTGCCAGGCTGGTGCTCACCTCTACTTGGAGATGGCTCAGAACTAAACCCTGGAGCCAGCCCCACCAGCTCTCGGGGTGGGGAGAGATTCCGATTCTAAAACGAGACAGATTTTACATTTGTCCCCTAGCTCTATCATGGGCTGAGCCAACATCCTCAGATTGGCGGGGGTTCAGATTCTGGATCCGGGTCTTAAATATTTGCTTCAGGGTCATTGCCAGTTATGGTGTTGGCCATCTTTGGGTTGGCCATCCCAGATCAGACCAGTGAGCATCTTGCCTCCAGTAGGTGCCTGATACCTGAGACTTCAGAAGGAGGAAACACCCTCCTCCTTCTCCTATACAAGAACCCAGCAGGCCAGCTGTGCCAGGCCATGCTGCACACTGAGGAAATAATCCTTCCTGACTCCAGCTCTGAAGCATCATTATCATCCACCATTGTTATTTGTATTGTAGTGGTGACTAAGGGTCTCCAATCAAAGATCACGGTTCCATTGTGTTAGGTGCACTACAAAAATACAGGGAAAAGGCAGACCGTGTCCCAGCGAGCTTACCACCTGGGTTTATAACAAGACAGAACAGGTGAGTGGAACAGACAAACAGGGGTTGTGGGGGAGATGGGGGATGAGGTAACAGTAAAATGAGCTTGTTTTGCCCAAGAAGCAGGACTCAGCTCACCACCAGCCTAGCTGTTTTAAGCAGCACAAGATTCTAGCTGTGGATGAGTTGGGCTTCCTTCCTCTCTCATCTCCTGGGGATGGTGGATCCTCTGGATGAAGGAACCTAAACTGCGAGCAACATCTGTTCTTTCTTTCCTTCCTTCTCCTGTGAAAGCAGCACCCTTGCCTCCACGGATGGGCTCTAGTATTTCCTCACGTTCTAAGAGCTCCAGTTCCCCAGGGTTTGAATGGACCAGTAGGGGACAATTGCTTGTTACCCCCATAGAATGAAAGGTGACTTTTTGTTGAAGTCACCTTCCTGATCTTAATTCCCCCCCAAGGACAACCCACCCTTCTGGCTGAAGCGTCATGGAAGCTGAAGATGGAACAGAGCTAAAAGCCCTTTTAATCCATACGTAGGGGGTCAATCCAGGGTTCTTCCCTACAGTACAGTACAGTCTGTCCATGCCAGCTTTAAGTGATGCGGACAAGCAGGATACTACTCCTTAGGGGACTGTCCTTTAGTCTAATACATTCCCGATCGACCTCTCTTTGTGAGCTCCAAAGGGAACTGTGTTCAACCCATCTCAGTGAGAGTGTCTCTCCTGCTCCGATGGGACCACATTGCCTCTGCACTGCCCTGATGGTCCAGGTCTGAACTCCGGTCCCTCCTCTGGCACCACTCCATGTTATGTCACTGCGCCATTGCTCTCACTAGCAGCTGTTTCTTTTTTTAAGCTTAAGAAGCTAACTGCCAAGAATGCTACATCCAGTTTTGCAGTGTCACGTGGATCTTTCTTTAATTCCCAGCAAAGGATTTCCTGCTGGGCTTGTTTGTCAGGGAGACGCAGAGGGACATTTGCATTTTGAGCAGGGGTGTGGGTGTGGGTGTGGGTGTGTGTGTGTGTGGTCACTCTTGCATAACAGATGCACTTGTGAATTCAGCACTTTAAAAGCTGCTCCTGCCCAAGTCCCAGCTCATTGGCAGGTCAGCACATGGTGGGGTAATTCGCTCAGCTGGAGTCAGTGTGAAGGTGCAGTGGCAGGAGCTGTATGTGCACAGGGTCTGCTGGGAGAGAGGAGGGCGGCTTTATGACGAGAGTGGAGAAACCTGATGAATTGTGGGTTCGGCAGATGAGTTGAAGACACTGGAGGCTGCTGAAATGACTCTGCAGGAAAACACAGTCTCAGTGGCAAGGTCCTTCCCTCCAACAAACAGCAAGAAAATACATTAATGTAACTGGTAAAACAGCCTGGGATTCAGCTGAGTGCTGTGATGGGAAGCCCAGCCTCTCTAAACCCATTTGCTCCTTACACCTCCCAAACATCCCCTGGGCATCCACAGGAGAGAAGGGTGCAACTGAGCTGAAGTGACCTCCTTCGTCACTGGTGACCTGTACCAGTCACAGAAGGGCCAGCCCTGAACTCCTGCCCTTGCTCCAGGGACAAGCGTCCTGCCTGCCTCAAAGATGTTCACAGGATGGGGCTGTGTGTAAATGCACAGATGGGCTTGAACTACAGAATTTGGTCAGGATCAGGGTTTGGATTTCAGACACATCCCCATAAGAACAGGGTTGTTTGGATCCCGAGGTTTGGACCGAGCTCGTCTGTGTTTAAACGTGGTAGGCAGCGTTAAACTAGCTGTGCTGAACTGGCTCCAGTAGCTTTGAGCATGGCTTAGATTTCAGCAGGATGCATTCACCTATCTTGTGTTTTGATGGACAGAAAGAAAAATGAGAATAAAAAGAGCTACAGCCTTTTCAGATTACCAATGCAGAATTTGATTGCACCTGCCCTAGAACTGGGTCACGCGGTGGACATGCCCTGTCTCGAAGGGGTGTTGTCAATATAACTTCACAAATACCTGTGGGGTAATCAGATACATCCCTAGGCCCCGATCGTGCAACTTGTGTGTGTGACTGTACAGTCAGTTGCAGGAGAACCGCCTTAGGGCCTGAGTCAGCAAAGCACTTACGAATGTGAGTAGCCCCAGTGAAGTCAGGGCCTTAGGGTTAAAGCACTGATTTAACATTCAGAAGAGGGGGCCTTCAGTTCCTGGCACTACCCCAAAATGCCTTTGGGGCCTTGTGTCATTCAGATAGCGCCTCGGTGCCTCATCTGTACAACAGGGATGCTAATGCTTCCTTTTCCAGCAAACCCTTTGTCTTGTCAATTTAGACTGTCAGATCTCCAGGGCAGGGACTGTCTCTCCCTGGGGGTGGGTACAGGACAATGGGTTCTGCTCTCAGTTGGAGCCTTTAGGCATGATTGGAATGGATAATAATAAATACTAGGGTGAAAGCCTGTAAAGTATATAAGCCAAGGACATAAAATATAAGGCCCCGTCATCTTAAAAAATCATACTTCTCTCTGCAAATTCTGCAGCTGCTGTCTCCACAAGTGGTTTGTAAGATCGCAGTATATGAAAGAAGCTGGTAAAAGAATTGCTTTTTTTCTCTCCATTAATTGCCTGGTTTGTTTCCTTTGCACTGGCAGTTCTCCGGGATAGTTTGACTTTATAGTAATTTGGTTCTTCAGTCAGCCAGGCCCCGATCCTCCAGTGAGCTCTGGGTGAGTGGACCTCTGCACGTAGCTCATTGCAGGGCTGGTGCCTCAGTTTCCCCCTGGCTGAAAAAACCCTTCTAAACACCAGAGGTACAGATACACTGATATTTAAAAGGGATTTTTTGGGGGTGGGGGGGAATTAGGAGATCTGATTTAAGGGGGCTCTATTAGAAATTAGAATTAAAAAAACCACTGTTAAAAATTCAAAATATACAGAGTTTCTTAAACTCTACAAAAACAGTGCTGCAGAATTCTACAGGCCCTGATAATAAGATTGGTGGTTTTTGTTTGTAAGATGACAGTACCTTGTATGCCTTAAATGTGACTGCCCCATGAATTTCCCAGACATCTGAAATCCATTGCACCTTCAATTGTTACTTCTTCAGAAAGATTTCTCACTAGAATAACACATTATCAATTATTCCAGCTTTGTCTTTCCTGTTTCCTAGGGATTGGCTGGATGGAGTGACCCTACTGCATTCTGCTATCTCAGAGGTAGCTCTGGTTAACCAAAAGTCCAAGGGAATTTCCCCTCCCTCAGGGATGTAGCAGCAGAGAGTAACTCTTGACTGCAGATTACCAAGGAGGCCTTGAACTCACTGCAGAGCAGGCAACTAACGGCAATATTTGGGGAGGGCCAGAACTAAATCACAAGGTCATCCATAATTCATCTTCTTGGAAGACTCAGGGCCCTCAATCAAGCCTCCTTTATAGACACATGACGAGTTCCTTGGCTGGGACTTAAGTACAAACTGCCTGTGTTGTAAAATCTTGATTCACTTCTGCAGCTTTATCTTGTTACGTTGTTACATGACCCTTTGTTACATTATGTTTCATTACTTTGTCTTGGGCTGTGCCAGGGCTCAGGACACATGCCCTGCATCAACCCAAAGCAGATCCTGTTTCTTGCCTAACTAAGCCTCGAACACGATCATGTTGGATCTCCCTAATGGAAATGCTAGTCCACTTCATTAGAATAATCAGCTGGCCTCCCTCTGTTGGATTCCATTGGTGGCTGTTGGCTTTAACTGGAGGTCGAGTGGTCCCAGGAACTAGTAGACCAACAAATCTGTTACAAAACCTAGTTGGACAAATGGACGTAATGGGGTCCAGTTTACAATTTGCACTTGGTTTGAATATACAGCAGTTTTAACATGCCTATTTTCTGTCTGTACACACACACGCGTATCCATCATACACATATACACGCATATATTTGAGGTGTCCAAACTCGATATGACAATCATGAATTGGGTTTACATTTCTGTCTGAAACTGAAAGGAAGTAGCACTGAATTATCCCTTGGCATGGCTTCTGCTGTTGGGCATGTTCTCGTTACAGTGACGTGTTGCCTTCAACAGCAGTAAAATTTGAGACATTATAAGCAGGAAAGAGAAAGAAATCAATCTTTTCAGTTTATCAAGTCGAGTCTGGTCTGGGGCCCAAATATTTTGTGCCTACAAAGCTGAGTGTGTCCACCTTAATCTGTATGACAGAGGTACAGCCTGCAGAAACTACAGGTCCCAGCATGTATTGCTCCCCTTTTACCTACGCAGTTTTGCAGCTGCAATTCACTACTTTTACTATAATGCAACTTAGGTGATGCCCTCAGGCTGACAAGTTTCTCATTTGGACAAATTTGGTTGCTCCTTTATAAAATTCTTTCAGCTCACACAGGGATTGTTAAAATAGATTGTGCTTCCTCTTGTCTCCTTTCCTTTTCCAGGACAAATAAACGACAGGTGACATGTTTTAAAATTTGCCATCTCATTGTAGCCAAGTATATATCAGTCCCACTGTTGTAAATCATCATCTACTGTTAAGTTCTCTTGGGCAAAGACCAGTGACTAAACTGTCTCAAGTGCATTTAATAAATCAATGCTTTTAAAATGATCATGCTTATTCTTAGGTAACCTGCCTGTGTGTAATTGTACCAAAGGGATTTATCACGGCTGGGGCATTAGTAGCTGGATTTTTCTGAGTACATTTAATACTCATGAAAGTGAGGGACTGATAGCAGCAGTATGAACCAGACCTGACAGACAAGGACTGTGCAAGCTTCCTCTTGCACCCGTGCTAGTGAATCTTAGGGTACGTCTACACTACCCGCCGGATCGGCGGGTAGCGATCGATCTATCGTGGATCAATTTATCGCGTGTAGTGTAGACGTGATAAATCGATCCCCGATTGCTCTCCCGTCGACTGCTGAACTCCAGCTCGGCGAGAGGCGGAAGCAAAGTCGACGGGGGAGTTGCGGCCGTTGATCCTGCGCCGCGAGGACGCAAAGTAAGTGATTCTAAGTCGATCTAAGATACGTCGAATTCAGCTACGCTATTCTCGTAGCTGAAGTTGTGTATCTTAGATCGATCCCCCCCCGCCCCGCAGTGTAGACCAGGCCTTAGTTCTAACCTCCAGCAACAACTTGTATTTCCATCCTGAATCTCTTCTGAGAGGAGGCTGCCAATTGGGTTGGACTGAGGGGCGATTTAAGTATTAATGGCGCATAAGACAGGACAATTAACCTCTCATGTGCCTGTGACCTATGCCAGCATTTGCGCTCAAATCTTCCAAAACTGAAAGCTGGTCCATTAACTCACTGTGAGCACTTAATTTCTCTTTCCGCCTCTCCCCAGCCCAGCTGTGTGTCAAGACAGCAAGTGGTTGATCAGGAAGGCAGTGGGTTTGGTGGCTCAGGGACAGGAGTGGAGGAGTCAGTTGGAATGGGTTCTAGTTTTCAGCTCTACCATTGACTCACTGCGTGACCTTGGGCAAGTCATTTTGCCTCTCTGGGCCTCAGTTTCCCCATCTGTAAAATGGGGATAATACCACTTTTCATCTGTGCGTGGAAACTGCTGGCAGATGCCAAGTAGTGCTGTATTATTAAACCAAACCAGCGACAGTGTCCTCTGCAGCTAATGCGCTTTCTACAGCCAGCACGAACCCCTGTGCTGTGTCTGTCACATGTATGCAGTGACGAGACCTTTGTCTTTATATTTGGTAAAAGGAGCCCAGATCCTTGAGTCTGACACCTGCAAAACAGGGTATTTCATTTTTCAAAGCACATTTGCTGAGCTACCGCGTCCCTCTCACTACACTTGATTTACAGGCATGATTGAGCCCTGGAGCCTGTGTAATAAGGCTCAGCAGCCTGGATTGATCTCAGATACTCATTCCGTGGCAGGTTCATGCACCAGGGAAGGTGCCAGACTGAAGTCTCCGGGAGACTGAAGTTCTCTCTGTGTATCAATAGAACAGGTACAGCCCTGGGCAGCGATACCAGCAGCTCTCCCCACCCCAGCAGTCTGCTTCTAGCCAGACCCCTTAGCTGGATTCAAATAGGTGATCTAGAGGCAAAGGAGTCTCTTAATCCTGATGTAGGGGATGGCACAGCCATAGTGCTCGGAGCAGCAGGGCTGGGGTTTGTAGGTTTCCTAGAGCTGCAGGACTGAATCCCAGAAAGATGAGAGAGAGAGAGAGAGAGAGAGAGAGAGAGAGAGAGAGAGAGAGAGAGTGTGTGTGTGTGTGTGTGTGTGTGTGTGTGTGTTGGAGGGCGGGGGTGGGGTTCTTTTACAGACCATTTTAAATACCAAGATCCTGTCTTCTGTGCATGGCCATTCGAGAACTGCCATACTTTTGATATGAGAAACTGTTTGCACAAGTATCTTTGGCCACAATTTGCCTCCTGCTGTATGCAGGTAACTTGCTTTAGTACATCACTGTAGCACCTCGAGTGTAGTTTTGGGATGCACTTTGAGATCTTTCTGAATGAAAGGTGAATGACTAAATGCCCTCGTACCCCATTAACAGCTCCCCGAGCCACAGCAAGACCCACTCGGCTGCTCCATGCTTGGGCTAGGGAATCCCACAGTGAGCAGAGCTCCACTCACACAGAGCTCATGGTGAGCTCAGGGCCTGGCTGACTAATGACGACACAAGAGAAACACAGCCTCGTACTTTAAGACCGGTTTTATCCAGCAGCAAATTGCCATTTGCTGCTGGAAAAAAATGGAGATTTTCAGCAAACATCTCACACGGTTCTTAGAATGATTCATTGACACTGAAGATCGAGGCCCATCAACATTAGCTGGCAGATCAAAGCTTCATTCCCTCATGGTGACTTAGATCTGGAACCAGGCACCAAACAAAACCATTTGTTGATCATTCACTCAATGTATCACAAACTCCCTTTCTCTGTCCCTCTCAGCACATCCATTGCAGAGGCTAGCAACGTCAGTGGGCAAATGGCTGGGGAGCTCCCCGTCGGGCATGCTCTATGCGTGGGATTTGGCTTTGGGACACACTGCCAAAGCCCAGGTACTTTAACCTTTGGGACATGCTGCCAAGCCCACCTTGTCACCGGTCTTTTGACGACAAGGAGGGCTGAGGTTTATCCTCTGGCTTTATTTTATTGCCCCCATTATGTTTGCTGGTAAATAGATATCTGTCAATGTGGGAGGAGCAGCCCTTTGTGTCAGGTATTTCTAACCGATGGAATGGGCAGATAGCGACGCTTTTATAGATCTAAATAAACAAACAGCAAATAAAAAAGAGTGGATCTTGGCAGCATCCGTATACTAGTGTATCCTAACCACAGTAAACGTCTCCTCGGGATTGATGCACAGATAGAAGATGGAACAGATATCGTGTAGCTAAGTGGCACCACCCCGTCTGGTGACATCATGCCCATTGACGACAGTGCCTAGCTAAACCTAGCCCCTTCTGGCCTATGATTCCTCTTCTTCTGGCCTCACCTTTCCCACTTCTGTCTTTGGCCTGGGACCTCAACCCAATCTCTTCCATTTCTGGACCTTGTCAGATCCCATCCAGCTTCTGCCTCCATTCTCTATGACCAACTAGATCAGAAGTCCCTCCCCTACCTACAAGGAGAATCAATAGGATTTGTTGTGTGGCCTGGAGTCCCTAAACCAGGAGTAGGCAACCTCTGACATGTGTGCCGAAGGCGGCACGCAAGCTGATTTTCAGTGGCACTCATGCTGCCCGGGTCCTGGCCACCGGTCCGGGGGGGCTCTGCATTTTAATTTAATTTTAAAAGAAGCTTCTTAAACATTTTAAAAACCTTATTTACTTTACATACAACAATAGTTTAGTTATATACTAGAGACTTATAGAAAGAGACCTTCTAAAAATGTTCAAATATATTACTGGCACGCGAAACCTTAAATTAGTGTGAATAAATGAAGACTCGGCACACCACTGCTGAAAGGTTGCCGACCCCTGCCCTAAACCATTGGCTGATTCATAGTGGGCCTGCTAGAAATGATAAAGAGCTGCAGCTAAAACTCACAAGGAAAACTAAAGTATATGAAGGGAGAAGAGGGAGGGGTCTTTACAATATTTGCAAAGGGGCCTTTGGAGGAGCAATGGACACTTGTAAGAAAGGTCTGTAGAAATGTCGCAGGATGTTCACCCACATGGAGAATTGCGTAGTAAACTGTTAAACACCTGGGCATTTACAACAACGCCTCATAATACTCCATGGAGTAAACAATGTGTAAACAACGTGTCATTTCGAGTTTTGTAAGAGAGCTAAGACAATGCAGAATCGCTGGCCTAAATTTTCAGAAGTGCCTAGAGATTTTGGGTGCACAACATTAGTCACCTCTGAGATTTTCAGGAAGTGCCGCGCATCCACCATCTGAAAATCAGGCCCCTTTCAGTTGGGCACCTAAACACTGAGGGGCTTAGAATCCAGGGCCGGCTCCAGGCACCAGCTAAAGAAGCAGGTGCTTGGGGCGGCCAATACCAAGGGGCGGCACTCCATCCGCTATCGGGGTGGCACGTCCGGGTCTTCGGCGGCGGGTCCCTCAGTCCCTCTCAGAACAAAGGACCTGCCGCCGAATTGCCGCCGAAGAATGGAGCGGCGCGATCGCGCTGCCGTGGCTTTTTTTTTTTTGCCGCTTGGGGCGACAGAAAACCTGGAGCCGGCCCTGTTAGAATCACTATTCACTTCTGCAAACTCGGGCCACAATGTTTGTTCCTCCCTCTGGACAGGGGATGTAGCTTCAGGTCAAATGCAGCTGCTGTGCTGATCAGCGTACCAGACCTGTCCCCACACCCTCCATTGACTGCAATGGGATTTTAGAGAACAGTGGGGCTGAAGCGCATGCTGCGGGGAGTGGCGTTGTCATCCTGTCCCTTGTTTATGTGTATGTGGTGTTGAAATCACATCGGGGGTATTATTGCTGGTCTGACCCACTGCAACTCCCAGGTGGAGTTTTGCTTGGAAATCAGCCTTGACACAAGGAGGGCATGCTGCGGAGGGCAGCTATGAGAGGTGTCATCCCTCTGCCTTCTCCTGCCCCCTCAGTGACCGAAGGCTTTCTGGGGGCTTTTGGCTCCATTACGCTCTGCTGAGTGCAAGGTAGACTATGGCTCAGTATGTGTCCGAAGAGCTTACGGAGGGGTTATTTTACACAAAGCGAGTGCCTGTGTAACCCACACACCTCCTGGGTGTGGTGTTCTGTCCCATCTAGTGGGACGGAGACCACTTAGAGAGAGATTGAGTCTGCTCCACAGCCTTAGCTAACAGCCATATTGCTTTTAGCTCATGCAGTAGAGACTCACGCACACTAAGCTCCAGAGGTCCCCGGTTCGATTCCCCCGATGACGACTGGGGTCTGTCAGTGTTACACCTGGTTTTCCAGCTGAGATGGAGGAGGTCAAGTGGCAGAAATGGACCAAAGAAAAAGTTGGTGGAGTCAGTGGGATCGACTCACTTGAGGGATTGGGTGTTAATGTTGTGCTGAGGCATGGGGGGAATTTGTCTCTCTTGGTTTTCTCCTGGATTGGCTGAGGGATTTATTTTCTGTCAGAAGAAGTTTAAAACATTCTCATTTAAAAAGTTTACCAGTTTATGGCCAGCTCTTCCCCTCACTTATGCCCAGTCTGACCCCCCTATGTCAGTACCATTGCACAGAGGGTAGCGTTAGAGGGGACAGATTTTTCACATGACCGGTTGCAGACGTGATTGGCGCATGGCTGCCATTTCGTCCTGCTCAGCTACGTGTTTATTAGCGATGAGCCCAAGGCACAGAGTTTAGATCTAAATCCAGAAACCAGGGGTGTTTGCACCTGGGTTTTCAGCTGGGACGCTGCCTTTAGTATGTAATTAGGGATACAACATTTCATATACACACTGCCGTCCTGTCTTCGCTTTCTGATACAGTAGGTTTTGTTGCTTTAAGAATGCAGCTATAGCTCCAGGAAGATACCAGATTTTAGCTAAGGAAAGAAATGGGAGTCTGCCTTTAAGAAATGTTTAAAGAAAAGGTGCCTTGCATTGCTAACACCATTCTGTGAAGTGAGCCAAAAGATAACTCAGTTTTCAATTAAACACACCCACCCACTAACTATACGGTGCGCGCAATGGGTGTGTGATGATACAGAAAAGCCAAATCATAGACATGCAGAGACCTATGAGGCCATTCAACCCATCCCACAACTAGACCAGGATTGGTCCCGATAGCACATTTCCCAGTGCTTTCACCAGTCTGCTTCTGAATGTCCCAGGTGATGGGGCTTCTACCCTGGGGAGACTTTCCCACATCCTAACTGCTTCCATCATTAGGAAGTTCATCCTGATAGATTTCAGACTCAGTTTTCATTATCTTAATTTAAACTCATTACTCCTAGTTCTGAATTTATATACACACACACACACATGTGCAAGCTACAGGTATCTTCTATCAAGTAAAGCTATAAATATTACACCAAATGCTCACAGACACCTATCCACAGTATGTTTGTATACACACCTGTGCTGGTGTGTGTGTAAGTATCGACACACATGCACATAGAGCAGACAGATATAAATAACGTGTTTATTTCTATATACAAATCAGTTCTGATATAATTGAACAACATGGAAAACACTGGATTTCCCCCTTGCTAAACTGAAGAATGACATTCACATTTTTGAACCAGATACTTGACTGTTAAACTCCAGAATGACCCTGCTGTCTAGAAAGCCATCAATGACTGAGACTTACTGTAATGTAAGGACCATTTCTACTTGTGTTCTGCTGCCTCTCCCGTACACTGAACAAACCAGCTCAGGACACACTAGACTTGTTAGTAAGGATTTTCAAATGAATTAAATGCCCTCCAACACATGTATAAACCAACTGCCAGGACCTAACACGCTTCATTTCTAAACTGCGATTGATAAAACTCCCTGAGGGAACATCAGACCGACTGTCTGCTCAGGGAGGTCAGTGCAGAGGAGAACACAGTACAGTACTTACACAGTTTGAATGAGAAAGATCAGCTGCGGGTCTTGAAGGCTGCTCCCAGATCCTTGAATCGAATGACAGTGCAGTTACTCCCCAGTGCTGAGCCCTGCAGAGTAATACAGGAACCAGACCTCTTTGGTTTACTTTTACATTGACGTCAGCGCCTTTTTCTAGCATCCCCGGCTCGTTTTGGTAACAGGCCATTTTAGGGTTGGGGGGGGGGGAAGAAAGAGGAGTAAGTGGGATAGTTTTATAACTGTCTTTAGGAGGGAGCCAGGCAGCTGTGGGATGGTGTGTGGGCAAGGGTGTGTATTGAACATAGATGAACACTGCATATAGAGCAGTGCAGACTTTTACGGACGGTCATTCAAAGCCTGATTCTGCTCTCACCCCAGTTCTACACTGGTGTTCCACCACACAAAGGAGTTGCTCCTTATCTACACCGCTACGCGCTCCCATTCCGATTTGGTCGCGTTTTACCCCCACTGCTGTAGGTGCCTGTGTCTGGCAGTAGAAAAATCAGGTCTTGTGCGTGCGCAGGGTATATGGGCATGCACGGGTAGGCCGATTTTTTTTAAAAACAGGTGCCTACAGTTAGGATCCTAAGTCTATATTTAAGTACCTAAATAAGTGGCCGGATTTTCAAAAGGGCTCAGCACTCAGCCGATCTTTTTCAAGTCAATTGGAGCAGCAGACACTCCCCCAGAATATCTGGCCATGTAGTGTATATGTTTGTGCAGTACTACTGAGTAGATGTGTGTATTTTGCAATATGGGATGCACCTACACTATGTGTACAGGATGTGTATGTATGCTGTGCGTACAATGTGCGTACACTCAGTATAGTGGATTCATATTTGTGGAGAGCTTTGAGATCTACAGGCAGAAGCTGGGAGCACCGGGCAAGCGTTAAGAGTTAAGCTGGTTGAATTGTTCAGTTTGGTGAATTTAGCACTTCTTTCTGCTTGTGAATAGATCCAGGTTGTTCTGCTTGGACAATTTTCAGGGACTCAACCCTATGTTGTGACCTCATGCCCCAAAATAACGTTAGATTTCTTTTCAGGCATGATCCTGCAAACACTAAGGGTACGTCTACACTACCCGCCGGATCGGCGGGTAGTGATCGACCTATCGGGGATCGATTTATTGCGTCTAGTGTAGATGCGATAAATCGATCACTCTGCCGTCGACTCCTGTACTCCACCGCGGCGAGAGGCGGAAGCGGAGTCGACGGGGGAGCGGCGGCAGTTGACCCCGCGCCGCGAGGACGTGAGGTAAGTCGACCTAAGATACGTCTTTCTACGCTATTCTCGTAGCTGAAGTTGCGTATCTTAGGTCGATCCCCCCCCCCCCCAGTGTAGACCAGGCCTAAGAGTCTGTCTCCACTGCACACTAAGCCCACGTCGGTGGCCTCCAAGCTTGTGGACTCGGTATTTCCAAACCCGTGCTTAGCAACCACACCGCATTGTGAACCCAGGTTTACAATTCCTGGACTCAGGTCTCACAACCGTGCTAACACGTCCACATTGCCCTATGTAAACCTTCTGACTTGGGTCTGTGGCTTGGCCAGTGTCCATGATGGGGCCTGGACCTGAGTCACAGCGGGACTTGAACACTGACCCTACGCCCTGGCAGGGTCCTAGGATCTGGGTCCTGAGTGCTTGCTGGCCGAGTCAGACTGCTTTGTGCGTGGATGGAAAGAGGGCTTGGGCTCAAACCTGAGTCAGAACCTGGGCTTCGTGTGCAGTGTAGACGTACCCTTACATACTCTGGTACTAAAAGCTCCCGTGATGAAGCTGAAATGGAACCTACAACATCACAACAGTAAAGTTACTAAGACTGCAAGCTCTTTGGGGCATGGGCTGTCTTTTTGTTGCGTGATTGCACAGTGTCTGGCACGATGGGGCCTTGCTCCATAGTTGGAGCCCTTGGGCACTGCCACCGTACCAATAATATGGGAAATTATCAGCAGCAGCTGTGTTTGTATCTCACCTGCAGTGATCCCCCGGAGCAGGAGTTACGGCAAGTACACTGAGTGCAGTGTGTTCGCCAGTATATATGTGATGAATATTACACATTACACACCACATTGCTGTGTATTATTTTAGATCATATGTGAACGCTGGGTAGTTATGCTACGTTCTATAACTATGCCTTGTGTGATGCTTTTCCCAGAATGCTGTTCACTCATGCCATAGTTAAACCTGGCTCTTGGGACAGGCAATTACAAAACTCTGTCAGGAACAAGATGGATGACAGTTAGGGGGGGCTTTCATGGCCCACTGGCACCTGGAATGTGATGTCCAAAGCAAAGATAAGGAAGGCACAGGACAGGAAACAAGAAGAGAAACTGGTACATAGTGGAGGGGTTGAATCTTGGGTGACGTATAGACTCCTCGCGGTCATGCCTAGTGGTCAGAGCAGTCATCAGTAGGCAGGAGTCAAAGCCCAGGGCCAGAAGCAGAGGCCAGATGCCAGAGCCAAGGGTCAGAGCTGGAGTCAGGAATCAGAGCCGAGGGTCAGAACCGGGTTACCTGGAATGAGGCAAGGTCGGAGCTAAGCTGCAGCAAGCAGGCACAGACACTATCATAGCCACAGGCAACCACTCTGAGCAGCCACTGATCTGTAGCTGCTGCTGGGCTTAAGAGCCGGTCTGCTCACTCTTCCAATCAAGCCAGTGGTGTAGCCAATTAGGCAGCCTACTACCGGCCAACTGTGCTCGTTAGGATGCCTGAAGCCTGGCTTTGCCGAACACCCTGCTGCCTGACACTCTCTAACTTGTAAACAACTGGGCTAGAAACGTAAGTAGTCTTAGATGCATATTTTCAAAGCAGACCTACTGTGTAAGGTGAAGGCAGGGAGATTGCTTCCCAAAAGGGTGGTACACACGTCTCCTTTCATCCACTGCTTTGTCTTTGCCTCATAACTGACTCACCTTGGCTGTTTGGTCTCCTGAATACTTTTAATATCAGAGCAAGAGTGTAGTAAAGCAATTGGCTACCCTTAATTAACCAGGGCTTCCTGTATCCCCACTGAAAACCCTAGTAACAGGGAAGCTCAGTAGTGTGGGATCATGGAAGAAGACCCTTTCATTGTATTGTATCTGGAGCAGGCACCTGATTTAGGCCCCGTCTACACTACCCACCGAAATCGGCGGGTAGCCATCGAACTATCGGGGATCGAATTATCGCGTCTTGTCTGGACGCGATAAATCGATCCCCGAACGCGCTACTTCGAACTCCGGTACTCCTGCAGGGCGAGCGGAGTTACCGGAGTCGACGTGGGAGCCGCGAACTTCGATCGCGGCGCCGCGCGGACGCGAGGTAAGCGCGCCAAATTCGAACTAAGGTACTTCGACTTCAGCTACGCGAATAGCGTAGCTGAAGTCGAAGTACCTTAGTTCTATCCCGCCCCTAGTGTGGACCAGCCCTTAGTCTATATCTGTCAAGGGCCTAGCATGCTCCAGCCACTGTATGACTCCATGAAGTCCACTGTGGACTTTGCTATGCTAATGTAATTAGCCTGGAAGGCACTCCAGTGTCATGGTGATGGGCACTAGCACAAATCTTAAGATAGATAGGTCTTCTTATAAGTATTACAGAGCTACTGAGAGGTCTCAAAAGAGATCAGGGTTCCACTCAAAAGAGATCAGGTGCTGCGCAAATGCACAGTAAGAAACAGTTTCTGCCCCAAAGAATTTACCAGCTGAACAGACAAAGAAGAGGCAGAGACGTGAAACCCTAAGGTCACCCGGCAGGTCCAAATCTGTCAAGTCGCACTCCAGCATCCGAGCAAGCCAGACTTCCATCTCTGCTCTCACTCTTTATAAATAATAATAAAGCTTCTAAAATGCCTGGTGTCGTTGCTCTGAACCAGTGATTTCTCCCCATTACGGGAAGGCAAGGGCTCACAAAACTGCAGACCCTGGAAAGGTCTATATTTATTCTTAGAAATGCTGTTACCCATTGCAGGCTCCATTTCAGGAGCTTTGAATACCAAAGCATGTAAAAGAAAAGGATCTATTTTTTTCCCAACTCTACAAACTCATCCAAAGGTCACTCTGAAACAGGAATAAAACTGTCTTTGAAATCTAAAGCTGCTGTAATAGCGTTTTTGGCAGTGAATAAGAAACTTGAATATTTGAGGTTTACGCCGTGAAACACAAAGGGATGGAATGCCTCGGGAAAAGGTTAAAGCCTAAGGAAAGGATTAAGTTCGGCATATTTTCTATACAAGGAATGGCCCTGCAATGCCCTGCTCTGTGACCGACAACAACGTTTAGAGGAGTCTGATGGCAGTGGACGAAAACCTGAGCTCAGCGGGTGGAGTTACGGCTCTAAAGTCAGACCAGCTACATCAGAAAAAAACATCCCAGCAAGGTTATAGTTGTAGGATGTTTGGTAACCTCCCCCCCCCCCCGCAGCAGGAGTACCAGCGGGAGTGATAGTCCCCTGGATAGGAGTCCCAGACACAGCGTTAACGCTCCATTTCCCCAGCAGGAGTCCTTGCCCTCCCCAAGGGCCTTTCACAGCTTCGTAGAGCCCACAGGGTTGTCCTGGGAGAACTCACAATCGGAGGATATCAAAGTGCCCAGACTCCGAGGTGCATCTGAGCTGTGCTTGGCTGCAGCGTCTGGGGCTTTTCTCTGTCTCTCTTTGAAGCTGAATGCCACGTTTGTAGACCCCAGATTCTAGGGTATTCTGGGGACTACTTGGGTCGCTGCCTTCGGGCTTCTTTGACTTATGCTCAGCTGCCCGTGGCCCAAAGGGACAATTCTGGCAGCTGCGAATAGCCAGAATGCAGTGGCACTCTGACTAGGCCCTTTTTTCTCCAAGCATGCCCCCATGCTCTGGGAGCTGAGGGGATGTCATGCGGCTACACTGGCTTTATGCTACCTGGGGAGCCTTGTTGTGCAAGAGGAATTGCTAGGTAGCTGGTTAAGCTGGATTTCCAGCTGCCTTGCACTGCAGAGAGAGTCAGGGGTCACAAATCTCCCAAGATCCCCATGAAGAAAGGAGTATCATCTCTGTTATGATCTCCATCCACAAGCAGCAAAATGGGGCACTTTCATTCTCCATGAGTATGACTTTAGATTAAAGAAACAACAACAATGAAGCATGAGAGCAGAGCAGAGCATGTCCCTCTAAGATCCTCAGTCCATCTTCACCCCAGAGCCCCTCGCAGCCAGGCAAGCAAACTTCAATGTCAGAGAACGGAGCCATTTACCACCTGAGGGTGGTGAAATCAGACAAAAACCCAGTCTCCTAGGAGGTCTGCACTTACATTGGGTGAAGGCACCTCTAAGGAAGGGCACTGGGATGGGATCTTCCTCTGATTCTTCCTGAGCACCCAAGGTGGCATCCTCTGCAGTAGAATTTTCATTTACATTATCTTCCTTTCCAGTAGTTACGCTGATATTGTCATCAGGCACTAAGGTACCATGGTGGTGGATGAACCTAGGCAGAGAGAGAGAGTTTAGATCTATCTAGATTGCGAACATACTCCTAAGGCCCCCTATTATCTGAGTACTATCTATCTAGATTATTCTGAGTATCTATCTGAGTATTATCTATCTAGCTTACTAACACACTATTAAGGCCCCCTGAAGTATCTGAGCATCTCAAAATCTTTAATGTATTTGTCCTCACAACACCCCTGTGAGGTAGGGAAGTGCTATTTTCCCCATCTTACAGATGGCTAATGAAGGCACTCAGTGATTTGCCCAAGGCACATAGGAAATTTAACCCAGGTCGCCCAACAGAGTGCCCTAACCACTAGACCATCCTTCTTCGCTGATAGGAGATCAGCTCCTATTTCACGCCTTTAACCCTGTTAAAAATTTGAAAAGCAGCTTGTTTGTGCCACAGATGCTATGAGAGAGAGAGGGAGAGTTTGAGTAACTGGTGGTTACTGTGGTTCTTTAGCTACGGGGACCCCAAGATTCTCAGTGAAAAAGAACGAAACGCTTACAAAGTGTGGAGGAATCAAACTGTGAGGAAATCTGCTTGTGAAGACATTTTGACACTATCCACCCAGCTGTACCAGGGGAAGAGCAGACGGACTCCCTGAACACACTCATGGTGTAATTACTGCACATCCCTTTATTTCTTTTTTGTTTAATGTGTTTTTTCCCTTTACTTTTTAAAAGTAAAAACAACGAGGAGTCCGGTGGCACCTTAAAGACTAACGGATTTATTTGGGCATAAGCTTTCGTGGGTAACTGAAGAAGTGTTTTTTTACCCACGAAAGCTTATGCCCAAATAAATCTGTTAGTCTTTAGGGTGCCACTGGACTCCTCGTTGTTTTTGTGGATACAGACAACTTTAAAAGTAGTTTGTTAATATCAGAGCCTGGATCTATCAGTAAGGTAAGCAGTGGATTGTAGATCTCATAATGGATGGAAATTACATGTAATGCTTTTTTGGCCCTGATGAGTTGTCCTGGGATTATCCTTGCTTCCAGTTTATATGAACTTGAAACTAATGTTATGTTTTGAGCATTCGTGTGGCTTTCCCTATGTGGCCACATCCACCTAATGGATCTGATTCTCTGAAGCTTTGCCTCTAATGGAATCAATCCCGTGCAAAGGCAGTGCGGGGTAGGTGTAAAAGGCTACCACGTCAGAGATCGCCACTTAGGTACACCAGCAGTAGCACTGTGCACCCACTTTCCATAGGTATAACTTGTGACGGTGGGACAATATTCTGGACAAACCTGACGGAGTTAAAATAAACGTAAACCTTATTGAATGAGGTTGAATACCTTTTGGGTCCATTGTTTTAAAAATGCAAGTGGGTATGTGTCACTGTGCAATTGTATGTAAATCTTCTGTGAGGAGGGGGATGCTAATGTATATCAGCCCTTTGAGACCACACCCATGGAGAGGTTCGCATATACTAGTTCAAGCTGCATTCTCCAGGGACCAACAGGCAAAGACAAAAATTTTGGATAAATAGACTGGACCTACTGTGGCCCCCACAAGACTATACTTGTTCTGAGCTGAAGCCGTGATGCACTTAAAACCACAAGGAAATCCTTGGTTGGGGTGCTGAAGGACTGTTCCTGCCAGAGCCCATGTTAGGGTTGGGGTGATCTCTGGGATCTTAGAATCATAGAATATCAGGGTTGGAAGGGACCTCAGGTGGTCATCTAGTTCAACCCCCTGCTCAAAGCAGGACCAATCCCCAACTAAATCATCCCAGCCAGGCTTTGTCAAGCCTGACCTTAAAAACCTCTACGGATGGAGATTCCACCACCTCCCTAGGTAACCCATTCCAGTGCTTCACCACACTCCTAGTGAAATAGTTTTTCCTAACATCCAACCTAAACCTCCCCCACTGCAACTTGAGACCATTACTCCTTGTTCTGTCATCTGGTACCACTGAGAACAGTCTAGATCCATCCTCTTTGGAACCCCCCTTCAGGTAATTGAAGGCTGCTATCAAATCCCCTCCCCCTCTTCTCTTCTGCAGACTAAATAACCCCAGTTCCCTCAGCCTCTCCTCATAAGTCATGTGCTCCAGCTCCCTAATCATTTTCATTGCCCTCCGCTGGACTCTCCCCAATTTTTCCATGCTTTTTAGTAGCATGCGTGTAGGTTCTCTGAGTTGTTTTGATATGTTTTCTCTGTAGTGCTTTTACCTTCTGAATAAAACAAGCTTGAGTAAAGAGAGCTGTGTGGTAACTCTGTAACCGTTGGCAACCTCATTGTTAACCGACTCTCACGAGAAAGCAAGCAGGCCGGTTGAGCAGCCTGTCTCGGCTGGAATAACACAGTGAAGGCAGCGACCTGTAGAGCCTGGAAATACCCTGGTCAGAAGCGAGTGAAATGCAGAACTCCACCCAAGAAAGGCAATGGCCAGGGGAGATGGAAACCTGAGAGTGGGTAGCCCTTGCTGGACCACTGAGGGGGAAATATAGGTGCAATTGCCCTGAACTGTGACCTATTTCCAGAGGTGTAAGTGATAACACAAGGCACAGGGCAGTGGAGAATCAAGCCCTAACAGTCTGCCTACAAAATGAATGGAAGTCAGCAGCCATCTTTAATTCCTTTACTGTGAATAAGCAACAGCAAAGTAGCAGTTTGTTACTGACCCACAACTTCTCTTGTCCAAACTTGGCAACTAATTCAAGGCCAGATCCAAAGACCACTGAGTCTGTTTTAAGCCAGGGTTTTTATCCAGTGGGAGTCAATTATAGTCTATAAGTACCTACTTGGGGAACAAATATATGATAACTGGCTCTTCAGTCAAGCAGAAAAAAGTATAATACGATCTAATGGCTGGAAGTCGAAGCTAGACAAATTCAGACTGTGTGATACAGGATGTCAGAGCAGATCATCACATTGGTCCCTTCTGGCCTTGGAATACATGACCGGGCTTTAGACCTGTGCACTAAAATATATTTTGACTACATGCACCTTTAGTCATACGTATGTAAGGTCAACACTCAAGCAGTGACACTACACTTCATGGATTGCTGGGCCAGGTCTATGTCTGATCAAGCATCATGCATCTCTCCATATTTCCATCTCTAGCTCTCTCACACGTTCTCTCTCTTCTTTGCTTGTCTTGGCAAACAGAACCCTGAGACATCACCTTAATGACACCAATAAAGCACTTTTTTTTTTTTTTTTTTTTTTTTTTTTTTTAAAGTATCCCATTTTGGAGCTATTTCTGGGAGCTCTGTGCAGCGGCGGCTCCAGGCACCAGCGCACCAAGCGCGTACCTGGGGCGGCGAGCCGTGGGGGGGCGGCCTGCTGGTCGCTCCGAGGGCGGCAGTCAGGCTGCCTTCGGCGGCATGCCTGCGGGAGGTCCGCTGGTCCTGCGGCTTTGGCGGCAATTCGGCGGCGGGTACGCTGAAGCCGCGGGACCGGCCGACCTCCCGCAGGCGCGCCGCCGAAAGCCGCCTGGCTGCCATGCTTGGGGCGGCAAAAAAGCTAGAGCCACCCCTGGCTCTGTGGTATAAAACCTCAGGCCCATTTCTAGTATTATTGCTACGTTTCCCCATCCCTTCACCTCTTCCATGCCAGCTACAATTTAAAAAAATCCCACCACATTTGTACTGCACCAAAGCCAAGCAGTTTGAAGGGCTCTCCGTTACTCTCCATTAGCCAGCTCACATGGGCCCCAATTCAACAAGGCACTTAAGCACATGCTTAATTTAGGTATATAATCCTAGGTATAGGTATAGCCCCTTTGAAGTCAATGGGATTGAAATGCTTTGCTGAAGCTGGGGCTGTAAACAAGGACTGCTCAGATGAGTAAGGGCTGGAGAGGAGCAAGCCTAAGGTTCACACTAGCGCTGCTTGTAACCATGAGCTTGTCACTACTTTACTTCCATGACCTTTCTGCTCAGAGCTTCTTTGCCTCTTCTACCTTCTCCTCCTTTTCTCAGTCCAAGGTGGGAATTCGCAGTACTCTCAGCCTGGTACAGTACTAAAACAGCAGAAAACAGATGTTTCCATTAACTCAGGCCCAAGGCCTCTCCAGTGTTATACTCATAAAAAGGTATCTTGCTGTCACTCGCCTAACTAGCTAGCTCGCAGGGTGACCTGAACACCGATGCTTTGCAGCTGGAAGGAGATGCATTGTTTGAAAAGAAAAGAGCATGCTTGTTTCATGTGAAGTGATGGAGTCCTCAGAGGGGCTTTAAAGTAGGTGGGGCTTTATTTAGTCAAACCGAGTGAGGTAAGGGCCCACTGCTTTATGGCAGAGCGCGGGCCAATGTAAATCTCACCTCGCTGAGGCACGGGAATGTAAACACTGTCAATGTGAATGATGTAACTGGAGAAGTTAATTTTTCAGGCCTAATCCTGCGCTCATTGATGTCAGTGGTAGTTTTGCCATTTACTTCCATGGCTGTTAGACAGGGGCTTTAATGTCACACATAGAAGGCATTATATATCATATTGGGACCTGGTTATGGGAGCCATCTTGAGACTTTCCATGGGTTTGCATAAGAAGGAATGGCTTTTCCTTGGCTAGCATAGTACAGCCTCCTTGGGTAAAATACAGTCTCCTAAAGCCAGACCTAAAAACCAGAACCAAAACTATTTCCATCACTCTTGTCTTTCAGTAGATCCCCATGAACTGTGAATTCACACCCAGCACATCTCCTCGGACTGCTTTTTTCTGACTCAGCCTGAGGTTGTCAAGAGAAAACTAGTAATTGTGAGGAAGAGCTGAGCATCTTCGACTAAACCAGACAGTCTCGACGAGAAAGACCAGCTCCATCATAGCAAGAGTTATCGTCCTCAGCACCTGCGCAGATAGGAAGGTGTACAAGAGGCTGCATCATATCGGTCCCCTGAGTGATCAAAGTGGGGAAGAGGAGCAAATTCTGTAGCTCGCCATAGAAACCAAAATAATTTGTATAATTCTGACCTTTCAGGGCGCACCTACACTTCGGGAATGAGATGGTGTCGACAGTGGGTCCTTCCTGGCCATCTCACAACTGGGGTGGAAATGGTTTAACTTCTTGCATAGACAGACCCAAAGCGTTTTCAACACCCTGTTACAGAAAGTGTAATACACATCTTGGGTCAAAGCTACCACTGGGGCCTGATTCCACTGCCATTCCACTTTTCACTGCTCCGGGGCCTCAAGGTAGGTGCCAATGTAATTTGTGTTCACCCTAAGGCCTCACAGTATGAAGTGGCCTGAGTGTAACTAGGAATTAGTGTTACTCCACTAAAGGTCAGTGCCTAATAAAAAAGTCACCCCTCCCTCTCCCCCACAGGGTTCTGGCCAATATGCTCTGGAAGACCATTCCTTTATGACTCCAGATTGTCGACTACCTTAACCCTGCCCAACGAGCAACGCCAACACCTAAAACAGCCAGTCAGAGTAAAAGAGCTGCCACACGCGCTGGATAGGGAAAGCCAAAGAGCAGGAGAGGGAGAGCGAAATAGCCGCTTTGTTGATATATTTTATAGCTTGTTTATTTACACTCTATAAGGCTTTTCTTGGCCAGCACGTTCTCCAGGAGTTTACTAGAAACGGACACCTATCATTCCAGGAAGAGGCTACAGACTTGCTGTTGGCTCATTCCTATTGATCACTGGGAGAACTGTTTTGTAAATTACATTGGATGCAAAAAAACAATCACCAAACCCGCGGCACTTTGTTGCTTTGCTCCCACATACACGGATATCTACACAAGCTGTTGCCTAACTGGAGCGTGATGTTGTAACTAATTATCTTCAGCTGGCAGCATCTCTCCAAGGCAAAGGCCTATCGAGCTGTGATGGGCAAACGTCCAACCATTTGGTGGTTCGCTGCAGTGCTGATAAGCAACCAGCAGTTCTGAGGCTTATCCGAGGTCATTCCCAATCTCTTTGGTCTGGAAAAATAATAAGCATGTGTCATGAACATACAGCTAAGGGTAGCATAAAATCCCTCCTTTACCTGTAAAGGGTTAAGAAGCTCAGATAACCTGGTTGGCATCTGACCAAGAGGACCAATAAGGGGAGAAGATACTTTCAAATCTGTGGGGGAAGGTTTTTGTTTTGTGTTCCTTCGTTCTCTCTGGGTCAGCTAGGAACCAGGGCATGGAAAATACATCTCCCAAAGCCATACCTGAACTAAGCATCTAAGATTACAAATTGTAAGTAATAGGAAGAAAATGCATTAGATTATCTTTTGTTTTAGCTTGTGAATTTTCCCTGTGCTAAGAGGGAGGTTTATCCCTGCTTTTGTAACTTTAAAGTTTTGCCTAGAGGGGAATCCTCTGTGTTTGAATCTGATTACCCTGTAAATTACCTTCCATCCTGATTTTACAGAGGTGCTTCTTTTACTTTTTTCTTTATAATAAAGTTCTGTTTTTAAGAATCTGATTGGGGTTTTTAGTGTCCTAAAAACCCAAGGGTCTGGTCTGTGCTCAGCTTGGTTACTCTCAAGCCTCCCCAGGAAAAGGGGTGAAGGGATCTGGGGGGATATTTTGGGTAAACAGGAACTCCAAGTGGTCCTTTTCCTGAATCTTTGTCTAACTCACTTGGTGGTGGCAGCAATACCGTCCAAGGGCAAGGAAGAATTTGTGCCTTGGGACAGTTTTTAACCTAAGCTGGTAGAAATAAGCTTAGGGGGTCTTTCATGTGGGTCCCCACATCTGTACCCCAGAGTTTAGAGTGGGGAGGGAACCCTGACAGCATGGACCAGCTTCTCTCCTCCACTTCCTAGTTCAGACAAGGTTTTTCCTACTGTAAGAATAGCCTGATTGCATCCCATGTAGACTAATTTCTCCTGTGCTCATTTTTATGTCTCCCACAATCCAGTCAGTCAGTTGTATCTTATAGCTAGAATGCCCCACCACCATGAGGTTAGTAGAGCAAGGACCACCATTATTTGCAAGCGACATTCAGCCCCGCATCATTCTTTGATGCAGGCCTTAACTTCAAATTCCAAATGCAACTGCCTCCAACGCTTAAATTGGCATCCAGCGTGTTCCAGGTCTGAAAGGTGCAGTTGCAGGTTCTTAACATTACAGAAGCCATACACAATCCCCACAGTTGTCTGTCTACAATATCGCTAATGCATCTGTCGGGAAAACATTCAAGCGCCATTCCCAGCCGGATAGCGTGGTTCTTTGGTGTGGTCGCTGTGAATGACTGCTGTGAAATCGGATCACGTCTCTCTCTCTCCTTACCAACCATGCCAGCTTCAGAAACAGGCAGCTGGCCTTTGGGCTCCCAAAGAAGTTTAGCTTCAGGTCCGGGAGCTGTGTGTGTGTGTGCAGGGAAAGGGAGCAAGGACGCATGAGCCCCTGATAGAGTGAACCACTTCTCAGCATGCTCTGCAGAGGGACAGCCCTCACCTGAACTTCCCAAAGGGCAAGGCAGATTTCCTTCTGGTTATGTCTCTGGCTGGAAAGAAAAAATGCAGATGATACTAAAATGAGCCTGCTCAGCTCTTTGTGTTACATAGAAACTACAAAGGCAATTTTTAGGTTGATTTTGCTGAAATTAGAGCAGCCTGTTTTCTACGTACATGACAGTGAGGAAGATGGAGAGCAATGCTGAGAAAGAGAGGGAGATGAAGGCGTCAGGGATGGAGCGTGGGAAGAGAGAGACACAGAAAACAAGAGATTGGACTCAGTTAGTTACACCAGTGTAAATCCGGAATAACTCCATAGGTTCCAGTAGAGTCATTCCATATGACTCAGCCGAGAGATGGTGGGTCAGTCAGCAGGGGGCATGTGATGAATCTGCTAAGGGAGAATCAGCTGTTGCCCCTTTCCGTCCAGCTCAGGAGGGATATTGCTCTCCAGGTGGCTGGGGACAGAGGGAGGGTGTCTGGGTTACTGTGGATGGAGTGTGGGGGTGGTAGGCAGTGGGAGACTATTTGGGACCTACCAGATGCTAGAGCCAATGTGGATGAAACGCCTACAGTGCTTGCCTAGGAGTGGTGCCGCTGGTACACTAGTGAGGATTAGTGCAACATGGTGCTCCAGGGCCCTAGATTCATAGGCTCATCGATCCCAAGGC
Organism: Platysternon megacephalum; assembly: GCA_003942145.1. NCBI lineage: Eukaryota > Metazoa > Chordata > Testudines > Platysternidae > Platysternon > Platysternon megacephalum. The sequence goes on from QXTE01000279.1 coordinate 1,221,059, forward strand.
CGGAAGGGACCATTCATAATCATCTGGCCTTGGAATCTTGGGTCCTGAGCTCTCTAACAGTGGGACGGCCATTCAAGATGGACCTAAGCACACTTCATCATCCCATTCAGTATAAAGCCATATAGATGCAGATGAGATGAATCAGAAAATATTCAGCCCCCACAGAGTGGAAATTACCCTTCCCTCCCCAGTGCTGGAGCAGGCTGGGGAGCTAGCAGAGGGCACCAGGTCTCTCCAAAGGACGCCAAAATGACAGCCCTAAAACCATGAAGAGTGCCAGGTCCTGATAGCAACAGCAGCGGCCTTCCCAGAGCAGGGCCTGGCAGTTGGGACAGTACCATGGGGAGCCAGGAACATGGTGCAGCACATAGGCTCCCGTGCAGCAAGGCCAACCCAGCCCAGCCACTGGGAACATGGATTACACCCCTTGCGCAGAGAGGGGCTCTGGGACAGGAAGCTGCATTGCTATGCAATATAATTGCAGAATATTTCATAGGGATCATGTAAATGGTTTGTAAACTCTCGCTGATCGGACCCGGAATACTGGGTTGGGTTTGGGCTGGGCTGGGATGTTAACGACCCAGCACTTGATGTAGAACTGTTGAGAAAGCTGCTGGAACCACTTCAGAACAGTGGCAGCCGGGAAGAAGGGGAATGATTCAGACTTCTCTGGGCTCCAGTGAGCTCAGGCAAGGGCTCAGCTAACAAGGTGAGCCCGATACGGCCAGCCTCCAGGGAGCAATATCAGTGGAGCCTGTAAGTTGCCAGTAACCTACTGAGTTGCAACATGGTTTTGGGAGGGCCTGGGGGGAAGGAAAAAAAGTCAGGTCACATTGGGTCACTGATTGTTGCATCAATGGATTGATTTCTTCTCTTCCTCAGTTTAAGCAATCACGCTCGGCACCTACACATGGGCCAAGAGCTGGCCTGGCCACTGGGTTATTCCAGTTTTATGCCGATGTCCAAATGTCTTCATGTCATAGAATCATAGAAGATTAAGGTTGGAAGAGACCTCAGGAGGTCATCCAGTCCAACCCCCTGCTCAAAGCAGGACCAACCCCAACTAAATCATCCCAGCCAGGGCTTTGTCAAGCCGGGCCTTAAAAACCTCTAAGGATGGAGATTCCGCCACCTCTCTAGGTAACCCATTCCAGTGCTTCACCACCCTCCTAGTGAAATAGTGTTTCCTAATATCCAACCTAAACCTCCCCCACTGCAACTTGAGACCATTGCTCCTTGTTCTGTCATCTGCCACCACTGAGAACAGCCGAGATCCATCCTCTTTGGAAAACCCCCTTCAGGTAATTGAAGGCTGCTATCAAATCCCCCCTCACTCTTCTCTTCTGCAGACTAAATAACCCCAGTTCCCTCAGCCTCTCCTCATAAGTCAGTGCCCCAGCCCCCTAATCATTTTCATTGCCCTCCGCTGGACTCTCCAATTTGTCCACATCCCTTCTGTAGTGGGGGGACCAAAACTGGACACAATACTCCAGGTGTGGGCTCACCAGTGCTGAATAGAGGGGAATAATCACTTCCCTCCATCTGCTGGCACTGCTCCTACTAGCATGTTACACTAGCTAAAACTGGAACAATGCACTAGTGGGCAGGGGGCTAGCTTACGACTCAGGAGAGCCAGGTTGATTCCCTGTTCTGCCACTGACTTTCTGTGAGAGACCTTAGGCGAATCACATGGCCTCACTGGGTATCTACACAGCAACTAGACACCCTCCCATCCTGCAGGGTCCTAGAGCCTGGGCTCCAGCCCAGAAGTCTATACTGCAAAGGAACAGCCCCACTGCCAGAGCCCTAGTCAGCTGGCACAAGCCAGCCATGGGTTTTCCTTTGTTGTGTAGACCAGGGGTCGGGAACCTTTCAGAAGTGGTGTGCCGAGTCTTCATTTATTCACTCTGATTTAAGGTTTCGCGTGCCAGTCATAATTTTAATGTTTTTAGAAGGTCTCTTTCTATAAGTCTATAATATATAACTAAACTATTATTGTATGTAAAGTAAATAAGGTTTTTAAAATGTTTAAGAAACTTCATTTAAAATTAAATTAAAATGCAGAGCCCCCCGGACTGGTGGTCAGGACCCGGGCAGTGTGAGTGCCACTGAAAATCAGCTCGCGTGCCGAAGGCGGCACGCGTGCCATAAGTTGCCTACCCCTGGTGTAGACGGTTACAGGGTTACCTGTAAAGTGGGGACAATAGCATGTCTCTATCTTACAAGGCTGTTGTGTGTACGCTAAGACTGTGAGGCGGCCCAGATGCTGTGCTAATGGGAGCTATGCCAGTACTGAAGGTAGTGGTGAATCAAACCATAGGTAATTCATCCGCACAGCGGCCCTGTTCAGCACATGAATCAGTGTGATCTCGACGTTATCAAAGGGGAAACCAAGGCAGAGGGAGGGGAGTTGACTTGCCCATGGTCACACAGCATATGAGGGGCAGGAACTATATGATTAGAGTGCGGGGATCTGCTGTCTCCCACCCTGAGCTCGTTTTCCCAGCCCAGGCTGCTTTTCAGCACTTTGTCATGGCTTTAAAAGAGAGGTCGTGGCCTGTGCATTTGTTGTATGTGAAAATACATCTCAGGGCCAGCCCCTCTCTGCACCTGCTGCAACAGCTAATAGTGAAGGGATAATTCAGGTGACAGACTCCCAGAGTGGAGCTAGCAAGATCCCGGGGCAGAGCTGTTTTCCTGGAGGGCACAATTCCCTCCCCATGATGTCCAGCTGAGCCTGAACCTCACTTAGGTTGGAGGGGATCCCGCAAGGCCCATGTCAGCCAACAGGCTCTGACCTACTGGTATTTGCAGAGCACCCCAGCCATGTCCCTCTGCCTGGCCACCATCTGGCCCCGTTCCCGGTTGCTCTGGCTAAGGAAGGGAGAAGAGGGTGTGGCTCTGTGGCTCGGAATTCGATGTATTTCTAGTGTCTGGTTAAATGCTGGGTACCCGAGAAGTGTGTGTGAGCTCTCCCTAACGCACCCAGCTGCTCAAGGCACTGCAGGAAGAGAAGATGGGGATTCAGTCCCTGCCATCTTCCCTCTGAATCCCTATTGAGCCAACATCCCAGCCAGGTGGTAGCGGGCAGCGTGATGTTGAAGGTACAAGTTTTCAGTGAGATGGAAAACTGAGCACTTACCCTGATCATGGCCTCCAGGACACCTTTCACTAGAGCAGAAGTGTTAGCCTCAATGCCCCAGACAAATTCCAGGCTGGACAACTGCATTGTGCCTTGCTTAAATTCCCTCTGCGGTTTCAACTCGATGGTATTCTTCATTTCTTATTGTGTAGCGTTGCGGTGCGCTATTAAACAGCTGCCATGTTCCACCTCAGAGGTGGCTGCATTTCTGTGTTATGAATTACTTTAATCCATTCTTATTTGTACAGTACTGCTCATGTGCAGGGTGCTTCATCGACACGCATGATGACAATGTCTCTGCTGCTCCAAAGCGTTTATAAACTACACAGTAACGATCATTTCCTAGCTTGTAATGCTGTTTGGAAAGGTCCCGTGTGAAAGGACCTATATCAGCATAAAAATATTATTTTACCATGGAGGGAAAATATTCTGACCCCATCCTGTGATCTGTTTGTGCCCTGAAGTGTGAGATCTGATGGCATAGAGTCGGTTTCCACTGAAAGGAAAATCTGACTCGGTTGCTGTGAGTCAGGTTTGAATAAACTCCCTGCACTGTGCCCTGGGTTAATCTGAACCGCCTTGTAAAAGCATTAAGCAGCTAGAGTCTCTCTCATGTAGCTGACGAAAGCTCCCTCCTGAAAAGCTCATGTCTTCAAAGATGAGGACTTTTTAAACAGGAAATATTTAAGGGGTGGCATTGACTGCAATGATCACGTAGCCAGCTGAATTTGTATGCGTCAGGCACTTTGATTAATAGATGGGGTTCTGGGTACTTGAGAAAGATTAAGTCCAAGAGTGGCTATGCCAAATGCTGCTCCTCTCTTGTGAGCTTGGAGTAAGCAACTCCAGTCATTTGTCTTAGGTGCCCGTGACATCAGTGTTGAGATCTTTCACAATTGTAAATTAAAGTGACTGATGATGCCGACCAGAGGTGGCTTCTCCTCTCCGGGAAAGGGAAATAACTCAGAAAACACAGCTGGATTTATACTAATGCTGGCTCCAAGCATTGGGAAGTAGCCCAGCAACCCTAGCCCACACCACCAGGACACCCCCCCCATGGATGCAGCACTGGAGCCAAGATGTCTCACAGGAGCAGAAAGCCCTACATCGGAGCTCTAAGTACCAGGCGTCTGAGTTATAGCTTTCCTCTGAATTACTCTCCTTTTTCATCTGCAATGCTGCATTTTCCCTTCTCATCAGCTACCCAGGTGTTTGGAAATTCTGAAGTAGGATCCTGGTGGCCCCATGCTGCTCCTGTTGAAGACAATGGGCCTTCTGCTGTTGCCTTCAGTGGGAGGCAGGTCAGGCCTTGTATGCCCATACTGGAGTTAAAACAGTAGCTTCCACCTGACATGGGCAAAATGTGCGGTTGCTGCTGAATCAGCAACATGGCTAGATACAGAAATGTTGGACTGGAAGCAATCTGAATTGTCCTGTTGGACTGTGGAGACCATGAGCTGGGACGTAACCAACTGTGATACAGATGCTTCACAGGCAGGACGAGTCAGTGGAGCTGAGTGAAAGGACACAACTGGGGTTTCCTACAACATGCAGGGGAGCGCTGGTATTTTTCATGACAAGCAGTTTTTGCACATGCCAAAGTGCAGGGCATAGGAGCCCTGGTGGATGCTGCACAGATACAAAGGCCCATCTTCTCAAAGACCCTGTGTGCTGTGGCTGTCGCCCCGACGGGCTGGAGCCATTGTGAGCTCTGAATGGCTGTGCCATCTTCACATGGGACCTTGGAGACCCTGCCTGAGACCCACAGTGGCAGCAGTTCAGGGCAGTGATGGAAGGAATCTTCAAGACAGACACTGCAGTAGACAGACTAGCAAGGCAGGAAAAGTTCCTTGGGTGTTGCCCACAATTCCATCATCCGCTGAGGCTCCCCTGCAAAATCATGATTGTGATGGGGAGCCCAAGTTAGCCTTCACTCACACCTACCCATCCTGCAAGATGTGTTCAGATCACACCTGGAGACCAGAGCCACACAGCTCTGCATAGAGCTCATAAGAACGGCCATACTGGGTCAGATCAAAGGTCCATCTAGTCCTGTATCCTGTCTTCCAACAGTGGCCAATGCCCAGTGCCTCAGAGGGAATGAACAGAACAAGCGATCCATCCCCTGTCGCCCATTCCCAGCTTCTGGCAAACAGAGGCTAGGGACACCATCCCTGCCCATCCTGGCTAATAGCTATTGATGGACCTATCCTCTATGAATTTATCTAGTTCTTTTTTAAACCCTATTATAGTCTTGGCCTTCACAGCATCCTCTGGCAAGGAGTTCCACAGGTTGACAGTGCGTTGTGTGAAGAAATACTTCCTTTTGTTTGTTTTAACCCTGCTGCCTATTAATTTCATTTGGCGACCCCTAGTTCTTGTGTTATGAGAAGGAGTAAACAACACTTCCTTATTTACTTTCTCCACACCAGTCATGATTTTATAGACCTCAATCATATCCCCCCTTATTTGTCTCTTTTCTAAGCTGAAAAGTCCCAGTTTTATTAATCTCTCCTTATATGGAAGCTGTTCCATACCCCTAATCATTTTTTTGACTTTTTTCTGAACCTTTTCCAATTCCAATATATCTTTTTTGAGATGGAGTGACCACATCTGCACGCACTATTCAAGATGTGGGTGTGCCATGGATTTATATAGAGGTAATATGATATTTTCTGTCTTATTATCTATCCCTTTCTTAATGATTCCCAACATTCTGTTCGCTGTTTTGACTGCCGCTGCACATTGAACGAATGCTTTCAGAGCACTATCCACAATGACTCCAAGATCTCTTTCTTGAGTGGTAACAGCTAATTTAGACCCCATCATTGTATATGTATAGTTGGGATTATGTTTTCCAATGTGCATTACTTTGCATTTATCAACATTGAATTTCATCTGCCATTTTGTGGCCCAGTGACCTAGTTTTGAGAGATCCTTTTGTAGCTTTTCGCCATCTGCCTGGGACTTAACTATCCTGAGTAGTTTTGTATCATCTGCAAATTTTGCCACCTCACTGTTTACCCCTCAGTAGAACTGTTCAACAATCAAGCATTATCGAGATTCCTATACATAGCTCTGACACCAGCCAGTCAATGGAGATAATCTCTATGCCCATTGCTCTGGTTTCTGTGCCTGTGGCTTGCTGCCTTACCATTGTGACTTATTCCTCCACCTCAGAGAAGTGACCAATCACATCACCACTAATTCACACTCCCCCTTTTTTTCCAGGTGTTGCTCAACTGGGGTTCATAACAGTGGAGAATTTCTGTATCTATCGCAGACCAGACCATAGAATCTTCCAGGTGAGATGAGATCTGAATTTCAAAGGTAAAAAACCAGGCAGAATAAATCCCTTTCCCGTCTCTGACATCCATCACGAAGAACCAAGAACACGGCACAACCCTGACATTTTTTCCCCCTTGGCAGGTTCTCTTTAATCCTATCTGCTGTCTATTCTTCAGCAGGGCTGTGCAACCCTATCTGAATCCACTGGCATCTCCCAAGGCAGCATGGCAACAAGGGAGAGACGCAAGACGCATTCCTAATAGGACCAAGATAGCTTTTTCCCATAACTCTCGGGCAGTGGGAACATAGCAGCTTTGCAGAGTGGTGCTGTGTCTAAAGTTAAAATAACCGGAGGGACAGAGCGGGGCATTTCAATGGGATTATTGTAATTGGTGCTTTTACTCCAAATTAAGAGGGCGGGGGGCGGGGGAAGAAACCTTTTGGCGAGTTTCCAAAATGCTTAAATGAGCCACTTTGATATTTCTTGGCTTCTTAGTGTTTGACAGGAATAAAGTGTTCGGCAGAGTCCAACTTGTAAATACAATTTGAACCGCAGCTTTGTTTTCATTAACAGAGCTTACTGAGGGTTGGGGCTTAATTGTTGTTCCTGAAAGTCCTAACCGTGGATTCCTCCTGCTGTTGGAGTCTCCCCCACCCGATGGAAAAATAATATTGATTTAAAGTCCCAAATGTTCTTAACTCACATGGGCCGAGTCCTGTTTTACAACTTCGAACCCCCAAGCCCTCTTTGTCCTTATGCTTCTAAGCCATGGAAAATCTCAGCTGTTTTCAACCTATAAATCTCCACTGACTACAGAAATGTCTCTCATGAGGAAATAAATAGGAGAATACTCTCGGGTCGTAATGGTGTTGAAGGTGCCAGTGTCTGATGCTTTCCCAACAAAACCCATGCTGACTAGAGGAGGGATGGAAAGAACTTCTCTTTATTTTCATGATCTCTCTCGAAAAATGGGAATTTGTGCCAGCACAGTTTATTTTGGTTAAAAGAGAGCTGTGCTGCTGGTCCCCTGAGCCTAGAGATTGAATTCTCATGCACAGAGAGGTAAAAAAGCTCACTTAGAAGAGATAGAGGGGCTAACTGATGACTAGTGATGGGCAAATCTCCAAAGCATTAGCAGCACTGTCCAGTTTTATCCCAGTATCTCCAAATGGCTTTGATCTGTGAATCAGGTTGGGGATGCCATCAGATTGGGCTCCATTGTGAGCTTTCCACTTTGGCCCACTCTGGACTAGCTGAACCGCACCAGTCAAATCCCCTGGTGTCTGAAACAAGGCAATGTTCTCCGTGATAGCGCTCTGAGCACGAGCATTACAGACAATGGGAGGGATGAGGATTAGAAATGGGGGCTTGGAACATCGAGGGTTACAATAGCAAGAATAAAAAAGGCAACAACATTGGGAAAAACAACAACCCATGAGAGGTTTGCCAGGGATACAAAGTCTCAGGCTTCAGGGATAAGTCAACTATTGGGGGTCAGGAGGAAATTTCCCCCGTGGGCAGGTTATTCCTTATGTCTGCATCACCTTTCTTGGGCGCAAGTGGCACCGACCATTGCTGGTGACAGGATAGTGGGCTGGCTTCTTCCAGGCCAGCTGGCTAAGCAGGACAGCGAACATTAGATAAAGTGGTTTAATCTCCACGGAGCCGATGGGGCGGTGTAAAGATGAGTTGGCCAACGATCGCTGAACGAGGTCAGCTCGACTCCCCTGCCTCCACTGGAGTGGCATGAAGGGATGACTCTGGCCCCAAATGTCATGCTTCAAATGCAACTGCTGGTCCCTTGACAACTGCGACACTTTCGGAGTTCCCCAAGGAGTGCAGGGTACATCACTACCATCTGCTTACAGCGTGGGGGAGCCTTGTCTGTGCCCACCACGGGGGAACTCGCCAAAAACTATCAGCTGCTGGCAACACAAGCGTCCCACTCCAGGGTCCCCAGGCCCCACTCTTCCCCTCTGCAGGAGAGCAATTTGCACACCCCAGCCCTTAGGCTCCCTAAGGGCGTCTTTGGGGCAGAGCGGAGAACCTGTGGGTGAATCTATACAGATCGCTAGCCCCCAGAGTTCTGCTCTGGCCCAGGGGTGCAGGTCCTGCCAACCTGTCTGTACACCCCACTTTATTATACTCCAGTGCCCACTCCCTCAACCTCTGGACACGGCAATGCACACACGTTCGCTGCCTCTGTGGAAGCAGTGCCCCCAGTTCACTAGCTTCCCCTCAGTTCAACACTCTCCTTAGCACACAGCACGTAGTCGTGTCTATAGTAAAATAGACATCTATCTGACAAAGCTTAAGATAAAGAGTCAAATAGAAGCCAGGATGAGGATTGGCAACATGGCTACAGATTACAGAAAAATATAAAATGCCATTTGAGCCCTGTACTTATTAACAAGAGCCTTTCCTGTCTAACAAGGCATTTCTCACCCAAAGGTCCGTCTGTCCAGCCCTTGGTCCAGCATGAGACATTCACCCTGCAGTGTCGCCCTTATAATGGATCCCATCTTGTATCCCTCTTTCTCCTATTTTACAGTTCCAGATGTTTTGTCTCGTTTCATAACCAGAGCGTTCCAGGAACTTCAGTTCACCCATCATTGTCCCCCTAGTCCAGGTCTTTTTCTTGGGCTTCTTTGTAAAGCCCACACCTTGTCTAGGCCGTCAACACTTGGCTGGGCTGGGCCGAGAGAGGTCAACTGTTCTCACTCTGGACTGAGTTAGCTCGGAGAACCACCCTGCCCCCGGTGACCAGTTTCACCTCCAGCAGCTTTGGAACGCGCCATTCTACATGTTACGCAACTCTTCAAATATTTTCCATATGTACATCTCGCAATAACCATGACAACCAGCAAGTTCTTAGCTTTCGGCAGACACCGCATGGGCCCCTTCGGGGAAATATCGTGAAAATGGCGATCACAGGGGAAACGTGCCCATCTGGGCATCTCTAGGCAAGGCCCTGGGTATAGACTCGTAACCGTGTGCCCCTGGCTGTTACCAACTTGGGATGCCTGGATCACAGCTACACACTGTGACAGTCACAAGTGCAGCATGGTTCAATCATAACTAAGTGCCGAATCAAACAGAACTGGCCTAAGTGTCAGCTCACGTGGAATCGGAACGTGCTTCTAGCAACCGTGACTAAGAGGAGAGTGTCACGAAAGATTAACCAAGATTTTCAAAAGAGCTTTACGATTTTGGGGGCCTCCACCTTTGGGTGAAACACCTGAAAAGGGCCTGCTTTTCAGAAAAGCCCCACTTCTTTACAGTGTCTCAAGCTGGGCTCCCCAAAATTGAGGCCCTCATAAACCACTAGGTGCTTCTGAAAACCTTGGCCTAAAATGCTCCGTCCAGTGGACACATCAGAGGGGGAATGGAGACTTAGGTCGCTGTGATTATTTAATCAAAGTGACTGGTTTCCCCTTCATCCTTCCTGGTTGTTATTCAAGGAGGCTCCTTTTGAATGAAAAGAAACACGGCGTGAATTAATGTTAGTAAAAGGAGAAGGAGTAATGGGCCTAGAGCACGATGTTTGTCATGTATTCACCGTCCAGAGGAAGCATGGCTGGTGTCTGTGCAAGCTTCCCCCGTGCTCTTGCACAATGGTGTCTGGATCCTGCCCTGCCTCTCAGTGCTGGAGAGTTCAAGCTCCGTAGTCAGAGGCGCCGACTCCGTGGGGGCTCCGAGGCTGCAGCACCCACAGGAAAAAAATGGTGGGTGCTCAGCACCCACCAGTGGGCCCTGCCGATCAACTCCTTCCCCTCCCACCTGCCGGTGGGCCCCACCGATCAGCTCCTCTCCCTCCCCCCCAGTGCCTCCCACCCGCCAGTGATCAGCTGTTCAGAGGTGTGCAGGAGGTGCTGGGGGGAGGGGGGCAGGAGGAGGTGGAGCACGCTTGAGGGAGGGCGTGGAATGGGGCACAAAGAGGCGGGGTGGGGGTGGAGTAGGGGCAGGGCGGGGGTCTTGGGGAAAAGGGTGGAGTGGGAGTGGGATCTGGGGTGGAGCGGGGGTCGAGCATGCCTGGGGAAACCAGAAAGGTCGTACCTCTGTGTAGCGCATTCAGGGCTTGCTCACACGGCTTCCAGTTGTGGTGATCTTGACATGCGACCACTGGGAACCAGACCGAGGCTACCACACTTATGTCTTACAGGCCACTGAACAGCCGCGTGGTAACAACTCGCACTCCTTACCAGCCTAGGCTTCATTTCAATTGGTGGCCGAGAGGCGAAAGGCTCGCTAGCCCTTTAAAAAGCCCCTGAGCAATCCAGGCTGCCATGTTCTGAGGAATAATATGGGATATTTGGCTCCATCCCATGTGGAAACAGCTGCACAGTTTGCTGCTTATGGAAGCCTAGCTTTCTATACACAGAGGAGTGTGATTATTTCATGAAGTGATTACAGTCCCTTTCAAAAATCTGAAAAAACTGTCAAGAGGGACTATATTTCTGATAAAATGTGAAAGGCAAAAAGATCCTTTCATCCTCAGGACCATTGGCATTACGTCCTGCTGTCCCACATACCCGCTGGTGACTTGGAATATAAAGAGCAGGAAAGCGTCATGAAATAGCCTGGGTTATGTTATGTTCATGGCAAACAAACAGAGACGTTAGATCAAAACATAAAATACTCTTTCTGGAATGTTGCAACGTGACACGACTTCATTTCTTAAAATCCAGAACCTTAACACACAAGAACTGAAAGCAGGGAGAGACAAAGCAGGCTGCTCCCTAAGGTGACGGGGCAAGCCCCCCTTGCTGTAGGTTGGCTCTTTGCAGACTGACTGATGAATGACCCAGATCATGAGCTTCCCTACAGAGCCCCTTAGCCTGCAAGCAGGTCCAGGAACACTCCTGAGAATTTAAAGTGATCTCTCATAATTTTAACAGCTTTCAATTCATCACCAGTCTCTGGGCTAAAAGGCCCATTCCCAAGTTTCAGAGATAATGGTAATGGACCAAATCCCAAGGGTTTTAGATGGGGCCCAGCCATGTGCCCCAGATCTATGCTCAGAGGGGCTTGTCCATGCATGGGTATCCCCCCATCTCCTGCAGAAATGTGTGTATTGGGGGAGAGGGTTCAGCTGCCTCTGCAGCATCATCCCTCCCTTTCCAGGACCCCACCAGGGAGTGAGTTCTTGACAGGTGGGATCCATGCAGGGGGAGGGGATTGGGGATGCTGTGGGCATGGTATGGATGGCATGCCCAGAATGCACAGTGCCTGGCTTCTCCGCCTCATCATATAATCATAGAATATCAGGGTTGGAAGGGACCTCAGGAGGTCATCTAGTCCAACCCCCTGCTCAAAGCAGGACCAATCCCCAACTAAATCATCCCAGCCAGGCTTTGTCAAGCCTGACCTTAAAAACCTCTAAGGAAGGAGATTCCACCACTTCCCTAGGTAACCCATTCCAGTGCTTCACCACCCTCCTAGTGAAAAAGTTTTTCCTAATATTCAACCTAAACCTCCTCCACTGCAACTTGAGATCATTACTCCTTGTTCTGTCATCTGGTACCACTGAGAACAGTCAGATCCGTCCTCTTTGGAACCCCCTTTCAGGTAGTTGAAAGCAGCTATCAAATCACCCCCTCATTCTTCTCTTCTGCAGACTAAACAATCCCAGTTCCCTCAGCCTCTCCTCGTAAGTCATGTGCTCCAGCCCCCTAATCATTTTTGTTGCCCTCCGCTGGACTCTCTCCAATTTTTCCACATCCTTTCTGTAGCGTGGGGCCCAAAACTGGACACAGTACTCCAGGTGAGCCCTCATCAATGTCGAATAGAGGGGAACGATCACGTCCCTCGATCTGCTGGCAATGCCCCTACTTATACAGCCCAAAATGCCATTTGCCTTCTTGGCAACAAGGGCACACTGTCGACTCATATCCAGCTTCTGGTCCACCGTAACCCCTAGGTCCTTTTCTGCAAAACTGCTGCCTAGCCACTCGGTCCCTAGTCTGTAACAGTGCATGACCTTGAAAGCCTGCAGAGCTAACTGAGCTCAAACCTCCTAGCAGAGGCACACGGCGGGACATGCGCGTGGCGGCAAGGGGAAGAAATCTCTCCGGCTGAGCAAAGAAGAAAAGGTGAAAAATGACGTGTTTTCATCTCGGCTTGTTTCACTCACTGGATCGGAAAACACCAGTGTCAATTTTGCTGTCAGCCTGGCCTGTTCTTTATCTTCCCGTCTGCTCATCAGGGGCCTGATCCTTCCACAAGCCGAGCACCTCTGTTGGCTTGAATGGAAGGCGAGGGTGCTCATCCCCCGCCCGGATCGGGCCCACGTCTCCCTGACTTGTTACACTGCTGTGCCTAATCCTGTTTCCTGCTTACATAGGTTGTCACACAGACACAGAACAGAAAGGAGAAGGCATTCGGGGTCAGACACAGCATGAGTTACTGACACTCCAGCCCCACCGAACGAGGCTTGTTGCTTAGCCCGAGAAGGGATGTTTCGGGTGGAACAGTTGCGTATGTTGCAGAGGCACATTTTCCTTTCCTACCCATCGCCCCCCTGCCTTGCAATCTGTCTCGAGCCCTTTGTGAGGTGTGGGGAACCTGCGCTGGGAACTGGGGGCAGAAAGTCACTCACTGGATTTAATATGGCGGGTCGGCCTCCTTTCCTGCAGGGGCTGCTTTGTTGAATCTTCATCACCCATCCAGTATGTTTGTAAAGGACGATTTTCCTGTTTCCTCTTCCTGAATCTCTTGCCAGGCCAGCTTTTTCCAACCCTTCTTTCTCCCTGCGTTTTACTGAGTTATTCTGGGGAATGTAAATTGTTTTGGGCAAGCTGGAAAGTCTGAAACCCATCGAGATCCTTCCCATACACAGCAGGTCAGGAGAAAGAAGGAGAAACCTTGGCAAGCATCTTGCAACCTGTCCAGCCGGAGAGCTACTGCATCCCCTCTTTCATTCTTCAGTCTCTTCTCCCTCTCGGCGTTCTTCTCTTTCACACTTTCCCCTCTAGGTGAAAAGATGGCCCTGCGGTTACAACACAGGACTCAGAGAGAAGGAAATCTGTGCTCCCTTCCCCCGAATCTCCCAGGCTTCTGGAGTGACCTTGGATTTATCACTTAATCGTGCCATGCCTCAGTTTCCCCATCTGCAAAATGGGGATTCTGCCACCTCCCAGCTCTTGTCCAGATGTTGGTGTTTGTAAAGCACTGAGCTCCTTGCACAGAAGGTGCTATAGGGGGGCACGTTGCTATTATGTACCATAGTCATCTAGTGCAAGACACGGGCCTAGGTAGTTCCCGCATGGGCCAGTTTGAGGGTTTCTCTGCTGTCTCTCTCCTTTCTGTATTTTTAAACTTTTTAAATAATTTACTTTTCCCCCTAAGCTTGAAACAAAATAACAACCCCAAACTCCATGTGCCAAAAGATGGGAAAAAATAAACTCCAAAGTCACAAAGAACAGGGGAAAAAATCCTGACTTCACTGCAATTTTACTGTGTATACCATGTTTCCTAATCTGAATTAAACACCACAGTTGCAGGAGATGAATAATCCATAACAGCTGAGAGGGAGGGAATGTCAGAGTTAAAAATAATATAATATATGGAGATATACCTATCTCATAGAACTGGAAGGGACCTTGAAAGGTCATCGAGTCCAGTCCCCTGCCTTCACTAGCAGGACCAATTTTTTGCCCCAGATCCCTAAATGGCCCCCTCAAGGATTGAACTCACAACCCTGGGTTTAGCAGGCCAATGCTCAAACCACTGAGCTAAAGACAAAGGAGCAAATGTTTATTTTCATGTGAGATTTTAAATCAGACTGGGGATAAGTTAGCTGGACAGATCCAGGAAGGCCATTCCTAATAGCAGGAGCTGCAGAGAAGGCTCTTGCTTCCATAGTAGATTGTGGGAAGAGACCACGAAGGGATCAGTGGAGTCACCCAGTATTATGTTCATGGCCTACACATAGTTAGAAACAAAATATAAAAATTCTTCCTGGAAGGGGGTAACACTACTTTATGTCTTAGAATCCAGAACCCTAATACACACCAGCCCAAACCGGAGAGAAACAAAGCAGGCTGCTCCCTAAGGCAGCAAGAGGCCCAACCTCCCCCCCCCCCCCCCCCCCCCACCTTGTATCAGACTGGCTCTTTTTACAGACTGACCGCTGAGGACCCAGTTTGCAGGCTTTCCTCAGAGCCCCCTACCCTGCAAGGACTAGGAAAACCCTTAGAATTTAAAGTGATAGCTTATAATTTTAACACAGTTTTCAGTACACTGCACCCAGGAAATGGCTGTTAGTCCTAGCTAGGCAATATTGTGTACCACAGAAGAGTGGGGAGATGGTGGGTCTGCAACATACTCCAATACCTTCAACAGCAGCATGATGAGCAGCAGGAAAAATGTCCTCTGCCTGATGCTCCCCATGATTGGTTTACTCTGTGAAGAATGAGGTTCCAGCTCAGGATTGGCTGAGAGCAATTCAAAATTTTAAAAAACGTAAAGGAAGAGCTCCCCCACAAAAATCCACCTAACCCCATCTCCAGTCCAACCCATTCTTCACACTCATTTCTGCCCCCAGGCCTACAAGACGCGGGCAGCTGACTTGTGGTGAACCATAACTAATGCTCACTGTGTAAGGTAGGCTTGTTTTACTGTTACCTTGTCCTCCACTACTACTTCTTATTTATTTGTATCACTGTAGTGCCTAGGAGTCCTCGTCACAGACCAGGACCCCACTGTGCTAGGGGCTGTACAAACACAGAACAAAAAGATAGTTCCTGCCCCAAGGTGCTTGCAAACTACAGACAAATGACAACACATGGTGGAGTACAAGGAAACAATGAGAATATTGATCAGCATGATAGGAAATGGTCTCAGCACATCAGAAGCTTTCCCTCTGCCTCCCCCACAACCCCCACATTATCTTGTCCTCTACCTTTCCCCTACTTCTGTTACCTTGTACTTGAATTCTTCCCTCCCATTGGATTATTTCATCCACCTGTTGGGTACTGTTGTAATCTAGATTGTAAAATCTTTGGGGCCTGGCCTGTCTTTTTAATAAGTGTCCATACAGTGCCTAGCATGGTGGAGCCCAGATTCTTGACTGGCCACCTTGGGCACTAAGTACTGGACTAACGTGTCTTTACACATCATTTTCATGCCAGCTCGGCTGGAGATGTAAGCCACTGAGTGAGGCTTGCAGAAGCTGGAGTCCTGGAATCCCCATGCCAGAGGCGGGAGGGATAAGGCAGTGCACAGGCAAACTGCACAGATTGCCACGGACCCAGAAGAGGTTCCTCACTTAGATGGGGATGGAGAGAGACCCCGAGTGTTAATCCCACCCGTTGGTGGCCTGACATCCATATCCAAGGAGGTTAGACATACTGGATGAGATTTTCCAAAGCACTCAGCATTCGTCTAAACTCTGCTCCCAACTCCCATTGACTTGGATGGAAGCAGAGAGAGGCCAGTGCTTAATGCTTTCCACTAGCGTACACAGGTGCAGCGCCATTGAAATTAACGGGTTTCCTCTGCTTATCCGAGGCGGAGAACCATAGAGTCCAAGGCCAGAGGGGACCTCTGGGATCATCGAGTCTGACTTTCTATTCAGCCCTATGCTTGATCAAATGATGCTGGCTATCTTGTGTTTGCCAAAAATAAAGAGCAGAAAGCAAGTTGAGAGCTATCGACTGTTGGAGAGGAAAGGAGGAGTTAGCCGGGTGTTTCTCATCATACAAAGGCATCTTCCAGCGAAATGAAGGGAGACAAATGAAGAAATCGGCCACAAAGTCCAGAGGAAATAAATATAAGCTGCTGGGCTCGGTGTGTCTGTTGGGCTTGGTGTGACTGTTGCTGAGTGTGTGTTTTGCAACAACGTGTATCTATGTTCGTGTGTGTGTGTGCGCGCGCGCGCGCGCGCACACGTGTGTTGGACCATGTGTGTATTTGGAAATGAGAGCAGAGAGAAAGACAGGGCATGGGGCATGTGACAATGAGCATGCGTGTGCACATGTACATACGCGTGCATTCAAGCACACGTCCTTGCACGAGCGTGTGCTTACGTAGGGACAAGTGCAGCTGTGTACACGTGGGAGCATGTGTGAGGGTGCAGGAGACCTCAGCATCTAACACGCCACTGTTAAGCTTTTGCTTTTCCTAGGACAGGAAATCGAAGGTTCCCATATATGGAAGAGCAGTGAGAGAGGAGCAGTGAATCATGGCAGAGAAAAAGCTGCAGGCCGCTTTTCTCAGAGACTCCGGGCCCAGCCGGGAAGCTCTTCTAGGTTTCTGTGAAGTACATGAGCTTCGATCTCTGAGTATCCACAAGGTGCATCTCTGGCTTCCTCTGCCCCAAGAAGGGGAACCAGGAGGAGTTGAATGATGAGGTGGGGGAGGAGAGGCGAGTCCCCTGGATCTTCTCTGGGATGAGTCTCTCCAGAGCAGTGATTCATGCTGGCTGCGGGGGGAGAGGTCAGCACGGGAGCCTGCACGGCTGCTGCCGCCCACGCTCTCCCTGTTTCGGGGATGAATCAAAGAATCCCAGGGCTGCCACCCTGGCACTGTATTTCAATGGAAAAACAGCAAAGGACAAGCCCTGAGAAGGACCCGTCCTTATTCTTGGTGTATTTGTGGTAATTGGCTGCATTCTGCACTGCCCTGCCCCTTCAGTGCCACGTACGTCTGTACAAAGTAGGGGTCTGATGTTACCCGACCTGGTGACTGCTCTCAGGGTTCCCAGGATGGTGACTCACCTTATCACCCCCTGCCTTCACTGTGAGGGAGTCTGGCTTGTGGTAACTGGGTGTTAGGTCCCTAACACCACCAGCCCATCAGCTACTCCAGCACTCTCCTCGGGGCTCTGTCAGTCCTGTCTTCACCTTGCTGGTTAACAAGAGGTGCACCCCAATCCCCAAGTCCCCTTGCACATTCCCCTGTGAGATCCAACCCCTGACCCTGGGTACTCACAGAAACCCCAGATCCTCTGCCCCCAGTTTTACCTTGGATCACTGCTCCTGGAAATCACACAGCACTTATAATAAAACAAAAGTAGGTTTATTTAAGAAACAATGGAGAGGAAACTAGAAAGAAGAGAGTGTGGTGGAAACAACTGGTTACAATTCCAAACAATATCATCAGACTTGAACCTGGGTCTACACTTGAGCATAATTCTCTTTCCTAGCTAATAAAGTAGGTTTCCCCCCCCAAAGTTCAGTCTGTTGCAGAACTGGCTGGCTTTGCTGGAACTGGGCTCCAATCTTCCATGAGAACATCGCTGTTCCCCAAGATGTCTCCTTAGTGAAAGGATACTGAGTGCTTTTCCTCACCCTCTGTTATTCTTCTGAAACAGTCTTTTGTAATCACTCATAGGCAGGGTGATTCCTTCTCTGTTGGAATATTCCTTTTTTATCTCCAAGCGGTTTCGATGGTTTGCAGTTGTCTCTGATGGTTTTCCATCAAAAATCTTGGGATGGTACAAGGCTAGATAACTGAACCTTGGATTACATCACCAGCTGACCAGGGCAGGGTGACAACTCCCACCTGCTTGAATAGGCCATCATCGAGATATATACCCCCTTTCCCCCCCTTCCCCATGACTAACTTTTACTCCAAATCCATAAAACAGGCTTTCAGTACAAATACATTATTCCTTAAATATTATCCATACATGCCTCTCAGAATGATTATGAATCCTGACACGTTACATGCCTTCAGTAGATACCTTATATGTGACTCTGAATAGATAAATATCCTGTAAGACGTGTGTTAGGTGTAGTGAGTTTGTCAGGCCTGAGGTGAGAGTTGTTTGCAAAAGAACAGGGGACCCTTTGCCTAGGAGCCTCTGCATCATGGAGCCTTCGACACCCACTTTGCAGAGGCAAATGACGACCCAAAGTGCAAGGGGGGAGGGATAGCTTAGTGGTTTGAGCATTGGCCTGCTAAACCCAGGGTTGTGAGTTCAATCCTTGAGGGGGCCACTTAGGGATCTGGGGCAAAATTGGTCCTGCTAGTGAAGGCAGGGGGCTGGACTCGATGACCCTTCGGGGTCCCTTCCAGCTCTATGAGATAGGTATATCTCCATATATTATTATATTATTATTAAGGCAATGGAGAATCAGGCCATTGTGCTTTCTGATCCCCTTTCCCCCCACAGAATTCTTTCCCCAGAGAGATATGATAGAAGCACCAGCTGAGTCTGCCAAAGTCCAAATGAACCCCTTCCCTCTCTCTTGGAGGATGCTGTTTGTCCACTCTATTGTAGGTGGCACTCTATACATTCATAAACACACATGCTAAATCTCACCTAGCACGCTGAGACGCACCGGCAGGAGAGGTACTCGCTGTAGGAATGTAAGCCATGGCCAGGAGCAGAGGATTTTAGAAACCAGCACTTTGCAGTTCACAGCGAGTCTCAGGGAAGGTTTGTAGTGAGGCTGTGAATGAAATGCCTGATCCAAAGCCCACTGAAGTCTATAGGCAGCTTCCCAGGGAGTTCAATGGGCTTTAGAGCAGTCCTCCATGGGTATGTGGGGGTAGACTGTGGGTGCAGCTGAGCTGGGTAAACCCGCATGTCACTGTTGGGGTAGTTCAAATGATCCATCAGGAATCAGCAGCCCCAAAACTTGGGGTTTGCCAGGGATGCGGCTTTAGTGCTCACCTGCCCCACCGCCAGTGGCCAGGTGTTTTTCCACACTGTTCTTTGTGCACGAAATGCCTTCTGCACTCTGCTCGGCCAACCCCTGTCCTCTCATCATTCAATCCCTCCCTAAAACTGTTATTCCAATACCCGCAAGACGTGAGGCAATAATAATGCTTACGATCAATGTTAGCCGAGGCACCGTGGTGTACCCATCCTTCCTAATGTGAGCGAGCACATGACCTGATCACTACAGCATGTCTCGCCCCCCAGGCCCTCTCTGCTGTTTGCTCTTCCCTCAGCCCATCAGGGCTAAAACTCACGCAGGGAAGGGACCAGAGGTGAAGTCACTGGCAAAACTCCCATTGACTTCAGTGGCGTCAGTGTAAAGCACTTTTGGAAGAAAACCGTCAAGGGTTCACCACCACCAGTCAGCACATACGACTCTGCATCTATTCACATCGACATATATCTGAACAGGAGAAACAAGACATGCAAGCAAGTAAACTTCAGAATCAGATGCAAGATCAGTAAAGAGAAGAAATCCACAGTCAAATTTCCCACAGTTTATACAAACACACCCACCCCTTTCTGGGCAGTCATTTCATGTGCTATTCACTGACATTCTCACTGAAAAAGACGCTGTGTATAAATTTAACCTTCAGAAACGTGGCATGAGTTTGACCGTATGGCACATATTAGCATTTCTTTCCCAAGCTTGTCTGCTCCTCTGCACAGCTGTCTGGGAAGCCACATGCATTGCTTTGGGGGAAAGAGAGAGAGAAATGTGCATCGCCAGTGCCATTCGAGGGCGATGAAATGCGTGCGTGAGAACCGTTAGGATGTGGCAATAGCATACATGGCTGCACAGTGCCCTGGTTTACGTGGAATGCACTGGACTCAGTACAGGGCCTGAGCCCGAATGCTTAACCAACTGGAATGCCTCATGCAGAAGGCTTAAAGAGTGTTCAGGACCGATCCTGCACACGGTATATTTCCTATTGAGGTACCAGGCCTGATTTCCACCTTGTGCAGTCATTTATACATATGCAGGATGGGTTTAAAAAAACCCACAACACACAACTGTTCTGATTGGGTAGCACTGTACACCCACTGTGCACAAATGACTAGGCAAGGCAGTGGAGAACCAGGTTGACAGAGGGCGAGTCTTCAGTGACAGCAAGGGCACATTAGAATATGACCTTGAGGAGTCATATTAACGGACACTGCTTTGCAGGCAGTGCAGATAGGGACAGGCTGAAATCAACATCAGTTCAGCTGGTCAGCATGACACCTGTGCTCGCAGTAGGGCATCCCCCTTCCCAGCTGACACCGTGATAAACATTCAGATTCGTGTGTTTAACGCCAGGTTAGTTATTCTGACTCCTAGACGTTCAAACACAGTCTCATTTTTAGCCGAGGGGGCTGTGCCCATATCACGCGCATCTATCTCAGGTAGTCGGTGTTTGGTTTCATAGGTTCTGAAGAGGGTCAAGTGATTTGCAGAAGCCTGATGCAGAGTAAATGCCCTTGGATTGAAGTCCCCTAATTATCTGTGGTTTCATAGCTCTCGTCATTCGAAGCTCGAAGCTCGCAGAATGCTTTGCAGATACTGAAGAACTAAGCCTGGGGGGCAGGAGGGGAGGTTGTTGTATCATTGTAACTGAAACACAAGGGGGGTGAGGCCCATGGCTACAAACTGGCTGCTGAGAGTCAGCGTCTGTATTTAGTCGGAGTGACCTGCTGTTTAGGGGCGCTGAGTGCCAGCAATCACAGGGGAATAGCTCACTACTCCTGAGCAAGTCAGTGCTCAGCACCTCTAAAAGACAGGGCACCTGTGTAGATACCTACATATGGATTTTGGTGCCCTGCTCTGCCTCCACCCCAGCAGACCCCAGAGTAACTCCTCGCTCTTCCCCACCCACACCAGGCTCAGTTCTGGGGCAGGAGAAACAGCCCTTTGAGTGTCTGTGGAGCAGGCTTTGCTGTCCCTTGGAATAGCACATCACCAGCTTTGGATTTAAGCAGCCAGTGGGTGGGACAAAGGAGAACAAAGGGCCCAATCACTCAGCAGCATCAGCCCCCTGCTCCCCACCCACGCCCCACCTCTATTTGACCTGGCACGCACAAAATGGCTGAGAAATCATCCTGGGACCTAACCTCCCCCCCCCCCGGTGAGATGGCTGGACATAGGAAGATCTCGTCAGCCATTTTGTGGGTCAGAGACCAAGAGAGGTTGAGAATCCGTGCCCTGAATCACAAGGCATTGATCATACCTGAGACCTTGAAATCTGGGGCTTGCTTGAATTGAGACAGCTGTGCATCTTCTCCACAGGGTGGATGGCTCTCTCTGACTGATCTTCTCCATCAGGGAGCTGGATGGGGAGACATTTACAAAGACAGTGAAAATTCACTCGGTTCTTCCCCCACTCCTGGCTGCACTCATGTTCATCTGGTGCCAGACTCCCATTGTCTTTCATTGTTATCTGACCTTTCTGCTGTGATGCAAACGCCTTTGTTCCTGATGTCGAGCTGAGCCTCGTAACATATTTTTATGTTTGACTCACAAAGTAACAGACGACTCAGGCACTATGAAGGAATTTTTTATTTTGAAATCACAAAGGCTAATCACCATATATCCCTGTCCATCTCATACCTACCTTAGGTACTTATATGGCCCCATCTAACTAAGCACATCACAATCTTCAATGTATTGTTACCTCTTATGACACAAGTGCTTAGCCAAAATTGGGGCTGTTTCTGGCAGGAGGAGATGTTGATGCTGGAGTCAGGTATTTCTTTGATGCAGTCCTGTTTATTTACAAAGACTGTATGAAGTCCTGTTTCCCTGAACGCACCAGGAATCAAACAGCAGGAGACAGCTCCTTTGCTCACAGTTCCAAGCCACTTTTCCAGCCAGACCTTTTCCCAAAAATCTCACTCTCTTCCCTTTTCCTCAGGGTCATGCTACCAGTTCTTCTGTGGCTGTGCCTGGTGCTTCCTTCCTACTTCTCAGATGTTTCTGGCTCCATCTTCACACACATACACATACACACACACACACAAAACTCCATCAGACAACACCCGGCAAAACCTCTCTGCCACAGATACTTCTGGGGGAAGTCTGCACCACTGCACGTATGCAGAACTCATGTCCTGTGCAGATTTCTTTGCTTCCCCACAGAAAAATGACTTTCTGATAGGGAGGCAAAGGAAAGCTACAATAGCAGTCACGTACCACTCCTTACCTGTTCAGGTACATCATTTCAGGCACCTGGAGCAGCTGGTGAAGAGGTAAATCACCGCAGGGCTGGGGACACACCAGCCAGTGGCTGGTACCCAGAGCCCGGATCAGCAGCACCATCCTGGCTTTGGTCCAACTCCCCTGCCGACACAGCATCACCGCAGTTGCACCAGCAGAGACTTTGAGCCTTTATATCATTTCTTCCCAGGTTGTTGCGAAAGATGAGCTGTCTTTGGGGTAAGTACACATTGGAGCCTGGTCAGTATGACAGTCACTCTATCTTGTACCAAAAGGACCCTGGGGGCGGGGCGGACATGTACCCATTACTACGACACCATTCTGACCCGATCCTTCTCCCACTGTAATCGACAGGCGTTATTCCACAGACATCAACGGGAGCGGGAGCAGGAACAGGCAGTGTATTGAATGGCCATCAGACCTCAACTGCATTTCTTTTTATTACTTGCCTGCAGCCAATTCGAAGGGCCTGGTTCTGAGCTCCCACCCATTTTACTCTGGTGTTACTCCATTAACTACAGTGAAGTTACACTCACTTTATACTCGCATCAATGAGAGCAGCGTCATGCCCTTAGTCTGTCTTCGTGCTGGCTGAGAGAAATCATACATCACCGCTCTGATTCTGTAATGGCCTTAGGACAGTGGTTCTCAAAGCCGGTCCGTCGCTTGTTCAGGGAAAGCCTCCAGTGGGCCGGGCCGGTTTGTTTACCTGCCACGTCCGTAGGTTTGGCCGATCGTGGCTCCCACTGGCCGGGGTTCACCACTCCAGGCCAATGGGAGCTGCTGGAAGGGCAGCCAGCACGTCCCTCGGCCTGTGCCGCTTCCCGCAGCCCCCATTGGTTTGGCCTAGTTTGAGAACTACTGCCTTAGGAGCAGGGCCGGCTCCAGGTTTTTTGCCGCCCCAAGCAAAACATTTTTTGGCTGTCCCCCACCCCAGCCCTGGGCTCTCCCCCCCCCCGCCACCAGTGCCCTCCCCCACCCGCACCCCCTGCCGCCCCAGCTCTGGGCTCCCCCCACCAGTGCTGACTCTGCCCGCTCCCCCCTTGCCTCCAGCCGGTCCGGGGTAAGCAGCGGGGCTCCCGGGCCGCGCCTCAGCCCAGGGTCCCTCCAGCCGGGGCTCCCGCCTCCAGGACTGGCCGGGACCCGGGAGGGCAGAGCTGGGGGACCGCCCCGGCAAGGGGCTGAGGAGCTGGGGCAGGGCAGCCCCACGGGGAGCGGAGCCCTGGAGAGCGGGACGCGGGCCCCGCATGGCAGCGCCCCGCCCTCTATGGCCCTGCTGCTGCTGCTGCTTCTGGCTGCCCTGCCGCAGTCCCTGGGCGGCTCGGGCCGCTTCGCCCAGCCCCGGCTGTGGCGCTGGGGGGCGGCCGCCCTGCGGCATCTGCAGGTGGCTCCATGTGCCCTGAGGGGCGGCCCCCAGCCCGAGTGTCCCCCATTAGGAGCCCGCCTGGCCCAGCCACAAGGTGCAGGCACTGCGCCCCCGCGGCGTGAACCTCAGGAGCCCCAGGGCGCCCCCCCCCCCCACCCGCCGCGCTGCTGCTGCCAGGGCCGGCCCTAGGCTTTTGCTGCCCGAAGCAAAAAAAAAAAAGACGGCCAGAATGCCGCCCTTGAAAATGTGCCACCCCAAGCACATGCTTGGTTTGCTGGTGCCTAGAGCCGGCCCTGCTTAGGAGACCCTTTGGAAACCTTGGCGCAATTCAGGGCTCCACGCGATGGCTCTGCTACTGTAGTCAGCTTTTCTGGACCCCGTGCCTAGACCTCAGTGTGTGCACAGTCAGGATAGCTGATTACACAGGAGCTGGGGAGACGGGTGTCTGGCTTCCCCAGGGCCCGCCAGGAGCCAGCCCATCATGAATCAGGAGGTGGGGTATATTCGTGTCTTTCGCTCTCTCTCTCTCACCCACACGGGTGGTTGTGGATTCCTAGAACCCATGACTTTGGGTGTAAAGAGTGCTGGAGACGACATCATTTGGCTCCTATCTCAGGCTCTTGGGATCATTCTCACACAAGCTTCTGTTCTCCTGGATTCACCCTGCTGATTCCTGCCCACTGGCCCAGCAACCTCAAGTATCTGGATCACTTTATAAATTTGCCTGGTTAGCTGAGTCAGGGCCAGATTGCAGCTAAAAATCAGGGGCAGGACCCCTTTCCATGTTTTTTTGGCTCAGGGACAATCCTAGTTGTGCTGTATTAAGAGCCTGTTTGCATTAGCACCCTTCATTAATCCTTTTTACTGCAGCCTTGACCCCCGGGAATTGCACTGTGCATTTTTCTTCAGCAGCAGCTGCCACAAGGCGAGGTGGTGCCAAGGAATAAAAGAAATCACACAGCTCCTTTTCCTAGGGCGATAGCTTTCTGCCCTTTACAGGGCAGTGTTAAACAGCCTCCCCACGGCAATGCAGGAGATCTAGGGACCCGGCAAACGCTGCCTCCTTCCCGGCTGTGGAAGAACACATGGGTTGCATCTGGATCGCTTATGCCACGCCCACTCCTGAGCCCCAGTCTGCGTCTTCAGCTGTGCTGGATTCACACTTCAGGCTGCGAGGGCTGTTTTGAAAGTGAATTTGTAAAGCCGTTAACTTGATTTAAACAGTTTAACCACAGAAATAGCCAGTGGTGGACTCCAGCTGCCAGAACTGACAGCAAGGACCCTTTTCTTTTAGCATCAGACCCAACTCAGCCAAGGTCCACATCCTTTAATGCTAGGGCCAGGGTCGAGCCAGTGACATTACTAATTATTATTATTTGTGTATAATTGTGCCTAGAGGCCCCCAGTGAAACCAGAGCACCATTGTCCTAGGCATTGTGTAAAGACGGCGAGAGGCAGTCTTTGCCCTGGGAAGCCTCCAATCCAAATAGACAAGGCAGACAAAAGGCAGGAGAAAGGGATACAAACAGAAGAGAAGGGTCTGAGGCTCGGAGAGGTTGTGTCTCTTGCCCAAAGGCACAAGGGAGTTTGCAGATGAGGCCAGACAGAGCCCAGTTCTCCAGAATCCCTGTCCAGTGCCTTAACCACAACGGGGGGCTACCTAACTCCCATGTCACAGCTGGAAGAAAGTATAAAAGAGGGACAGTGACATCATCACTAGGCCTCTCTCCTCCCCCAGAAGATCGTCTGGAAGACACAGACTTTGAACTGGGGAGATTAGTCTCAGGCTGAGAAGGAAATTCCGCCTGTGTAATAAGAACTGTAAACTGCCTGAAACATCCAGTGGGGGTGAGAAACTGCTTGATTCAAATCTTGCTTAGTCTTTAGAATTTAGACTGTGATTTTATTTTTATTTCTCTTGTAACCAACTTTGATCTCTATGCCTGCCACTTAAAATCACTTCAAATCTCTCTCTCTCTGTGTGGTTATTAAATCTGTTTTATCGAAAACAGTGTGGTTTTGGTTGAAGTGCTTGGAGAATCTCAGCTCTGGTTAACAAGAGCTATTGCATGTCCACTACCCTTTGTTGGAGTGGTGAACTAATTAATGAGCTTGCACTGTCCAAGGAAGTCTTGTGCCGTGTAAGACGGTATGTTTCTGGGGTGCAAGGCTGTGGGATTTGCTGGTGTCTCTCTTTGTATAATTCATGAGTGGCTTAGAGCACCTGGGTGCAATTTAGCTGGGTGTGCATCTCCACATACTGATGGCTGAGTGATCACAGCACCTGGAGGGGTTTGCGGCTTGTCACTGGCAAAGCATTGAGAGAGACAGCCCAGGCTGGAGAGTTAAGGGGGCATAACAGTCTCACAGTTTCAGAGTGTACCCGGGGGATCCCGTCACTATTACCCACATCAGGTCTGATTTCAGTGACAGCTTTGCTTGCATACAGGATTGGGCCTTTAAAGTAATTTTGCTTTTAATTTAATCCTTCTGATCCCTTTTAAGTGCACACATGAGTCAACAGTGTAACACTGTTGCAAAAAAAGTGCAAACATCATTCTGGGCTGTATCAGCAGGAGTGTTGTAAGCAAGACATGAGACGTAATTCTTCCGCTCTACTCCACACTGATGCGGCCTCAACTGGAGTATTGTGTCCAGTTCTGGGTGCCACATTTCAGGAAAGATGTGGACAAATTGGAGAAAGTCCAGAGGAGAGCAACAAAAATGATGCAAGGTCTAGAAAACATGACCTATGAGGAACATTTGAAAAAACTGGGTTTGTTTAGTCTGGAGAAGAGAAGACTGAGAGGGCACACGATAACCATTTTCAAGTACATAAATGTAGTTACAAGAAGGAGGGTGAAAAATTGTTCTCGTTAACCTTTGAGGCTAGGACGAGAAGCAATGGGCTTAAATTGCAGCAAGGGAGGTTTAGGTTGGATATTAGGAAAAACTTCCAGTCAGGTGGTTAAGCACTGGTATAAATTGCCTAGGGAAGCTGTGGAATCTCTGTCATTGGAGGTTTTTTAAGAACAGGTTGGACAAACACCTGTCAGGGATGGTTTGTTATTACATAGTCCTGCCTTGAGTGCAGGGAACTGGACTAGACGACCGATTGAGGTTCCCTCCAGTCTTGCACTTCTATGATTTCTTCCATAAAGGCTTTAAAAACTGTTCTTGCCAGAGCCCCACAGCAAACTCATACCGGAACCTGTTGTACTCAGGCTCCGTCGACACTACGAGCTAGAGGTGTGAGTTCCCTGCTCAAGTACACATACTCAAGCCAGCTCTCACCAAGCTAGTGCATGTATGAATAGTAATATCACCACAGGAGCCGTGCTGAGTACAAACCTGCCTGAATCCCATTGGTACATACTTAGCATGGCTCAGCTGCCACTCCCCAGGCTACCGTGGCTACACCGCTATTTAGACCGGTGCTCTTCGTTCATGGTATAGACCAGGGGTCAGCAACCTTTCAGAAGTGGTGTGCCGAGTCTCCATTTATTCACTCTCATTTAAGGTTTCGAGTGCCAGTAATACATTTTAACGTTTTTAGAAGGTCTCTTTCTATAAATCTATAATATCTAACTAAACTATTGTTGTATGTCAAGTAAATAAGATTTTTAAAATGTTTAAGAAGCTTCATTTAAAATTAACTTAAAATGCAGAGCCCCCCGGACCGGTGGCCAGGGCCCGGGCAGTGCGAGTGCCGCTGAAAATCAGCTCGTGTGCCGCCTTCGGCACCCGTGCCATAGGTTGCCTACCCCTGGTGTAGACGTAGCTTTACACAGCACCGGCTCCAGGGTTTTTGCCGCCCCAGGCAGCCAAAAACCAAAACAAACAAAAACCCGCGATCGCGATCTGCGGCGGCAATTCGGCGGGAGGTCCTTCGCTCCGAGCGGGAGTGAGGGACCCTCCGCCGAATTGCCGCCGAATACCTGGACATGCCGCCCCTCTCCCGAGTGGCCGCCCCAAGCACCTGCTTGTTAAGCTGGTGCCTGGAGCCGGCCCTGGCTTTACATAACATGGTGATGGGTAACCGTATAAAAAAAACCTAGCTAGATTGATCTCAATTGTTGTGTGTCCGTTTGTGCTAGGCTGTGATCCTAGGAAAGGCCCTAAGAGTCCACTGTTCCCTCTCAGCTGTGTGCGTACACAGATCCTAAACACCGCACACACGGCAAAACACCACGCACACAAAAATGTGCACAGAAGAAATTTCTGGCGCACACGGCCTGTCAAAAATTAGAGGGAACACTGCCTAAGACCTGCACTTGGTCAGGATAAAGCATAACATCACCTCCCAAACAAATACAGATGTTATTTCCCTTAAGTGTTGTGATGGGTTGGATCACAGAAACCCACTTGGGAGCTGCCAGCTGATGTGCAATGGCTACCTCTGTTCCTGTTCTCCCTGCTAGCTACCGGTGGTTCCAGCACTCTGTCTTGGTGAAGCCAGACACACCCGTCTGCTCCAGACACAGACCCAGAGTCTGAATAACCAGCTGCAGGTTTACCTGAGAACAGCTCACAGAAGTCTGCTTGCCCTTAGCACTCAGATGCCCAATTCCCAATGGGGTCTAAACCCAAATAAATCCGTTTTACCCTGTAAAGCTTTATACAGGGTAAACTCATAAATTGTTCGCCCTCTATAACACTGATAGAGAGATATGCACAGCTGTTTGCTCCCCCAGGTATTAATACATACTCTGAGTTAATTAATAAGTAGAAAGTGATTTTATTAAATACAGAAAGTAGGATTTAAGTGATTCCAAGTAGTAACAGACAGAACAAAGTAAGTTACCCAGCAAAATAAAATAAAATGCGCAAATCTATGTCTAATCAAACTGAATACAGATAATCTCACCCTCAGAGATGCTTCAGTAAGTTTTTTCTCAGACTGGACACCTTCCAGGCCTGGGCACAATTCTTTCCCCTGGTACAGCTCTTGTTCCAGCTCAGGTGATAGCTAGGGGATTCTTCATGATGGCTCCTCTCCCTCTCTGTTCTCTTCCACCCCTTTATATATCTTTTGCATAAGGCGGGAATCCTTTGTCCCTCTGGGTTCCCCCACCCCTCACTGGAAAAGCACCAGGTTAAAGATGGATTCCAGTTCAGGTGACATGATCACATGTCACTGCAAGGCTTCATTACTCACTTGCCAGCACACACATATACAGGAAGACTCACAGGTAAATACAGCCATCTGCAGACAATGGCTCTGGTTAATGGGAGTCATCAAGATTCCAAACCACCATTAATGGCCCACACTTTGCATAATTACAATAGGCCCTCAGAGTTATATTTTATATTTCTGGTTTTAGATACAAGAGTGGTACATTTATACAAATAGTATGATCACACTCAGTAGATTATAAGCTTTGTGATGATACCTTTTGCATGAAGCATATTCCAGTTACATTATACTCACTTATCATGTTTTTATAAAACTATTCCAATTACATTATATTCACTTATCATGTTTTTACAAAATCATATAGACTGCACAACGTCACAAGTGTATTGCCTTAATTGGTGACTTTATTATAGTCTATTAAAGCCCACGGACACGAGCAGCAGGGATGAGCAACTGGTGATTGGGAGCGTTACACAGTTAACGTGAATGTGAAAAGCTGACAGACGCACAGAGATGTGCGTACGTGTTTGCTGTTGGTGGGATTCAGCCTCGGAGCACCCTCTACTGACCTGCCAAAGTGGGGAATATCTCTGCCAGCTTATTCTAGCCAGGAGAAATCATCAGGTGGCTGGGGCTGCCCAGGAAAGGATCAGGAGGAACAGAAAATGGAGACAGGACCAGCAGGGCTGAATTCGGGGCGGTTTGCAAATTGACATGATTTACACCGTTTGAAATAAAATGAGCACAGAGGTTTAACTCTACAGCAAGTGGGGGTCAGGGGAAAGGAAGCTATTTTCATAAGTTAACTGTGTTCAGTAAAAGACTTGAGTGCATAGAAATACAGCCATGGCCAACGGTGCTGATGTCATACGTGGTGAGCGTCCTCAGGAACACAAGCACCGAGCTCGAAACTCTGCAGAGAACGAGTTAAACGCAGAGGGCGGGACCCTGTGCAGTGGCTGCATCCAGCCAGCTGTTCAGGGAATTGCGTGGGTCAAAACGCTCCCCTTGGTCTGGATGGGCAGTCAGACCTTTGAGAGGTTCCTTGCATGGTGAAGCAGCTGCACAAAGGCAAGGTTAATGTGCACTGTGCAAGACCATGCCGTCCTGGGGGAGCAGTGTTGGACTAGAGGGAGCCTGGAGAAAAGCCCAAGGGCTTGAGGCAGGAAAAGCTCCGTGTGTGTTAAGCAGACAGAGGCCGAGAGCAGCGAACACATGGCAGCACAGGCTTCGGGACAGGCTGTACAACCCCCGCCCGGAAGCCTCAGGTAGCTAGTTCATGTCGCCATGGCGTTCCTACTTTGGGACCCGAGCTAGCTAGATTAAAGCTACCTCAGTATGGCTACGAAGCTGCAGCCACACCCTGTGACGGCAACGTAAACATACCTGTCACAGTTCAGGGCCCCTGCATCTGTAGTCACCCTCCATGGTCCAGCAACGGAACTCACTCTCAGCTCCCCAGCCGTCACCTCTCTTGGACAGAGACCTGCATCTCTCTGCCTGCTGACCAGGGTTTTTTCAAACCTGCACCATTCCCTGCCTACCCTGTGTTATTTCCAGCAAGTCAGATGACCTAAACGGCCAGTGACTGTGCTTTGCAGAGGCTATGAACAGCGTAATTGCCCACAGTTATAAGTTAGTGCATAGCTCTTTCTAAATGTAACCCTTCTGCCATGGGGAGCCAGCAGCACCAAGGGCCGGGTTCAGTGTCTAGGGGTTCCTTTTCAACAATACAACACAAAACCGGCTCGAGCCCCCACCCAGTGCCCTGGGGCAATGACACACCACCCCCTGGGCGCCTCTAAGAGGCAATATTTCCCCTCTCACAAGCACAGAGTCTGAGTGGAGCAAAAACTTGTAATAAAAGGAGGGAATTAACTCCGCATTAATTTGGGAAAACACTGCAACTAGGGTCATAAACACAAACCATGAGCAAAAGACCCACCCCCAAGTAAGCTGGGCAGTGTCCTTTTCCCTCAGGGTCTTAAGTCCAGCAACCCACAAGTCCCTTTAATGTGCCTGTCCCTTCTTTGTACCCCACTCACAGTTGCTGTCCTTGGCCAGTGCAGCCCCAGAGCTCAGAGGTTCATCCGCAGAGCTCACCTCCCACCCTGTGTGGAGGGGGGGTAAGGAGGCACTTTACACGCTACACTGCTTGGGCACTTGCTTGTCGCCCCAACGGCCAATTGCCACACCTCTGCAGGGCTCTGCAGGCTGCTGGCCACGCCTCTCCGCCATCTGGCTGTCCTGCTGGCCACGCCTCTCCGCCATCTGGCTGTCCTGCTGGCCACGCCTCTCCGCCATCTGGCTGTCCTGCTGGCCACGCCTCTCCGCCATCTGGCTGCCCTGCTTGCTGTGCCTTGCCGCCAGCTGGCCACTTGCCACACTTCTCCACCAGCTTCCGGGCCGACCACGTGCCAAGATGTCTTCAGGGCGCCCCCCCGACACTTAACACAGCTCTCAGTGATTTCAGCTGTTAGTGGGGGATCCGCACTGCTGGTGCACACTGGGCAGTCTCTTGCAATAGAGACACTGTCCCAAATAGGTATCAGTGATTTCAGCTCTGCAGCGTGTAACAAGACTCTCAATTGAGTCTAAATTAGCTCTTTTATTATACCATGGGAAGCGGGCAGGTCAAACCACACCACCTGGTACAAGTACCTGTCCCCTCTCTCAACTCATTGGGCTTTGGAACCCATGTCCCCTGCCTAGTGAGTGTGGTTAAGTTGAGGGTGAGTCCCTCCATTGGGGTATGTCAGGTACGGTTCTGCTGCCCTCGGTTCACACAACAAGGATAAGAACCCTTTATTACTCCTGCCCCAATAACAAGGAGACTGGGGATCCAACACCAGCCACAAATGATCATTTGGGCAAGCAATCCCATCATGCTGAGTACCTAGGCAGGGTGGGTGTGTCCATGCAAACGAGATCAGCTTCTGAAGTCTTTTTCCACTGCTCACCACTAGATGTCAGCTGAGAGCTCATCCAGACTCTGCTTACATAAGCAAGCACATTTATTCTTAAGAGGAAAACATTACAGAGAAAACATTAAAAGCAATAAACGAACCTACACACATGCTAACAAGCTTACTAGAGATCACCCCAACTCCAACAAGGGCTCTGGTAGGTGCCAGTCCTTCAAATCCCACCATGGGGATTTTCCGTGGTTACCAGTTCATAATAGCTTTTGCTCAGAACAAGCACCCCCATAAATAGTTCATTCTTTCCTTTGTACAGCTTGGTCCTTTGACTGTGCCTTCATGAAACAGGTGATCAGCAGACAAAGGGCCCACTCCTAAGTGTATAACTTCAAAAGGCTGGGTTTTTGCATAGCTAGACGGGGATAAATTTGTGTTCATCTTCCCCTTGAGATTCCCACTTAACTTTGTTTGTCCCATTGTTCAATACAGTCCTTTGAAGCTAAGAACACTCCCCAAGGTTTACATTGGCCACGTCTCCCCATAGAGACATTAATACAATGTTTGCATTTTTAATACAATGGACTCCAAAGATACTGAAACTTAATTTAATAAGGTTTTTTTCAAGGATATTGCAAGAAATTGCCCTGTTAAAATACCCTCATAGAGCTTCTTGGTGACAGGGTAGTGGTGCTTTCACTGAGGTTACTGCTAAATGAAATCACTCTCCCATGGGCAGTTTGTGTCCACCTCTAGTCCAGGTAAATAGGACTTGGGCACATGTTGTAAGCAAACATCACACTAGGAAATACCTTGACTGTGCATCACCAATTTCTTCACCAATAGGAAACTGACCGGCTACAAGGACCCAATGTCTGCTGCAGCTCAGCAAAAGGAGCAACAATACAAACCACATTTAAAAACTCAAACAAATTAAAATGGCATCTTAGGGTACCCGCTCCTTTTTGGTGAGCACAACAGGATCATCTGGCTACTTGTTAACAGACTCCTGCTGGAGATTAGACAGAGTAGGAGAGGATGTATTTTACCACCTGGAGGCAGCTTTTGCAGCATATTGTTGACTGACACAGACTGTCCCTCTGGCCCATTTGAGACCAGTATTGTCACAGACTGTATCATGGCAGTGAGCAGCAGAGAGCGAAAAAGGGACTGATGATAGGGATGAATATCAGTGGTCTTAAGGATCTCAGGAAGGCAACATACTGTATAACTGCCGTCTGTCTTCCAATATTAAAAATAGGCCAGCTCCTTGGCCCCGACTAAGTGCCCTTTGTGCCACTCCAATGCCAACTGATCCCATTTCCACAGGGAAATGTTGTGGATGGGAGAGGGCAGGGCTTGAGTGTCGTCATGCTGGGGCCATTTCGACACCATTCAAGTTAATGGTGTTACACTGCTGTAAACGTGGTATGAGACCGTAACAGGATTCTTACTGAAACACGTCCCCTTTCAGAACATAAATCAGCAACAACGACGCTATGCTCACAAACATGCACAAGCGAGAGGTGATTCTCGACACTCAGAAGCATGCTAAAGGCATTCGCTGGTTAGATTTGTTTCTAAGGAAGCCTGACATAAGCAGCACAGGGCCTAGCCTTGATTTCAATGCATACAGCTCAACCTAAGTGTGGCAGGATCTGGCCCTATATGGAATAATATCAAAAGAATTGCTTTGCTTATCTGCTCATGGCGTTAGCAGGGATGCTGGCCTGAAATAAGACGTTAACACTGAGGCTAGGCTGCACTTCAGAAAAAATTTAGCCTCTGGTGGGAAAAAAAAGGGCAGTTTTCTTAACCTTTCAAATGTCTAGTTATTCAAGAGGCTTGTTGATTCACGCTAGAGATTTAACGAGGCACTAACGTTTCCTCCAATTGCCAGCAATCACAGGGGAATAGCTCATCAAACAGATGGTGGATTTTCTATAGGTCAGCTACTGCTGGCCATGAATACGTTGTGGCTGGAAATTAAAACACGGTTTCTAACCATCAGAGGAGAGAGGGTCTGGGACAGCCTCCCAACAGGAGTGGGGGTGGGGGCAACAACCTAACCAGTTTGAAGATGGAGCTGGATATATTTATGAATGGGGTTATATGGCGGGGCAGCCTGTGATAGCAGGGAATGGACTTGATGACCCAGGAGGTCATTGCCCATTCTACATCTCTAAGTTCTCCCTCTTTCAGCTCAGAAGATAATGTTTATCCCCAGAAAGTTAAAGCACCCCAGAAAAATGGGCTTGGAATGAAAATGTCTCCTCATTGATGATAGTTTTGTGTGCCCCATAATGGGGTGGGTGCTGCTGTTTTGTATTATAGTAACACTTAGAGAACCAGGTAGTGTAGCCAACTTTCCATTTTTTCATAACTGAACCTTACAGGCCCTCGTCACTTACTCCCCCCTCTCCCGGGACTCACCTGCCACCTGAAGAGCCAGGTGGGAGGAGCTGACATGGAGCCTGCCTCCCTGTCCATTTGGGGCACAGCGAGGTGTGTCTGTCCCTGGAGCGAGGGGCCAGAGAAAGCCAGGGCCCTGGGAGGCTGAGAAGGTGGGATGGGCTGTCATGGGCAGCGAGCCTGGCCCCGCTCCTCAAGTGCAGTGCACTGTCAGGATCCCTCCTCCTCCAGCAGCAGCTGCTCTTCCTGCCCTTCCAGTGGCAGAGGCCAATTGTGGTTACTTCGGTAACCGGACTTTTGGGGTCCAGTCGGCAGTGCTGACCAGACACTGCACAGATCCCCTTTCGAGTGGACTTTCCAGTTGAAAACCGGACACCTGGCAACCCTGGAACCAGCTGAGCATGCTCAGTGCTGTACGGATATATAGCAACAGGTCACCCCTGCTTGACGGGTACATCTATACTGCAAAAACACCCCAAACAAAACCTGCGGCAGCAAGACTCAGAGCCCAGGTCAACTGACTTGGGCTTGCACTACGGGGCTAAAAATAGCAGTGTAAACGTTCCCACTCAGGCTGGAGCCAGGCTCTGAGACCCTCCCCCTGGCTGGGTTTGAAAGACGGGGCTCTAGCCCGAGTGGGAACGCCTACATTGCTATTTTTGGCTTCGTAGCGTGAGCCCCGTGAGCCAGAGTCGGTTGACACAGGCTCTGAGACTCGCTGCTATGGGGTTGTTGTTTTTTTTGCAGTGTACACATACCGTATGTAGACAAGTCAGTTACAAGCAGTAGTATTATCCCCATGCTGCAGATGGGAAATGCAGGGAGTAAGTGAGTTGCCCAAGGTCACACAAGAAGTCGGTGACAGAGCCAGGAATTAAACCCAGGGCTCTTGAGTCCCCCTGCTGTGCCTCAACCACTCAACCATCCCAGCTTAACTTACAATAATAGCTACTGGGGCACTCCTGCAGTGCTGTATTACTGTGTTCCTGAAGTCCCTACGGGCTGTGAAGTGCAGATCCACAACACACTCAGATACTCACCAGGAGCACTGCGGGGAGGTGCCTAAGCACACTTTCCTGCTTCTACCCAAACTCCTGAATACTTCCAATACTTCGGTTCTCAGCAAGCCACGCGCTGCCCGCCCCCCCCCCCCCACCACAGCGTTGCCTCATCCTGGAGACTTCAGCACATTGGAACTCCTTCTGCACAGCACGGCGATCTCACACACGGAGTGTCTCCTCGGCATCCATTCTCGGTGGTATGCAGGCGCTGTCCCGACCACCCACAGACAGGCAGCCTGGCTGCTTGTGGGGATGGGAGAGGAGGTTAGCTCAGACAAAGCTTGTTCAGACAGACCACCAACAAAAGAACGCAGATTTATGGAAGCCAAAAACTTGCAACCTTTATTTACCCTTATATAAGGCTTAGCCCTGATGCCGCTGAAATCAATGGATTTTTGGCCATTGATTTCAATGAGCGCGCAGATCTGTCCCAAAGTGCCAGCTCTCCCAGGACCTCAGCGCTCTGCAGCTTTCCCAGGAGGGAAGTGTGATTGTCATCTCCATTTACAGACAGAGAAACTGAGGCACAGAACGGTTAAGTGACCGGCCTAAGAGCTGGGGTTAAGTGTCAAGATTCTGGACCAGAGCACAGGAGTCCTGATTCCCTGCCCCCTTGTGCTAACCAGTAGTCCCTACTATCCTCAGGGCCCCGATTTTACCAGCTAAATTCATGTCACTTCTCCCCGCGGTAGCTGCTCACCCTGGTAAGCCCCAGTCGCTGAATGGATTTCGATGAAATGCAGGTTCCAGGTGGCACAACCCCTGGGCAGCAGGTCTGCATCTCTGCTTGGTGAGGGGGGAGTCCTGAAGGACGTGGGTCTGCACCTTCCATTTCTCTTCACTGTACTATTGTCTCTTCTCTTTGGGCTACACTGCAACCATGAAGCCAGAGCCCCGTGGCAGCAGGGCTGCAGAGAAGCACTCCTGCACAGGAAGCTGACTTGGGTCTCATGTCTTTCGGAGCGCCAGGGGGCAGCAGGCCAGAGATACACCCTTTCCCAGGCTGAGTTGTGTGGAACATCCTCCTAGCTGGCCCACTCTTCTGTTGCCATTAGCCTCCAATAATCCTTGCCCTCAGGAATGACTGTGGATTGCTGCTGTGCCTAACCGCTGAGCAATGGAGCAAAGGTGTAGGGGGTGGAGATGGGGATTTATAGCCCTCACACCTCTGCCCACCGGGGGTGTGTGTGAAAGCGGTTTAGCCCATTGCATCATGGGAGGACAATGCAATTCTTCACTATGCGGCAGCTGGCAGTGAAGCCAGGACTGGTTTTACACAGGAGAGCGTTTCTCTAGCCTGAGCTGTCCTGCCAGTCCGATTGCTGTCCCCATAGCCCAGCGATTCCCACCACCACCTGTGGAATAGGCACAGTAAAACTGCCACAACCACTAAGGCAGGGAGAAACCAGAAGCCAAATCCGAACCTTCAGGGGAAACTCCCTTCTCAAGGTCATGTAGCATGACCAGCCCCTCCTATGGGTGCTGGAGAAGGTCGTGGCTGACCAGCCAGAATCCCCATATTAGCTTCCAATCCTTTGAAGTGCTGAGCCCCTCGGTGCTGGGCTCCAGCCAGATGTATCTTGCTGGAGACACTCAGCACCTCTCAGGATCAGGCCCCAGAGGGAGGCTCATGAGTACAAAAACCCAACGGATTTGGACATGGAGGAAACACGGAAAATTATCTTTATTGCATTCCGTTTGGACATACAACATGTCGCCGTTCACGCCCTACTGCATTCAGGCAGCCCAGAGGGGACCCACGTCACGGCAATCGCTGGTACTGGGGAGCTGGGTGCAAACAGGCTAGACCCTGCACACGTCCTGGCCGTTCACCAGCAGATGGATGGGCTGCACACCCCTCTTCTCCTCATGGTGCATGGACAATTCCCTCTCGAACAGTGCTCTGTCCATCCGCCCTTTCAAGGAGTAATAGCGGAGCACCACGCTGTGCCAGTCTATTGCCTCCTCAATGTGCAGCGGCCCTGCTGGCAGAGGGCTTCGAATGTGCCCACCTAAGGACAGAACAAGAGATGGCTAAGAGGACAAGAGGAGAAAGTCACCCATCCATGCACCAAGGCTCCTTTTTTTTTTTTTTGGAGTCCCTCTAACAGGCGGAGTTGGTTCAGTGTAAGTGTCAGACCCCATAGCCCTCTCCTGGATGAAATCAGACCTGCTCAAGTGTTTGTGATTATATTGCCTCCTGGTGGCTGGAGGACTACAAAGAGTCCATCTCACAATACTGCTGTAAAGGTAATGGGAATTCCCATTTTGTTCAGGTGGTGGAGGTCTGCTTTTGGAGCAAAGATATAGAGTTCAATCCTGGGGCTGTGCAGATTAGTTGGCAATGGTGGTGTCTGCATGTGTTTGTTTATGGACCTCACAAATGCAGTGTCTTAAAATATATGGTCTGATATTATTTGGAGCTGCTGAGATTACTGAGTTCTTAAACTCTTAGGTTCTCATGAGTAAGGAAAGAAACTTATATAAATTACTAAATTACCCAATGAAATATGTTACTTAGGGTTAATTGTATGATGTGTTGTATTATATATTTGATATTAATTTTCTGTAGTTAATGCAATGATTGCATCTGATTTAATGGGATCACTTACGGAAAAGATTCTGCCTTCAGACATGCACTTGAAGCTCCTATTGAGGGAGCAGTGGTTTGGTAAAGGGAGATAGAGCCTCTCACCACTAGTTTATGGGTTCAAATCCAGCCTGTATCAGACTGAAAGCTGTCAGTGGCTATGCAAATTAAGTTGGTCTCAGTCCAGTCTGGTGAGGCGGAGGCAGCAGCTCATAAGAAACAAATATGAATCAAGAATAAATGTGTCTCTGATCTTCCTCTGTGAAACATGCTCTTGCTGCAATGCAGAATCCATCCCGTCCCACCTCTGTCTCTGTGCTAGAGCAGGCTCAGAATGGCCCTGCGGCCGAGTTAAGAGGCACTCTCTCATACTGAACCCATTCCCGGTGAGTGTACAGTGACAGAGGCAGAAGGGAGTGAGGGGAACACCCCATCCTCTACTCTTCTATCACTAAGGCAATGAAAGAGGAGGAGGTTCCCTTTCACCAAAGATGTGCCCCCTCCGCCCCCCAAAATTCATTCTGAATGTGCCATGGAATTCCATCGTGTTTATCCGATTTGCCAATATCTGGTTTCCTCTCTTCAAACTCACAGGGTCGGCCTAACCTACTGAAAATAAACCTCCCTTCCAGCCGCCTCCAACAGCACTGTAAGTTCCAAGCCAAGCTAGATAACAGCGGAGTGGGAGGAGGAACCTTTGTGGAGAGTCATGTTAGTGAAATGTGTTACATTGATGTACAGTTTGGCCTCTCCCGACAAAACATAAGCAGCACTGGCTGAGGCCCCCTCCCTCCCACCGCTTTGAAAACTGACTCCTAAGTGTCTGAACCAACAGCATTAAAGCAGAGACAGGCAGAGTAATGACTCCATCCTTAGCGCGCTCTGTTGTGCCTAGATATGGTAGCACATGCAGAAGTTCATTCTGCAGAGCACCTTTCAGCCACAATATTTCCCAAAATGGATAATACTCTTAGGAAGTGGAACAACAAAGGACAGCAAAGGGGGACAAAAAAATTCAGATGTGTAGATAAGGGGGGGAAGAGAGACTCTTCCAGCTACATGAACCAATACGGAGAATCAGTGTGGTGGAGAGATATAGGAAGGCAATTGCAGGCTACAGGAAGACAAGAGCTGCAGAGGAAAAGGCTATTTGCACCAACTCCGTACAGAAATAGCAGAAGTGAGACATATGGCAACAGCCCAACCACACAGTCTGAGGATCCCAGAAGTACAGAGAAAAAACAACAGGTACATTAAAGATCATCTGTTCACCTTTCCTAGGGAAAGATTTAGAATCAAGGAAATGGCAAAGACCCATTAGGGTGTCTAAATCATCCAGTGGAGGATTGTTCCCTGCATTTTGTATCCTCCAGCAATGGGGTCTTCTTTCCATTCCATTATCAAATAGCTCTCCTGATTAGGATTCCCCTTCCCCTGATATTCATCCTATGTTTTCCTTTGCTCAGTCTCAGAGGTGCACCCTACTGAGGCACCCTATGTAATTTGGTCCCCTTCTGGTGGTCTATTGTGGATTTCCAGCATATGGCTCAGCAAAGGGTCAGTACCTTCTGGTGATACTTGTGTCATCCTCTTGGCAGCAACCCTAATCCAACCCATGGACGTGTGAGCCAGCATATTGATGGATCGTGTGTCGGAGGTGCTGTCCAGGTCTTCCTCTTCGTTTATCAGGTCTCTCCGTTCAGTGGAGCACAGCTTACCTTGGAGGAGCACAGAAGCTCAGATGAGTAGGATTGTGTACAAACATGATCTTAACCTCTACACTGAGGACTTATCTTCACGTTTTCCCAAGCTTGTCTTATTATTCTGTTTTTGACACAATTGTGCTAGCTGGTGTGTGAGATACAGATAGTTCATACCAATAAACCCCCCTCCCAGCTTCACACAGGAAATTAGTGACAGACAACCCTTGAACATATCATAGGTTCAGGTAAGAGTCCCAAAGTTGGGATGTTCATTCAAGGCTTACGTGAGTCTTCTGAGTGTGGACCTCTCCAAAGACGAGGTTCTCCAATGAGATTTCTGTGCTGCTTGGTTTAGATGAGATTGGAAATATCTCAGCAATGGCAGGGCCTCAGGTCAATTTGGGCAGAGGGTTGTTCAAGTTATCTTGAGAAATATTAATTATTGGATCCAAATAGTTATTACTGATTGTTTTCAACTTATTTTTTCACTGTATGTGCCCAGCTGTGGCGTTGGAAAGATCATATTGGAAAGATTGCCAATACTCAAGAGTGGAATGATTGGTTTACCCCTCTCCTTGACCCCAAAATAGAAAAACATTATTCAACTTTAATTTTTGGCCCTGAAAAAGTCAGATAACATCTGAGGATTACCGTAATCATTGGACAACATTTTCACGCCATGGTGCCTACAGTTCAGCTCATGAATATGCATTTAGGCTCCTAAAGAAAAGCTTTTATTTGGGTGTCTAAATGTAGATTTTTAGGAGGCCACCTTTAGGGACCCAAGTTTTTAAATTTCATAGAGCTTTTTGGGAAATGCCCCCTCAGAAAAAAAAATTGTTTTGGATGAAATTTAAAGAAATTTTTTTTTGTCAGTGTATTGGGTTGGTTGGGTTTTTTTGTTTGTTAAAACCCCTCAACACTTACAGTTTTCAAAAACTGAAAAATTTCAGGCAGGCAGGGAAAAATAGTTGGTTTTACTGAAAACTTTCATCTGACTGATGACATTTTTTTGGTTTTCAGTTACCAAATCCCTCGATTTTTTTCAATTTGGGGGATTTTGGCTTTTCATTAAAAAAACTGATTTTTTTTGTCAACTTTTTTTTTTTTTTTTTTACTTTGAGCAGGGAATTGGACTAGATGACCATGAGGTCTCTTCCAACCCTAATATTCTATGATTTGTCATGGAAATTTCCAGTTTGACAAAAAAACCATTTTTAATAAAAAAATAAAAAAATTGCCCAACATCTTTCCCAATTTAGCATGCCCTGTGCTAAGACCCTGAAGTAAGAGCTGACAAATGCATAGTAAATAATACATTCACTGTTTTTAGCCTCCTTTTCCATTTGCATGTTGTCCACTAGTGGCTTACAATTTTCTTGAATTTAATCATTATTAGATATTATTTGTCAATTAGTTTTGGTGAATAATTCTTGGCCTGCAGCAGTTTGATATCTGGTTAGTTTAGATAGGTCACACAGCAATGCTTCTGATCTCTGGCAGGATGGGGGTAACACACAGCATTGCGGTTGCAAAATTCACTCTCTGAAAATATTTTCTCATATTCACTGAACATTTGTTGTTCACACCAACTTTCCCGCCACGAATACACGCTCTGGGTACACTCGCCCAATTTAAACATAGCGAGCGAGTGAACACAGAGAAGTTAGATTTTCATCTGAGCAGAATATTTTTTTCAGATGTTTGCTCCTCTCTGTAGGACATTAGTACCTCAGGGCTGGCAGAGGGACATGCGTTGAGCCACATTTCTGAACCAGACAACTGGGAAAAACATGGAAGGGAATGCTGGAAAATCACAACTTCAAATGCCAAGAGGGTCTGAAATTACTGAGAACGGGGCCAATGCCAGTAAACGGCCCTGATACAGACCTATTTATAGTAGGTCTGCCTAGGGTGAAGTCTAGTCCATTGACTTCACTTCTCAGGATCAGGCCCCCAGTCTCCTGGGATTACATTTCTCATAGAAGCACAGAAATTGGAGATAGGGAAGATTTATTAGCTCATCTTCTCCACATATCCCTGCAGGAGCAGTGCAGGATTGTCTCTAACAGTTCAGTTTCAAGTGCCTAGTCCAGTTTAGATTTTAATATCTCAAGCAATAGAACTTCTTACTGCAAAACAATTCCACAGCCTACATGTTCTTTTTTCTAGGTGCTTTGTATTTACTATTGATGTTAGTTTCTTAGTTCTGCCCTATAGTGGCATCATGAGGAAAAAAAGGGGAAGAATCCAACGCAGCCTTAGAAATCAGTTTAATCTGTTCTATGACACTATTATGCACTAATCCTAATTGTATGGTTATTCCACCGTGTCACCACAGGGCGGAGTTAACGTTGTCTGGGTGACTTAACTGTGCATTGGCGTTCCTTAACATGACTGGATTTCTTTTAAATTTAACCTTAACTGAATTTCCTGGATTGGTAATGTTTGGTTTTGGGATAATTACAACATCCCTGAAATTACCCTTAAATTACTAACCTTAACTCCAATTTGATATCCTTTTAATCTGGGATTACAGTTATATATCCTGTTTCCAGAGCTTCTTGGGAAATAAAATACTATTATGTTGATTAGCTACTTGGTTAAATGATGCATGCTTGGTTCTGGTTTGGGGATAAGCGGGAGTTGCAGCTGTCCATGTGACATTCATGTAGGAAAGGGCTATGTGTATGAAAAACCCACCACTGCAATTACACCATGTTTTCTGAAACATTCCCAATGTAATGGGTGTCAGTGGAATAAAAATGTATAACCCCCCAAACCTTTATTTTAAAATAAATTAAAACTGATCTCTCTGGAGATGTAATACCGCAGCCTCAGGTCATGTGAGGGCACTTATACCCCATTCTCTTGTATGTCTGTGAGAAGGAATGGAGCAGTGTCTCTTTAAGAGAACATACATCAGAAAACTCTTAGGCTCCAAGTTTCATCCTCCTTTCCTGGAAAGTAACAGTTTCCATTAGACTTGGAGACTTTCTTCCTGCACTTACCCTACCACTCATCTAGTCACACTGATGTCCAGGGCAGGGGTGTCCTTTCAGAAAAATTTGGGGGCGGAGGGCAAAGTTGTGTCAGCATATAGAACATTATATGTGATAATATGGGTTGGGGGAGTGGAGCAGATAGTCCTGTGAATTTGGGAGGAGAGGAAAACCAAGGTCTGAGGGACTAACTGCCCACCTTGCCACCTAGCAAATGATACGCCTGGACCAGGAGTTGCCTGGGTCTATCAGAGAGCCATCTGTCTTCATTGGCAAGATATTTTTGTTGGAGGCGACCATTGCCTATGTACCCAAAACCTCTATATTGCACACTACTAGCCCACATTTAGGTGCAGATGAGTGGAAAGTGCTTTGATGCATTGCTTGAAATGTAGTACAATGGTATAAAGTTACTATGCACTGTGGTAACATGCATAATATTGTGAGCTGGATCAGAAATATCAAGGTTCTGTGGCCTCCAGACTAGATGTCCAATGTTGGGTCACCTGGAGGGTATTTGGTCTGTAATAAACTGGTTGGAAATTTTCTGATGGAATCTTTTTCTGTTGGAAATTATCGATTCGTTGAAAGTGAAACATTTCACCGTAAACGTGTCAGTTTTGATGCAGTTTAGTTTTGGGAAAGAAAAAAGAAAGGATTTGGATTTAGGTTGAAACATTCCATTTTGACACTGCTTAATGGAATGTTTGCATTTTTTGTTTTGAAATGACTTTTCATTTAGAAATTTATTTTATAGTATAAAAAAAAGTCAAAATTGGAATGAAACGCTTTGATTCACCTGAAATGAATTTTTTTTCCATAATTTTGTTTTCCAGAAAATTTTGAATTGTTTTGTTTTTGTTCCATTTTGGAATGGAATTTTTTTCAGACTCACAGAATTTCCCACATATTGAAAAATTGAGTTCCCACCCAACTCTAGTCTGTAATGTAAGCAACAGAGAGAACCATGGGCTCATGTTCTACTTTTAGCCTCAAAGGAGTTGCCATGAGTGTGGTGCCTGACGCAGCACATACTGCCCCTCGGTGAGGACCTTAAATAAATCCAGGCACTGCCATCTGACATGCTCCCACTTTCCAAGGTCTCCCTAAAAACTCTTACAGCTGCCGACATTCAACCATTTCATTTCATTTCTTCAATAGGCTTCGGGAACATGCCTAGGACTGCAAAGTAAAAACGTTCTGTGACACAAATCTACATATACATTAGCAGTTGTACCTTTGTGTTTGCAAAGTATTTTGATATAATAGAGAAGATTTGTGAAGAGGTTAAAGGGGGAAGGTGTTCCAGACTTCCTAGTCATG
This sequence comes from Platysternon megacephalum, assembly GCA_003942145.1. NCBI lineage: Eukaryota > Metazoa > Chordata > Testudines > Platysternidae > Platysternon > Platysternon megacephalum. The sequence goes on from QXTE01000279.1 coordinate 1,264,865, forward strand.
TCCCTGATGAGCATGGCCCTGCCAAACTTCCACTCCGTGTCAGACTGGGCCTGTATCCTCTGGTAGGTGTCACTCATCATGGCGATCAGCAGGTTGATCAGCACAATCAAGGTCACGATCAGGTAGACCCCAAACACAAAGCGGATGATGACAAAAGTGAACTGGGGAGTTCTGGTAAGTGAGGGCAGGGACTCGGGGTCAACGAGGCCAAACAAGGAGAAGAATAATGTGACCATAATGACAACGGGGTCCTGGATAGTGGTGCTCACAGTCGCGTTCCCACCGGCAGCTGAGAGATTGGTCTTTGGTTCAGGGTAGACTGGCTGGTAGACGGACGACAGCTGCATGGTGAAGGCTATGTGAAACAAGCCCAGGATGACTGCGAACCTGGTGAGATCCTTCATGAGGTTCCTGATTACGACGGCCCAAGGGCCAAAGAGGTGGTGGAAGGTGAGGAACTCCAGGAACTGCACAAAGGAGAGTGTCATGGCCACCCCTAGGAAGATGTTCCTGGCAAACAGGCAGTGCAAGCGATCAGTGCCGGCGAACATCAAGGCCAGCAAATGGCAAAGGAAAGCAATGGCAGAGAAGCCCAAGACGAACACTCTGATCCAAGCCAGGCCAGCCCTTTCTCCAGAATGGGTGAGCTCGGTGACCAGTGTCCCCAGCAGCCAAGCTAAGAGCAACCACTCGTTCCAGTATGGCACCATGTGACCTTCAGAGATGGGGCTAATAGGGGGATACACTATGGTTAGGATGAACAGGATGAGCAGGAAGATATGAGATGCCAAGTGGCTCATGAACTTCATGAGAGGAATTTTATTGAGCCGATGTTTCAGGGGTAGGGAGAAAACCAGCCACATGGGGGGGCACGCTAGGAAGCAGACGAACAAAAGGGCGATCTTCCATGGGGCCCACTTCAGGCTGCCATACCAGACTTCTGTCAGGTATTTTTGTACTGCCGGATGCGCTACTACATCCTTCTGTTCACATTCAATTAGCGAGTCCAGCATGGTAGTGCCTCTGTGATCCACTGCGCGGAGAAGGTAGCCAGCACTTCTACCTCCAGAGGCCAGCGTCAGGAGCTCAGTGGCCATGCTCTCAGTGTACTTGGCAGCAGTCAGCAAGTCTTTGGTGCGTTCCTTCTCCTTCAGGGCAGCCATGTTGAAGGCCTGGGAAAGCTTGACAGCAGTGTCCAGGGGAGCAGAAGAGTGAAGGACAAATTCCTCAGTCGCCTGGTTGTTGTTCAGCTTCCCACAGACCATAAGGTCAAAGATAAACTGGAAAAACAAACACCCTAGTTAATAACAGAAAGAGGAAGGATAGTCTTGTGCTTAACGCACTGGCCAGGAACTCAGGAGATCAGGGTTCAATTCCCACTTCTGCTACAAGCTCGCTGTACAACATTGGTCAAATCATTGAAAATCTCTGGTGTCTCAAGCCTTCTTCTGTAAAACGGGTATAACAATACTGTCTCCCCCCCCACTCTTTGTCTTGTCTATTTACAATGTAAGCTCTTCGGTGCAGGGACCATCTTTTCCTATATTTGTGTACAGCAACTGGCATGAGGAACTTCTATGTGCTATTGTAACGCAAGTAACAACAACAATGTGTAACGCTTTACAAACATTGACTGACCCACAACACATCCCTGGGTAGGGCTGTATCATCACCACCGCTTTACATATGGTGAAACCGAGGCAGAGATCAGGTGACTTCCTAAGGTCACAAAAGGATTCATCATCCGAGCTAGGATGAGAACTCCAAATTCTGTGCTCAGAGACCACACCTAAACGCTGGATTTAGTAAATAGCAATGTGGGAAAAAACAATCCAATTTGAGAGGAATATTTCCAAAATGCCAGGAACATTCACATATCTTCACCGGGGCTGAAGAAGGCTCATCATATAAATGCTGGATATGTAGAACTAATGTTCAGTGACGTTTTTTTCAGCTTCTAGAAACAGGGGAGTGGTGTCTCTGACCAGATCAACGCCCTGGTCAAGCTGGTTCTAGTACAGCTGGGTGAATAATAGATTTTTAGGTTCATTGGCAATTTTGACAAAGTTAAAAAACAAATTGTTTCAGGTCAGACCAAAAAAGACAATTTTTGCAGATTCAGAAGTCCACAACATTTTCATTTTGGGTCGAACAAAATGTTTCATTCCAACAAAATCAAAATGTTTCATTTCAATTTTGACTGTTTTTTTTTTTTTTTTAACACTTTTGAACTTTTAAAAATAAAATGGAAGGAAATTTTGAAACGAAAAGTCATTTCCAACTGAAAAATTGAAATGTATCATTTTGAACATGAAACATTTTGATTTTTTCAGAATCCCCCAACCCCAAAACCAAACAATTAGGTGAAACAGACACCAATTCATGAAACAGTTCGGTATTGCTAAATCTGCATTTTTCACCCTAAAAAACAAAAAAGTTTTGGCTGAAAAATGTTGTCTAGCTCTAGTCTTCAGTAACATATGGCTCTGAGCTTCGGGAACCCCATCGCCATTTCTACCACTGATGTGACCAATGACTATACAGGTCTGTCTCATCTTACGCTGGGGTTACGTTCCGCGGTCAGCGCGTAAAGCGAAAACTGTGTATAGTCAAAATTACATTGAGTGTAATGGCGGGCGGAATCGCCCGCCCTACAGAAACAGTATTTAAATGGTTACTTTTCTCTTCTTTTTTTGTATTTTTCTTGTTTTTGCCGACCGCATAAAGCTGAAATCGCACATGTTAAATGCGCCTACGATGCGACAGACCTGTAAACACCTAAATTATTGGGATCCCAGTCATGCTATTGCACCATAAGGGCACAGTGTAGATCTCGGGGGGCCCCCCAGCCAGAAGAGGTGTGCCGAGTCTTCATTTATTCCCTCTAATTTAAGGTTTCGCGTGCCAGTCATACATTTTAACGTTTTTAGAAAGTCTCTTTCTATAAGTCTATAATACATAACTAAACTATTGTTGTATGTAAAGTAAATAAGGTTTTTAAAATGTTTAAGACACTTCATTTCAAATTAAATTAAAATGCAGAGCCCCCCAGGACCGGTGGCCAGGACCGGGGCAGTGTGAGTGCCACTGAAAATCAGCTCGCGTGCCGCCTTCGGCACGCGTGCCATAGGTTGCCTACCCCTGGTGTAGATGCTGAGGATTTTGCAAACGAGAGTAGGACATATAAGTCTTGGCTCAGGGCTTGCCCACGTCACCTCCCCAGAGCTCAGGGTCTCCCCTACCTTCCTGTCCTCAATCAGTTTCAAGGTGGGGGTGTTCTTTTTCAGCAGGAAGCTCACTACTTCTTGGTGGTTCTCAGCAGCTGCATACTGGATAGGTATCCGCCCCTCTTTGGACTCGAGAGTGGGTGTGGCACCGCTTTCCACTAGCAGCCGGACACTAGCCAGGAAACCCGATTTGGCAGCAAAGTGCAATGGGGCCCAGCCTTGCTGTGGAATTAAAGGATGTACAGTGAAAATGCAGCACTCATTGACCGCAGGCGTCAGGCAGTCACGTAATAGGGAGTGGTGCAGGAGGGGATGGAATCACCTTTAACCAGAATTGCATGGAACTTTCAGGTGATGGGCACACTGGAAATCCATGGGCAGCTGACTTGGCTGCCAGCTTTTGTCAATAGACAGCCATGCTGCTGTTAGGAACCATAGAATTCCAGACGTAGGGTTTGGAGATACTGTGTAGCACCCCCCCATGGCATCATGTATCATTCATGGCACTGGCCCTCGATCAAGGCTTGGTGCGAGACTGTCCATGAAGAGGTTGCACAGAAAGTGTGACCGCCCCTCACTGTTCCAGCAGGCTAACACCGACCGTGCGAGCTGCTGCTGTACCTTGTCGGTGACGTTGATCTCCGCTCCCTGGCCCAGCAACGCCCGCACCATCTCAACGTGGCCATTGGCTGCAGCCAGGTGGAGGCATGTCCGCCCTCTCTTGTCTCGGAGACGCAGCTGGGAGGTGGATTTGCTCAGAAGGAGCCCAACGACGGCGGTGTGACCATGCTGGGCCGCCAGGTGGAGAGGAGTGGAGCCCTAAGCACAAGTGGGCTGGTTAGTATTTTACAGCGTTTGGCACAGGGACGGGATGGCTCCAAGGCCACTAATGGGACCTAACGCGGTCCCCTGAAGTCACTGTCAGACTTGGCACGAGCGGCATCTCTCTTACAGCAAGGACAGAGGCTGAGGACCGAGGGTCAGGGAGACTGAACTACCCTCCACAGCTAGAGGTGACCCCTCCAGAACAGGGCTGAGGTCCATTGTCTGAGGGCTACATGGACGAAGCTTCCATTGCAGCAGCCTCCTCTGCAGAGCGAAGAGCTGTCTCTACGGTTGTCAACCCGGCACTGGTCAATAGTAGCACTAAGATGGTTTGGACCAGCCTGAGCTGGTGAGCAGCCCAAATGTTAGGTCGTGGGATTGGCCTTGGATTGTCCCAAGAGGCTGATGCTTCATGGTGGCCTTGCTCTGTTGTCATCATACACATCAGTGCGGGGTGTGGGTACGATGCTAGCCAGAACGGCCACTCGAGGCCCCCGGAGTGCTGGCCTCGGAGAAGCTAGGCCCTGAGAGTTGCCCAAAAGGGCTTGGTTAGTGTCAGCTTTGGGGGAGACATACCACCGCCAGCAGTAGACATAGAGCTCCCCTTGTGACGTATGCCCTGCATCTGCCTCTCTCTTCCGCACCCTTGCTCTGCCCCTCCCATCCCTGCTCTGCACCGTGGACCCTCCTCCCTGAATCTCTGCCCTCTGTGTCTTCTCCTTCACCCTAACCCTCTCTTCCTCTTGTGGGCCTTGTGCATCCAAACTGACTCTCCTCCTGACCACCCCCGGGATCCTGCTTCTCCCACCTAGCGCAGAGCCAGAGCAGCCTCTGGGGTGGGAGGTGGAAGCTTCCCGGAGAGACGGTTACCCCAGATGTGACGCTGCAAGAATCAAAGCCACCCGCCCGCCCCACCCCTCCCCGACAGGCTGCAGCCTTCTCCTGGGCTGAGCCAGCTCAGAGCACGGTGGCCCCCATGGGAGTAGAACAGCCCCACGCTGAGCGTGGCTGGCATCTTACCTGCAGGCTGGTCTGACAATCCACCTGCACACCTGGGTAGTTGAGCAGCAGCCGGACCAGGCTCTCGTGTCCCGACTGGGCAGCCAGGTGCAGTGGCGTGAATCCTGACTGAGATAAATCACACAGACGGCGGCAGGGCCCCTCTGATGCCCCAGACTCCTGGGCATACAGCTGGGCCCTCAGGGTGCCTAGGCCTCGTGCTGGCCATCCCAAAGTCCCTCACTGACAACCCCTGCTGTCCCCTGAACATGCTGCCTGTGTGTGTTGTTGGATGCTATTTGGGCAACACACCTGGCCTGCAGCCTGGCCGGCAGTGAAGCTTTCATGCCTTTTTTGCTCCTGTCACCGAGGCCAGGCCAGGCCGCGCCACGCACACGAGCTACGCCGAAGACGTGTGCGCGACAATCCTGGGGAGCAGATCGAATGCGACCAGGAACTAGGGCACTTCTAAACCTTTACGCCGCTGGGGCAAGCTCATTCCAATACCTGCTTGCCTTCACCTGCCCCTTGATCTAGCTGGAGGATGACAACTCCGTTCTGTGGCCACTTTCGAGGTTTCCAAATTTGTTTTCGTTACGCATTGGAACAACCCCGAAACTTTTCAAAGGTTTTCACGAAACTCTGCGTCACTATAGCCCGGTGGCTGGGACGCTGCCGTGGGAGACCCAGGCACAACCCTGGCTGTGCCTGATTCAGAGCAGCGAATTTCATCCCAGGTAACACTGACTCAGACACAGCGGGGTCTTGAATCTGGATCTCCCAAATTCCAGGCCCATGAGCTGGCCTCCAACCCAAAACCCCTCCTGATGAAAATTCGTGGAAACCAAAACGTTTCGGCTTCCCCGAAACAGCATCTTTCGGCAAGAACGTTCCAACCAGATCTACCCGCCCCCCAGTTCTGGAACAAGTGGCGCCGTGGGACCGAGGGCTGCAGCGTCATGGTCTCTACACCTCGCAAGTTCCACGCACAGCTCGGCCCTTTCAATCAGGGCCTTGGAGCCATTTGTCCTCCAGGCCTCCCATTTCTGGCCCTTTGAAAAGCCTCCCTGTGGAGCCAAATCCTAACCAAGGAGAGCGGAGATGGGAAGAGGCAAAGGCAGATTTCCCAGGGTGAATACAGGGGTAAATCCTTCTCCCCGCTCCATAGGCCCAAGGGAGAGAGGAACCAGGGTAGCTGTGTTACACGGAGTGCAGTGACATCACGCAGGGAGTTGTGTGTGTGTGGGGGGGGGAGGGGGGGAGGGGGTCTGGGGTCCATCCAGGTGCGGGGCCGCCCAGGAGTGTAAGAAGGTTCACTGGCTAAAGCCACAGCAGAGAAGGGAGTAAGGGCTGGTCCACACTAGGGGCGGGATCGAACTAAGGTACTTCGACTTCAGCTACGCGAATAGCGTAGCTGAAGTCGAAGTACCTTAGTTCGAACTAACGCGACTTACCTCGCGTCCGCGCGGCGCCACGATCGAAGTTCGCGGCTCCCACTTCGACTCCGGTAACTCCGCTTGCCCTGCAGGAGTACCGGAGTTCGAAGTAGCGCGTTCGGGGATCGATTTATCGCGTCCAGACAAGACGCGATAATTCGATCCCCGATACTTCGATGGCTACCCGCCGATTTCGGCGGGTAGTGTAGACGGGGCCTAAGATTCCAGCTGATGTGGAAACTACTCAGGCAGTTCTGAGCTACAGCAGCAGCAGGAGGGGGACTCAGTCGGCAGCAGAGCACTCCTCTGCCAAGCCTGTCCACAGGGGAGAGGACTCTGGCCTACCACACAGTGAAATCAAACGGCTCAGTAACACGAGCCCCCATGTTATTTGGCTCCAGAGAACTAGACAAGTGGGTTCGAGATGCCATGTGTCGGCTTGTCCCTTAATCCCTCCCCGGGGCCGGCTGCTGTCTTACCTCACTGCCTTGCTGCTTGACCCGCTGTCCTTCGGAGGTGAGCTTAGGAGGCTCGCTGCGCATGGCGGCCAATCCCCTGGCGAGCATGTCTCGGACGAAGTCCAGCTGGCCGCAATGAGCTGCCACATGAAGGGCAGTAAATCCTGTCTTGGAAGGGAAAGAAAAACACATCCACAGTTCAGGGAAAACAAACGAGATTTGCTCTTTTAAATGAACCAGAGCGCTCCCATTTAGCATCCGATCAAAGCACAGTACATGCCTGACAGCTGGAAGGAAGAAGGTTAAAAGGGAGAGGTCACAGAAGACATGAGAATGACAGGAACGAAAACAAAGAAAGGGGGGGAAAGAATGAGAGAGTTGGAAGAGGAGAAGGAGCTTTTGGGGATACACAACGTTTCAGGAAGCAGCCTCTGCATTTGGCATCCGCAAGGCTCTGGGCAGCATCAGGAAAAGACGACCCCTGACAAAGCGATAGAAGGCGGGCCCTGGGTTAAGGGATGTGATTGGGCGCCAGGAGCGTGCGGTTCCAGTCCCTTCTCTGCCATTGGCCGAGGTTTCAAAAAGGACTAAGAATTTTGGCTCTCTCTATTAGCGGGTGCTCAACTTGAGAGCCCGAAAACCAAGCCTGATTTTGCGGAAGTGCTGAGCACCCACCCTCTGAAAATTAGGCCCCTGTAAAGCATTCAAAAATCGAGGCCCTCAAAAGCGCTAGTCACCTTTGGAAACCTCGTCTCGCGCTCTCTGGGCCTCAGTTTCCCATCCACACAACGAGGATACTACTGCTTCCTTTCTCCCACCTTCTGTCTGCCTGGGCTCTTTGCAAGCGCGTTGGGGCGGGGACGGTCTCTCACTGGGTGTACACACAGTGTCCAGCCCAGTGGGGACTAACCATTACCAATAACTGTGTGTCCCAGGCACTTCCCTGCTTTCCTGTGTGGCCCTCTCTCTGCTGGACACGCAACCAGGTCCTGGCACTCACCTCTCACCCAGTTACAACCACCACAGGTCCAGACAGCGGCTGTTTTCACCACCCAGCCACACCCACGCCATAGGCAGCAAGGCCCCTGCTGTGCAAAGCCAGCGGCCGCGCACTCACCTTGGTGCTGGTGATTCTCAAGGAGACGCTGCCCTTTAAGGCCTCCAGGACACTGATGTGCCCATGTCTGGCTGCCAGGTGAATTGCCGTCATTCCTTCCTAATAAGGAGCAGAGGAAAAGCATCAGAAGGCAAGGCCTGGTGCAAATCCCAGAGTGTTGTCACCGCAACGGAGGAAGTCTGGGTGAGGGACAGAGCCTTTGAAAGGCCTCCTGGGGTCTACTTGTATTCTTGGAGGTTCTGACACTCCCAGCACGGCCCAGCTCCATGCTATGATGGTATAATTCAGGGGTTCTCAAACTTCACAACCTCCTTCTGACAACAAAAAATTACTTCACGACCCCAGGAAAGGGGACCAAAGCCTGAGTCTGCCCAGACCCCACTGCCCCAGGTGGGGGGGCCAAAGCCCAAGCCCCACCGCTCTGGGCAGGGGGGAGCCAAAGCTGAAGCTCAATGGCTTCAGCCTCAGGCAGGGGGCCGGCAACCTGATCCCCACCACTCAGGGCTGAAGCCCTCGGGCTTTGGCTTCGACCCTGGGCAGTGGGACTGAGGCTTCAGCCCTTGGCCTCAGCAAGTCTAAGCCAGCCCTGGCGACCCCGTTCAAAGGGGGTCGCGGCCCACTTTGGGGTCCCGACCCACAGGTTGAGAACCGCTGGTATAATTCAAAGTGTCACAGGCTGGCTGGGCATTCAGGACATCGGGCCACCGGATGGAGAGCTACCTTAGCCTGGAACTGTCCAAGGAGTCATGAAGAAAGAGGAGGCTGGTTCTTTATAAATGAAACACCACTGCCCTTTCGCTGCAAGGGGCAGAGAAATTTAACCCTTCATCCCTGAATTAAACAACTCACCACGCTACAATCACAGCATGGCACCGTCCTGGGACTAGTCTACAAGAGAGAAACTAGGGGGCATGGGGGGAGATGGAAAGAACAAGAATAGGGATGCTTTTACTTTAGCATCTCAGCAAAATGTTAGTACCTTCCCCAAAGGGGAAAGGGCTCAGACCCCTGCACCCCCATTCACAGAGGTGCACATCAAGGAGAGGCACAAGGATGTGAATGTAAAGTTTGTGGATGCACCTTTCCCTGCCAAAGAGAGATTCCCCTTCTGAGCATGCAGGAGGGGCATTTGCACTCATGGGCAAGTGGGTGTTACCAGTCCCCTCTGTGCTGATTCCGGAGGATGAGTTGTTACAGCCCCCAGCAGCTCATGCTTTTGACTCGAGAGGGCCCAAGCTGTCGGCCAAAGAGGGCAGCCGTCACCCATTGCGTTCACACCGTCTGCGTTTTGAACTGGGAGCTGCCCAGCAGAGCCCTTGGTACGTACGCCGTCCTCATCCGCTGCCGAGGCTCCCGTCTGCAGCAAGACCTTCACCACCTCGCCGTGTCCACCAGCAGCTGCCAGGTGCAGGGGCGTGGAGTTGTTTGTCTGCAACACAAAGACAGACCGGTTGGGTAACTAACCATGTGCAAGTATCAGGGGAGTAGCCGTGTTAGTCTGTAGCCACAAAAACAACAAGGAGTCCGGTGGCACCTTAAAGACTAACAGATTTATTTGGGCATAAAAAACCTAACTGTCTGAGCTTCAGAGCAAGCTGGCGGTGGGGCTCACCTTGCAAGGATCACAGCATATAAGATTGAGAGGCAAGGGCCAAGGGAGGTACCAGAGCTCCCTGCATATAACAACGCAACGGCACAGGGCATCAGGACGACGTGGGGACTCTCTCACAGGCTTCTCCTCCAAATGCCTCAATCCTGGCTCTTCTCAGTGCTAACTCGCCCTAAGGATGCAACCTACGATTCTTCATGCAGGCCACAGAGAAAGTGTAGAGGGGCAAACAGCTGCATTTAAACTGGGGAGAGGGGGGTTCTTAGGAACTGTGACTGAAATCTCAGCACTCTCCTGTTTGGCCTGAGAAACAGGACTCAAAGAGACCTGCCGGTGACCTCACTGCAAAGGACACACGGCAAATACACTTCCATGCAAGCAAAGCCCTACCTACATTAGCTACATATGCAGACTAACACGGCTACCCCTCTGATACTTGACACTATGCAAGGCGCTGCATTTAGCCGTATGGAGTGGAAATCCATCAACCTCATGAAGAAACTTGCACAAATACAGACAGATGTCATCTTCCTTTCCAAATGCAAACGGATGGACATCATACCAAATGGACTAAAGGTAAAAAATCCACTGCTATCTACATACCACACAGACCACAGTGAGAGATTATGCCATACTCTATCAAAGAAACTGAGGAACCACCTGATCAGCATCCAATACAACCAGCAGGAAAACATCAAAAAAGAGCTCTCTAACCTGGAGACTCTCATTAATAACCAAACTTCCATACAAAAAAGACAGACTAACACGGCTACCCCTCTGATACTATTAGCTACATACTAAATCAGAGGGGCAAACTACAGCCCACGAGCCACATCCGGCCCGCGGGACCCTCCTGCCTGGCCCCTGAGCTACCCCCGGCCCCTCCCCTGCTGTTCCCCCTCCCCTGCAGCCTCAGCTCGCCCTGACACAATGCTCTGGGCGGCGGGGCTGTGAGCTCCTGGGGCAGCGCAGCTGCAGAGCTGTGGCCTGACCCGGTCTCTGTGCTGCGCGGTGGCATGGCTGGCTCCAGCCGGGCGGCGCGGCTGCCTGTCCTGGCGCTCTGGGCGGCGCGGCTGTAGTGCCGCCAGCCACCGGTGCTCCAGGCAGCGCGGTAAGGGGGCAGGGAGCAGGGAGGGGGTTGGATGGAGGGCAGGGGAGTTCAGGGTGGTGGTCAGGGGGCGGGGGTGTGGATAGGGGTCAGGGCTGTCAGAGGGCGGGGAACAGGGGTGTTGAATGGGGGCAGTCAGGAAGGAGGGGGGGTTGGATGGGGCGGCGGGGGGCAGTCAGGGGCGGGGGTTCTGGGGGCGGTTAGGGGACAGGAAGGGGTGGTTGGATGGGGGAGGGGTCCCAGGGGGGCTGTCAGGAATGAGAGGGGGGGTTGGATGGGGCAGCGGGGGACAGGGAATAGGCGAGGGTGGATGGGGCAGGAGTCCCGGGGGGGGGGGGGCATCAAGGGGCGAGAAGCAGGAGGGGTCGGAGGGGGGCAGGGGCTGGGCCACAACTGGCTGTTTGGGGAGGCACAGCCTCCTCTAACCGGCCCTCCATACAATTTCCGAAACCCGATGCGGCCCTCAGGCCAAAAAGTTTGCCCGTCCCTGTACTAAATAAATAAAAGGGGGCGGATGCAACTAATGCATTACTGAAAACCAGCGGACCGTTGTCACAAGGCCAGCAGACAGGGGAAGGGGAAAACACGCTTACTAAAACCTGCAGGCACATTCCCTTTAGGATCTTGTCTAGGCCCCCATGTCTCCAGGAGGCTGGCAGGAAGACAGAGGGGTTCCCCTATTTATGCTCATTGGGATGCTGGATCTGAACTTCCCAGCTGGTTCCTATCTCCATAATGGGCCAAACCAAAAAGCCAGGCCCCAACGCTCACGAAGTTCGGGGAAGGTTAAATTCGGATCCCAAATGTATGGCTCAGGCCCATGTTATCAAAGCAAAGTGGTGAAGTATCGCGTTATGTGCAGTGACTGGGGTTATTCACTTCCTTCCTGTCTGCCTCTTTGCACCCGCCCTGGGGGAGAGCTGATTCCAGAGGGTGTGTCAGCTGTCCCGCATTTCCTGTGGCGGATACAAGCTCTCTGCGTTTCTGAGGCAGCACAGTTAGTAAGGTAATAGCGTTCCGCGGCTGCCATCTCATAATTTGTCATGACTATTACTGGGATGCCCGCTGTCCGTGGAGTGAAGACTCCGATAGCGTGGCCATGCAGCATGCGTAAGGCTACGATTTAGTCACAGAGGTCACGGCAGTCATGGATTCCGTCACTTCGCCAGACCTCCGTGACGTCTAAGGCTTCAGGAGGAGGAGAAGGCGGGACTGTGAGTCCCTGCCCTGTAAATGGGGCTGGCTGGAACCAGGACCCTGCAGCCCCAGCCCCGTGGCTTCCGCTGGGGGCTGTAGCCAGGCCCGCGCACTCCAGACCCACGGCGTCCCAGGCTTGGCGGAGGTTGAACCAGGGCCAGGCGCCCCAGCCCCGCGGCTTTCCCCAGGGGCTGCAGCCAGGGCCAGGCACCTCAGCTCCATGGCTTTCCCCAGGGGCTGCAGCCAGGGCCAGGCACCTCAGCTCCATGGCTTTCGCCGGGGGCTGCAGCCGGGGCCGCACGCCCCAGCCCCACGGCATCCCGGGCTCGCCAGAGGCTGCAGCTGGGGCCGCGTGCCCCAGGCCCGCAGTGTCCCAGGCTCAGGGGGGTGTGGGGGGGGGCTATACACGGGGCTGTGTGCCCCAGCCCCGCGGCTTTCACTGGGGGCTGCAGCTGTGGCCGTATGCCCCTGCCTGGTGGCTGCACCAGGAACTCTGTGCCCCTCTCGCGGCTTCCCAGGGCCGTGTGCCTCCTCTCCACTGCGGCCGGGGCTTAGCGGGGGCTGCGGCCGGGGCTTGGCAGGGGCTGCAGCTGCGGCCAGCTTCGGAACGGGGGCTGTGAGCCTCCTGTGGCTGCGCCCCCCTGCTGTGGCCACTGGAGCTGGGGCTGTTTCCCCCACCATGGCGAGGCGCTCGACCTGTCGCCCCCCCCTCCATGGGACTCCATTCCCCCCCCCATCTAGCCCTGCCCCTCCCAGTTATTTTTAGTAAAGTCACGGACAGGTCACAGGCTCTGTTAATTTTTGTTCATTGCCCGTGACCAGTTCGTGACTTTTACTAAAAATAACCATGATAAAATCTTAGCCTTAAGCATGCGTAATGGAGGCACTGAGAATGCTCTGGATCTCTGGATCCTAGCTGGGCCCTGCTTGAGCTCTCATACACACGGGAGAGAGGAGGTGCAATACTCTCTCTCTCTCTACAGGTCCAGCACCAGCTTCAGAATCACCCCATAGACCGTCCGTGGCTAGTTCTCCCTTTTCCCCTCTCACTCCTGCATTAACATTTAACTCCCAGCTTCCTAATCCCTCTGGGATAGCAGAACAGGCACAGATCTAGACTCTCGGGTCAGCTCTGTGTGACACTGCCCAGCTGGACTGGCCCATAGCAAGGGGACACCGCCGCAGGGACTCACCTTGTTGCGTGCCGTGGTCGCCCCCACCTTGTTGAACTTCAGCAGCTCCTTGATCACAGCGACGCTGCCTTTGGAGGCAGCTATGTGGGCACAGGTCGAACCTTCCACGTTGGCAGAGGTCACCAGTTCCGGCTTGTGCTTCAGAAAGAACTGAACCACCTCCGAATGGTCATTCTCAGCGGCCAGGTGCAACGGTGTCTGTCCTTGCTGAGGGGAAAACAGAGCCAGGCACCGTGAGACCCCAGCTTGTCAGTGAGGTTCCTCTGGGGTGCGCCGGGTCAGAGGTTAGAGGCCAGGGTGAAAGGGGGGACATTTTTCAAATTCACAAGTTCAGATCTGAAGGGCAAACATTTCCCAAAATTAAAGGTTTCTCTCAGAAATTCAACCCTCGGCCACCTGGACTGTACCTAAAGGGTCATGTTCGGGGGTAGATCTGCCTTTTTTTGGTCAGGCAGCTGGAGACTGAAAACAAAATCAATCACACAGCTGTGAGGGTTGAATGGAAACGCATTTTAACCTGCCAGGACCGTTGTTCAAGATCCTGTGTACCTGCTGCATCATCTGATGGCAGCATTCATTCAGTGGCCAAAGCAGGGCCTGGGGCTGTGGGGCACAAAGTCCTTTCTCTGCTTTAGGCATTAGCAAAATCAAAAACACGAGGGGAATTTTACCTGTGTTCTCTGGCTCCTGACACTGCTCCCTAAGGTACCTGTGAACCTGCAGCCAGGGCCGGCTTAAACTTTTGTGGGCCCCCATGGGGACAATGGGGGGGTTGGTCCCCAGAGCAAGGGACCAACCAGGGGCTATGGGGCCTGGTGTGGCGGGTGCCCTGCTCCTCCCAGCGCGAGGGGACTGTTTACAAACCAGTAGCCGCCAGACGCACACTGGTCCGCCCAGCCCTGAGCTGCCCGTGTGCCCTTTCCCCTCCGGGGCGGGCCCATGCCGCAGCACACCACCCCCTTGTACAATGCCCCCCTTTACTCCCAGCACCCTCATGCCCAGTGCCCCCTTGCCCAGAGACTTCCCCTACACATCCCTATGCCCAGCACACTCCCGCCCAGAGACCCCCCCCTACTCACCTCCCACCACAACTACACAGCTCCCTGCACACCACACTGCCCACCCAGCGCCCCTCCACCCACAGGGCCCCCCACCCACTGCTCAGTAGGGTGGGAGTCTGGGAGAGCCATCGGGGAGGTGGGGCTTGTCAGGGTGGGGGTTTGATGGGCCTGCTTAACAGGGAAGCCCCAGCTGCTGCCAAGGGGATGCCGCGTGCCGGGCTCCCGTGTTTACCCTGCCCCCGCTTTTCCTGGCCCTTTCTCTTCCCCATCCCGTGCCCTTTCCCCACTGCCCCATCCCCTTTCCCACCCCACTTCACTGCCTCTTTCCCCCAGCGCGCCCCCAGCTCTGCCCCACCACAGGATGGCTCCCAGCACACGGAAAGGAAGCACGACCAGCACTAGGCCGCAGAAGGTGGCATCCAGCTGCAAAGTCAGTGGAGCTGAGTGGCACCCTCTTTCTTCAGCCGGGCAGCTCTGCCCTCGCAGAAATGGGGGGAGGCAGTGGTATGTGACCCCTGTGTGTCCCCCCATGCCCCAACTCTGTTAGGGGCAATGCCCCTCAAACAACGCCCATGGGCATTCCTAGTCACACACCCCCACCCCACGCTTCCCTTTGCTTCTCCCTCTCTTTCTGCAGCCTGCAGAACGAGACGGAGAAGTAGGGAAGCAAAGAAATCTGCAGAGGGACCTGCTTTCATTCCCCCAGGAGTACCCCCACCCCACAGACACCCCAAGAGACCCACTCCCCCACGCCCTGCCCCCCCAGTCACACTCACCCGCCTCCTGGGAGCCGACCCTGTCTGCTGGGCTGAGTTGGCCGGTAGGGGATCGCTCAGAAGCAAAGTGTCCGGTTTTTGACTGGAACACCGGTCGAAAGGGGACCCTGGCTGTTCCGGTCCGCACTGCCGACTGGGCCATTAACAGTCCAGTCAGCGGTGCTGCGGGGCTAGTCCCTACCTGTCCTGGCTCCACGCTGCACCCCGGAAGCGGCCAGCAGGTCCGGCCCCTAATTTCTGTCCCCGCCCCGGAGCCCACACCCTCCCAGTTAGAGCCCTCACCCCCCCGCACTGTTCCCCCCTCCCCACCTGGTCGAGACAGGCAGAGCGGGGAGGGGAGGCGGGGCCACCGTGTGGGCCCGGTGTCATGGAGCCACTGGCGCTATGGTAAACCCGGTACCGCCTGCAGCATAGAACTACGGTACCATAGAAGCTGCCTGGACTGACTCCCCTATGGGCCCTCGCTAGCCAACAGCAGGACTTGCTGGTGAAGATGGACTAGGGGCAGGGGTTTAGCAAGCAGCTAAACCACCGGCTGCTCAGCTGAGAGGTACGGGGCGAGGGACATCGGTGGCCGTGTGTGTGCATGCAAGGCGGCAGTGCCTGTGTGAGTTTCTGCAATCAGTGCGTCTTCACTAGACAGACTGCAGGCTACGGCAGCCTTTGCTATTTACCAAGCAGGACGGTGGCTAACAGAGTGCTAATGAGCCTGGCCAGAGCATCTATTCCCAACCTTGCATGGAATCTTACCTGACGTTACTGGAGATGGGCCGGGTTCTGCATGCCCAGAACATTGGGTGAGTTTTGATCTAGATTTTAATGGGAATAACTGGGTCTGCCAGTGCTTAAAGAGGTCTGAAGAAAGTGTGTGTGCGCAGGGGTCTGTCGTGATCTGGGAGCAGCAACTTTGGTAAAACAGTGCCTAATGTGCACCCCTCGGTGTTCCAGGTCGACTTAAATATATATTGATTGCTGGTTCTGTGACCCCTTGTGACCTCCCCTCCCCTGACTTTAAGCACAGGGGCGGCTGCTTCTTTAACATGGGATGTCTGCCTCCTCCGACTTTGCGTCAACACACAGGGATGTGGCACAGCACGGCACTGTTATGGTGCACAGTGGTGCTGTGCTGAGTGGACTGAGGGGTTTCCTCTGGTTGCAAATGCTGGGGCTAGGATATTGGTTGTGTAAGCACTCAAAAGGGCATGTCAGGGTTTGATGCACCTACGCCCTGTCCCTTTAAGGACCAAAGGTCAGCTGAGGAGGTCAAAGGGGCCCGCCTAGATGACAGCAGCAGAGTTTTTGGTGTGCTCCAGAAGGACTCAGCCATTGGAGATTTTTCCAACTGTGCGTGTTTGTTTGTGGATACTACATTTAATAAAACTCCAGTTTTAAAATGGTCCCGGATCTGGGAGGGTAACAGCTGCAGGCTGTTTTTATGGGAGGCCGAAAGCCAAGGGAAGCAGCTGTGAGTGGGGCCCTGAGAGGAAGCAGAGGTAGAGTTTCTTGGGCACAGAGCTTGCTGGAGAGGCAGGCTGGGGGATTTCAGAGCAAGGAAACTGCCTGCTGTTTGTTTCCACTGCATTCAGGGAAACAGGGCGTTGGTGGACGTTCCATGTACATGAACCGGATTATTTCTGCTTCACAGTGGGGGCCTTCAGGATCTCAGCAATAGTGGCAGATCAGCAGTTACCATTCCTATATGATTAGAGCTGACTGACCTTTTTGTTGAGGGGCTGCACAGAGGCTTCAAGGACTAAATGGGCCACGGAGAGCAATGTAACCTCTCCCCAGTGGAGGAAGTTCCTCCAAGTTACACTCAAGGCCCAGTGGTATGGGGCAGTGTGCATACTGGCTAACCCTGCTGTACCAGTCCTGTGTCAATACGCAGGAGTTGAGTCTCCAGGGCTCTCCAACCAGCCTCATTTGGTCACATTCTCCAAATTCTGGCCAGAATTCCTCCAGCAGGAGAGGGAGGTCTCAGCTGGTGGAACCAGCTCCACTGCAGTATCACCCGCCTCCCCCAGTAAACAGGTTATACTGAAGGACAAAGTGGGCATGTCAGGTGAGGGTAGGGCAGAGCACTATGCCACTCCCCCATCCTCAGCTAACAGGTGATCCCTTAGGAACTTTATGTCATTGGTGTAAGCCAGTGCAGCCCCGAGTCTGCTCTAACTCATGCCAGGGCAGGCACAGACCAGGCCATTGAATCAGAGAACTGGAATCAGCTCCCAAATAATCCCCCAACTTCCCTATGCCAAGAGGATCTCTGTGAAGGACAGAAAATCTCTTTTTAAAAGATAAAGTAACAATCGAACATGCTCTTAAGCTAAGGCGCTATTAATAACAGCAACTTATACCGATTGGTGGCCTTTGTCTTTTACGTTTTATTTTTCCCTCGTTTTCCACACGGTGCCCCTGACCACTCCTGCTCCCCAAGAGGTAAGACGGCTCCTCCAGCATGCTCCTGATTGTTATTTTTAGCAGAGGAACTGATAGTGAGAATGACAGGAATCAGCAGTGGAAAGAGGCCAGCAAGTGAAGTATCCGGTCGTAAAAGCCAGCACAGAATGTTTGCAATAAAATATCTGTATGCAGGGAAAAAAGCAGCATGGGACACAAAGCAGAGCAGTGAGCGATGAAAAGTGACGTCTGACACAGACGCGGGGAGGTGTAAGCATTCCCCCCAATTCAATAACAAGCTCTGGCACCTCTAACTCATCTTCCATTGAAGGAGCTCACACACTCCAATGAATTAAGCCCCATAAGAGCCCTTTGAATGATCCCTGACCCCAGTTTACAGATGGGGAAACTGAGGCACAGAGCAGTCAAGTGATTTGCCCAAGGTCACAAAGCGAGTCAGTGGCAGAACCAAGTCCCCCCCCCCCCAGAGGAGTCAGAAGGTGGCTCTTGTGGCACAGTGGTTCATGGGGTATTTCTGCCATCTGACAGGGACCAGTCGCAAGCGGCTGATCAAATTCAATTCAGCAATAGATTAGAAACAGAGCAGGGGAGCAGGGTTCCTGAAAGTTACAACCCATGGGATGCCCTGCTCTTTATACACTACGGAGAGCCAGCTGGATGGCAGTACGCAGTGGTGAGGAAGGACAATCTAATGACTACGGCACAGAGCGGAGATTCAGGAGACATGGGCTATAATTCCAATCCTTAGACAACTTGCTACGTGCCCCATCTGACCCACCACTGAGGCTGCATAAATCATAGAATATCAGGGTTGGAAGGGACCTCAGGAGGTCATCTAGTCCAACCCCCTGCTCAAAGCAGGACCAATCCCCAGACAGATTTTTACCCCAGTTCCCTAAATGGCCCCCTCAAGGATTGAACTCACAACCCTGGGTTTAATCTCATTGCCTCCAAATGGGGATAATACCGCCTCAACTCAATGCCTGTAAATCCTTGGAAGGCACAGGCTATAGGAGAGCAAGGTGTAATAATCTGGGGGAGTTAAAAGATTTCTAGGACCTTTGGAGCTCATAGACTCAGACTTTAAGGCAGGGGTCTCAAACTCAAATGACCTCGAGGGCCACATGAGGACTAGTACATTGGGCCGAGGGCCGCATTTACTGACACCTCCCCCCCCGCCGCCCTCAGCCCCGCCCCCACTCCACCCCTTCCATGAGGCCCCGCCCCTGCCCCGCCTCTTCCCACCCCTTCCCTGCCCCCATTCCAACCCCTTCCCCGAAATCCCCACCCCAACTCTGCCCCCTCCCTGCCCCCAGGGGGCACAGGAGGGGTGTGGGGTGCGGTGGGGGCTCAGAGCAGGGGGTCGGGGTGTGGCGGGGGTTCAGGGCAGGGGGTCGGGTGCAGCAGGGGGCTCAGGGCAGGGGTGTGGCGTGTGTTCAGGGCAGGGGGTTGGGGTGCAGGAGGGGTGCAGCGGGGGTTCAGGGCAGGGTGTCGGGGTGCAGCAGGGTGCTCAGGGCAGGATGTCGGGGTGTGCGGGGGCACAGGGCAGGGTGTCGGGGTGCGGGGTGTGGAGGGGGTTCAGGGCAGGGTGTCGGGGTACAGCAGGGGGCTCAGGGCA